>OX101808.2:29842042-30502902 GCA_944452925.2 Chrysolina oricalcia
TCATTGCTCGAGGAGGGAACTCAAGAAATTAGCAAATCATTTCAGAATAGAAAACAAAATCTTCATTTCTATTTTATTGCTGTTTTTGTGAAACTCTGTACGTACTTGATTTTTGATATCTTCTAGAAAAAAATGTTAGTTTGATTATCTGTATTGTGAATTTTGTTTGCATATTGTCGTAAATACATTGAAATTTCGTATTTCTGTATTAGAATAATATGCACTGAAAATTTCTTTGGAATATTTATTCATCACAATATTCATTTATTTTAATATGTATAAGAACATGTATTTATTGAATATATAAATTACCATTTTTATTCTTTTTTTTTTCTGTCGACTGTCTTCAGCTTTCCATTAATTGGAAACGAAAGTCTTAAAAGTCTTTTTTTTGGAAAAATTTGTGAACCTAATTTTCTAAGGATCGATACTATCCGAGTCAATGAAGTTTTTTATGACATCAGGTATGTCAAATGAGTTTTTCTATCTCACGAAGTCCCATCGGATGTATATTCTAACACTTTCCTTGATATTTTCATCATTATTTCAAATTCAGCATTTTTTTCTTGTGATTGAACCCTATTTTCAGCAAATGCGTGCGCTCCTGTCTGTTGTGGGAAGGTCACAGTCTATCGCTACCTTCTCTCTTCCCCGCAGCCCGCGCGCCTAAAAACAGAGCGACTTCAAATCACTCCGTGTCATAGGTATGGCAATGCTGAGTCCATCTGTATTTATACGATATTATAGGTCCATGGCGAAGTTGATGATAATAAAAAGTTCTGGAACTTTGGGATTCAACATTTTTTCACATAACCTCAAATTTCTCGTGAAAATCGGAAAAAACAATTTTTCAGTTATTAATTTTTTTCTCGCTTAAAAATCAATTTTTTTTCACGAAATTTAGTGGAAATATAACTTTTATCATGTTTCAAGTAGGCTGCAATATTTTGTATCAAGATATATAGATTTTTCGTTTTTTTTCGACAAATTCCGAAAAAACGACCTCATTTTCAACTGAAAACTTTTACTGATAAAGTTCTTCTTTTCAAGCCGCCCGTTTTTTCGTCTACTTTTAGATTATATAATGAAAGAGTAGCACTGCTGTGGATTTTTTTTTTTCCAGAAAACGCGAAAAAATTAAATGCAAAAATCTATTTTTTTACTTTTTGTTCTATACTCATATTTGTTTATTAAAATTATCGAAATTAACAGTTGAAATCTTTCGAGAATATTAATTTTCGATTGATTTCATGTTACCTTAATAGTAACGAAGAATAAACAAGGACATAAATAAGGATTTGATTAGGATAGAAGGGCGAAAGGAGGTGAAGTTTTGGGGGTAAAAATGGTTTCTCACGATATGCAGCGAATATTCACCTCCTACAAAAAAAAAGTTGAAGAAAAAAGTTGTTGGCAATTTGAGGTTATATCGCAATGTGATTGAGACAGAAGTTTTAGATTTTTTTATTATCCACAACTTTTTATTGAACATTTTCCGCGAAGTCACGTTTCGCCGCAAATCGCAAAAAAACAATTTCAACCCCTAAACTGCATCCCAATTTAACCATTTTGAGAATTTTCGTTCGAAAATGGGGGGAACTTTTCGAGTACTTCAAACAGGTTCGAGCAAAAAATAAATAATTCGCTGCAAAAAATTCAAAAGATAAAAAGATTTTGCGACAAATATACAAATTTCATACAAAATAAATTCAAACCAAATTAAAACGGTTTTTCTGATTTTTCCGGAAGATTTGAGGTTATGTGGAAAAATCTTGAATACAAAAGTTGTAGATCTTTTTATTGCCAACAACTTTGTCTCAATTTTTTTTTTGTGGAAAGTCAATTTTCGCTACAATTCGTTAGAAACCATTTTTATCCCCAAAAGTTCACCTCGAAGGCGAAATTCTATCATAATCAAATCCTTGTTTATTTTTTGTACCTACTGAAGTAACATGAAATTATTATTAAAATTTTCATTCTCGAAAGGTTTCAACTAGGTATTAATTTCAATAATTTTAATAAATAAATATGAGTAGAGAACAAAAATTTAAAAAATATATTTTTGAAAATATGTTTTTTCATTTTATCGCGTTTTCTGTAAAAAATTCCGTAGTAGTGCTAATCTTTCATTACTTAATCTGAAAGTAGACGCTTCAACGAAAAAACTGGCAGCTGGCGAGCTTGAAAAGACGAACTTTATCGGTGAAACTTTTCAGTTGAAAACGAGGTCGTTTTTTCGGAATTTATCGAAAAAAAAAAAGGAAAAAACTGTATTCCGCTACAAAAAGAATCACAGCCTACTTGAAACATGTTAAGTTATATTTCCACCAAATTAAGTAAAAAAAAAGATTTTTGCGCGAGAAAAAAATTTAAAACAAAAAATTGGGTTTTCCGATTTTCCTTGAAACGTTGAGGTAATGTGGAAACATGTTTGATACAAAAGTTGTAGATCTTTCTATTTTGAACTACTTTGCAATTCAACTTTTTTGATAGGTCAACTTTTTTTGTCAATCGCGAAAAATCATTTAATATCGCTTTCAACCCCTAAAAGTTCACCCCGTTCCACCCTTCTCCATTTTTCCGACTCCAATTTATTTTTCCCGTCATTCGAACAGTATTCTGCTCCTCTTCCAGTAGGTCTCATGCTGTTAATAATTTGTCCCGCTTTTATATTTTTTGTCGTCTATCAGCTTTGGTCTAAGCACAATTTAGTTTTTTTACAGAAATATCAATTGGCCACCCGAGAGTGCGTTGTAAATGTAGATATTTCTCTGAATTAGAAACAGTAACCAGACTGCAGCCAGTACAAATCCCAAAATCCCGTGGAAACAGAGATACTTTATATTGGATTGGAAGGAAGCGATTAGATCAAAGCTTATCGTTTTCAAATGGAATTCTTTTTTCAATACAATCGGATGACAATTCAATCAGTTGCCAAGATAGCATTTGTATTATTATCTGATCTTGCACTTGTTATTTCTGACCGCAGTATTCATACGGTTTCCGACTCCGTTTCACTAATCTCGTATTTTTCAGACCATAGAAAGCTCGCTCGCTTTGAGTTGAACGACGACGCATTGGGATCTATTAAAACTGGTTTTTCCAATACACGCGAAAGCTTTTCATGTTTACTGAAAAGGATGGGCCAGGGAATTCCAGGCGAAACAAACAATGGAAATCCTATTGCCGGCGTGGGAGATTTTCAAGCAGCGAGTTGGCGTTAGAAAAGCATGTACAAAGAGAGTGTTCCATAAGTCAGATGACTGAGGAGTTTCTTGAATGGAAGTTCGTTTTGTAGCAGAACTTCTTCAAAATTACAATGTTTGAGAATCCAGAACATGAGGTAACACCCACGACACTCTGGTTGATCAGGTTGGCAAGAAAACCTATCGATGAGATGGAACAATAGTGTAGTAGTGTATAATTTCATTTCGAATATCAAACTTGTTAAACATTGTGTTCCCTAAGGACCCGTATTGGGACCACTACTATCTATAATAAACTACCTAAGTTGCAAACATTCTTATCTTTCTTCCCATATGAATATTGAACCAAACGAACTCAATGAATTTTAGCTAAAAAACTGACGTAGACAAATTACCAATTACTGACACCATACATTATCTCAAACAGTTGTCCACATCAGATGGCATTTCATTATAAAACACTGATGTTGAGGAACTCAAATCGATCTTCAATCAATTGAAAAATAAAAAATCTTGTGGTCAGATAAGGCGTTGCAAGCATGTGTTAGTGGAAACATTTAACATTTCATTCATGGCAGGTAAACTCCCTACTTGCTTAAACTGCAATTATAATTCCCCTTCATAAAATAGGTTAACTAGACGATCCCTCAAACTTCAGACCCATCGCATTACTGTCAACTTTTTCGAAAATAATCGAGAAGTTAGTCAAGCAAACTCTTCAACTTATAAAAGTATCAATGTTGCAATGTTCAACCTGTTGCATGAAGTATACACAAAATTGAACGACGGTGAAGCTGTGGGAGCAGTGCTTTGTAATATTTCCAAAGCATTGCGTAAATCAAAGAATAGTGCTCAATAAGCTTGATTTTTAGGGATTTAGAGGTAGCAAAGAACTGGCTGGCATAATATCTCTCCAACCGAGTCCAGATTGTTGAATTCAAAATTGAATTGTTTAATCCTTCTAATATTGATTATGGTGGTCCTCAATGCTCGGTATTGAGACCATTTCTTTTTCTTATTCATGTAAATGATCTCAGTAAAATCAACATTTCCGGAAAATTCATTATATGTTTGCAGAAGACGCTAAGTACAATAATGTGGCACGGAAATAATGTAGAATTCCTAAAGGAAAATATCGCTTCTGACCCACCTTTTCTGAAATATTAGTACCATGCAAGGGACGTATGTCTCGATAATAGGCAGTTCCTTCCTTTTCAGCCGGAAATTTCCCTCACGTGTAAAAACGTCCATAAGAGGAATGCAATTACCGCTGGCGCCGTGACGCGGAACGCGTCACTACAGTGCAATTATCGCATTAGATGTCAATTCAAGTGAAAAAAAAAGTGAAAAAAATAAACTCGTGCAGTTTTAAAAAAAACACGTTTTTTTCAGAATTATCGGTAATTTTCAATGCACTTGTGGTATTACCCCCGGAAATTTCCCTCACGTGTAAAAACGTCCATAAGAGGAATGCAATTACCGCTGGCTCACAGCGATAATTGCACTGTAGTGACGCGTTTCGCGTCACGGCAGTGCAATTATCGCATTAGATGTCAATTCAAGTGAAGTCGCGCGATTTTAATGTCAGAAGTGAGACTTCAAATGTGTCATCTACCTACAAGTGTTCATATAAGAGTGAGGTGTAAAATTTCCTACCGAATACCACTCATGCATTGAAAATTAACCAGATAATTCTGAAAAAAATACGTGTTTTTTTTTATAAAAAACCGCACTCGGTTATTTTTTTCGTTGTTTCAAAAAATTGCCCTCCTCCCTTTTAAAAAAACACGTTTTTTCAGAATTATCGGTAATTTTCAATGCACTTCTGGTATTACCCTCGGTATTACCACTTTGTCATGGCAACCACGTATTCAAACAACAACGGAGAATACAATATCATCTTGCTACTAATATGAATGTCAGTCTGACAGACTTCATGTCTATCAGGCATTATCTATAACTATTGAACAATTCACGACGATGGAACTTTTTTTACTTTGTTGGTTCGTGAAATTATCTCAATAAATACTACTCGTGCTCACAATACTATCGATAATTCTGTCAGAGATCTCAAACTCGATCAAATTGCTTTCTTTTGATCTCGTTGATTTCAGACAGAATTACTATCGTTAGTATTGCGAGCACTCGTGGTATTACCCCCGATAGTAGTCTTTCGGATCACTATGGTCAATTCTTCACTTTCGATTATGCACAGTCTTCTCCGCCTCTGGAAGATTGGGGGAAGCAAATTAATCATAAAAACATCAATAAACTCAAATCTTCATTGTCATTAATTAACTGGAATAATGTATGTGATGATTCTATGGAGACGAATGATTTTGCTGGTTCATTCTTGAAGAAATTGGCAGACTGTGCTGTACAATGTTTTACATTGGGAAGAATCTACGAGCACTATAAATAAACGACCAGTTTAATAATTAACTGCGAGAAATGAGGGATGTACTATCTTGCATTAAAATTATTATTAGTGATAATGAGAAAAGTCCTGATGAGTACTCAATCTACAATAACTATCGCAAGAGTTATAGACAAGCATTGAACAATGCCAAAAAATGTTCGTATAATAAATACATTACAAATTCAGACAACAAACAAAAGAGTAGCTGGAATGAACTCAAACGAAAACCTACACCGAGAGAAATCCAGTTATACAAGTTTTTTTTCAAAAAAATCTTATAGCTGCTAAATAAACTATTTTAGCGACTAAATGTTATCTGATCAATGTAAACTGTGAAGGTTTTAAACGTTAAACGGGTCTTTTTTTCAAAACACTCATTTTGTTTTGAAAAGGTTACCTTTTAGATTCAATAAAGGGCACGATTGTGGTTAAAAGATGGAATTGAAAAAACAAACTGTTTAGCTACTATAATTCACATTTTAACTGTTAAAAGATACCTTTTAACCAGTAAATGGGTGTCGTTTAGTTCTGGAAATGTAACGGATTTTTCCACCACCTCTGATCATGCACCTTCTTCGTCACACACGTGTTTCCTATGATGTTTTATTTCACTCACCCATAACAGGCCGTTTCATCATCGGGTCATCTGCGTCATTTCAGTTCTTATTGTCAATCAGTTCACGTGTAGATTTGGTAGTGTTGTGCAAGTGCAGAAGTAAAGGTTACTTTGTGTATAGTTTGTTTCTACAAGTAAATTTTCGGTGGTTTCATCGCTGCTGGCGTGTAATATATTTCACTTGAAATATCCCGTTCTGAGTCATTTTGTTAATTTTTCATGTATCTATCGGAAATTTTAAGACAAAAATTACGGAAGTTACGGGGCCGTTTCCATGAGAAGTGCGATACAATCAATAAAATGTTTTTAAATGACTACTTAATGGAATTATGTTTATTGGTTTCAATTTCTTTCTTCCTCTCGTTTTTTATCCTCGTTGTTTCGAAAACATCAGGAGGGTCTTTAATTTCCATTCCGTGGTTTGTAAGAGGGGGTACAATTGTTTTCGCAGTGGTTACACCGAATTCCTAATCACCGCAACCTGATGTTTGGAAACACGATTTATCAACGAATAACGGTTTATTTTAGTTTTTCTACTTTTGATAGTCACATATTCAATACCATATTCACAATCATTGTTCCAGACGAGAAATCGATATTTGGGAAAAAAAGTAGCTTTTTCACGATATTTATAGGATTGAAATTTTTAAAAGAGTGCTTGTTGAATTCTTATTCTGAAGATATGACACTGGCACTCAACGTGTTGCAACTTCTGTTTAACTTATTTTTCGTAGAAATTCAGAATTGATGATACCTACTCATCAAATGGCAAACAACAATCAATCAACAAGTCATCTTGAAATGAGTATCTTTTCAATTTTATACAGTCGTCATTTAATATCGAAATGTCAAACATTTAAACATTATATTGAGACCAAGTAAGCTTTATATAAGCATCTTTTGATTTGTATAATAACTTCATATAATATTGAAACGCCAGTCATTTAACCATTATATTGGAAGCAAGTAATTTCGATATGACAATATTTTCATTTTTATACGAGTGTTCTTTAACAGTTATACAACTTTTTTGAAAAAAATACCCTGATCATTCTGAAAAGGTTACTATGTTGGCGCCTATTCAATTCAGAAATCTTTTAAAGGTTATAGAATTTTGTATAACAGGTAATAGATATTTCTCTCGGTGTAAACAACATGCTACTGACATCTCAATTGAATCCTTAAGATAACTTTTTGCAGATATTGTTGAAAATCTACTCTATCTCTTGTTGAAGAAAACTCGTTGAGTTTCGTGCAGTCTCTTCCATCAACAGAAACTATTTTTTTGATGGCGCCTATATTGCGCTCAGAAATATTTGAAGCTATGAAGAGCAACATTATTGGATTATTAAGTATGGCCTGAATAGCGATATTATAAAAGGTATAATCGATATCATAATTGATCCACTCACTTCACTCTGGAATTGTTGCATAACATCGGGTTGTTTTCTAGCCTGTTTTACACCAATATTTAAGAAAAGAGATAAATCCCTAGTTGATAATTTCCGCCCCATTTACATTACTCCAGTTTTAGGCAATTTGTTTTTAATTAAAATGAGAAACAGACTCGGAAATGGATTGGTTCATTACCTACTTCATGCAAAATGATATTTTTGACAAAAACCAGTGTGTATTCAGAAGTAACAGATCAAATGCTGTTAAAACGTCTTGAAAACGGAGAGCATGTGGCTTTAACCCTCTGCGACCTCTCCAAAGCTTTCTCATTCTTTACTTCTCGGGAAAAGGGAATCCTATGGTGTGAGAGGACTACCTCTTGAACTATTCAAATTATATTTGAGTAACAGATCTCAATTGATTTTCATGAATGATGAATTTTCTCCCATCAAAATTGTCGAACATGGCGTTCCTCAGGGATCGGTATTGGGGCTAAAGTTATTCTTGATCTACATCAATGATTTTAGTCAATGCGTATTTCCATACAAATGTGTACCTACTCATTTTTGTAAATAGGAACGACAATTGAAGTTTCAAATGAGTCAGGAAATGTCCCAGCGAATAAAGATTTGTTGACTACAAAAGTTATAGAGGCTTTTCCAATTGTTCGTCATTCGCTTTAAACAGCTTCATTGGTATTTCATCAATACTAGTCGACTTCTTCGGGTTTTGAGCATTGATACAATTTCTCATATAATTCTCTGTTATTGATGAGAAAAAAATGAGTTCACAAAGTTACGATTCACGTTTTTTTATGAATTCGGCACTACTCATTAGATGAAAATATGGTTATATTCTAGTTAAATCTTAAATATCTTGAAATGGAATTGTTCAAATTTCAATTATTTGTTCTTTGTAAACAGATGAGGAAACCCCCGTAAAGCTAACAGAACCACTTTGGAATTTTCAATTATTTTTGGGCCATAACTATAGGCTAATTTTAGACTATTTTATTACCCTATTCCCGAATAGTTTTCCTTTCATTTGTGGAAGATACCTGCTAGCTAAACGTTGATCTGTCAGAACCAAACCGCTAAACGAACGTATGTTAAGCTGGCACAACCTCATTCAAAACTTGATGAGACCGAAAACATAACAATTTTACCATTAGTTTGCCCTCTGATTTTCTAACTCCAGCCCAATAATCGGAAATAATGATATAGGGATGTATTCCATTATATATTCGGCACATATGAATTGATTTGAATGAAAAGTTTCCTTGAATTCATTTTAATGTCCATGTAATTCGAAAACATTGATTAACATTGAAATTTCGCAATTTTTCGATTCTCCCATTTCCTAACTCCAACACAATGACCGATAAATGCAAAGAGGTGATGTATTCTTCAATTTTCCACCCATGTGATCTGAGCAGCAAGGAAAATCAGCTGAAAAAATATTTTTTAACGACCTCAAAACGGGATGAGACTATCGATAGCATTAAAATTATTGTTTCGACTGATTTTCTAACTCCAGCATAATCATCTAAAATAGTAATACGGGGATGAATCACATCATATTCGACTCGTATGAATTGAAAATGAAAGAGGAGAAAGATGGTGATATGACTAGGATTTCGGTCTCATTGCGTTTCGGACACGATTTTAATAATTTCCACTGTAATTTTTTTCACCACAATCGGGCATATGTGTGAGATATCAAGTAATATCACCTCAGTGTTCTATTTTGTAAAAGTTATAAAATGAAGGTATTAAATTGTAATATTTATGCAATTTAATTCGAATACCTATTTGTCTGTTTTTTGCCTTAGGAAACGAAATTTTGAAACTCCTTTCATATTACCAGGAAGTTATTAAAAAGTTAAAAAATGCAGCATTCCAAACATCTGAATATTTTCAGCAGAAAAAAAGTTACGTAACGTTTTTCTCAAAAACCACTTGAGTTGAAAAATTAGGAGTTATGTTAGAAAATAGATATTAATCAGTTAAAAACTGGGGCACTGGTTTTTTTATTGTGCTGAAACGGCTGTGCCAGCTTAACATACGTGCTGAACGAATGTTTATGAAAAATTTAATGATTCCATAGGCTCATTTTAGACTCCAATTTTTTTGGAATGCGTATTTTTATCCTGGGTTTTGCTAGCTTTACCGTTAAGCCAGCAGAACCATACAAAAACAACTCAGAACAAATCCAGTTGGACAATAGTTTTAGGCTCTATTCAGGCTAATTTGTTACCCAATTATTTAATTTTTTTACTCTTCATTTGAAGGAGAAGTCATAGGTTGTGTTAGCTCATCACTGAGCTGTACCAAAAGGCTAATCGAATCGTTATGAAAAATCTGAAGTAAGCATAACTTTAGGATCATTTTACGGTCACGTCTGAACCCATCGCCGATTTTTTTAAATCCTGAGTTCTGCTAGCCTTAAAAGAGACTAAAATTATTGTCGAACTTGATTTGTTCTGAGTTGTTTTTTATGGTTGGGTTCTGCTAGCTTAACGATAAAGCAAGCAGAAAGCAGGATTTAAAATAAACGCATTAAAAAAAAATAGGAGATGGGTTCAAGCGTGAGCCGAAAATGAGCGTATATAAAATTTTGGTGTGATCAGATTTTTCATAACGATTCAGTTAGCATTTTGGTACTGCCAGCTCAGTGTTTAGATAACACAACCTATGATTTTTCCTCCATTTGAAGAGAAAAAAAAAAATTTATATATATATATATATATATATATATATATATATATATATATATATATATATATATATATAATTCGGTAATAAATTTGCCTGAATGGAGCCTAAAACTATTGTCCAACTGGATTCGTTCTGTGTTGTTTTTATGACCAGCTTAACGTTAAGCTAGCAGAACCCGCGATATCACACACAATTGAAGAAAAAAAAATCTGGAATAAGGTATTAAATCAGCCTAAAATTATGGCATACTTTTTTTGAAAATTCCAAAGTAGCTCTGCTAGCTTTACGCGGGTAGAAAACACTGCCTTTCTGATATTGTACCTCTTGCCCTATATTTAATTTTAAATGTAGGGGTTTTGTGTCAGATCCCAAAGGGATGAATTTATTTGCTGATGAATCAACTGACCCTTTCTTCCAATTGGCCCTACACCAATTTTGCAATCGATGAGTCTTTTCCATGATCCCTCATAACTAGTTATCAATAACATCTTTATTAATGGTGAAAATTCATGCACTCGAAAAATGAAAATCACTTCTACTTACCATCTCCCTTATCTATAGCTCTCTTCCTGAACACTTTCCTTCTCGCCATTTTCATGTGAACTCAAACAACTGCAGAAACAAACAATACATCCAGAAGACAGGACACAAACACTATGACTAAAAACATTATCCCGTAAATCATGGAAGGAAACACCTACTCATAAACGAACTTATGAACTTCTTCAAGGAAAATGTACAAAGCAACACGGAAAACTCACTGACAAAACTTCGAAAAAGTTCAAAATTAATTGTTCAGCCCCTTCACTTTCTTACTAATTCCTGCAGCATATGTTCCTGAAATTTCCCGCGATTTACTCCGCTTTTGCGTAACTTCGAAACTTTTTCGGACGTCGACTCAGCGGCGCTAGACGTCGCGATGCGGAGCTTTCTTTCGGCAATCCCCGAAAATGTTGAGCTTTTGAGTGGAACGCGAAAACTAGCGATGAATGCGCTCTCAGTGGCGCTTCGGAGTTCCTGCCTCTCATTTCTCCCACTACCGGGATCCAAGCGATATCTAGCACGCTTCCGAATCATTCATGTCGTTTGTCGTTCGTTTGTGTCTTACGGTGCCTCCTTCACCACGATGATGTTTGTTATTGTTGGCGTGTGCCAGAGAGGTCCAATCGGAGAGGATGATTTTAATTGTTGCTGAGTGGAGGTCCACCTATGTGAGAAACGGTGCCGTATCTATTATGTGTACTGCGTCATTTTTTGTATAGGAGTAACCAAGACAATATTGAATGAAAGGCTTAGAGACAATTTGGAAAGCCAATCTTGATTACATAAAATCCATCAGAACCTATAATATTCAGTTTGAGGTAAAGATGCCAGTTATTGACCATTCAAGGAAATCGTCTACCTATGATATGTGGCATTCGTGAGATGGTTAAATAGATGTATAACGATGTTTCAACATTTTTTTTTAACGCACTAATCTGTATTGCATATCTACCTACTCTTGAAAAATTATGAAAAGAAAAAGTGATTATTTCCATTCATTTTTCAATATTTTTTAAATATATGCACGATCGCTCTAGTTTTTGACATAGTAAACATTCTGATGTTAGCTTCTATTACCTATTATAGTCATCCCAATTATTGAAAATTGATTCCTGAAAGCCTCAGAAGTAGACCCAAACATGAATCAACTGGTAATACTAACTTCCAAATTCATTGATGATGTTTGGTAATTTCTTTCAAAGATCACTTTTAAACTGTATTTTCCATAACACTCCATTGCGTATCAGAATAAGTATGTGGCCGTGTTCTGGCCACTTCCAGTTCAGTTCATTATTGGATCTTTCTGTTACTCTCACTTCTTGCTCTTCACTTTCTGCCTTTTTTAAAGCGATTATAATTGAGGATTGAACGACTTTAACGAAGTTCAATCCAAATTATACGAGACTAGTCAGATCCGAATAGATCACAATGTAGTTATGCCTCTTGCCACTGTTTATGCGCAAGTTGATACAATGAATCACCCTTGTCTCCCCACATCTATCCTGCTCGAATATGTTTCAATATACTTTGCGATGGCGATTTCTTGATCGCCTTTGGGGTAGGATTGACAAAAATGGATACTTGTGTACGTATACAAAACTATATACCCTCATATGCATATACACACATAATAAGTTTCTCTATTTGGATGAAACCAGTCTTATATAATTTGGATTGAACTTCCTTTAGGTAATTCGTTTAATCCTTAATTATACTTCGACTAGTCACATCCGAATAGATCACATTGTATATGTTTAAAGAATCTGAAGAAAAGGCGATCTGAAAAATCAACAAAGGAGTTCATTCAAATGTTGTTCCACATGCTTGAATTTTGTATCCATGGTTTATTTTTTTTATGTATTCATCTTTTTGGTTGTTCGTGATTTAGCTCTTCCATGATTCCCATACTCAGATCAATATTATTGATCTGAGTTCCCATACATATATTATAATATTCGGTAAAGGTTCCGTCAAACCAAAGCGGGAACGCGGGAGCGGGAACGGAACTTTGGAACTGTGCGAATTGCTAGAAAAACAGCACACGTAGACAACCACATATATTTCGTAACTTGTGAATATGAATAATCACACCGGTATGTCCCACTATGGAATTTAGTCTCAGATTCATCTCGTTCCCGCTCCCGCGTTCCCGCGTTCCCGCGTCGGTTTGAGGAAACCTTAACACTTCATGCACACTTAATGCATATTATTCACTTTATTTTTGCAATATTTGAAAGAATTTTCACCATCAAATACAGAGCCATTTATATCACAACTCGACTTGTCTGCCATTTTTCCAATACTTATTTATTTATCTAAAAATAACTAACTTCTTCAGTGACAATAATTTTTAACTAAGATCCTGCCGTTGTGAAATGTTTTGAATTTGTCTCTTCAGTAAATGCCTAAACCTCTTATATATTATATATAGTCATCCCAATTATTGAAAATTGATTCCTGAAAGCCTCAGAAGTAGACCCAAACATGAATCAACAGGTAATACTTCCAAATTCATTGATGATGTTTGGTAATTTCTTTCAAAGATCACTTTTAAACTGTATTTTCCATAACACTCCATTGCATACCAAAATATGTATGTGGCCGTGTTCTGGCCACTTCTAGTTCAGTTCATTATTTGATCTTTCTGTTACTCTCACTTCTTGCTCTTCACTTTCTTTCTTTTTTAAAGCCATTATAATTGAGAATTGAACGACTTTAACGAAGTTCAATCCAAATTATACGAGACTAGTCACATCCGAATAGATCACAATGTAGTTATGCCTCTTGCCACTGTTTATGCGCAAGTTGATAAAATGAATCATCCTCGTCTCCCCACATCTATCCTGCTCGAGTTTCAATATACTTTGCGATGGCGATTTCTTGATCGCCTTTGGGGTAGGATTGACCAAAATGGATACTTGTATACGTATACAAAACCATATACCCTCATATGCATATACACACATAAATAAGTGTGGGAGGGTGTTTCTCTATTTGGATGAAACCAGTCTTATATAATTTGGATTGAACTTCCTTCAGGTAATTCGTTTAATCCTTAATTATACTTCGACTAGTCACATCCGAATAGATCACATTGTATATGTTTGAAGAATCTGAAGAAAAGGCGATCTGAAAAATCAACAAAGGAGTTCATTCAAATGTTGTTCCACATGCTTGAAATTTGTATCCATGGTTTCTTTTTTTTATGTACTCATCTTTTTGGTTGTTATCGTAATTTAGCTCTTCCATGTGCGAATTGCTAGAAAAACAGCACACGTAGCCAACCACATATATTTCGTAACTTGTGAATATGAATAATCACACCGGTATGTCCCACTATGGAATTTAGTCTCAGATTCATCTCGTTCCCGCTCCCGCTCCCGCATTCCCGCGTCGGTTTGAGGAAACCTTAACACTTCATGCACACTTAATGCATATTATTCACTTTATTTTTGCAATATTTGAAAGAATTTTCACCATCAAATACAGAGCCATTTACTTGTCAGCCATTTTTCCAATACTTATTTATTTATCTAAAAATAACTAACTTCTTCAGTGACAATAATTTTTAACTAAGGTCCTGTCGTTGTGAAATGTTTTGAATTTGTCTCTTCAGTAAATGCCTAAACGATTTTTGGTAGACATTATTTTATATGTTACGGTCGTAAGATAAGTTTTCTGAGTTGGCTTAGTTTCGATCTTCCAGCTTCAGATATTGAGTGACGAAACCGATCAAACTTTCTAATTCCAACAGAGAATCTGAAACGAGAGTTCTGACTATAATATTATGTTGTCGAGCAGAACCAGACATTCAGATACAATAAGAAATTCTGGAGATAATATGGGATTTACAAAGGCTCAACTTCAACAGTGGATTCAGTGATGCTCGATGAGAATATAGTTGTCTCAAAATATTATATGACGATTTGATCAGTCGGAGTACACCTACAGTCCCAAGTTCTTTCCCTGTTATGATAAAGGAATACCCTGATGTTTATGATAGTTATAATAATAATAGTGCCTTTATTTTCCATTAGAACCAGTACAAATCATGTAACATAATAAAGATTCGTAAGAGGATATAATAAAAATTTACAATTGAGCTCATGCATACACTCGTTGTCTTTCAGACCAAATAACATCGTAGTTGATCATTCACCGTTAGGGTTTATTTTGTGAGCATTCGAAATTTCAACAAGAGCTTAAAGATCCACTTATTGTATCAACTTTGAACCAGTTTTTATTTTTTCAGTGAAAAATGAGAAACATGCTTGCGTATTATTGGTTGGTATGCCTAAACCTTAAGCAAATGACTACGATTTCTTGAATTAGAACTACTTGAGTTGTTGGGAGAGACAAACGAGTGGAATTTTATTAGACTATTTCACATGAAAAGTATGTACGAGTATCATGAACATGAACAACCAATTCATCACAACCATAATAAATTAAATATAATCATAAAAAATGTATTATAATCATCGTTAATTTATTATATAGTTACGATTCGACTCATTTTGACGTCTTCGCCTACAATTATGTTCTATCACATCTCGGTTCCATCAAAATGTCAAACTTTGCTTTGTTATCCATGGTTACATCATTGAAAGTACCAACGCTGACAGACCAATCAGAATTGAAAGACAGCTGCTGTTTTCGCGATAATTCAAGTTGTCTGTATAGGATTATTTGTCTTGAATCAGTCTTAATGTATTTTCACGGTAAATGAAGGCTATTTCAATTCCTCACTTTTATTCGTGTGGTTCAAAATTGCCTTTCGGCAAATGATAGAATTTATTTCGATTTTCCGAGTAGATACTCATCCTCATTCGACAAAAAATCAATAAACTCATTTACATTTATTGACCGGGAAGAAAATAATAAACTGATGAAACTCCCACAACTATGTCTTAACGAAAAGTCAAACTTGTACCGTGTAGGTCGATGAAATTTAATTCACAACCTTCTTTCAAAATCGCTTCTATATTGGGAATTCCAATTCGATTTCTTGAATTCAATTAAGCTTTTATCCAACTTTTCAAATATCCTTTGATGCGATTGTCAATTTTGTTAGCAAGACGGACGTCGGCAATAAACAAAGTATTTGAAGTTCAGTCACATTCCTCAAATTATAATCATTGAAAGAAAGTAAGGGTAAAATAAGAAAAAGAAGGTGACTACAAGGGATCGACTTTACTTTATGGAGTTGGTAGTATATTACCGGACTATCTACCACCTACGGTATTCCTTTTGCTCACATCTTGTATAGTAATCGAGCCCTGTACCTAAAACAAATATTACCTAACGTTCTAACTTCGTAACTTCGACAATGTTACCACCTGATTTTCTATATTTTTTCTAAACGATTTTGAAAAAATCTGATGCGAAGTTTTATGATGTCATATAACGAAAATTGTGAAATTGTCACTTATGTTACCACTAGAGCCTAAATTATTACTGGTATTTTTGAGCACACGAATATTTTGTAAATTCTCCCGAGTCGAAGAAAATATTTCTGGTTTTCAATTGAAGCTCGAGTAGTCGGTAAGACAATTTCACACAGAAGTGTTAAGAAATAGTAGGAAAATGACGTTTTCCAAAGTTTTCAAATTTAATCAGTATGCTTTGTTACTTAATTCAAAAGGATAATAAATATCATTTCATGTGCGAGGTGTCAAAAGTGAAAAATACAGTGTTTTTTTGCAAAAAAAAAAGATGTATTCAGAAAAGAAATTCTACATGTGATTCCAGATAATACCAATCAATCAAAGGCAAGCATTTGGAAGCAATTTCTAGAATTTTGTAATGAGAAATCTTATAATAACAAGAATAGTTATTCTAGAAGATTATTCACTTACTTAATAAGAGAAAAGCAAATTCAGGGTACAAAGAAAGTGTTGTAAAAGTAATGTGGAATTCAACTGCTGAACAACTATAGGAATGAGAAGCAGGGCCATCCAAACTCAAACTCCAAAATTCTGGTAGCAGACAAGAAAATCAAACTAATGTCAAAAGGACCAGTGAAAGTAGATATTGTTTGAGAAGCCAAACAAGAAATAATAAAAATTCTGGTGTAGAATGAACCCTTTCACACCTATCCAAAGAAGGCAGTAATATAGTTAGAGATATTTCTCCCGACAAAACCAAATCTAAGAAGAACAAATCCAAAAATCTGATCGAATGTAATTTATATGGTAAAAAATACAAAAATCTTCCAATTCACATCAGTAAGTCTCATCCATCAGAACACAGAAAAACAGTTATCAAAAAATACGATGTTTGTGATACTACCTTGAATATAGATCCGAACGTTACATCGCTCCCAAAAGTAGAAAATAAGGAATACGAAGATCTGATAAAAAAATGGGAGAGTGTCTTTTCTCAGAAACATGATTTTGATGTATTCCATGAAGATGTGCGCCAATTTTCAGTATTTGTAGAGAATTCTCTTTCTTTCTTACCTGGTCCCATACATCTAGCAGAAAAAATGTATCAAGCTAGGAAAGCTGGAACTCTTGTATCTCAAAACTGAAAATACAAAGACTCTAGTAATCCCGAACGCCATACTAAAAAGGACAGAGAAAAGAGAAGGGAAAAATATCAATATCTGGTCATACTATCTGAGTATTACAAGAGGAGATGAAAAGCAGTGAGAAAGTTATTAAATGATAAACAAAAAGGATGCCAAATTGATCCAGGACTTTTATACAAACATTTTTCCGATACATTTTCTGTTCCAAATATATGTCGAAAACACATCTACCCAGTTGTACCCATTTCAAACCAGGTTAAATTAGATGTAGAATATGATGCTGAAATACATATCGAAGAAATAAAGGAGGTCATCAAGTCTATAGCAATCGACACAGCAACAGGTCCTGATCAAGAACTAATACGATCAATTAAACGTGACAAAATTTATCCAATTCTTTCATCGATATACAATAGAATAATTATCGAACAAAAAATACCTGAATGCCTTTCCGAAGCAAGGACGGTTATGATCTATAAAGGAGGAGACTAAACATCTACAAATTACTGGAGACCCATATCAATCACTTCAGGTTCACGTCGTGTGTTGGAGAAGATTTTGGACAAACGTTTTAGGAGTTAAACATCTGTAAATTATAACCAACGAGGTTTCGTCCCTCTGCCTGGAACGCATATCAATACAGCAATTCTTAATGGTATCCTTCAATCTGCTAGGACAGATAAGAAGTCATGTAAATATTTTTTAGATATTGCGAAAGCCTATGATAATGTAAGTTTGGAACATCTCGAATACACTTTGAAATCCTTACTGATTCCAACAGCATTGAGGAACGTTCTCATTTCTCTACAGAAAAATAACAGCACGAAAATTGATACAATTAAAGGTAAAACTAAAAAGATTGCTCTTCAACGGGGATGTCTACTGCCAAGATGTATAAAAACTATGGTATATTCACTTATAGCTGTGAAATTGTCACCCAAAACTGTCGATGTACGGCCAACATGATTTCTGATATTTTAATGCGGTAGGATATCTTACGCATCAAAACATAGATGGCGGATAATCATTACAGATTCATGACTTGACAGGATGTCATAAATCACTAACTTACGAACGAAAGAAAAACAAGAATCAATAAAGAACTAGGTACCCAACAATATGAATAAATCGCAATCGAACTGAACGAAAACTATTAGTAGAGCAGAAAAAACTCGATAAATACCAAGATGAAATATAAATTTGAATACGTTGATGCCAATGACAATTATCCAAACAAAATCAATGTCAACATTCGAATAAGTACTCCAAAATTTCTCAATAGTCACTCCGGTTCGGAATGTAAACGGCTATTTTCGACGGATGCGCCATCCATTGTCGAATGGAACAGTCATGCCCATTAAATTACAGAATCGAGAACTTTGTGTAAAACAATATCGAATCAGTTAACACACCATGGTTTTTATACATCTTGTCTACTACTAAAGAATCGACTATCTGAATGAAAATGCAAATTTTCACTTTCAGATTTTTTCTTTCAAGTTAGGCTCTTTTCACAATATCTATCAGATGTAGTTCAATGTCCAGCGTGGCTTTTGCCGGGGAAGTAGTTGTTTTCTGTTAGATATTACAAAAAATAGCTTAATAAAGTTAAGTAAAACTCGAAGTCGTCTCCACAATATATATTTCACCCCTAGGGCAAGGGGGAACGCAGCTTTGACAAGCAACTTATCAAACTGTCTGCGTTACAAGAAAAAAAAACATGTTTTCGAGCATAGTAATGCTCATCTTCAGTTGAAGTAATACAGGGGTTAATATGGCATGGAGACTTGAAGTGTAAAAAACGTAAAATTTAAGTTTGACTCAAAACATTGGTGGCGCAAAAAATAGCTTCTTTTCTTTCAACTACCTGAATGAAAATGCAAATTTTCACTTTCAGATTTTCTCTCAAGTTATATAGGGTCTTTTCACAAAATTACTCAGATGTAGTTCAATATCCAGCGTAGCTTTAGCCGGGGAAGTAGTTGTTTTCTGTTAGATATTACAATAATGTAACTTCAATTTATCGTAGGTTATTTCCATTTCCAAAGTAGTCATGTTTTGGTTCAATTTTCAATTGAGAATGTTTCCCTTTACAACATGAATCCCTTCCAAGAGAGGTTATCTTGTACGATGGAAAATAGCGACTAAATTCCAACTTTCAGTCGCAGATGATTCCACAACTGACTTTATGAACATCCTGTTCATATTTTCAATAAGACCATCATTCAATATATTTTATCAGTAAGGGACATGACTATTTCTTCATTCTGGTCCAAGTAATCCATGTACATGTCCATCCATGTACATAATCGTTGATTAATTTTATACCATTAGGTATCTATAAATCCGTGGTGCTCCGGAAAATTTAACCCTATATTTCAATACTATTAGCGACCTGCGAGAAGGGTGCGACACATATAATTGTTTCGTTGAACTGATGTAACGTCTTGTTTTGCCATTAGAGCTAGTGTATCTAATTTATCTGTTTTCTCATAATTAATCGAGTTTTGGACATTAAATTGAGTTTGGTGATATTCCTTAAGCCTTGGTTTCTTCAAACATTCGGTCGCGGAAATCAGACCGTCCGTCGACCGCTGCGTTTTGACGATTTTATCCAACCAGAGTATTTTAAATGTAACCGGTTTTCTTGAATCCGCTTAGCTGAGCAGGACTCCGGCAGTCCGCAGACTTGTGCCGACTTGTCAGTTGATATCTGTCGAGTTTGATTTCAGCGGAATCTCCGGCGTGTGCGGAGGACTGATATTTCCCAATACAATTTGAATTATTTAACAAATCCACACCTGGAGATGACGAAGTCTTAATAGACTTGATGAGACAGCATCCACCGATATATAGTGTTAGAGGAAAAAGTTACAAAAATACGGTGGTGGTAGAAATCGGACATTTTACTTAATTGGTAGGTTTATTTGAAATGTCGTCCTTTAGAAACCTCAAAACGAATTCGAAAAGGTCTGTAGAAAGTCTAAAATACTCCCTAAATTTGGTTTCATTTCCAAAAACCTCCTCTTATGCACGGTGATATTAAAGGCACCTTCCGTATGGCGACACAAAAACAAATTATCCACGGGCTTATTGGAAACTTTAACGGTTGCTGCCGTTCCTCTTTTTCTTTCTTTTCTAACTATAACCACGCAACTATTTTTCTTGAGTCCATGTTTCAGTACCTTTCGTTTCTATTCACGATACAAACAGCACGCACATGGTGGACACAAAAGGAACTCTCGTTTTCTATATTTCTGACAAACCACCTCGGACGGAAATCGTTATCTTGAGCGGTCGACGGACTGTCTGCTTTCCGCGACCGAATGTTCAAAGAAAGCAAGCCTTTAATGTTCATAGTTTCAGAATATAATAACCAAAATGGCGGCAGAATTAAGCAATCCAAACAATAGGCGTATTTGTGCTGTGCCCCAATGCCCGATAAAAAACATAGAGTTGCCTTCTTCAATTGGCCTTTGACGAATGCCTACGTATGTGAAAATGTCTGACAAATTTACTTCAACTTTCGACATCTTCCGTAATCAATTCAAATTTGAATGAAAATAAAATTAAATACTATGGTCTCCTATGGGATTTGGCAGCTGATCATCATTACACAGTTTCGCGCCTAAATTCTGAGCGCCATCTAGCGGAGAGACATTTCGCGAATCGAAATCTATTTTTGTTGTCGAATCCATGTCCATCGGGTATATTACGGGCGTGAAACATCTTTGCGCATTCACTGCTCTCCTCCCCTAAATTTCGCCCCTAACATGTCTCCTCGGAAAATAAAATCGACCTATCCGAGGATTTTTCTAAAATATCTTCATAATAAGAAATGAGTTTATTCCACGCTGAATCTGCACACTGTATATCACCAATGAAGTCCACAAAATCAAATAATAGTTATGTCATGAATTGAACTGTAACTGATTTCGTTCGCGAAATAAAGAAATACATGTGAGCAGTGCTCTTTTATTCAATTTGAGTCAGTAGAAGCACGTACGAAGTGAATAATGGAGTTGAAAAAACTCCAATTCCTCAATATATCGGCATCTTTCCAGGAAAGAAAGGAAGCCCAACAAATTGTATTATCCTCCAAGATGTATCGTTACAGTGGAAGAGGTGCGCGTGTCTAGACGGCAATATATCAAGCTCTGGATACCCGAAGTAGGATAGGCGAATGTTCCAAAGGAATTTGGTTTGTTTCAATGGTTTTCCTCCGTTCATTATCATTCCCAAGTTTTCTTCGCTGGACTATTGGACCGGAATAACGTCGGCCCGAAATGGTTTACAATTGGAATTGGAGTGAAAATGTCCCTGGAGAATGCTTTACAAAATAGATGCATCGGTTGGCTAGCCAAGTGAGAGAGACAGTATTCGAGTATCCACAATGGGCGATTGATGGATCACATGACTTTTCAGTTGGATGGTGAAGAACATCTCGGGTTCTGAGTTACTATGATGCCTGCAGGGGCGGAGAAATACAAGGTAATATCTAGGGTTATCGACTCAATAACAATATTTTGATGTGGTGGGTATCATTTCAGGATATGTCATCATATCTGACATAATCGGAACAAAACTCCCATTGACAGTCACATGCATGAGATTACCTTTCACCAACGAACTATCAAACGCATTTTTCTGGGTATCATCACCAACAAAGCTAGTGGATCTGACGGAATTCCGCCGAAAATTTCACACTTCTCTTTTTTAGCCAATCAAAAATTTAATTTTTGTTTAGTTGCCAAGGCAACCCAAAAAATTTCCGGAAATTGTTATCCTCCAGTGTACCCTGGGCGAAATTAATAAGTGGAAATTTTTCTGTCAAAAATGTGACTCGTGATAGTTGATACTTTACTTATATGTACGAATGGAATTTTATTTTTCATATGAAAGTAGATAATATTTCTTAATTATATGTATGTACTAGATATTTCCCATGTGTCTGAAGATATTTTGAGGATTCCATACATTTCTACAATGAATAGGTCCATCGATAAGGAAATTATATCAATCGAATGTCTACCTACATGAATTAATATTAGAAACAATGTTATTCAACTTATCTTTTCGTGTAAACTTGGTTGAAATGTCCAGACGCTTTCTTTGTACTACGCTGATTGATTTCTCATTTTTGTGCATAAAATTGTGCATAAAATATATGTTAAAAGCGAAAGTTGAATCTGTTATATCAAATGTCACCGCTTACATAACGAAAGCCTTAAATTTTGTCAATATACAGAGTGTTCCAAAATTCAATACAAATATGTCAAGGGCGTATTCCTCTGGTCAAAATAATATATTTTTCCATAAATATGTGTCCTAAAATTCAACCCCTCCCAACTACAGTCATCGCAAGTTGCTCAAAAAATTGTAAATTTTTAATTGTCGCTACAATTATAAGTAAAATGTCTGGAAAATTAACAGTCTCTTAGTTTTTTGGACGCTCTATTCATTTCTTGATTCAAAAATGAGGTTACGCTAATTCAAGGGGGTGAATGAAGGGGACAGATGAAATCTGTTCATATTAGAGCAGAGTCTTCTTTTAGAAATTAACACTAAAAATTTTTGGGTTGAAAAATCCACCCTAGGATCCCGAGAGAACTCGATAATTTTTTCACTTAATGAACCTTTTGCAACACAGAATTTATTGCCATAATATGTTTATGCTAGAAGAAATTAATACTAAAATTTATGGGTTGAAAAATTCGACCTTACATCCAAGGGGTTTGTTGAAATCTATGTGCATGTGCATATTGGAAATATCTAAATATCCACCCCTGGTACAAAAGGGAAATTAATTTATTGCAAACCTTAATTCAAAAAAGAAGGCCTTCTATGCTACAACCGAATCATTCATTAGAAATTCATATTGGAAATAATCTGCTGAAAAATACAGCACTGTATGTCATAGTCAAATCACTTTTTTACGAAATTATATAACTATTCAATTTATTGCTAGTTTGATTATCTCATTCCAACATTAAGATATCCAATTCAGAGAGAATTCTATTTCAGATAGGTTTCTCGAAATGAGAAGTTTCCATGTTCCCCCATTCTCAACACAGTCACCAGTGAAGTTATTCAAAAAGTCAATGCACTGAGTTTTACAGATATTTATTAATAATTATCGTAATAGCCCCTCAATTTTTTTAAAAAATTATCGGTGCGCCACTGGTCGATCAGGTATCCTCGGTGATTTGGTCTGCTAAGTTTGGCAGCTGTTTTCATGTTGGTGGGTACTGGTTGTACTCTTGCAATTTTGCAGTTGGACAGAAATACAATCATAAGAGAGGTTGAACAACTTGAACAAAGAAATAGATCGGGGGTAATACCACGAATGTTCGCAATACTATCGATAGTAATTCTGTCAGAAATCAACGAGATCAAATTGCTTGGTAACACCAACACCACGAGTCCTTTAGGAGAAGTGGTTTTACCTCAAAGCAATTTGATTGATTTTAAGATTTCTGACAGAATTATCGATAGTATTGTGAGCAAGAGTAGTATTTATTGAGATAATTACACGAACCAACAAAGTAAAAAAAGTTCCTTTTTCGTTATAGATATCAGTGAGCCATGAATGGCTTTTATTGACACAATGACAGATACGCGTTCGTATTGTGGCGGTGTGTTGAAAATATTTGTCTATCAGAAAAAAGCGGAGAGCGCTTTGCTGGTTAAAGCATAAAAACTCTTTACAAGTCTACTAGTTGGTCCAAATTACAGACCACCGGACATTTTACAAAATTTTATTTAACATGCTTTGTTCGTATGTTTGTCCACCAACTCAACAAAATCGACCTAGGAGACCACAGTTTCAAATTCTGCAAGACAAGTTAAGAAAAATTGATTCAGGAATTTGTTAATGAAACCATAGCCTCGAAAACTTTTTGACTGCTATTGCTCATAACATTACATTTATGAACCTTATAGACTACAAGCCCACATACAATTTTGGAAGGTCATTTGACCCAGGATGAAACGTATTCAGAACGAAGAATTGACGGCATAGTGCCTAAAGTTATTTTTTCATATAGCAGCATCGTTCTGAATGTTTCATCTTGGGTCAAATGACCTCCCCAAATTGTTATATGGGCTTGTGTCTATTATTATGTGAGTTTCGGTTATGAATTGGATGTTTCTTTTTTGAGACCTACATACGATACATAGTTTTATGAATGATACAAAATTACATTACAATTTATGTTTTTGAAGATTTATTTTCTGGGGATTTTTATACTGGGGATTTACTTTCCTATAGATTTATATTCGGGTTTTTTTTTGGGGATTTTATTTGTAATTAAGGATGTTAATTCCTAGAATCATTATAATAATATTCTCAATATATTTTAAAATGTTTTTGAAGAGAAATGGATGCTACGTATTACAATTTTTTTCAATTTCATATAAGTTTTATAGTTGCATAATTTCAAGACGAACATTCTGCATTCAAAAATGATTCCACTTCACCAGGGCATGATTGATACTGATAAAGTTTTCCACAACAATATCTCTTAATCTCCATCTGTAATCTCTACTGAAATAAACAATGAATCCAATAACGAACCGAGAATGAATCTAGAAGTACATTTCAACCGGCACTGGTTTATAATTATAAGTACAGAGATGAGAGATAATGAATGATAAATTCCATCTATTCCCAAAACAAAATCTAAAAATATTCAGTTGTAAGTTATCGAAACTCGTCTAAATACGGAGTAAATCGTAATGATGCTTGGATAATTAAAAACAAAGATAAGAAGTATCCGAACAGGCTGCTGTATTGTGGCATGCAGCCATAAAACTTTGCCCTATTCACATTTGTTGACGATATCTCATATTAAATTACAAGGGGAAGCCTTCGTAAAATCATTGATTGTATACAGGATATTCATTTCATTTCAGACTCGAAGGTAATTTAGCATTTGAAGTAAACTCTTGTACGAGATATGTTCTTTCAATTCATATGCTGTTATTGTGTAGATCAGCATTTCAAATACTATAATTGTATTAAAATTTTCCTGCTTTCAATTTCATTGCGTAGTGAGGTCTCATAAGAAAGGAACACATAAGTTATTAGGGCAATTTTGAAAATTATTTTTGCTATTTTGATAAATAATACGTTTATATGGAAACACAACATACTCGGTTCAGATTAACTTCTTCCTGAACACCGTGTCATGCTGTTCGGTTTTAAAGTTATTATTTATTATTTGGAACCCCCTTTGGAAATAAATAAAAATGGAATCTTAAAACTTAAGCACATGTGTTACAAAGTCTATAAAGTTTCACGGTTTTTTGAAAGAATAACAAAAGCTTGATTTTTTATTTAAGGAATGATATAATAGTAATTGACGTTTATTTTCGATAAAGTGTGGTAGATAAAAGTGAATAAATGGGTAATAAGTAAACCTAATCCATCACGAAAGCATTGCTTGTGTGTTATACCGGGTGACAACGAGATCACTTTCGGGCTGCCATTTTTTTATTATTTCACCCTGTGAAACGAAACTTGGTAGAGTTAATATTCGAACTGAATGTCATTTGACTGATGTAACGACAAATTTCTACAACTTCCGGCTTTCTTAGAAATGACCTTAACTTTCGAAATTTAAATGGGACACCCTGTACATCGTTTGTTATTAGGATTCCTTAAATCATTCTACATCCGAATTCTTAATTTTCCAATTGATTTTGAAAAAAATTATATTTTTAAATAAAATGTCAATTTTCAATCTAGAGTGCCATGACCATCCTAAAATTTCGCTACGTCGACTCTCTATTTACAGAAAAATCTAAAAAGATTATCATCTCTGTTCGTTAGCCTAGAGAAAGGACGAAAAGTTGTATAATTTAATTTTTTTGTATTAATTCAAAAAACTTGTGTATTGTGTAACCATATCACTTTCATACCACTATTAAATGCATTATTTCAAGACGAATCCAAAAATGTTTAACACATACTACCATCTTTCATCCCATCTTACTTTTATTTCATTATGAATTTAAATTTTGTCGAATCTCGAAGTCATAGTTTTTTTAATTAATACAAAAAGATTAAATTATACAACTTCACAGCCTTTCTCTGGGCTAACAAATAAAGCTATTCTTTTTCTGTAAATAGAGAGTCCAAGTGGAGACATTTTAGGATGGTCATGGCAGCCTAGATTGATAATTTAAATTTGATTTAAAAATATAATTTATGTCAAACCCAATTAAAAAATTATGAATTCGGATGTAGAATGATTTAAAGAATTCTAAAAACAAACAATATACAGGGTGACCCATTTAAATATCGAAAGTTAAGTTCATTTCCAGGAAAACCAGGCAATTGACATTTAGTTCGAATTATAACTGTGCCAAGTTTCGTTATACTAGGTGAAAAAATTAAAAAATGGCAGCCTGAAAGTGATATCGTTCTCACCCGGTATATTTTATTCAAATACTAACAAACACCTTTCTACCTATTTATCACAACAAATTTCTTTCTTTTCATTCTCATTGTTACTCACAGTTCATAATTTTGAACTTTTCAGTTGTATCGATGAGTTAAAATTGAAGATTTCAGCGACTTACAAGTTCAAGTATCTGAAAGACATATATACTTTCCATCAGCTCAAAGTGTTGTACCATGCATTAGTTGAGAGTCACTTGCGATATTGTATATTAGGATTGGTAGGAGCATTGAAAACACATATTAATCCTCTAGAAATACTGCAAAAAAGGTTCCTTAAACTGATAATGTCCAAAGACCATAAATATTCAACTGAAGCACTATTTCGTGTGAAGCACATGTATTCGATATACGTCAGCTTTTTTATAATAATATCAATATTAAATACCATCGCGAAAAAAATATTAATCCAATCTTACCTAACCATAATTACCTAACTCGGAAAAACATCCTCGTAAACTCCCACAAATGTCAAAATCTAATGGTCAGCGGTCATACCACTATATGGCTCCGAAAATGTATAATTCCATACCTCTCTATATACAAAAAATTATTAATTTGATATCATATAAGAAAGAGTTGAAGATCTTCATTCACAGCCAACCTAGGGGAAAAGTTACCGAACTGCTAATGTGATTACTATTTTTTAAATCTCTGTAAACCGAAATTTTGGTAATAATTTTAAATATTTTGCTTAGCTTAGTATTTTATGTACATACCTATATTCTTTGATTTAAACTAACTGACTGTTTTTCTTTTTTATATATCTGATTCTACTGTAAATTTTAACTCGTGGCAATAGGGAATATGCATATTTTTTTAAATTTGTTTAATCAATTTTTTACTTCGTTACAACATAGTAAAAAATATAAATACGGTTAATAGTCTTGGAATTAATTTTTAAAATAATATTTAAAATACTTATTGAATTTGACCTATTTGAACGCCTCCAGTTTCGCGAGCTGTGGATGACGTCACATGGCGCGATCAGTGTTGTTCTTCTTCAGTGTCGTTCATTGAGACGTACTCTGCTCTGCTTACTTGAAGTTGATATTTTATAAAAGAGTAAGACAAATGCAGTACAAGTGTTAGAGAGAGATGAACATATGTGAAAGTGATCTCGATCAACCAGAGCAGTCTTCAACGAACAAGCCTTTCTATAGTTATGGCCATTGACACTATTGACAGTTATTAATTAGGTTAGGGATTTGCAGTTTTAATCGCTATAACGATAATGGAAAATACTAAAAAGCCATTTTATAGGTATTGTCTGGTACCGGAATGCCAAAACACAATTATAAGTACACCAAATAAAGTATTTTTTTCTGTTCCAAGAGATGCGAAAATACGTAAACATTGGTGTAAGGTTATGAGAAGAGGCGAAGTATCTCCAATATCACATATACATTGTTGTGAAGATCATTTCAATGTGAGTGCATTGTATTTCGATAGTTAACATGAAGTGAATTGATCAGAAGTAAGTTTTGAATGCATAAATGTTTTGTATATCAAGCGGGAGATAACTTTATTTATACCTGTCTCACCTAAATTATAAAAGGAAAACTATCATTTGATAAACTATTACTACTTATCAGTTCAGGTATTGTCGGATTGTACTTTGACAAAACCACTTTCAGTCATTGCTCTTGATAATTTACAATTGTCACTAGATCAAAATCGCACTATGTAATGGAAAACACTACAAATATATAAATAAAAACAAATTTTCTATAAAAAGATAAATCTCATAACGTGCCATGTGACGTCATTCTTCGTTTCTACTAATGGTGATGCGTTTCGCAAATTTGAATTCCGCGCGCCTATTATGCACTTTTTGATTAAAGTTTTATGGAGTTAAATACAAACTAAATGATAAACTAATGGTGTAGGTGTAATGTCAAGACAATAAAGTGTCGGAGGTAAAAAAATCAAGTAAATTTAAATCACTTGCATTTTCCCTATTGGCCCTTTGAAGTAGCAATTCCAAATATTTCGAGAAACATGTTCCAATGGCCCTCCAACGCCTTCCTAACAACTTACTAAAAATTCATAAAAATCAACAAGTGACAATTTTTCCATTAGGCGGCTGTCTGGTCCTTTCACTTCGTTGTCGTTCCAATTGATATCATACCAGAAATTTGCATTTTGCTGGTTCCTCGTAATAGCGAACTCCGCAGAGTTCGTACTTTTCTCATAATTGGGTGGCTTCAGGCTACGAACTAAATTATGAGAATATGGATCACATTTGTGCTTTGCTAATATTCTATGCATGGACATTTTATTCAATCCCACATCCCTGGTCGCGTCATTCAGATGCTGTTCGAATAGCTGATGCGAAGTATCCCAGCACTGTAATTTGGAAATTTGCATTGTCCACCACCGTTTCAGTTGTAGTAATTTTCCTCTTGAACGATCCAAAGTTCTTTAAATTATTAATAAACAAACATAAGAAAGATTTCTATAATTAGAATGCATTTTTTTTACTTTTGTTAAAAATACCGTGAGATTTAAAAATAATTTACATCTAGTTGCCTGGTTTCATTAGTTTGACGTTCCTCGATAATTATTCAGACTTGTGAATTTGCACTGAAAGCATTGTTAGTTTCTTGAGTTATCATGATTTCTGTTACGGAAAGTAATTTAGATCTTCTAAATACACCACCAGAAATGGAAAATCAAGCTTGGATTTATTACCAGTAAAATCTAAAGAGAGGTATGAAGAAATGTATGCAAAATTCTTGGATTGGAGAGTTGATAATCACCTAAATTCATTTTCGGAAACTGTACTGCTTGCGTATTTTGGATCGTTGTCAGAAAAATGTAAGATATCGACACTATGGACAATGTTTTCGATGTTGAGAACCAAACTCTATCGATTGAAAATAATATCGATATCACTAGATATTCCAAGTTACGTTATTTTTTTAAACGAAGATCTGATGGTTTTAAAAGACAAAAGTCTTAACATTTTTCTTCCGATGAGATACACACTTTCTCAAAGAATGCATCCGACTCAAAATACTTAATAACTATGCGACAAACTCTTGATGACATTAATATCAACGTTTGAAGGTAGGTAGCCTTAGTTTGTGGAATTTCGAGATGTGACAAAAACAATTTTAACAATTTAATACGTAATACAAAATCAAAAGTACCGCGTTCCTCCCACATTTCTGAGTACTTTTACAAGATTTCTAAAATATATGAACCTCCATCCACTAGATACGGACAAAATAAATTCAAGATTCTTCATTAACTACCAGAACGGAAAATGCACTAGACAGGTTATGGGAATAAATAAATTCAATTAATTTCCAATACCAATAGCTCAATATTTTCCCCAAAAATATACTGAGCGTTTGCGTAGAACTTCCGCAACGCTATTAGTGGATTCAGGAGGTGATTCACTTCAATTAAAAAAGCATGAAGGCTGGAAATCTAGTAACGTTGTGGAGGGACATGTTGATCAATTAGTTAGTAGCAAAAATCAAATACAAACCAAAATTATACAATCCATGCAAAATACAACGTTATCCGATTACTACGCATCTTCATCTAGAGTGTCATCATCAGTTAACAAAACAAAAGATGTGGCATCGTCTACTTCAATCCATAAAAATCTTGATTGTAATACTCCTATAATTTTGAATAATTGCTCGAATGTAAGTATTCGACATCATTGACTCCCATATTATATGCAAAAAACTTTATTCACTTGGCTTCAGGGGTAACTTTCTTTCATGGCTCAGATCATACCTAACTCTCAGAAAGATACATGTCAAAGATGACAATTGTCTGTCGCAGCAATATGACACTGATCTTGGGGTTCCTCAAGGTTCTATATTGGGCCCACTAATATTTCTTCTGTTCATCAACAATATGCCAAATCATATAAGCACAGACAACATGGTTCTGTCTGCAGATGATACAACCATTGCAGCAAATGCCGATAACCCAAAGCAGCTTCAAGAAAAATTGAACAGTTTGAGTCTAGAATTTACGAATTGGTGTTGTAAATTTTTTTTAGTGGTGAATGTGGAGAAAACTGTTCTGCTGCAGTTTTATTCCAGTAGAAATAGACAAATTGATGATTTTCATGTGTGGGTGACGAAATAATTGAATCATCAGATAACACCAAATTTCTTGGTACTTACATCGATGGTAACATGACCTGGGAGTCAGGTATAAACCATGTGCGTGAAAAAGTTAACAGTAGGTACTAAGCAATCAGACAATTGAGATCCTATTTCAATAAAGTACAGCTTTTAATTGTTTATTTTGCTGTTGTATATTCCCATATTCCTTATTATATTGCAGTTTAGGGATGCTCCACAAAACTCAACAACATATTTGTCTCTCAGATAAGGGTGTTGCGCCTAATCTATAAAATAGACTATAGAAAATCTTGTAGGCAATATTTCATAAGGAATAAAGTCATGTGCGTACCTAGTATTTATATTTACAAATGCCTTCTGTTGTTCAAAAAACAAAATACAGAATTACAATCGAAATTCGGACTTTCATCACAATCCTACTAGGCACGGTGAATGTATACGGCTGCAGAAACATTCAACATGTTTGTTTGAAAATTATCTATCTTATCAGGGAGCAAAATTTTATAATCACTTACCTGATGATTTGAAAAATCTATACAGGGAAAATCTTTTTAAAACAGAGCTGAAAGAATTTTTGATTAATGGTTGTTTTTATAGTACTACTGAGTATTTCAATCAATGATGTGGTTGTACAGTGCGGCTTTTTTTAGCCCCCCCTGTTAACTTTTGAATGGTTCGACGTACAAACATGAAAAAAAAACTGTTTGGAGGGTTTCACCGATACTACTTCTTGAAATAAAAAATATGGTGATTGCTCTACAGGGGGCGCAAGAGGCACATCAACTTTAAAATTTTAAATGGCATGGGGGTGAATTGTCACATCGTTGAAAAGAGAATTCAATTCTCTTTACAACCATCTAATTTTTTTAAATTTCGTTGAAATTTTTTTTGCAATTCATATTCGAAATAACAAATATAAATGCGGATCTGAAAACTACTCATACCTCGATAAATTTGAACGGTTTGTTGTGGAATAATGAAACCAAAAACATTTTGAAGGGTATAACAGATACTACTTTTTGAAAGAAGAAACGTTGCAATTACTCGACAGATGGCGCTGGGGGCTCATCAACTTGAAAATTTCGAAAGGCATAAAAATAGAAAATGGGAAAAAATTTCTCAACTAAATTCAAAAATATTCAGATGGTTGTAAAGAGAATTGAATTTTCTTTTTAACGATGTGACACTTGACCCCCCTTGCAAATTGAAATTTTGGAGTTGATGTGCCCCCCGCTCCCCCTGTCGAACAATCACTATGCTTTTTGTTTCAAAAAGTAGTATCGGTAAAACCCTCCAAACAATTTTTTTTTCATGTGTGTACGTCGCACCGATCAAAAGTTAACAGGGGGGGGTTACTAAAAAAAGCTGCGCTGTATATTGTATATATTTATATTTATTTTGTGGAACTGTTACATTTTGTGGAAATATCATATTCATATGTATAAATGTAGATTGTACGTATGTATGTATATTTGTTGTCTGACGTATCCTATATAATTTTTTATGATCTTAAAGGATTTAATTTTTTAAAAAATTGATCAATAATTGAATCAAAAGTAATGTTTAAAGAAATGTTGTTATTTATAATTTAAAATAAAATATCTGTTCATCGTTTTTTTACCATATTATTGTGATATAAACAGGGTTGTAGAAAAAGTATAGTGTTTCACTCATCGAAAACATTTTTCAAGCGAGAGAACTCCTAAAATTTCACTCGTGAAACAATATACTATTATTTTATATTTCATCAAATATTGTATCGATAGATGAGCATAGCCTACTAGAATGAAATCATATGAAGCGTTTTTTTTTAAACAAGCTTTCATCACAATGCACTAAAAAGTAATAAATAATTTCTTCAGATGTATAACGTAGGTTATTCTGTGAGTAACAGATTCAAAAACTTGCCGCGCGAAGTTTGAATACAGTGTGCGCCGGCTAATAATAATAGACGTTTTTACCCGGACAGGCCATGGGTTTGGGTACACGTATGTGAGTGGTTTACGAGCGAGAGTTATTATTATTATAATACCTTCTGAATCATTTAACGGATTTGGTAGAAAAACGATATTGATATCTGAATTTCTCTCATATGGCTTGTCACCACAGCTACATACTTAGTTGCCTACTTATGTTTCAGGTAGATCGCTCAATGTACAGAGTGTCCCACAAATACAGGAATACTTTAATAACATGTAGTATGAGTAAAAATAGTACTTAGAGTTTCTCGTAAGACGCCATTTTTTTACGTTATTCACCATTTCAATCGAAAAGAGTAATCATGTTCAATGAGAAAAAAAAACATTTTAAAAAAAATTGTAATTATTGGATCCATAGACATCAGTTCCTCCGCCATATATTTGGTACAGTTTCATCATTCACTTTCTAGTTAGTATCAGATAGTAAAAATTCACCAGATAAATACAGAATATGCACATATTCAGCCTTGTCCGGTACAGCACTATTTCTTGTCTGTGTAAAATTTTCCAGCAGAAATTTGATTAATCCACCTTTCTATCTCATTTCAACTATTCGAAGGTAAACCAATGAGTTCTTTAGGCTTATCGGTATCCCAACCAGCATCTCAAGGACCAAGGGTATCGCTCTTGATGGGCTCCTCAAAGGAAAAATTAAGATATTTTGAGAAAACAATACATTTCTTTACATTTTTATGAAATATTTATCTGGTATCTGCATAAATTTCATGTTCATTATACCTTCCTTAGCCTTTATCTTTCTGATCCTATCAACCTCTTGGTGACTTCAGGTCACTTCCCCGAAAAAGGGGATTCCACTACTTCCACTACTAGAAAACTATAGATCTATTTGTCTCCTAAGCTCTCTCTCTCTTTCTATGTTATGGCCCTTGCGTCCTGTTCGGCGCATTTGGCCAGTTCTTTCCGGGGATTGCAACGTTGGCTGATCTTTAGATCATATTGCAACCCAGTTTATCTTGAAGAAAACATAATTCTTTGGGAGATCGTTTAATAACGAACAGTCGTTGCCGACCGATGATGAACCATTTACTCCCATATTTACCTACTAAGTAGGCTTATTAAGGCAAATACCTGACAGAAAACAGCTACTTTCCTGGCTAAGACCACGTCGGGTATTGTTAGATTTAATTCAATACCCTTCGTGGTCTTAGCCAGGGGAGTAGTTGTTTTCTGTCAGGTACTTGCCTTAATAAGCCAACTTAGTAGGTGTATATGGAAGTAAAGGGTTCATCATCGGTCGGTAACGACTGTTCGTTACCAGTTTATCCTGTCTTCTTATTGCAATATATTTGAATGTTCTTGATTTCTTGTGCTGTTTGTCTCTTATAATACGCAGGTTTGTTCAATTTCACCTTTTGTCTTTTTTTCCTTTGTGCTAAAAGGTGGTTAGTAGGTTGGACATATAGTACATACAAAGGTTGCTGTGATTTGAAAATGAAATTGGGATACCTAAATGATCAAAGGAAAATATAGATGAGGTGATGAGAATGATAGTAGTAGATTTTAGTAACATATCATTGCTCTATTTGTTTATACTTTTTAATGGATAATTGGTAGGTATTTATATATTTATTTGATTTGTATTAATAAATTTCATAATTCCTCTTACTATTTCTATGTTTAAATATTTTAATACTTCCTCCATATTGAGAGGGGCTGGTACCCCCTTTTCAACGAATCGATACAAGTCAACGCCAGGTATAGCAGTGATAGGACACCCTAGGACTATATGATTAATGGAGTCGATCATACCACAGTCACAAGAAGGATCATCGCTAACTCCTATTCTGAATAGGTCTTCCTTAGTCATACAATGTCCTGTTTTTAATCTTATTATTGTGGTGATATGTCTTCTATCAATATATGTGTGTTTCGTATACCAAAGATCTAGAGGGTATTCCGAATATATTTTGTAATATCTACTACTCTTATTTTGAACACTTTGTTTCCATTGCATTAAAAATTTTGATTTTATCCCCTCTTTAATAACTGGTAAAATAGTATTTTCATCGATTTTAATATTCATGGGTATATTAAGTGACGCACCGACCTTGGCCAGTTGATCCAAGCTAGTTCGAACTCTATCTCGTTTGAAGATGCTAGATAAGCCATCTGTTTAATACGTAATGTAATATAATCCTCTTTTGCTGTTATTGCATTGCTAGTGACTTTGCGAATCAGACATTATTATGCTTTTTCTCAAGTTTTTTTCAAGACATGTTTTCATTCCCCTGTGAATAGCTATAAGCTCTGCATCACATATATTGGTAAGATCATTAAGTCTTGATGAGAATTTGTAGTCAATTTGTGGTATTGCTACTCCAGATCCTACCCACTCCAAATCCTACTCTCCTAAGCTATTGGTCTAAAATAATTCAAATTGCCGTACCTATACGAGGATGTATTGATATCTAGTTATCCTAGACCAGTTCCCTGCATAAACAAAATATTCCGTTACCATATCAAGGAACAATAACGTATTAGGAGTGTCAGTGTAAAGTTTGACGTCAAAAAAGTAAACCAGAGTTACACAATAAATTAAAAGAAAAAATATGTCCACCGAAATTGTGAAAATCGAAAAATTGGAGTATCGAGCCATCATCAAGTACCTGTATTTAAAAGGGTTAAGAGGTAAGCAGATTTACGAAGATATGCTTAATACCCTTGGTGATCAATGTCCTTCGTATGCGACCGTGAAAAATTGGACTGCAAGCTTCAAAAGAGGTAAATTTTCCATTGAAGATGATGACCTATCGGTAAGGCCAGTTTCTGTGTCAGTCCCCGAAAATATCGATGCAGTTCATGACATGATTTTAACAGACCGTCGAATTGGGCTAAAACGGATATCTGAAGCACTGAATATTTCATACGAACGCGTTCATCATATAGTTCACGTCAATTTGGACATGAGAAAAATTGCTGCAAAATGGATCCCCAAATGTTTGAATGTTGACCAAAAGCGTGCATGGGTAGTAGCATCGCGTTTGATCTGTGCTCGATTTGAAAACGATGTAAACTTTTTAAACTGAATTGTTACTATGGATGAGACTTTGGTACATTTTTACAATCCAGAAACAAAGCAACAATCGATGGAATGGCGACACTCCGATTCTCCAAGACCTAAGAAGTTTCGTGTACAAAAATCTGCTGGAAAAGTTCTTGCTTCAGTTTTTTGGGATTGCCATGGAGTAATCATGATTAATTTTTTGGATAACTGTAGAACAATAACTGGAGATTACTATTCGACATTACTGACCACTCTACGAGAAAAAATTAAAGAGAAATGACGCGGAAAGCTATCCAAAGGTGTTTTGTTTTTGCAGGACAACGCCCCTGCACACAAATCTCATGTTGCGATGCAAAAAATTCGTGATTTAGGGTTTGAATTACTAGAACACCCCCCTTATTCACCAGATTTGGCTCCGTCCGACTATCATCTCTTTCCTCAACTGAAAAAAAATTTAAAAGGTTGTAAATTTTCTTCCAACGAGGAGATAATAAAAGCTGTGGAGGTCTGGTTTGCAGAGAAAGAAGAAACATTTTATTTGAAAGGTCTAGAGACGTTGCAGGTTCGCTGTAATAAATGTATCCAATTAAGAGGAGAATATGTTGAGTAATAAAATATTTTGACATTGAAATTTTGTTTGGTTCTATAGTAGGCTAAGAATTTTTCAACATATCCTCGTATAATCAACTGATATACTACCTGATTAATCTACGAGTTTCGACACTATGGACCCGTAATTTCTTGGCATAAAATTGGAAGCGATGGGTACACGTGGTCCTATGAAAATGTTACTGGAAGTGAATCTAAGTGCTTCAAAATGCACCCGAGGTCACCCGAAATCCAATCGAGTTAACTTCAATGTGACTTCGGATGCACTTTGCAGCGTTTTTTTCAACTTTCAGTGACATTTTCAGCACATTCCCCAACTCTCAGGTGAAAATCCAAAATATAAAAATTGTAGATATTGATCTTTACTTCCAGATAACTTTTACAGAATTTGAATACGACGATTTCCCTTAAATCGGCGCATCTTGCAATATGTGTCTTACATTGTTTATAACGCGATTGTGCAAAAACTACACATTGGACAGAAAACAACTTGCGCACAGTTAAACCACATATTATTAGCAATCAGTTTCCGCAATATTGTTTGTCCAGCTTCAGTTTTATAAAAAATTTGAATTTGAAAAGAGGTCTCTTTTTGAGGTATTCTCGAATTTTCTCAGTGGAAAATGCACCGAACCGGTCGTATGAAAATCCATTTTGTAGGTTTTATAACTCTCCACAAAAGTTCTTTTGACTTTAAAACGATTCCTTGAATAATCTTCAAGACATTTCAAAAAAAAAAAAGTTGTAATTTTTGCACTATTTCTTGTTTAAAAAATTCCACAAAGCAATTTTGCTGGGGCGAAAAATGGAGCTTTCATTAATAAACTATCTTATAAAAATCAGTATAGGCCATTTGCGTCTTTAATTTTGTGCGGGAAAAACCTCTATAGCTTGGTCTACTGGACGTTCTATTTTTTAATTGAATTATTGTATCCGTCAGTTCTTTGAGATTTGTCTCATGTAAAATCTACGTGCTTGGAATGTAAGTTCCAATCCATGTTTTCAAAGAGTCTCTCGGATATGGAACAATAAAATTCATTGCATGTCTTAGAATCCGCGGTGTTGAATTTGCTTTGATGTTCTTTTTCCCCCAAATTCATTCACAACACGCCAGTTTCCTTTGACTGAGTATTATTACTTTTAGATATTCTGTGGTGGAAATATTTCTATTTGACAGCCCTAACAACACCTCTATACATTCTTCTGTATTTGATGTAATGGTTATAGTCCAAGAGCTGAGCGTAAAAGATTCAACCACTTTAGAAATGCCGATTTTTTTTTTAATTACGTCATGTGTGTGGTGTAGACAACTAGCCTGCCATCAGTCAGCTGATTTCCGTAACAGGTGGCGCGGAGGCAACTCAATCTTGTAAAATAACTACATATGTCGCACCTATTTGATAAAATCCAAAAATTGCTTCACAAACTCAAAAACTGAGTGATTATGACCAGCCTTCAAAATTTTGTAACAGGATCTGTCCACATCGTGTTAAAGTCGTAAAAAAATTGCTTCGTGAAAATACTTCTACTAGTAATTGATATTAATAAAAATGTAAAAAATACAGTCATATTTATTTCCATGTTATCCTTATCATCTTTATCAGAATTCATTGAAGATCTCATACTGGACTCAGTGTCTGCGCATGAGAGATTCTTCCGATAGCTCTGAGTCCGATATATCTTCCATTTCCTGAAGTTCAGGTTCGCATTGTGGCGTTTTCGTTTCGACAATGTGAGATTTTGTTTTCGAATCCTTTTGTTTTTGAATACTTTTATGTAAGGTAGTCATTTTTGTTCGGCCACCGTTTTTGGACCTTTTGAATACACTGCCGTTTTAGTTACTTTTTCTCTTTCTTCTTTTCTGAATCAGCAATTATTGCATCTTCAATAGGTGCGTTTGTTAAAATTTCACTTTTACGTTTTCTGTTCTTTCCTTTGCCTTCTTTTCTAGCTTGTTGTCAAGAATAAGGACGAATTTGTTCTGGGGAGATCTAAGACGACAATTGTGACGAAGTTGATGGCACTTCTGATGACGTCGAGAATGAGAGGAACTGAAATGACGTTTATGCATTTATCTCATTCGGAACTTCTTTTGGCGTAATCTCAGCAGTTTTGTTAGAGACTGGCTGTGGTACCATCTCGGCTATTTTAGTAATAACTTGCTGTAGTGATATTTCAGCTGCTCCATTCGTGATCTGCTTTACGGGAGGCGGTCTATCAGTTACTGCAGATGCCAGAAAATCATTATCTAAGATCTTTCAATGGCCAATTTTCACTTGACTGAAACCCACTAATAATGTTATTTGAAATAAATACAAGTGGATGTGCTTTTCCCAAGCGTTCCGTTATTTTATATAAAGTGATTGTTTTGCCAGGATTCATCATCATTCAATCGTTGTAGGCTTTATTGAACCGCGTTTTTAATGGCTAGACCATTGATTTATCTGCTAGTTGAAGTTTTCCACTTGTATGTGGCACTAGAGTTAGAAGTTTAATTCCGTTGATCTTCCAATTAATTAATTGTAATATGCCACTCATGCTCATTTACAATAAGAAAAGTATAGGGGATTTGGAAGAGGATTTTGTAAAAAGCTGTAGAAGTTTCAATACATCGATAAAGACTTCTCCGTTCACCCAACCTGTTTTTACTGCTCCAGGAGGTGCTCCATTCAACATTCTTTCCTCAAAGTGAACTCTGGAAAGTACGAGGAATGGCGGCACATAATTCCCTATCGCTTTTAAAACAGCATGTCGTCAATAATATACCTTCGCCCGAAATTACTTGCCCAACTTGTTTCAAACCTTCTGGACCTACTACGTTTGTAGGATTATGAACTATAGTGAGTGTCGTTTCATCCAAATTGTATATATTCTCTGAACGTGGACCACTAGAAATTGTTTTGAAAACTATAACCAAGTTGTCCAAAAATTCGTTATTTGCTCTCTTAAAAATGGTAGCACGACTCACACTGTTGGCCTCAGATTTTGTATAGTCAATTTAGGATATCGTTTCATATAATTCTAGCCTGTTTATGTTCATGCCAGGATTTTGGGAACTTGAGATTCACAGCAAGTTTATAGGCAAACTTCATCACATTCTTTCTTGATGCATTTTACAAGCTGTAATCGAATAATCTATCAGTAGATTATCTAGCTCTTTAGAGAAAACCTGATTAACTTGATAGTTCGGCGTGATTTGTACACGCTCTCCTCCAGATAGAGAGGCACAGAGGGCACAAAACGAAAATATTTCGATGGATTTTTCTGAATTTTTAATATGATGCAGTTCAAGTTATTTTGAATATAAATTAATTGAGTGACAATCCCCAAAAATGAGTAGTTTTGATGCTAGGGGGCGCTGAAATCATACCTTACTCAGAAAAGACTATTCATTATTATATGCGGAAACAATACCTCTACATAGTTTAGTTTAGATTATGCTGAACAATTGTGTAATTTTGTTATAAAAAAAATCTACCACACCCCACCCCTATTTTAAAACAAGAAAAAATTTAGTCTCGGCTACTAAATGCTTTATCAAAATAAATGTTCAAATTCAAATTGGTGATGATGTTTATTTATTTTCAAGATTTTCGCCCAATTAATTGATATTCAAATAACATGAACTACGCCTTACTAAGAAGTCAGCGATATCCACCAATATTTTTTGAAGGTAGGGAAAGGTGAAATTGAACAATTGTACGATTTCTCTAATTTAAGCCGATTAAAACATTTATTTTGATAAAGCATTTGCAAGTGGTCGAGAATAAATTATTTCGTGTTTTAAAATAGGGGGAGGTTTTGGATTTTTTTTTTATAAAAAATAACACAATTGTTCAGCATAATCTAAACTAAAGTACGTGGAGATATTGTTTCCGCCTATAATAATGAATAGTCTATTCCAGTCTTTCACGAGACTTTCGAAATTCGAGATTTTTCGCATCGAGACGAGACGAGAAAGTGCCTTCGAGACGAGATTTCTCGTCTCGATGAAACCCTAGTCTATTCTGAGCAAGGTATGATTTCTACGCCTCCTAGCATCAAAACTATTAATTTTTGGGGTTTGTCACCCAATTACTTTCTATTTAAAATTACTTGAACTGCATCATATTAAAAATTCAGAAAAATCCACCGAAATATTTTCGTTTTGTGCCCTTCGGGGGGAGGAGGATAATCATAAAAAACTGCTGTTTCCTTCATTTAGGCATATCAAAACATTCGACGATACATTTAAAAGCGATCAAGAAATTATTTTTGCGTTTCGTTGGGGGGAAGGGGGGACGTAAGAATTAAAAAAAAAACAGCACAATATTGTGCAACATCAGCAACAATGAAACAAGTGAAAATATTGTTACCGGGTTCAAAAATAAATAGTCTAATCTGCCAAGGGTTAATTTCAACGCCTCCTAGCAGCAAAACTGTAAATTTTTTTGAGTTGGCGCAATGGTAACATTGGTTGGGAATTACATGGACTGCATCATACCAAAAATTCAAAAAAATCCACCGGGAACCAAATTCCATAAGAAGTTTGCGGGGTCCTTTAATATCATATTTTTGTGTACTAAGTAATCACAGATATCAATATTGAAAATAGTCAGTAATGTTTTCCTATTGAAAAAGTAAAATGTCATACAGTACCCCACAACCATAAAGTGCACAATGTGCCCTTACAATAGTTGTTACTCTGTACCATAAACGATTACATTTTTCCCTTTAAATAATAAATTTGACGACTAACATATTTTTGGGGTTAAGTTACTGTCATGAATTGGTAGCCACAATATGCGCTAATGGTATTATATTATTTCGAAGCAATGTGTAATATTTTTATAGCGATGACGAAAACATTTTTTAAAACCTATTTCTTTTGGTGTTGCAAAAACCTAAAATACTTATATTTTCTCAGTTAGTAGCGATCTACAAACGAAAGAGCTCTCGGGAAACCACGGGGAAAATCGCGATAGCGGAAGCCCCGTTATAAGTAACACAGTGCCCCCTTCCCCTACTCATAATTTTTTTTCCAGTATACGCAATATTAGAAAATGAGCCTTTCTGATATTATTTTGCATTTTTTTGTCGTTCAGCTCTCGGACTATTATGGAGTAGGGTATTTTCTGATATAATGAAGGCTTCTCAAGTTGTTCATATTCTTTCAGACTTTTATGTTTTCATTTTTGTGTCTTATATAGAAAAAAAAGGATGATTCAAAACAATCAGAAAGTAGAATATAAAACGAATGAAAGTGGTCATCAAAATTCAGAAATAATTTGTAATCGCACAGCCATCTACTGAGCAGTTACTAAGCACCCCTTTTAACCTCGAAGTTCTTGCAATCAATAGGAATGATCAGGGGTTATCTTAATGGCTGTAACATTTTCGAATCTTATCAAGTAATTTTGATGTCGAAGATGACAGGTATAACATTTTGTTATCGAAATACTCAAAACAAATTAGAAAGGCTGAGTGTAATCAAAGCGAGCGGAAGCTATATAATTAAGGTCCGCAATTTCACCCTAACTTTGGCAAAGGAAATTAAAAACAAGGTAAGATCAACAAACTGAGTGCTCTTCAGGGGATATTATGATAATTTACAACGAGAATCCATCGAATCAGGCCAGTGTCGTAGGTAAACACAAAACCTATACTATACGAATGCGAAAGCTTCTGTTAATGTGTTTGAATGTGAATGATCTGCTACAAAACAACGGAACAAAATGTTTATTATTTGAGAACTTTCGCTTTTGCTCTCGAGAGCAAATCGGGTAATTTGAATTCGGGAGCCACCATTGGGATATCGGAAACTTTAGGAAAAAATAAGATGATCGATTGTAGAATATACAGGCTATGCGGCTTCACAATCGATTCGATCCATTAGATCTTTTATGCATGAATTGTAATCTCTTCGAGGCCCGGGATTCCGACAATTCGTGAAGTTTATCTATTTATCAGAAAGCAGATAATCATTGAAAATATTGAGTAAATCATGATTCAGAGATTTTTGCTATTGAATGTTTTCCGCTAAGAGGTCACGTTTGGCCGCAAAGCGCAAAAAACCGTTTTCAAACCCTAAACTGCTTCCCCATTTCACTATTTTGTGTGGTTTTGTGTTTAAATGTTTTTTTTCCTCAAATTTGGAACCTCAACAACATTTACTACCTGGTCCTTGCCTGTTACTTTATTTTTACAAAAATTATAGACACTAGTCTTCTCAAGCATATCAATAAATAGATCTTTTTCTCTTTTCGCACAATTTGCCAAATTGAGGTTGGATGGTGTTAAAGCAACTATATTCTTTCATGGGAGTTACATAGTAGCATTTAATTCCGACATAATTGATAGACTGTAGAGTGGTAGTTCAATTTTCTCGTTGTTAAGAGTGTGGTGATCATGAAAATCCTTCCTCGCTATAAGCGGTTTATTTTCATTTTTTATATATATTGAATAAATCATGATGGATTTAGCGAGGGGCAATATATGAAAATATAAGTAGAAAAGTTATTTGGTATATCCCTCAAAATGGTGTGCAACCGTAGACACGTGTTTCGAGCTTAAGCTCTCATCAGTACGGTAAAATCAAGTGCAAAGATGTACAACACTTGGATGTACAAATAAAAACAAAGGAAGTCAACAACAGGAAGCCAACCACATATTTGTGGCATCGGTTAGAAGACCTTGTACTCACAAGGCAACAATGCGAGGCTCAAATTAAAAGATAGTCCCATAATATGGTCTTTTTTATTCAACGAACCTTGAATATCATCTCATTGAGAGCTGTCATCGTAGATATCTTTGTTCTGAAGCCGTGCTGTGAGTTATCAAGAATATTCAGGTATTTGAGATAATTATTGAGTCTTGTTTTAAAGCAATATTCGTAAATTTTACTTATGTAACATTGTATCGCAACTGGTCTGTAATTCTTCGCTTCATCCTTATTCCTTTTGTGTTTGAAAACTGGAAAAACTTTAGAATACTTTAGTTCGTCTGCGTATTTTTCCTCACAAAAACTTTTATTGATTTAAATACTGATAGAGCAAGATCCCAGGGCCGACAGACGTTACTTATTTTTAAACGAACGAAATGTGTACGATTGAGAGAGAGAGAGAAGGAGAATATACTTTATTGTCATAAGAATGATCTTGTTGACAAAGTTTCACCTAACCTAAGCTAAGAAAAATAAAAATCACTTTGCACATATACAGGGTGTTTTTTTTTTAATCAACACACACTATAAACCACAATTACGATTATTCAACATCGCACTGAATAATATTACAAAAATGTTATTTTCCATCCAATCGTACGCAGAGACGACATATTTTCAAGAAGAACCTTTTCAAATGCGTTATAGGTTATAGCCCCCAAATCAGTGATTCTATGAGTGGCATTGTGCAATCGGATATAGTTCTGCATAAAGCGCTGCTGCAGCAGTAGCACTACCTCCACATTCACCATAAATGTTATGCATTTGCGCATATTCTCGGGGAGTATGACGTATGTACGGCATGACAAAGAAATAAATACCACTGAATGAAACAAGCGGAATAATTTCAAAAAACTACGATAGAAGTCACAAGTTGTTCAAACAAAAGTTTTTAATTTTCGACAAGGATTCATCTCTTAAAAAAGTTTGCACTTATTTGGTTACACCCTGTATATATGTTGGTCTCTGAAACTTCGTTGGAATCTGGATGTTGGACAATTGCGACATTTATCATAAGAATTCGTAATAATCGGTGCAATGTCGGATAATCAACATTTAATTTTGATAATTTCGTTAGGCCTAATTACATGAAAAGTTAATTTTATTGACATACTATTTAATGCTACCAAGCATTCTTTATTATTAATAATTATTTCCACTTTTTATCTTGATAAAATCTAAATAAAATAATTTTTGGGCGTAAGTATAAAAGTTTATCAAATAAATGAATTATTTTGGAACCTTTGGTGTGAATTCAATTCAAGAAAAAAATAAAATACCCAAACACTAAAACTACGTCACAATCTTAAAATCTTAAAAGCTTACTTTTAGCTCCTGAAGATGCTAACTTTGTTGGCGAAACGAGCGTCGAGTGTGATTGTGACGTAGTTTTGCTGTTGGGTAGTTTCCTTTTTTTCTTGAATAACAGTTGATAGAAGCCTAGATTAAAACCACGCCTAATTCAATGGAAACCACTTCTAAAAATAATTATAGTTTGTTTTATACCATGGTAGAGTCTGGAAAAAATGAGCATTATTTTTAAATGAATGTCCACTTCCAATTGGTTATGTTTCTTTCAGATAATAATGTCAAGCTTTTTTTTTTAAATTGATTTAACTCAAATCTGTCATTTTACCCTCATTTCTTGAAAAATACTTTCACTTTCTGAAAAACTGTTCTGTACGTCTAGGAGCATCACTCATCAGTAATCTTCAGCAGCAAAGATATTTGAATTCGTCCCAATTTGTATACATGGCACTCAAGAATCCAAGGTTAGGTAGCGATTTTCTAGAAATTCTTAAAATGCCCATTATCTCGAAAACGGTGATATTTTTACTGAAGTGAAATTTCTATATTCTGAACAGTCATGACCTGGTCTATCACCAGTTTCAATATTGTACAAGGTTTACGGGACACCCTGTATATCTAAAAATATATAAATGGTCCAAAAAACATTTAAAGTAATGGAGTTTGGATTGAAGTTAGTTTGTATGTATAAAAACATATAAGTCGTACAAAATACAAATAAAACAAAAAAGTTTGACTTGACCTATATAGACACTTCACATAAGTATAAAAGATGTAAGTCGTAGGTATAACATACATTCGAAAGAAAATTTAAAATCACGTACAGTTTATTTTAAAAATTATCATTAAAAAATTCTTCTATATTATAATAAGTTCTATCACGTAGAAAACATTTCACAGCCTTCCTGAAGCATTGTAAAGATTTTATTTCCTTTATATCATTTGGCAGATGGTTGAACATTATTATTATTATAAATAATGGAATCCTTTATGACAGATGTCATTGGTATTGGCAACTTAATTTTGCTGGATTGCCTTGTCACATAATAGGATGGAGAAGATTGGAATTGAGTCAAATGTTTTTTGATTAAATACACTGTTTCCATTATAAAGATAGAAATCACTGTTAGAATTCCATGAGCAGTGAAAAGGAATCTACAAGAGTCTCTACGCTTCGAATGGCACATATATCTTATGGCTCGTTTTTGCAAAATTAAAACATTTTGTAGTAGATATCCACTACATACGCCCTAAAATGGAATTCCATATCTCAGGTGGGATTCCACCAGAGAAAATTAAACAGTCTTGGCTGCTGATAAACTCAGCTCATTTGCGACTACTCTGACTGCATAACAGCCAGAAGACACTTTGTTACACAAGGCACGAACATGGTCTTCAAATTTTAACTTACGGTCGATATGAACTCCTAAAAATTTTAAACTGCTTTTGTTTTCAATGATATCATTCCCAATCGGTATATTGTCAAGCTCACATCTGAAAGTTACTATATTGGTTTTCGAGATATTGAGTGAATGTCGATTTGTATCACACCAAGTCTTACTTTTTTCATATAGTGTTAGTATGTACTATGTTCGCATGCCTACCTGCTAACTTGTCCAGATGACCATTCTTCAGATATTAGGGAATCAAGGTACGTAAAAACACCACTCACTTACTTGAATTGCCATTCTACAGAATTATTTCTATAACGCATGGTGGATCAGTGGACAGAGTATCTAGCTACCACCCCGGAGCTCCGAGTTCAAATATCGTCTGCAATAATTTTTTTTTTTAACCCAGCAGACGCATCACACAGATGCGTCTGCTCATCACACTAAGGTTAGCCATCTCGGTTGGAAACGGCTTCGACTCTGGGAGGATTTTTGTTTAAAAAGAAATTAAAAAGAAAACAGTATTTTGGTAAATAAACTATTTTGTTAAGATTTCCTTATGAGTAAAATCCCAGGGCCTTTAGACATAACTAATTTTTGAAAAGATGAAGACTTAGGTTCTGAGTGGTGTCTCATGTAGTGGAGTTCGCTCTGTGACACCTGGGTAGGTACCAGGTGAGAAAGGTAACTAAAAATAAGAGTTACTCAACTTAAATTTGTGTGGCTGATTTTTATGTATAATTTGTTGAATATCACTCTGAAGTAACTTGTGGAGCTTTAAAGCGTTTGACAAACGTTCTGGACTATGGAAAGCGTCTGACACTTTCAGAGCGAACTCCACAATCACGCAGGTATTAAAAGTACATGAGACACCACTCAGAACCTAAGTCTTCATCTTTTCAAAAATTAGTTATGTCTAAAGGCCCTGGGATTTAACTCATAAGGAAATCTTAACAAAATCGTTTATTTACCAAAATACTGTTTTCTTTTAAATTTCTTTTTGAACAAAAATCCTCCCAGAGTCAAAGCCGTTTCCAACCGAGATGGCTAACCGTAGTGTGATGCGTCTGCTGGGTTAAAAAAAAGAAAAAAAAATTGTTGCAGACGAGATTTTTGAACTCGGAGCTCCGGGGTGGTAGCTTGATACTCTGTACACTGATCCACCATTGGTTATAGAAATAATTCTGTAGACTGGCAATTCAACTAAGTGAATAGTGTTTTTACGTACCTTGATTCCCTAATATCTGAAGAATGGTCATCTGGACAAGCTAGCAGGTAGACATGCGAACATAGTACGTACTAACACTACTCAATCGTACAGATTTCGTTCGTTTAAAAATAAGTAATGTCTGACGGCCCTGGGATCTTGGACTATGAAAGGTTGTGATAAAGTATCCCCGACTGCCTTAAGAACGTATCCGGGTATATTATTATCTATACCATGGAATTTTTTAAGCATATTTCCTGTCTGTGGAAAATATTTTTTGTTGTTTCGTTGAATGAATTAAAAAAGTTACTCATATTTTTTTCATTTTTGATTTTTTCACTCTTGTTGTTTTTCATTTCTTATATTTTACTTTTGGTTTGTTTGTTACTATTTATCACAATTAGGTTTTTTTGCGATTTTAACTTTATTTTCGTATGATATTTGGAAAGATTTTTATCTTGCTGTGTAATTATCTTCATTTAATATTTTTTGATGATTTGCTTCTCTGCCAAGTTTTGACAGTTCTTTCATTTCTGGTTTAATCTAATATTTTCTTCTTTTTTGTCATCGGAATGAAGCTGTTTAAGGAAGTGAAATTCGAAAGTCTGTATGATTTACTCATGAAATAATTTGAATGGTAACTGACTAGATCTTACCTAAAATTGTGAATGTTAGTTTGACCATTGTTTATATAGAAGATAGTTAGTCAACCTTATGGGATTATAATTGGATCAAATTGGATGCGACATGTAGATGGCGATAGTGAGCTCGCATCCAAGTCATGTCGTAACTTCAGTGATCTGGCCTCCAAGTCATGTCGTAACTTGATTGAAACAATGGAAAAGCATTAAAATCAGGGTTTTTTGAAGAAACCTGCATTAAAATGACGTCAAATATTCATGTTTGTAACTAATCACGCTAGATGACACTCGCGTTTGTGTCCAATACCTTTTCCACAGGCATTGACTATGTTCTATTTAAACAATGGTTTGACCGAATATTCTGCCTGATTTTTTGCCTAACATTCATAGTTATTATTTCATAAGTGTGGTGTGGATATTTCTGTGTCATCAATTGTTGCTGAGTAATTTTGTATATTTGTAAATATATTGTCAATACATGTTTTACTTACCCTTGTAATTCGAGTCTATACCGTGGATGCAGTGAGAAAAGAAAAAGTTTGCGCATCGTTAGATATGCAAAAATATCACGTTTTTTTGAGGGTTACAAAGAGATTTTAGGTGCCAACCCAACCTTCTCGGTTTATTTCACATGAAAGTAACTTTCTTGAAAATGTTCGATACGTTAGGTAAACCGTGACGGAATTTTTCTGAAAATCAAAAGAGCTGATGACTGTCAAAGCCGCTTACTAATGAATAGTATAAGGCAGAAGATAGTATAGAAACAAAACATTGCAGACTCCGGTTTCAATTTTATTATCAAACATCAACGACACGAGTTCAGTTATGGATTTGACCTCGAGGTTTATATAGACCGTTACTTCCCTCATCCACTTATCGATATTATAATCAGTGTCGTTACTGCAAGTTTATGAAGCCTCACAATTAACCTCGTGGATATACTACCAAGAAATTTTCGAGTCTGTAACCACAACTCATTTCAGAAAGAACTTGTTTCCAACCTCAGTAATATGACGAGCCACAATAGTCCCTGGGCAGAGGTAGGGACTATGACGTGGGCCTACTCATATTTAAACCTAACATGCCTAAAACCCAGTATAACAAGTATCATTCGGGTATCAAAAATTACATTCCTTGAGGTTGTTTCCGGAATGTTGAGTAATTTTGACAGCTTTAGCACTGTATCAGCACTTTAAACAGAAGTATGTGCATTCGCCACCATAATTGTGCAACCAAATCAATCTGAGATCAGAACACATACGTAAGACCAAGTGAGACAGAACAACCGACCTCTCTTGCCCTACTGCATGCCCGAAAAAAATTAAATCGCAACCCGATACATCAAAGGAGCCGTCTGGGAGTGCACATACTTCAGTTTACCCATATACGATGGCTTTAGGCAAGTATTACATAGCCTTCAAGAGCCATCCAACGATGAAAGTTTGAACTGTGTGAAGTAACGATGCATAACATCGGTTAGAGTCACTATATAGGAGTACTTTCCAAATGGGATGAAAACAAGTACCATTTTCAATTACGAATTAGGAAAAAGAACTAAAAATTTCAAATTCTAAGTGTGTTACTAAGCTTCTCGAATGGTAATTTCTATGTGCAAAAAAAATTTGCAGACCGTAAACTCATGCATGTTTCCTATAATTTATTTTCTGGTACAACTTTACAAGCATGGAAATCGTCAAATACAAAAAAATAAGTGAAATTATTTAGTATATCAAGTCATAAAATTGAAAGTAAATTCTAAAAATTCAATAGTATTAGTACATGGGGAGCATATGATATAAGCAGGAAACTAGTATAAATAGTAAATAGTACACCAACAAGAATTCAAGATGTGGTAGTCAGATCAGCTTGTAAATAAATATGCATCTAGCGAATAAATATTTAGTTTGTATTAAGTGCATTAAATTAGTATTTCTTAATGGTTCATGAGGGCGTAAATTTTTAGCCTAGGCCTCAGTTCGACGCCAAAAATTCTCTAGAGTGTGCCGTGACAACAAGAATTTTATAAACGAAATACAAACAACATTTGATGTTCAACTGTGAATGTTAATTTATATCGTCTGAAATATGTAATAAATAAATACTTCCTATACATCTTGACATGTTCTTTTTTTTGCCCCGATAGGTCTGTACATTTAAATTATTTGTATTTTGAAAATAATTAATTTTGTCTATACAATCGTATTCTAAAATTTGCCTGTCTCTGAAAAAAGTAATTTCAAAATAACAAAATAAGTAATACTTTGCTTTTCCAAACGACAATGACGTTTCAGACACTAAATTTTAAATTCGAAATTTATTTTTCAATCTAGAGTGCTATGAATTCGTTCAAATCACTAATTTTAGTCCTAAATTTTGGGAAGTATACAACTTCATTGTTTTCGGTCCAAATGTATGTGCTAATTTTTTTCAAACGGCAACATGGTGGCTCGTCTGATTAAGAAAAATTTATCATTTTATCACGATTAGTTTGATGCGCAGGTTTTAAATAAACTTCCTTTAAAAATATTTTTTAAAACGTTAAATTTCTCTCAATAAAGCATCTTTTAATAAATCATTAAGATTTAAATGCATCAAGTAAGCGTGACCAACACTACTGATGAAACAAAATAATTAAGGAGGTCGACCTAGCTTCGCTTCTACGGAAGTAAATTAGGTAATTATTGTGTGTTTGTTTGAAACCCAATAGTGACATATGGCCTCAAATTGAGAGATTTTGCCTAATCTTGAGTGAAGCATGTTTCACTGTTAAATACAAATTTATGGGTTTTCCAGCCAAAAGAGAATAAGTTGTATAATATTATTATAGTTGATATCAATTCACCCATCTGTTTAAGGATTGGGGAAAAATATAAAATCTTTTGTTAAGGTTGAGACAAACATTTAGCTTTCTCCAACGCATGTATCAGTCTGAAAATATCTATTATATGTTTGGCCACTTCTTTTTACTCTACACACTTCTGTTGCCAACGATATTGCTCATACCGCATCTACGTTTACTGATACTAGACTAGCCAAACCTAGACCATACGGAATAGAAACAATTACAGGACTAAACTTACTACTTCCACTTGCTCTAATGCTTTGCTTTGCATGCTGCTTGTTTCACTTATAATTTTCAGAGAATAATGGTAGTGGAAACCATCAGTCTACGAGTAAGATAATTTCTTTTTCTAATCTATTGGATAAGCGGTGCACTTCATAAGTCCCCATGCTGGCACCTCTACAATTGTTTTACCTAACCGCTACCTACCTTGAGCTAAACATCAGTACCTAATCCTCATTAGTTGCATCTGTAACAAAGATGAATAACGTATAAAAATATACTATAGTGCATAAATATCATAAAGTAACAAAACCTACCTGTTTGGAATATACTGCACACCTTAATTATACTTCAGAGTTGCTGAGAGACCAAGAGATTATTATCCGTTCTCGTGGTAGTTGATGTTGAACTATTGGAACATATTTTACCCACCTCGCGATAGATTATCATTTTTCTAAAATTAATATTTGTCGTTTTGAGCTACCTGAATCAGACGATAGCATTTTCGTAACTGATAAAATTATACGATGTAAATTGAGTTTCGATTTTCAATAAAAGCTACCTATATTGAGTCCCAGAATATTTTTAGAAAAGTATTAATTTTAGCGCGATTATATTGCATTCAGGCATATTATCGATTATATGTGCTCAAATCTGGACGAGCAGAGTATTAGTTGTTGTACTATTCTTGCAGGCCTCTCTGACCATGAAGCAGTACTCTTCAATTCTAACTTCAAATTCAATCAAAATGAAAGGAAACATAGACACGGTGGAATTTATAGCCCAAAAAATTACAAAAAATTTCGTGGGAAATGCCAGTCGACATTATGGGACACTGTTACAAAATCTGAAGAACCTATCAATACGTTCCATAGCTATCTTACAACCTTATTCGAGGACTGTTTTCCATTAAGAAAGTTAAAAATAAAAAATAAAAAACCTTGGTTAACAGAAGGAATAAAATATCTGCACAAAACTTAAGGTCTTTACATACCATAAGTATATATACATAGTGAATTTTTCTCATCATATTTCAACTCCTACAAACGTATATATAGAAGAGTCGTACGTAATGCAAAAGAGATTTTTTATAATAAGAGGATATATAGATATGTAGTAACAAAACAAGAGAAAACTGGAAAATAATAAATGAACTAAGAGGAAAAAATAACTCAGTATCGCGAAACATTACTATCGATCCATACATCCTTAACAACTTCTACTGTTCAATAGGTCATAAACTTACAGACAATTTAACTCCACAGGTGAATCCTTTGGACTACCTGATGAATGTCGACATTACAGATAACTTTCACTTTGATGATACTAATATAATCGAGCTAAAAGTTGTCCTCAAGGAAATAACTAATAAAATATCATCAGGTATAGATGGATTATCAGTTAAAAAAATTCAAAATATCCCTGACTTTGCTCTTCAGATTCTAGTGGATTCAATTAACAATTCCTTCAGAACGGGAAAATTCCCATCTTGTCTGAAACAAGCAGTCGTGATACCTCTCCATAAGGGCGGTGACTCAGACGAACCCGCAAATTACCGACCGATATCACTTCTGTCAACATTATCTAAAATTATAGAAAAATTAGTAAAAAGAAGAATGATGAAACACCTAATGAATAATAATATAATATACAAATTTCAGTATGGATTTCAAAGCGGTAAAAACACAAATGACGCAATCTTCTCGTTGCTCGAAAGTACTTATGTGACTTTGAATGAAGGAGAAGCAGCTGCAGCAGTGTTCTGCGATTTCTCGAAGGCTTTCGACTGTGTTGACCATGAACTATTGCTGCAAAAGCTGGAGTTCTACGGCTATAGGAATTCCTCTTTGAACTGGTTTCGCTCATTCTTATCAGAAAGAAGTCAGATAGAGAAAATCAAAGAGAACCATTCTCAGATAAACAAAGTTACAATGGGCGTACCACAGGGGTCAGTCTTGGGCCCAATCCTATTTCTTTTGTATATAAACGACCTAGCCACTATTCGCATTCAGGGAAAGTTCACCTTTTTTGCGGATGACACTACTATTTTATGGCACGGGAAGGATATAAACCACGTGAAAGAAAAAATTGCTACAGACCTCACTAAAATAAAGCAATGGTGTGACTCAAATTCACTATGTTTCAACATGAACAAAACAAATGTAATCTCCTTCAAGTTCAACTTTGATAACCTTCTCTTGGAAAACCACACAATTATTAATAAACCAAACACTAAGTTTCTAGGGATGCAAATAGACAGTAAACTGAAATTTAATGAACATATTTGTAGCTTATATAAAAAGATATCTTCGGGCTGCTTTGCAATCAAAGTTGTCTCGAAGGAACTTAACATAGCCTCAGCTAGGTTGGTATACTTTTCATTAATTGAATCCCACTTGAGCTACAGGATTGCATTTTGGGGATTATGCAGTGATTATTTGTTTAAATCAGTATTTGTATTACAGAAAAGAGCAATTCGATATCTGTATAAAGCTCAGTTTCGTGACCACTGCAAACCACTATTCATTAAACAAAAAATTTTACCTCTACTTTGCCTTTACCTACTTGAAACGGTATATCTGATACACAAAAAATACGCTATTACTTCAAACATTACTGAAACTAGAAAATATGAGAAGTTGTATTCCTTTACCCACACCAAAATCTAGCCTAACTAGAAACTCAATCATATACGAAGGCAAAAAAATATATAATCATCTACCAGCAGTCTACAGAAATACACCATGCCTGAAAAAGTTCAAAAAAATGTGAAAGAAGCACTTTTACAGAAGGCTTACTATAACCTGCAGGAGTATTACAATGACGTACTCTAGCCTTTAAATTTTCCCAAGTAATCTTGGATATTGATTAAAATGAATAATGGTACCCTTATTTTAATTTTAATTTAATTTTTATGTAATTTTTATATATTGTTTTAATTTTTTATGATTACTGACAATGCGATTTCGTGTATCCGAATTTTATGTAATTTACTTCTCAAAATATTTACTCTGATATTGAAATATTGTATGAAGACTGATGTGTATGTATGCCTATATAACTTCATGTACATATGTACATATAACTTATTCATTTTTAATTTTATTCTAGCTCGTGTATTTCATCATCTTTCATTATATTATATTTTATTATATATTATCTTTTATTATATTATATTTTATATTATAACAGTTTGTGACACTTGTGAATATATATTTATTTATTTATACATATTTTTTATTGCATGCTTTGTCAATAAGATTATATCTTCGACAATAAAGTATATTTTTGATTGATTGATTGAAGGTTAGTTCGTTCCGGTAAGATCAGACTAAAAAATTGCTCCTCACAAAATCTATGTAGGTATTTAATTTTCTCGCTCCCAACTGTCTACAGAAGGTTAGTTCGTTCAAGATCAGACTCCTCGCAAAATATGAGTTCAATTTCCACGCATTCAAATGACTACGTTAGTTCTTTCTGAAAAATACCTCTCAAATTATATAATAATAATAAACTCAAAGAGTATCACCGAAGGCCTAGCCTGTGCGGGTGGAAAACAGCTATTATTATTTCCGTCGTATCTGAACTGACAAACAGATACCTGGAACTCAGTTAACGTAAACAATTAGCACCCAGGACTAAATTTACCTACACAGAAAGGCAATTATTAGATGCCTGACTCGATTTACGTCGACCCCAATTTGTTTTCGGGAAAAATGAACTTTAATTCTATGAATCTCCATCGAGTTAAGTGATCTCAATGGTTCCTGGAATATGATAATTAGCCCCTCATTTGCATTAATTGTTTGTGTACCCTTGCTTGCGTTCCTAGCTGTAATGTTGAGGTCAAGCTTCATACACTATTCGATTGTTTATTGTTGTCAAAGACACATACTAGATGATGTGCCTGCGTTTATGTGAAGAGTATAAAATATATTGAATTTGACTTTCAAAAGACTGTTCAATGGAATGCCATGACGGAATACAACCTCGTCAAACTTGTGAACATTGTTGGTCAGAAGCAGAAGGAATCAAATTGTTCGTGGCCGGCTTGGAATGGGAAACTGGATATAGTAAGATAAGATCTTATTTCAGACAATATGGGTACGTTAAACGAATATTGTTCCTAAATGAACGTGGTAGTGCTGATAGATCCAGACGATTCGTAATCGTCTTCTTCAGATCTCCTGAATCTGTTGTCAGAGTGTTGGATGTGAAACACCATACGATTAACGGAAAAAAAGTTTACCTACGAAGACCCAGCGGTAGGAGGTGCTGGGAAAGTCCATACTCTTCGTTCTGCGGAGAACAAACTTGTGATCGTAGTGGGCCAGGAGGAAGAAAATTGTTTGTGACCGGCATGAAATCGCGAACTGGATATAGTAAGCTAAAATCTTATTTCAGGAAATATGGGGACATTAAACGAATATTATTCCTGAATGATCGTCGGCTAGTGATTGTCTTCTTCAGATATCAGGAGTCTCTTGTACGATGCTTGAATGTCAGAGACCATACGATTAACGGAAAAAAAGTTTATCTGTGGAAATCCAGAGGCACAAGGTGCTTGGAAAGTCGTGGTGGTTCGTATACACACATTAGTATTAGTGATGTTTTGAAAACGTTCATCAGATTTTTTTTAATGTTCTACCTTGCTTATATTTGTTTTCGTTCAGTTTTTTTTGTAACCTGTTTGAATTCCATTATGCATAGTCTTTTGAATTCATTTATTCCTATTTTATCGTGTATTGCCATATGTTTTTTTATAAATTCTTGTCGTCTGTGAAACGTAGTTGAGATATTTTGTATAATGTGCTAATAAAGATTAGTGTGCTTCGCATTTTCTTTTTTTTCCAGAAACATGTTTTCAGATCTAGTTAGAATGGGCTTTTTATTAATATTTAACTCCAAATTCCCGGAAGCAGTGTTGCAAAGATATTCTATTGAAAAATCTTTTAAAAAATCGGGTTTCTATTCACACAATCTCTACATATTTATGAGTCATCGAAAACATGCTCTAATATGTATTATTGTACACCAACATGAACGAATTCTACAATATGAGAAGACTGGTGGATTTTGAAAGGGTTTTTATTATCACATCGAAAGTCCACCATTAAAAAAATCAATTATTTGAATTAAATAAAAATATACTTCATTGTCTAAATATTTACATCTTTTTGACAAAGTCACGTAAAACATAAATTAATAATTTCAACGTTAACGATATACAAAACGAATTTTACCATCTATCTATTGTTATATAATTACATTATGCTTATTATTTAAATACTTTCCACCAAGAACATTATTGACAAGATTAGTTACTCTTCGTAGTTCCCTGTTTTTGACTGGATTCTCTATAATATCAGGTGTGCCTCCGTGTCTGGGATTGAAACAAGATATCCACTTCTACTATTATTAACTTTAAGATTTATTGAAAAATTATCACCTCTTTTGATTCAGCAACCTGTTTTTTACATGTACGGTGATGAATGATTATTTTGATAAGTTTTTAATTATCAATCTATGTCATTATAATTTTAATAAGTAAATATTATTGCAAATTAATTCCTTCATTTCGAAATGACATATGCAGTTCTGGACAAAAATTGGTTGCAGTGTTGAGTAATTCATCGGACAATATCGAAACTTTTATCACAACCAGGTTGGAGAATAGTCGATTATTACAAATGATATTCCTATTTTCTCAGCCTGCAGAAGTGTTTATTTGTCTTGAGTATTTGCAAAATTTCAAAATCAAATCATCAGAAATGTTATCTGAAGAAAATATTAGTATAGTTTGAGAATAATATTATCTTGAAAGGAGAAAATTGAATGTTTTGTACTAAAATACACAAAAAAGTTCTGACGAATACTTTAGTTCTCTCAAAACAAGAATATTTTCTCAGAATTAGAAAATTGCTCAAGAATATTAAAGTTTTGAAAGAAAACTTTCGATTTGATCGAAGGAAATTTTTATGTGTGTGTGTGGTGAAACATTCTAGCGTGTTTTGTAGTGAATTCGCTGTCGATACGGCACGATGCCGATGTGACATACTCACTATTACCGTCACCTCTCCATCTCTACTATTAATTAGTGAAGTTCACAATCACATATACAGTGTTCGTCAAATCTCCCCCCTGTAATATTTGGACCAGAAAGATAGAGAATTGAAACAAAACAAAGTTGTAATGGGAATAAATGATCACAATGACTTTGAAATTTTGAAATTGTACACATTTGCACATAATGTTAACGTACAAGAAATTCGACAAATATAATATTAAACCCTTTTCATGTAGCAGGCAGTGCATTTCAACGAATACCGACAGTTTTTGTTAAATTTAAATGGAATAATATTGAATGCGAAAGCTAATAATTTATAGTCCAGAAATAATAGACAGATGTAATATAATCGATTGGTAAGTAGGTACCTCTACATAGTATTGCTGTTGTTTATTTTTGCTTTGGTCATTATTGTTTGTTTTAATGTTCTATGAACCGCGAAGTGAGTCTAGTGGGTTAACAATGTGAAAAAGAAACGCACCCTGCATTCTACCTTAAAAGTATTGAGAAAACGAATTAATTGATATACACATTTTATAATTTATCTGGGTCGCTACGAAAACTGTTGATCAGATGAATCTGTATGTAGGATGTAAATACAAAAAAAATTACCAACTGTTGATTAAACCGCGAATCAAATATAATAATATCAATAAATGAAGAGTAAACGCCAGCGTGTCTCTTACCGTTACTCTGTTTGACTTTTCGTTGAATAAAGCTTTTTTGACAACTTTTGTAATAGCGGATGTATAGCCAGCCCCCCTCTTAAAATATTACCATGTATATCTCAAAAACTGGTAATAGCAAAGCCAATACTGTTTGACATCATAATAGTGTACTCAAACTAAGAGTAATGACAGAAAATTTGAAAATTTCACTTGCGAAATTTTTTATTACAGGGTGAATCATGAACTAAACGCCTTTTAGCAAGTTTTGTAATCATCTAGCGTTTGTGTCACACTGTATATCAATTTCAGATGAGCAGTATGTTGAAAAGTTAGTAGTCAAGTATCGCTAAAGCTCAAAATATAAAATAAATTTATAGTAAATGTCAATAAAATAACTGTGACTTTTTGACTCACCCAGTGTAAAATTTGAATTTGTCAATTTTGACATATTCAAACGATAGGCATTTCAGTGTGTTACTTGGTTTCATCACATCTTCATTTCATAGGATCGAATGAGAGTTTCATTTTGAATAATTCTTGACTCACCCCGTAGTAACAATATTTTTATCAAAAACTAGTCTCAAATTATTGCCTTGAAGGCCAGAAATATTTTTGCGCAAAACTCTTTCTTTACTTTAAAGAAATGGCCATTTTACAATTTCGACACCCTGTATCTCGAAAACTCGTTATAGGATTGAGTTGGGTCCATGGATACTCTTGTTCAGGAGGTCATATTCTACAACATACCAAAAATTCAAAATTAACTGGTTACAACTTTTTCATAAGGCTGCTGCCTGGTCCTTTTGGAAAAGTTAACTTCAGCACCCTGTATAAGCTACACTGTTGAATTTAGATCATTATTGCAATGGAGGCACTCATCATTACGAGTTTTACAATATATCAAAATTCGAGCAACTTCACCGAAAGTCAATTTCCCGTTGATGCGCTGCGGGGTCCTTTCCTGCTCTGGCTCAATTCTCAAAGGATAATGGACCACTTTTCAAAGCTGTTCCCTTCACCATAACTACGATGTAAGCGACTTTGGACAAACAGAAGAGCAATATTATGCTTTGCTCCGGACTCGTTGCCAATTGCTCGGAGAAAAAAGCATTTTCATCACACGAGGAGCGCAGGCAGACCTAATTACCAGAGTATCGATCTCACAATAGAATGAAGTTGGATGTCATCTGGCATTGCTTGTATTATACAGGAAAAACAGCGATGTGTTTCGCTTTGATGGTTTTTCAAATATTTTAATTTCAATTTTCTGTACTGCCTTTACAAGTGTATGTAAGTAAAAGGGGTGGGTTGTCATTGGATGATTCCATTTGCCACAGACTTTTGTTAGCGTAAATCTTTAAAGATCTAGACCAATATTTTCTAAAAATGTTACCAAACTGTCGAATATATCTTTATTCTGCATATTGACAAATACTTTGCTGTAGTCAAGCAGCAGGAGACAGGACCTACTTCCTGCGGCAGTGGCTAGCAGTATATCATCAATGATAGTTGCTAGGGCCGTTGCTGTATACTATGCTGCCATCTGAATCCTGATTGCGAGTACGAAATGATCTCGTGAGAAAAAAATCGTTATCTGCTGATTCATGACTCTTCGAAAGGGAAGGCAGTATACTGATGGGTCTTAGATCTGAAAGTGTGAAACTTTGGCGACTTACGGTAACGGTAGAACCACGTCAAATTTTTGGCTAGTACATGAGACATAACTAAACAGTAACAATAAAATCATGACAAACTTATAATACAGACAAACATACATTTTACTTTCATTTGAAATAAATTATTCTTATTGAAACTAAACAATTTTATGATTTTAAATATGAATTTTCAATATTACGCTTATAGTATTTCACCACTTGATATAATTTATAGTAGTTTCTAAAATATAATTCGTTGGCGTATATCAATTCCTATAATGTTTCTTCCAAATTATTTTCCTCAATACTCACCATATTCCTGTCATACATAGTACCAGAAATATTGGTTGTCTTTACTATACTTCTGGTTATATCTACCATTCCATTTTCTCCTTGTATATTCTCGGTGCAGCCCCCGATTCAAAATTTCCCGTGATTCTGAAATTACACCTACGTCAGTTTTTCTTGCCACTTCGATTCACAACTGTGTCCCCCCGACAACATGCCTCCTTCCAGCGAACTCTTTGAGCAGAGTACCTGGCAATCAATCCTCCCATTCTAGTTACAGTTGTTGCTCTCCGGTTCACCTCTTCTCGTCGACAAGATGTTTCCTTCCAGCGAATTCTTTGTGCAGAGTCAGTCTTCATTGTGGTCCTACGGTTTACAACTTTCTTTGCGTTAACAAGCTGTTTCCTCCTTGCTAATGCGTTGTCCAGAGCATCTGACATTCCCCCTACGTCAATTTTCAATGTGGCTCTCTGGTCTACAACACAGGTATCCCTAGCTGATGATCTGTCCTTAACAATTGACGTTGAGTGTTCTTCCTCAGACACATTCGATTTGGCTCTCCGCTCTTCAACTATCTTTCCGTCAATAAAATGATTGATCAATGCTGATGCTGTTGCATCTACTTGGATGGAAACTCTATTTCCGTCGGCACTGTGGTTTTTCATAACTAATGCTTTTTCCTGAGATTCTGGCAGTCCTCTTACGTTTATTTTCAGTGTGGTTGTACGGTCGACAATACGTTTGTTCATAACTGATGAGATGAAATGTGCATTTGACCATCCTTCTTCGTTTACATTCAATTTGGCTCTCTGTACTACAACTCTCTTTCCGTCGATGATATGGTTGTTCATTGATAATGCTCTGTCCATAACTTGTGACGAATTAAATACGATAAATGCTCTGGCCGTACCAGTTTTTCGATCCTTATTCACTTTAATGTAGTCAGCGATGCCAAATTGCCCGAAATGGTACCTCAATGAATTTAATGTAATTCCATACCTTAAACCGTCTACAAATAATTTTCTTCTACTTTCACTCTCACAATGAGAAGTTTGATTTGGCACCACGTATGAATCGCGTCGATATTCCATTTCTGTCTTGTTTATATTACTATGTTAACAATTCTTTCTAGTTCGACCTTATTTATACTGAACTAAGTTATTAATCAGCAATTAGTACAGAGGGGAAAAGTGTATTCAAGATTACTGTGTGAATTAGTTAGTTCCAATTCCTAGAATAATATCATTATGATGACCCCTTAGCAGGTATAGAATAATAGAAATGATAAAGAAATGATATACCTTTTTCCCGATAACTGTAAAAATAATTAATTAGAATCTTGAGACACGTTAGAGAATACTTTCTGACACTGACAACTTAAAATGTATATTTCAGTTTTCAAACAAATGTGAAAGACACACAAGTGCGAAAAGTAAAGTAATTAAATAAAATAATTAAAATTGAAAGTAATCAGTTATTTCAATATTTACACATCACGTTAATTCAAGATCAAATCACATTTACTTAATATCTCACTTATACATCCTGCTGTAGAATTTAGCCTCGCGTTCATCCCGTTCCCGCGTTGGTTTGGGAAAACCTTTTAGGCCAATCAATAGAGCATTTTTCCTTACAAAAATACTAGTAGAAAACCGACTGTGCCATTACATGGTAGTTATATTCTGTTATGTTTTCGACTAGCAACTGTCATTTATTAATTTGTTATAAACGTTTAAATCACAAAAACCGTGTATTTTAAAATTGTTTTGCTTATAAAATGAAAACTAATAGAGCAATCTAGTTGCTCCAATGAAATGAATTGTAGATAATTGAAATACGACCCGATCGGATCATTAGTAACGGAGGAAAAACCGGAAAATTTTACGATTTTTTGAATAATTCATAACTCCACCATTTTTTAAGAAATAGGGTTGGCCCTTCTTACGAAAGTATTGAATCAAGTTTACTTTATGTGTACGCACAAAACAGGCTCTGACAGATCATTAGTTTCGGCACAATTTCAATTTGATTTTTTTTTGCATTATCCACAAAATACCTCAAAATATATATTCTCATTTTGCGCTAAAATGCTGCGAAATGGGTGAAAAATGCTTACAAACATGACTGAAAACGGCCGAGCCCGAGTAAGCGGTCAAGTGGAAGGAGTGAGCGGGAGATGAGGGGAAGCTTATTATCACGTAACCCGTTCGTTAAGAGAATTCCCCTCATCTCCCGGACTCTTCTGCCACTCGGCAGCTAACGCAGTCATGTTTGCATGCATTTATCACTCACTTCACACCATTGTAGCGCAAAATGAGAATATACGTTTTGTAGTAACATACTTCTACTTTCATAATCAGTTTGAGAAATTGAAATCGGGCTATCACTAGAGCATCCAGGCACGATCCAAGATAGTTAAAAAAAATCAAATTGCAATTGTGCCAAAACTAAAGATTTGAAAGCGCCTGTTTTGTGCGCATATAAATAAATAATAGCTATATATGATACAAGTTCGTAAAGTAGGACTTTTTGTATGAGTGTGAAGTTTTGAATGAGGCGCAGCCGAGTTCAACACGAGTACAAAAAAGCCCTTTACGAAAGTGTTTCATACAAAGTTTTTTCTTCGTCAGTTATTATATTGCCAAATTGTAGCAATTATATCATTAATTTGAATGTTTAATGATATGAATTATCGTCGTATTATCAAATAAAGACTTTCGAGTTATATTTGACGTAAAATACTGTATTTTTCAAAAATGCATAAATGTATGAACAGTGTGTAAAAAATTACTTTACGCACAGTTGATGATTTTACGCACTGTCAGCAGTGCGTAAAAGCTTAGTTTACGCACTGTCGTAGAGAAAATATTGTATATTATACATTTATATATTTAGTTCATGTTCAAACTAACGATTCCTATATCAGTATGAAATGATCATTCCCAGGAATAAAAATGTTATTGTTATTAATTTTCATTATTAACCGCTGCCCCCAATCTGGGTGTTCCGAAACCAGAAACTAAAGAAGAACATAAATTAGCCACAGTTAAAGTTTCCATATAAGCCTATCTGGCATCAACGAAAGCAAGCATATTTCACCTTCGCGTCGTGCCAACATCTATAAGAACGAATCCGAAAAAATGTATATTGCTTTGTAAAATCGTGAGCTTTCGAGTACTTGGAGCACTGTACAATGTACATATATAACTCTCGACATATCCCCTTGGTTTATTCATCGTATATATGCCCTAGGCCCCTAGACCTACTCTTTCAATCGACATGGATTTGTCTTGCCAAGACATAAGCGCAAGATGCAATATTAATTCCTTTATGAACGTCGCATAACTCTTAAACGACGCGCGACGTCAACATTTCTAACCATATAACGACAATGAAGTATACGTATTTAATCGCCAAAAATTATATACAGGGTGTTCATTTCAGGACTTCCCACCATAATTTTCTCGAAATGTGTGTATTTTTTAAAAAATCCCGAGACACGTCAACAAATGTATCGAAGGGGACAAGTTTTCATCAGAAAATGAACGCGCCAACTTTCATCCCCTGCAAGGGGGAGCTACCAACTTCAAAATCTTAAATGCGAAGGAGTATCGAGTAATACCTCATTTTAAAGGTCCTTTCAATCTCTACACGTTAGTGTTTCTTTTTTTAAATTGATCAATCCGTCGTCGAGATATTTAGGAAATCTGTTTGCTGCTGCGTATCATTGAGATGAAAACTGTAACTGTTTTTGCTTCTGTTTACTTTCAATTATTTTGTATACCAAATGATGCCTTGAGAGCCCAAGTAACATTAACGCTTTTATTCCGATCTTCAAGATCGCTTTAAAACTATACAATAAAATATCGAATAAAATCAAGTGATCTTCAAGACAGCCCTGAGACCATCATAAAGCAGCTTCTAGCCAAAAAGGGCCCATCCTAAAAAAGCCTTCAAGACTAAATTTTAAAACTGTATTAAAACCTTTAGGTTTTAATTCTATATTCTTAAAGAGTTCTTAAAGGCAACTTTGAATACATAAATTAAAAATTATTATGTGATGTTTTGATTTTAAAATGTATTTTTTCTACGAGCGTGCGGAAAAGTAACTTTTCCGCACGATTTTTCGTTTTGAAAGTTCTACTTTTCCGCACGATTTTTACTTTTCCGCACGATTTTTACTTTTACGCAAGATTTTCTCTTCAAAGCACAATATTTTAATTCAAGATTAGTATATTGTACAATGAGCATGAAATGACATACATTTCCCACGAGTAGGTAGGTATATGAAATTTTGTAGTACGAGCGAATTATTTTTTTCATAACAGATTCTATCAAAAACACTCATGTCGTCATTGAATATACAAATATTGAAAAATATAACGAAAATTGAACAGTAAGTACTCTCATCGATTTCAAAACTAAAACAAGAAAAAGTAACCATTAACTAGCGTAGAACGACTGCTCCCTTACTTTGCCAACTGAGCTATTTCAGAAATTAATTTAATTGCTATAATACCATATCATATCCTGTCAAATTTTAAATATTACTATTTATTTTGATAATGTCTTAATTACTTTATATTTTGAAATTAATTTTATGAAAATTACGGAATATCGGAAAGTTATTATCAAACAGTCGTTAATAGACTAGATTCGATCTCATATTATAAATCTCGCGGAAAGATAAAATCATGCGGAAAAGTTACTTTTTCTACAACCACACTCCAAAACATGCTTTTCTGCATAGTTTTAAGTTCGCAAACATGATTATTTCTCACAATAATTGAAATTTGACATTAGTGTGCCGCAAAGTGACATTTCTGTGCCACAAAGTGACATTTCTGTGCCAAAATTTTTCAGTACCTATTTCTAAGCAATACAGTTTTCGTGACAGCAAGGTGAAAGTATATTTTGAAAATTCTACATTTCGAAGGGATATTCGATCAGGCAACTTCAAGAATGAATAGACAAAGAGAAATTAGCACTTTTCTGCACTTGTTGCACAATATACTATTTCCGCACTAGTGCTGAAAAGTTACTTTTCCGCACGATTTTTATATTGTTGAAAATGTGGATATTGAGGACTAACTAAATGATCTATGTAACTATTCTGTCTTATGTGTCATTTTGTAGCATTATTATAAAATCTTGTTTAATAAAAACCTTTTTTTTTCATAAATAAGATAGACAAAAACACTCGTAGGAAAAACATTGTACCTAACTCTTGCGGAAAACGTCTTTTCCGCACTTGACGGCTTGCCCAAACTCCGCTCCGCGTCGTTCGTGCAACTGCCGTCGCGTGCAGAAAAGTACTACTTTCCGCACTTGTTAGGTAAATAACTATTACAGCGGACTAAATCAATTTAAAAATAATCAATTAATCCTAAAAGAGTTTTATTTTGTTCTCTAACACTCGAAAACTTTTAAGTCTGTATAATGGCCGGCAGAGTGGTAATATTTTAAACCGCATACCTACATATACTAAGCATATCATAAAATAATATTCGAAAGCAAACTATTTTGGTGAAAAATTCACCAACGAATGGCACTTTTCTGATGAAATACTTCAACATAACTCGAGCGCCACTAGTTTAATGTATTTTTTTCATATTTAAAAAATATTAGAAAAATATCATCAAATTTTATTTTGCATCCAAGCATCCAACTGCAATTATTTTATTAAATGGCATATTTCAACACACCGTTCTTCAGTTTTTTGAGAAGATCCAATACGCAATTGTTTGAATTATTATCATTTTCGTTTACTATTGAAAATGTCCAAAATGGCGGAGTCTTTATTGCAGTAAAGCATGGCGAGAACTAGATTAAAACTACTTGTTCATTTATTAAATGTTTTAAATCTCACAAGATTTAAAACAGCATTTTATTCACCATTTTAAATCCAATGACTCTCGCGTTTCCTGACGTTTCCTTTTAAAACCAATATGCTTTTAATATGTTGAAACTCGTGACCTTATAGATTTAAAGTGGTCTTGCGCTCGAATGGAATCCTAACCTCTCAAATTTTGCCGGATTTGTGAGTGAAGCGAGTAGTGCATCTGAATGTGGAGGGGATTAATTAGTTTTAATGAAGTCGTCCAAGACCAAAAGGTATTTCTTTCAACCAAATTGACTAAACTGAAACTTTTAAACTTTATAAAACTCTTAATGTACTCATTGAAAGGTAAAAATTATGTTTTTGGATTTAATGTGGTATTATATTGAGTGTATGGTCTTAGGATAAAATAGTTTTTCTAATGGGTTTCAAAGAATACATCAAGGGTACTCCATAAAACTGTGTTAAAACTATGTTTACCAGAACGGATTGTTTTAAAACCACTTGCTATTTAATTCTAAATAATAACAGATCAGTTTTGAAGTAGCCAATGTTAAGGGTAACATAAAACCAGTATAGGATCAATAGGACATTAAGAGCAAAAAGCATTTTTATTTTGATTTGAAGAATGCATTAAATTCTTTGTTTGAGAATAAGTGGTCTTCAAGAACTTTTAGTTTATATTAAGGTTACTTTCAATCCGATGTCGATTTATTGAACATATTGAAGCATTTTTAAAACCTAAATAAATAGAATTTGTCTCAAAATTGTTACTTGGGAGGTCTGCAGAAAGTGTACTTGTTAAAAAAAGACATATTTAATTGTTTACCATAGTTACCAGTTGTGTGATAGTTGTGTGATGAAGCAATTTATTAAAAATGGTTTACACTTTAGCTGAAAAAGTCGAAATAGTGTTTATTTACGGCACCGAAAATCAATGTGCTCGTCGAACTGCTGAAATATTTAACGAAAGGCACTCAGATAAGAACATCTCTCATCGCTATGTCCTTAATCTGATCGCCAAATTTACTCAGACAGGATCTGTTGCAAATTTAAAACATGATCAGCCAAGAGTTTTGACTCAAGTCACTCAAATTGAAGTGTTAGGTTATTTTGGTATGAATCATAATGACTCGTTACGTGCCATTTCTGCTGCAACTGGAGTTTCTGTCCACAAAATTTCAAAATTTAATGAATTCCATACCTATATAATGAAAATATGTCAAGAGTTGAGTGGAGACGATTTTGACAGACGAATTGATTTTTGTGAACAATTATTAATAACAATATAGAATGTTTAAAAAATATCTGCTTCTCTGACGAGTGTTCTTTGTATTTGAATGGATTTGTCAATTAACATAATTGCAGATATTGGAACAATGAAAATGACCATGTGTTTGTCGAAGGGCATACCCGGTATCCCCAAAAACTAAATGTATGGGCCTTTATTCTAGGAAATCAAGTAATTGGTCCATTGTTTATCAATGGGAATCTAAATGGTGAGGTGTACTTGAATATGTTAGAAAATAAGATCGATCCGCTAATTAATGAAGTAGTTGTAAATCAACTGGATAGAGATGGAAACACCTTTCTTAACGAAAATGAGTTACCTACATTTACAAGATGGAGCTTCCCCCATCATGTGCTTCCGGTCCGTCAATAGTTACACAACGTATTTTCCCGTAAATTGATAGGACGAAGAAGACCTATAGAATGGCCAGCCAGGTCCCCGGCTTTAGCACCATGTGATTTCTTTTTATGGGGACATTTAAAATCAGTTGTTTAAACACCCCCGCCGCAAAATTTACAAGAGCTTCAACAAAGGATTACTGCAGAATGTCAAACAGAAATGTTTGAAAATGTGCGCCACACGTTTGAGCAGCGGTTATACCATTGTTTGGGCAATAATAGACAACATTTTGAGCAATTATTGAAGTGACAGTAGTGTAAAATATTGTAATTTAGGTTTGAAGTGAAAGGAATGAGAATACACAGTTACAGGTTTTATTTCAATTGCAGGAAGCAGCAAACAGATTTTCCTAAATATCTCGACAACGGATTTATCAATTTCAAAAACAGAAACACTGACGTGTAGAGATTAAAAAGACCTTCAAAATAAGATTTTACTCGATACCTTTTCGCATTTGAGATTTGAAGTTGGGAGCTCCCCCTTGCAGGGGATGAGAGGGGGCGCGTTCATTTTTAGATGAAAACATGTCCCTTTCGATACATTTGTTGACGTGTCTCGGGATTTTTTAAAAAATACACACATTTCGAGAAAATCAGGGTGGGAAGTCCTGAAATGACCACCCTATATACGAAGCGTGGTGCATGGTGGAGACGTGCATGGCATCACACGTTAAAATGTATGGGCTGCATCTTCCCTAGCTCGCACAAGTCTCTCGAAGACTTATGAGGATTGCGCGTAGGGGTGCAATAGGTTGACGGAAATAACAATAACAAAATGAATCAAATGTTTTTGGAGTTTGTTCACTTATAATTACTCGCTGAACCCAATAACACCCATTGCCCATATCTATTGTTTGATTACAATAAGCCCTTGCAATAGTGCCCTCTTTATGGAAAGTTGCAAAAATATCTGGCAGATATAGTTCAGTTCCAATCGTGGTATTAGCCATGGAAGTAGGTTCTTGTTGCTCTCATCAGTTTGTTGTACTTTGAGAATCTCTCATTATTCATCTGTTATTGAGGTTACCATTATATTTTGTTTCTTACATTCAAATTCAATTTCTTCCGAAAAAACCGCGATCTTCGAAAATCGCATAACTCTGGATCTTGACCTGGCACGCGGGTCAAACTCATCAAAATGTATGTACAGCACCCATATCTACCGACATGTGAATCCAGCAAACGGTAACAAACTGACTGGTTTTCAACTCCCCCCCCCCTCCCCCATCTCCTTCACCTGGAGAAATTCTAAAACTACATCTAGACGACTTGGGGCAACACCAAGAATATGTCACGCCCAGAAGACGGTTTCTATACCTGTCAGTAAATCATATAGGCAGCCCTTTACTATTCTGGTTTGGAATTCATCGTATTCATGGGTCCTTCTTTCGGAAAAACTATTGAAATCAGCACTTTATACAGCTAAAGCAATTTTTCTCATCCACACATAAAAAGTTTTCAGTGTAACGGCGTCTTCTAAGGGCCCATTTCAGTCTCCTAAATGGCGGTAACTTTATAACAATTTCATTTAAGATCGATGGGTTTGTCATGAGCCCTGTACCAATTTCAATGGGAAATTGGCTTTCGGTAAATGTGATCGAATTTTTTTCATATTGAAGAACTCGTGATGCTGATCAAATGTCTCTATTGCGCCAACACTCTAAATTCTACGGTTTAGATTATATAGGGTGCTGAAATTGACTTTTCCAAAATTTCAGTTGGCCATTATGAAAACATTTTTACGAATCTATAGACCAATCAGTCAGACCAAAAGTCGCTTAGGTGGCCATATTCTTTTTAATCCGGAAAATTCCACTAAGCTTACCTCTACCCTCATCCATTACCTACATTGTACAAATGAAATGAATAAGAAAGGAAAAAAAATCAACCAAAAATTATTTTATCGTTCGACTGTTTACATATAATCTCCAGTCACCGTCAGAACCATTTCATCGGAAGCCGTGTTTAGAACAGTTGGATGCATTTGGCTACGGACCTTTCGTATTGTTTCAGTGGATTCGGTCGACTGTTTATCTTTCCAAGCAGCTTTTGTAAATGAGGCGCACCGAACACTTTTCAGCGTGTTTGTTATTGTGAGCTATAAACACCCGGTGTTGGGTTACAATCCATCATGCCTCTAATGTGTGAAAACAAGGGTACGTCTCGAGTGGGCACTTCGGTACGAAGAGTGCCTGCAGATGGAAGTTGACTAAATTTTGTTGACGTTTAATATTTATGTGACGGCTCTTGTCACAACTTCGTCAAATCGATCATTGACTGATAATGTCTACAAATTGCGTTACCTGCGGATCATTTTTATTCAGCGGGACTATAACAAGACCTCTTTTTGAGCTATAATTCGTATAAAATCGTCCATAAGAAACGTCAGTTTGATATCGGATAAATAGGAACGTAACTGTTTTCAAGTAGCCCAGTTGGTGGAGTAAATTTTACACTAAAAGCACAAGTAATTAACAATCTCGCTGATTTTTCTGAAATAATTAGTTTAGAGTATATTGGTTGATATAAGGAAAAGTTCATTGGTCAATTGATTTCCTAAAGTCAAAAAAAAATTCGAAAAATGTTTTTATTTTCAAAATCCTAGAATATTTTAAGCTGGGATGAAATAATGGAAAATAAAAATACCATCTGGTAGGGAAAGTTTTTTCTCTACCAAAATGATATTTTGCACTTTTTTGTCAGAGTTATGGTTTGTCCGCAAAAAACTCATTTAGGAACTTATTCATATTACGCACGGGATGCCCAGTCAGCCGCGTGAGGACCTTCAAAAGTTTCTTTAGTTGACAGAAAGTTCGAAGAAAAACAGGAACATAAGTATAAAAAATAAAATAAACATCGTCTACGTAGGTATTTTTATAAATGAACTCTTTGGTGCTTCATGTACAGAAGTCGCATCGGTAGTCTTTTTCAGCGGCTTCTTCGTAAGCCATACCAATTAATTCGGTACATTTTAAGTGGTACCATCGGGTGCAATAATCACACCCAATATTTTTGTCGTCATCTCCTTCAACATCACTATCTAAAATTTCAGCACATGAGGTACAACGAATGATTGATTTGCTCGACGAAGCTACTGAAGACACTGAAGTACTAGCAGATTCAGCTGATTTCTTAAAAGTTCTTCTTTTTCTTCGAGTTAGCTTTATTTCTTTTGGCTTCAGTGCCCTGTTTGTTCTTTTCTTTACTATTTCATTCTTTTTCTTTTCTCTCTCAGTTTTTCATTTCTGATGCAGTTCAATTTTTTTCATTTTCTGATCATCCTTTTCTTTGTAATATTTTCTCCATGCTTCTGAGGATATTGCGCTAGGAAGCTTTTCTTTTCCATTCTTAGCAAGTTTTATGGGTTCTGGAAACGAAAGGTGCTTATCAAAAGCACTTATTTCTTGATTTCCTGCTAAGCCATATATGCCAATAATTGTACACGTTATGTCCCCTAAAACCTCACCTCTTTCATCTATTTGTGGTGAGCCTTCATTAGTAATATTATCATTGTTATTATTATCAACATGTTGTAATAAGTCATCAGTCATAGCGGTGTCTTTTTTGGCAGTTTTCAACGGAATAATCAAGGAGTCTGCATGAAGATAATTTTCATCCGCGTTGCTTGCATTTTTTTTATCTTTGCAATTCATCTATGAAATCAGGATCCTTATTGAACTCTCCCGACGTATTAGTTATTGTATCATGTTCAGAAATGTCTGTCTCTTTTAAGGGGTCTCGATTGTGCTCCATACCCATGTTAGATATTATGTCTTGTTTCGATGTTTCTGACTCAGTTATTAACGAGTCTTCACTGAGGTCTTCATCCGTGTTAGTTATTATGTCTCGTTTGAAAGTTAGTGTCTTATTTATTGAGTGGTCTTCATTCAGGTCTTCAACCGTGTTAGTTGTGTTTTGTCTAGTTGTTAGCATCTCATTTAAGATGGAGTCTTCATAATTGGTAATTTTTATTTCTGTCGAGATTGCCGGCAAGTCTTCATCGAGCTCTACGTTGATGACAGCTGTATCTTGACTGGTAGATCCCACCTTACTTAATGTAGGATCTTCATTATTGTCATCAACGATAACTGTGTGGGGTTGGACTCGTTCTTCAAAGTTGTCGAATCATTTTCAAATTCACAGATCACTTTTTGTATATCCATACGATGTATTGTGATTTCATCCAAGTTTACTATAGTATCAACTTCGACACCATTCCCTAGATTATGCGGTTCTTCAGCCTTTGAGCAAACATTTTGGGATTGATGTAAGTGACGAATTTCACTGATGATAACGTCTACATTTATTCCGTAACTTCTAAGGCTATTCTCAATTTGTTTCATGACTTTTTCTGCAATTCTGCATTCTTCTGAAGTTATCTTGTTTACCAAAGGTGGTGGTTTTTTTAAGTTTTCAATGCTGTTTTTCACACATTTGGAATAATCCACGTTGTTCTCGTTTAGTGGAAAAAGTCCGAATTTTCGAAACCCGTTCTTAATAGAATTTTCCATGTTAGCTTCATTTAGAGTCATATTAAATACTTTGCAAAAATTTGTTTTTGTAATACAACTATTAATATTTTCTGTCATATTTTGCCATTTTCTGACTGTCTTTCTCCATTCTTCTTTAAGGGGCCGGAATACACTCACATCCGCAGGTTGTAAAATATGTGTTGTGTTAGGGGGAAGTGCATACAGAATTATGCCATTTGTTTCACAAGCTTCACTTAACGCCATTGTCATGTGCGATTTGTGCCCATCAATAAAAAATATAATATGTCTCTTAATTTTATTTTCAGAAACCCATTTATTAAAATCGTTAACGATATATTCATAGAAAACACCCCCTTTCATCCATCCAGTATCCGATTTTCCCAAAACCCAGGAGTCAGGGATGCTTTCAACCACTGCTCTGGGGGGTCGTACATATGGAAATACAACCAATGGTGGACATATCTTTCCGCTTGCGGTAAAACATATTAAAACCGTTAAATTTTCTTTTTCGTTGCCTTTTTTGATTTGATACAAGTTCTTCCATCCTTTGGGCCCTAACACTTTGCCAGATTTTGTACAGAGGGAGAAACCTGATTCGTCTCCATTAAAAATTCTATCACCATCTTCGAAATTATCAAGAAAATCATTGTCTTTTGAGTAATTTTTCAAGTTACGAAACCATAATCTTATGCTTTCTTCAGTCACAACTGCTCGCGCTTTATTTGCGCTTTCGGCTTCTCTTAGAGATATTTCTGGATGTCTCTTTAGAAAATTTTGATATCATTTCTGGCCAGGTCTTCCGTTTTCAAATAGCTCTTCCTTTTTGGTGTCCTTCAATATTTTTTCAACTGTATCTAATAGTCTGTTTTTCAATAGGGAATCCGGATTTGGCTAAATTTATGACCCAGTTTGCAATTTTGTTTTCACCATCCAAACTAAGCCGAGGCTCAGGATCTGTTTTTCCAATTTTTTTCTGGAGCTTTTCCTTGTATCTTATCGTGTAGAGTACTTTTAGGAACACCATACAATATACTTGCAGATCTTACAAATTGTCTTCTCTTACGGCTATCAAGGCAGATTGTACATATCTGAAATATTTGATAAAATTTCTTTTTTGATTGATTTTGGCTTTCTTTATTTCAATTTTTGGTTTGTTTTTTGGGGTCGATACTCCAAATTTCTGGGATTTGGACGGCATCTGAAATAGGAAAATGTATTTACTAAGAAGTTATAGCCGAGAAAAGGGCACTTTGTCGGACATATTAACCCAGCAAACACAGTTACATCACAGATGCATCGCAGCGATGTAACAATGTGACCTGCGATATCGCATTCTATGTCGAATATACGTCGCTGCGATGTCGGAGGGATGTTATTTTGTCCCACTCAAGATTCATCCATGCGACGTCGCTGCAACAAGTTCTGCGATGTAACAACGATATATTTTCTGAGATGTAACTGCGATGTATACGAGATGATTCCATATTGATATCGCAGGTATGTGAACATGTGACATATCACAGCGATGTACTTTTGTCACGCAGGGGTTAGGTAATACAAAGGAAAATATATCAATGAAAAAAAGCTTTGGATGGAAAATATGTATTTAAACATTTTATTTTCAATAAATATAATGTACTCAAAATTAAATAACATTGTTCTAATCGAAGCATTTTCCAACAGTAAAAAACAATGATACCTAAAACAATAAAACTTTATCATCAGTCTTTTATGACGATAAGAGAAAGATGGAAATGAACGCTTTGCCATAGTTTCAAGTGAAAAATTATTGTTACTTACTTTTATCCTGGGAACTATTCCTTGAAAAAGTTATTTTCACAGCTTTGTCATAGGATATTAAACATTTATTAAATTACTATGACCATTAGTTAATCGAAGTTGGTGCAACAAGCAATTTTTGGTTATGTTCAATGTTTTTCTTCATCTTAATCCTTGAATGAGCTATGCTTGTGCAATTTACTCAGAATTCACATGATAATATGTGTTATGCAAGAATCTGTCTCGCCTCGGCCTCTAACCGGCGTAAATAACACGGGCTGCGTCGAGGGATGAGGATTGTCTTGCTCGAAGAAGCAATATCCTCACCCTGGTCTATTGTTTGCTTACACTTCATGCACATTAGATATTAAATGGACTATGAACTAATGGCAAACATTAACTAACATTTACATACACTTCATGCACATTATCTATAATGGCGGACATTTACTTCTACATTAACTTGACTTCCAACACGAGGCCGTCGTAGGACCTCAACCGCTGCCGGAAGTCGAATCTATGTTCAATGTTTATGATCGAGAAGCAAAATGAACGAATATAGAAATTTACGAATCTCAGGCGCATGTGCAATGGCGTTTATTGTTGACATCGCAAAAAACACATATGACGATAACATCATCGCGGCGAGGAGACATTTGTAAAATCGCAGCTGTGACATCTTAGAAATGACAAGTCATAGATTAGCTTTTGTACATCGCAGCGATGCAACGTATGTAATGTCGTATTGTTGCCTCACTGCGACATCTCAGAGATGTCATGTCACAGATGTATTTGCTTCTGTACATCGCAGCGATGCAACGTTTTTGATATCGCCGTGTTGCCTCATTGCGACATCTCAGAGATGTCATGTCACAGATGTATTTGCTTCTGTACATCGCAGCGATGCAACCTTTTTGATATCGCCGTGTTACCTCATTGCGACATCTCAGAGATGTCATGTCACAGATGTGTTTGCTGGGAAATTACACGTTAGTTTGAAGCGTCCGAAAAATGGTCTGAAGATTCTCTTTCTCGGACACCAAATGTCGTAACGAAAAATGTAATATTAAATCAAATTTTCCACTGTCCGAAATCCGGAGAACGAAGTTGCTTGATTAAATCAGTTTACTTTAAAAAAGCGAGAAAAGGATATATCTTTAAGTAAAGTCAGAAAAAGACAGAGAAAAGATAAATTAATATACCGGTTTCGAACACTTGTCCGAAAAAAGGATTTTCAAAGATTTGGATACCGGTTATCCGGACGGGATTTTTTTTAGTAAAAATGATTTTTAAAAATGGGTTTTTTGAGCCTATTCACTTATTTTCAATGTATATAATCAAGCTAAAATGAAAAACAAGTCCAAACATTTCTATCTACAACAATACTTACTATTTTTAAGGCACAAGTATCACTTGAATTTGAATAACAAACCAGTCAACATCCGACATCTCATGTGAACGACCGTTAACGAATGTTCTGTTGAATTATTTATTTGCCACCAAAGGGTGCTGAATTCAAATAATGAGAAGGAGGAGGTGAAGGAATAATGAGAATAGGGTAGACAACCAACATTTCAATCTATTTAACTATTTTCGATACTTTTACATGAACTTGCTTGAAGGAAAATAACTGGTGAATGTACGGGAAAACATAGTTATTTGTGAATGCGAATAAAGAAAAATAATACTGTAATACATTTTTTTAAGGCTCTTTTGGAGATTTAAAAAAAAATCTATTTTTGAGGGGTAATTTCGATCACTTTCAGTATTACGAATATGTTTATACTTTTTAATTTCACGTTCATTTGTTTAGTGAACTTACGTATAGTAACCTTTACAGAGTTGCCAAGCATATGGCGATTTCCTGTTTAGTGAGAAAGTAATTTAATATCTATATTAATTCTGTTCATTTGTCTTCAGATGCCTCGGCACTATCAAAAAAAGTTTGGACCTCGGGGGAAGAAGAATTATGATGAGAAAGGGCTGCCTCTGAACGATTTGCCATTCCTTACTCGACCATCAATGATCATTATCACGGACGACATCAGCTCAAGTATGGAAGACCATCCGCTCTAGATGAAAATGAAGAGAAAATGTTATCTGAAGGCTTGCAACTTTGCGCCAATTGGGGTTTCCCCTTAAAGCTGATCGACATCAAACATATTGTCAGGCAATATTTGACAAAGCGTGGGGTGACAGAACCAAGGTTCGTAGAGAACTTACCTGGAACAGACTGGTTCAACGGTTTCATGAAGCGAAATAGCAGTCTCACCATAAAACTGGCAGAAAATACGAAACGAGTTCGAGCAGCTTAAGCTACGAGTGTCAGATTATTTTGGAAATTTAGAAAATGTCGTGAAGGATATTCCATGTTCTAACATTATCAATAATGAAACAAATTTCGTAGATGACCCGGGTGCTGTGAAAGTCGTCTTAAAAAAGGGCACCAAACATGCACGGTGATGTTTGCGATAGCAGGAGACGACACGATGCTTCCACCATACATTGTCTATAAGGCAAAACATTCGTATGTGGGATGAACTGAAGAGGGTATAGAAGGAGCCAGATACAATCTCACTCTTAGTGGGTGGTTTGAGTCCACCATCTTTGAAGACTGGTTCTTTTCTATTATTTTGCCGCATTTTAAGAAGTTATATGGATATAAAGTTCTAGTTGGAGATAATTTAAGTAGCCACGTCACTTTGAGCGTTATACAGGAATGCGAAAATAACAATATCAGGTTTGTCCTGCTGCCACCTAACTCGACACACCTGCTACAACCTGTGGATGTAGCTTACTTCCGACCTCTTAAGGCGGAATGGAGAAAAGCATTAGAAACATGGAAGTTGAGAAATAGAAGAGTGCTTTCCAAAACTTTATTTCCAAAGCTTCTCAAGGAAGCTGTGGAGTCTGTTTGTCTCAAATATCAAGCAAACTCTATTGCAGGGTTCAAGGCATGTGGCATCGTTCAATTCAATCCGGAAGCTGTACTAAAGAAAATCCCACGTACAGCAGTTTGACGAAACACGTGAAACATCATGGACCGGTGCTTTAATAGATCATCTTGAACAACTTCGGACGGGTCCAACGAAAACTGTTAAACGAGGAAAAAAACTGAATGTATCTCCAGGAAAAAGCGTAGGCACATCGGATCTGTTGATGGCTGAATCCAGACCCATATAAAAAAACTAGGAGGCAGAGACGGGAGGCAAGTGACAGTGAATCAGAAGACGAACATGGAGAAGCTACAAATACGAATATGAGTGACATTGAGTCAGAAAAAGATTCATTCACAGAAGATTACGAAATAGGAGAATCTTCTACCCTTTTCGAAAACTTGACAGAAGAGCAAATTTCTCTGCCAAAAGAGCAAAATCCTGAAGTTTTCATCGTAAATGACTACGTATTAGTAAAATTCAAAACCAACAGAAGAGACAGACATTTTATTGTCAAGATTGAAACTATCTCAGACGGAGAACTAACTGTTAATACGATGCGCAAGAAGGACTCGAACAAAGATGTATTTTTTGTGTATCCGCAAATTTCGGACCAATCAATAATTACGTATGAACAGATTGAAAAGAAAGTTTACCTAAAAGGAGAAAAACGTGGAAGGCACACCTTTCATTTAAGCGAAGAAGAACGAAGTCTTCTAGAATAGGCGAGTTTTGTTTGTACAGCTAAGAATTTTATATTTTATGATGAATTGTATTTAAGTTTTTACTGAATTTTTCTACCTATGTAAAGAATACCAATGTTTTATTTTTTAAGGTAGATCTAAGAATTTGTGATTATGTTTTGTTCCTATTTTTCTATTATTTATAGTATGTCGTTGAGTTTATTTAGTTATTCATAGCAACCCATGGCTGTAAAATAAGACTGAATAAAGAAGCATTTTATATATTCTGGTGGATTTCTTAACGTAAATTGAAAAATTAGATTGGGTAATTTTTTTTTAATTTTTGTTGATCTACTTTATCCTCTGAGAGGATAAAGTCGATTTTCTATGCTTTTGAATGGGTGATCGACTTTACCTAATATGCGGGGTAAAGTCGATCACTCTTTGAGGAAAAATAAAAATTGAATAGTAAAACTTTAAAAATAATGATGGGTTCATCAAATGGCCTAATTTTTAACGTATCTTCAATTTTGATTTCATTTGAAAAAATTCCATCGTTTAGGCGCTATGCTAAAAAAACCTTTATTTTTGATCGAAATTACCCCGTTCGACGGTACCCACCTCTGTTTATTTACTGTTGCATACACATGAACTAGCCTATACCATTTATTACATATACACCATCTAGTACTTATGTAACATATATTTTTTCTGTAAATACACTTTCATTCATTCAGTTTATTTTTCGTTTTTTAATAAAACACTGCACAGAAAAAAACGCGTATACACAGGGTGTTATTCAAATGATGTCATTAATCTCAAGTGGTGATTCCGTGACATATTTTGTGAAGAAAATTTCATATAAACGTGTGTCCTAACTTATAAGTGGCAGATGGTTACCTGATTGATATTTATACTAAAAATCATTGTGCGCCACTGTTTTTCCCTGATTTTCATATTTTTGCAGAAAAACAATAAAAAATACAGCTTTCTTATAATGCCGTGAATTTCAAATCAAAGTCATTGGCGTAGAAATAGTGGTTAGGCACCATCAAAATTCAGAAAGTTGTGTGAATGATATTTTTTCTTCAGTTACTTTCTCCATATTTTCTTGAAATTCTATTTAATTTTATGCACAAATGTATTGTTCAGTTATGATGAAAACAGTTGACAATAATGGGCCCAGGAACACAACAAACAACCAGTCCATCAACGACGAAACCAACAGAAAAGTTCAGGTAGAAATTAATTAATTAAGGAAATCTATCGATTGCTATTTCAAATTCACAGCATTATGAGAGAGTTGTATTTTTAAATGTTTAATTTGGTAAAAATTTGAAACTTAGAGAAAAACAGTGGCGTACAAAGGTTTTTACCATATTTATCAATCAGGTGACCCTCGCTGCTTATAATTTGAGATCTAACCTCATGAAAACAAGCCCCTTGTAATTACCAATATACACACCAGGTTTCATTAAAATAGGCGAAAAGACTTTTGGGTAATTATAAAATGACCAATTTTTTATTAAAACATTGATTCTCCGTCACTTGAAAACAAAGCAAGTTAGGACATACGTTTATATGAACTTTTTTTCATAAAATATGACAAGGAATCACCACTTGAAATGAAGGACATCATTTAGAATACATGAATATATATGAATATTAGAATAGAAAATTGAGCGTTCAGATTATAAATTTTCTCAAACGTAATTATAATTCGGAAAAAAAATCATTTCGGAAGATTGTTAATTAGGTGAACTCATTCACGAATAAAATTTTCCAGTTTGAAATTTTTCGGAATCTAAATATCATAGCGAATACCTGCATTCGTTTCTATCGTATTTTTTACCTGGGTTTTTTCTCACCTGTCCACTATGAACATTCTATTCTTTGAGTATTCATCTGTTTAGTATAACAGTATCAAAATTTATTTTCAACAATACGAAGAGATAACAATTACACGCAGAGAAAAGATTGGTAGGAATTACTAGAATCGTCAAGAATCTAACCACGAAAAACGTTAAGAATATGGACAAACTTTGATCGTAGTGATATGTACTCTCTAAAAACGTTGAGATAACCCTGAGAAAGTATTGCTGGGAAATGCAGTAATTTTGATAGCGAAAAACAAAAATTGATCAACGGAGCATCGTGGTTATATTTACCACGACTACATAATATCGAATAACTACCCGCTGATTATTTTTTACTATAAATCATTAGTGAATCTGGAATAGGAACCCCTTTCTATTCAACTGTTAGATTTGATCAGAGAATTGTTTACTAAAGTTCGCGGTATATATTTCTTCCATCTGTAATATCACCTGTAGAGTATTTTTTACCACGATTAGCTAGTAGGCTGATTATCGAACAGTTTACTCTCGCCCATGACATTATAACCCAGTTCAATATACAATAACATATCAAAATGTATCATTTTTGCTATTTTCCATATCAGTTTTAGTCTTGTTTCAAACCACGAGCATGGCAAAATTTGTTTTTCCGCTCAAAATTCGTGATTATCATTGCCATACTCTAGGTTTGAAACTAGACTGAAACTAATATGAAAAATAGCAAATGGTGCATTTTGAAATGGGATTGTATACTGAACTGTTATAATATCATGGGGTTGAACAACCTGAAAAAGTATCAACAGCTGATATTTATCATTTATTCAATAACATCCAGAATATACCGAACAAAAGTTTATGTAAAAAGTGTATCTACGTGTACTTGACACACGTAGGTGGCAAATAATAATATAAATAAAATCACAATTAAAAAAACAGCTTATCCTAAACATAACATGTTTTTCCAGTGCAAACATCATCTTCCTCCGAAACAAAATATTGATAGTGCGCAATCAATATTGGTATCGGTTGCATAGTTAATTCAACGTGTCATGTTCGTTTAATTTATAGAGCAAATTGGGCTGTATATCTGGAACAGTCTGAAAATGAAAATCCAACATATAGGAATTGAATCGAATATATCTGGATATGGTCAAAAAATTACAAAAAAAACTTGGACGCTAGGAGATTTCTTGAAAAATTTTTTCGTTTCAAATTTTTTTCACATACATAGCAAGAATGGATATTTTCCAATATTCTAAGTTCACCCTAAATTATAAGAGCTTCACTTATATTTACCTTAACAAAAAGATTGCTCTGATATTTTCTTTGTGAATACAGTCAGTAAAAAGGTGGCAATACTTCATTACTGGCTATTTCCTTGAAAACTGGGAGACGCTATAATAGACTTGATTGGTTTTATATTGGTAGACATCAAGATATCTAACAGCTCATTTCTCTTCAAAGGTCTGTTCAGGTAGAGATTCTTACATGTTGTTATATGTTCTGGAGGTGTTATTCAAACTGAAAAAAAAAAGGTTCAGACTTTGCCTAAAAATGGATTGGTAGAGCTACTTACAAATCTATATTAATTTGGTTGATGTTCAAACGCAGGAAAGCTTTCAATTATATCTTGATTTGGGCTTTTCTCTGGAGGCTGGAGTCAACCACGCCATATCTTCCTGTTCGCTTGGGGATAGTTCAGTAGTGAACTATTGTAGGATGTGATGAGTTTAAATTAACATCCAATTTGTTGTCCATAAACGTAAAAGAATCAGAAAATAAATGAATGATCATATCTGAAATAACTACTTCACGTTCTGTTTCAGATCAGGTACAGTCTAGAAGAAAACTTTTCGTTGAAATTTTCGATTAGTATTAAAAATTAAATAATTTGGTATTAAAAAGTATACTTACCAATTTGATATTATTTGACGAATTTGCTTTCACGACTCCATTCGTCTTTAGTTCGAAATCGTCACTAGTTTTTCTGAAAAATTCATCGTCATTTATGGTTCATATCAGAAGCTAGATGATTATATCTTTAATATCTGTTCTTATACCTCAGTATGAGCAAATAATAAAACTCTGAATTGAATGTAAAGTCAGAAAGGTATACGTGGCATTTTCATTTAAAAGAAATACAGTCACTCTGATCTTATAGATATGACGAAAAAAAATACATTAGGAGACTTGATATTGCTTAGAATACCTGATTTTAGTTATTTCTTTTCTTCACAAGTTCAGTGCAAAATAGAATACCACGACAGTAACAGTACAAACAACAATCTTATCACATAGCACGACTCGTGGTAATTTGAGAAAGAAGCGGAATAACTACCACTACAGGAGCAGTAAAAACAACGTCTCATATAGATATAATATACCACGATTCATGGTGATGTGAAATGGTCATTTCACTGAATTGTTCAGTTCTATTATTCAAGAAATATTATTCTAAACTAGTTACATACCTTCAAGTAAAGGAATTGAATGAATTCCAACTGTCTTCGTAATTCTATTGATTTCTTTTCCATAATCAGGTTGTTCATTGTTCAGAGTTCTATTCTTCGATGATTTAGTGGTAACTATCGACCCATCTCTGACCCCTCTCTGACCGGTATACTGTAGCAGGAACACAAATTTGGAGATTTAAGACTTTTATTCAATTTTTATCTCGCTTTCTCTTATTGTTCAGCTCATAGAAGTATTTACATTTAATCCACAGTAAGGATTGCATCATCTAAATTTTCTTCAACACTATGCAGTCATACGCTGAAATCTTGTTCAGCTTATGTTTGAGCACAATATGATGTTCAATTATTGACTTCGGTCCATTGAACGTATAGAGAAGCGGCTAAAACAAATCGTATTTGAATGAGTCATCTGTCACCTGTCATCTGTCACCGTATGAATTGTAGAATCCATATCCAGAAAATTTTGTTTACCTGAAACTCACCTTCAAGAGTAGTAATAAATTTCACTGCTCACTCACGATAATAATATAATCAGACCTCTCGACTCAGAAGTTAGCTCGTAGAAAAATTAAACTTCAACAAATCTTCACAGGTGTGCGAACCCTCTCTCAACTGGTATCACCCGGCAACTCAACTGAACGTTGAACGATAATTGTAACAAATATAACTTTATGTTTACCATTCTGTTCTGTAAGTATTACTATAAAACGCAATGAATAATATCCACCTTAAATGAAAAGTAATCTCAAAACTTGATTCTAGTTCAGATTTACTGAGAATGTGGTTATTATTACTGTTATCCCTTATTAACACAAAATCGTTAGTAACTCTTTTCTTCTATGGGCGGTAACTGCCGTTATCAACTTTAGTTGATAATACTGGTAGCTGAATAATAAATACGACTACGTTTTTGCCAGGAGAGTATGATAAACTATGACGCATCTTAGAGCGATTTCTACCAGAATATTTGGAGATAATATTTGAAAAATCTCAATAGGCTAAACTATTATGGTACAAAGTAACGTTAATTTCAGTATCATCTATCCACTAATACACGAAATATTCAACCACATTTATGTTTCATGTTCACTTTAGTAAAAGTACAGATTACTAGCCGGAGCTGCGATTCGTTCTACGGTCGGGTTGTCAAGTACCACGATTTTCAGACTACGAAAGTGTGGTGAATCAGTCTTCCGGATTTTTCTGCGTGTAGAACAAAAAAAAGTGCCATGTTCTTGTTATACACAAAAAATTATTATAATTGGAAATATTTCCGAACTGAATGAATTTATGCTTACAGATTCTTGGCATGTATTTTTTAGCCTATACATTAAAAAAAAAGTTTTATCCAAATAAGTTTATTTTTGATAATTTTGCATTGGCCTATATATTTATATCGCTATGATCTTTAGATCTTTAGATCTGAACCAAAACAAAATAAAAAACTTCTACGATAACACCACCAAATTTCATACTTCCATATAGATGCTCCTTCTGTTACGCAACTTTTTTCCAATTCAACCAAAACTGTATCTATCGTGCAGTGGGTTTATTTTTAGGGTATATATCGGTCCTGAAAATTTCATGGTTCTACGTCGAGAATTACGGAAGACATGGAGGCGTTTCCGTGAGAAGTGAAACCAATTAGAATTTTTCAGACTGGAAATTTTTCAGGAGAATTTTTTAGTTGTAATTTAGGGATCCTGAACACGAATCCGAAGGAATTTCAGAGTAATTTTGTCTCCTAATACAACTTTCCGGAAAAATGGATGGTTCCATCGCTGCTAGCGTGCAGTGTTTATCACAAAAGTGAGTTCATTTTTAGTGTATCTACCGATCCTGAAAATTTCATGGTTCTACGTAAAAAATTACCAAGAAACGAGGGTGTTTCCATGAGAAGTGAAACACCTGTATTCATCAAAAGTTACCAAATTGCATAGAATGGGCTATTTCTAGTGATTAAGGCAGTAACGATAGAATCACTGAAATTTCCGAAAATTCTGAGACGCACAACAGGTCGAAAATGTATACGAATTCGCAATCAGAACAACCATTTTATTACTAATAAGTATAGTATTTTCCTGAAAAAATTCAGTTCTGAAAAATATAAATTTGTGAAATATGCAGATTCCAGTGGCGGTTCTACTATACTGCGAAACCCCGCGGTGCGGGGGGGCCCGGATGTTACGGGGGCCCGGCCCACGCGGAAGTGATAACCATGTTTAAAATTGTTATTCTCGTAAGCTGCTCGAAACATTTCCACATGCGAATAAGTTTTCAGGATATATATTCTCCATTCTTACGACTCTTACTGTGATGTGCTGCAAATATTCTACCCTCTGTATGCAGAGAGTGGCGCGAGTGCACGTTATTATTTATTATTTGTCGCAAATCGATGCAAGCCAGCTCAGCCCAGCAGCCTGCGTTCCGAATCGAAGCTTTCAGCACTAGCCTAGTGCTGAAAGCTTCGATTCGGGCAGGATGGTCAGGGCGGTCTATGTCTTTATTGGCTGTGAAACTAAGATATATTGATATATTCAAAAGTCTAACTAAAATTTCACTAATTTCAAAAAAAACAGAAGAACGAAGTCACGCTATCAGCCTACTGAAAAGTCTAGAACAGTTTGAGTTCATTTTTATACTAACTATGTTTTCTAAAATACTGGAAAATGCTAACATAGCATCAAAACTGCTGCAATTGGATGATTTAGATTTGTCCAAGGCTTGCAAATCTCTAGTCAACTTATACAAAAATAAATGAGTATAGACATGAATACGACCAACTGAAGACGGAAGCTACTAATGTCGCCGCAAAATGGAGTATTCAACCAAAATTTCTGGAAAAAAGAAACGTTACATCGAAAAAAGTTTTTGGGGAACCCAACACACAATATTTATTTTCTGAAAGAGAACATTTCTTCAAAGTGAACATTTACTATAAGACTCTTGATATCGTTCTCTGCCAAATCAAAAATAGATTTGAAGCCATGAATACCATTCAGCAAGTTCAACTTTCTTAATCCAAAATTACTAGTTGAAATGTCGGAAGAGGATTTGTTCAAATCATCCAAAAACCTACAGACGTTATACCCCAGTGACTTATCTTCTACTTTTCCTTTCGAGATGATTTCGCTTTTACCACTAAAAGAAGAAATAGTGAAGTTGAAAGATATAAGAGAGTTTGCAGAGTTCCTAATAATCATGAATTCTAAGCTATCTTCCAACTTTTCTGAAGTAATTACATCCCTGTTGCTGTTTCTGACCTCACCTGTAACTGTGGCCTCTGCTGAGTGGTCATTTTCCAAATTAAAAATAATTAAAAATTATTTGCGGAACAAAATGTCACAAGAGAGACTAGGTGGACTTGCAATATTATCCATAGAAGCAGAAGAAGCAGCTGCAATGGACAAATCAGTTTTTATAAACGAATTTGCAGATAGGTTATATTCAATGATCATTTCCGAGGGATTTGATATTGTTATTAATTTTTTAATCATATTATTTCATGTCCTTTTTCACTGATCTCAGTTTGTTCCTTCGTTTTTTTTATATTTTATGTTATTTTAAAGAATTATACTGTTTTGAGATTTCAATATAAATTCTCCAAGTTTTCTGAGAAGTTGTTACTTATTCACAGTGTTCGTAGGTGGTTATAGCATAGAAGTAGAACGCATGTTTTCACAACAAAATTAGTAAATAGATTCAGCTGAAAACAAGGGCCCTTGGCCCAATTCTCGCGGGGGGATCATAAATTCTAGACACGCCACTGGCAGATTCCATAAATATATGTATAAAAAATTAACAAAATGAACCAGAATTAGTTATTTTAAGTGATATACACTTTACGACACCAGCGATGGAATCAGCAAATCGCAATAGGAGGCAAAATAGATTAAACATGTCTTCAGATTCATTATTTGACCAACCCTTTTAACAATTCACTTCATCTCTAAAAAATCAGTTCTGATAAATTCATATTTCTCACATCTGTAACAATCGAAATGTTTGTTTCTGTTTATTTATGGTGTATCTATTTTGTTAATTTCACACTGATTCGCCAAAAATTATTATTAATAATATTTTTCAGATGCAAAGTGAATAAGTAGTGAATTAGTTGTTCTAATTACGAATTCGAAGACAATTTAGACCTATTTTATTACTTTCTATTATAATTTTTCGAAAATGTCGGTGGTTACATTGCTGCTGGCGTGTAATATATTTCACATGAAATATCCCGTTCTGAGTCATTTTGTTAATTTTCTATGTATCTATCGGATATGCAAATTTCAAAATTCTAAGACAAAAATTACGGTAGTTACTGGGGCGTTTCTATGAGAAGTGCATGCGATACAATCAATAAAATGTTTTTAAATGTATACTTTTGTTCTACTGTCCACTAGTTCTGGAATCATGTAGAAATGTATGAGTTTGTCCTCCATTTTATTTTTCCAGAACTCATCACATCTGTCTATGATCTGATACTTGACACCTCTACTTGTCCAAACACAAATTATGCAGGTTTTTTGTCCTAACCACTTTTTTCTATATATCTAAAGAACGTATTCAGCAGGTTTAGAACGATTATTTGTAAATACCAAAAGTGAAAAAAAAACCGTCGTTTGTAAAAACGTTGCTGCTTTCATACACGTGGAATTCGAACAAAATTCGAAAGGTTTTATCGGAGAGTATCAATTGAATGATAAAATTTCTCTCCAAATATTTCCACCAAGTGGAAATAATGAACGTCTGCACGAATCAGCTGTCGCCATATTGAAACGAAACTTCAAAAACTTTTACTTATTCTTACCTTCCTATTATTATTTCGTTTACGACGTCGGGTCGATGTTCGCAGTCTTGTTTTGTTTCCTTGACGGTAATTCGCATTATTCGCATTCTCAAGTTTTCTTCGCGCAGGCATGATAGGTATCTCACCACTAACAAAATAAACTGATATGCTGATAAATGTTCGTATTCCCAATAAATTCCAGTGCGTATAAGGGGGTAAAATTGTTTTCGCAGGGGTTTACACCGAATTCCAAATCACCGCAACGTGTTTGGAAACACGATTTATCAACGAATATCGGTTTATTTTAGTTTTTCTACTTTTGATGGTCACATATTCAATACCATATTCACAATCATTGTTCCAGACGACAATTCGATATTTGGGAAGACTTTCTCACTTTTCTTTGTAGCGACTGTACCATATTCATATAAATGCTAACTTCCATCAACCGTACTATTATTTTCATTCATAAGTCGTTCCCATTGATTGAAATGAAGCAGGCATGCAAGAAGAGGTGCTTCACCAGAGGGCGCCATGAGCCATGAGCTCTGGCTCGTACTTTCGTTCGGGATAACGATATAATATTTCGAGCAACAAAAAATATTTTCATCTAGATGAAGTTTCAAACTGTGCTTGTTAACAAATTTAATATCGATAATTCATTCCTGAGGTGGTGAAAAAATATCCTGAAAATTACCTAAAAATGACCGAAATAGAAATATTTGGTATATACTTTTTGACTTCTCATTTGGGAATTTTGATTTCAGGAGAATTAATAAGCATCGTTTCAACCTTTGTCTATGAGCTATCCTTTACAAAAATTCACTACCATTTTTAGTTCTCTCAAACGAAAGTGACAGCGAAGGTTCTGCAGTACGAACTCAATTTTGCTCCTTGTCTACTCTTAACATTAAATATGGGGTACCGCAAGGCTCTGTCCTAGATCCGGTCCTATTTCTTATTTATGTCAACGACCTACCTGCAAAGTCCTTCAGCAAAGTTTACTCTTTTTGCTGACGACACCTCATTAGCCCATTCAAATAGAGATTTTAATATGCTGTTAACTGAAGCCAATAATAGTCTGTCCTTGACGCAATCTTGGCTACATAACTATAAGTTTAGTCCTTAACAAAGAAAAGTCTGAAACATTGATTTTTCAGCTTGAAACAGCACACAAACATAAATAACTCTCATTGCGTTACGTTTTTAGGTGTCCTCTTGGACGGTCAACTCACTTGGGAAGAACATACGACTTTTGTCTGCAAGAATATGTCACGGAAAATATTTCTAATACGTAACCTGCGAAATTGCTTGTCACACTCAGCACTGTTAACAGCTTACCACGCAGTTATACAGTCCACAAAATCGTATGCCCTATTAGTATGGTGCCACTCAGCACACGCTTCAGCAGTCTTCTCCATGCAAAGGGAGGCGGTTAGAATCATTGCTGGATTGCCTTATAGAGATGATTGTAGGGGTGCTTTCAAACATTTTAAGATACTAACCCTGCCATGTACTTACATACTGCAATGTCTTATGCATATAAAATCAAACTTGAAAAACTATAGGACAAATGAAAGTTCACATTCATACACAACGCGAAACATAGATATGATACATCAACACTATCTGAAACTTTCGAAAACGAGAAATGGGACTAGCTATTATGCAATCAAGTTCTTCAATGTTCTACCACACGATGTCCAAGTTCTCGAGTGTGTTCAATTCAAATCTGTTATCAAGCGGTTCCTGGCTGATAATGCGTTTTATGAGTTCCTATCAACCGATTTTTCACAACTTATACATTGATTAATGTATCGTATACGTATTGCTGTTTGTTAAATTTTATTATGCAAGTGTTATTAACGACAAAGACTGTTTATCTTTTGTTATTTTATATTATTTAATTTTTTAGTTTCATTTTATTACTGACTTGTCAAAGCACTATTGTGTAATAAGACCAATAAAGATCTATCTATCTATCTATCTATATCTATAACACGTCGATGTTCTTGTCGCAATACTTCTTGCCCTCCTCACTGTTGACTTCTTTGCAGCCACCACTCCACCAGTATTCGTATCGTACCTATCTATCAAGCTTCGGTTAAGTTAATCCAGTATTTGGCAACCTTAGAAATAAAACTCGGGGTGGAGTTAGTACAACTAACCAGACCAAATGTGAAAGTTTATGGAGATAGAAACACTCAACTGAAAACCCCTTCATCGTTGGGAAGTAGTTGTTTTCTATCCGGATGTGTTTTCTCTGCAGCTCAGCCGGTCGTGTTCGGTAAAGTGTTATGAAGCAATTAACTCATGGGTTGGTCGGTCGGTCATAATGGGAATTCAGCTACATGATTGAAGTGTACAAACTGCTCAAAAATTAATTAATAAGCTCTCGGTGAAGTACGATCGAACTCGATAAGAAAAGTGCCACAAGAGTAACTCAAAATACACAAATTTCACTTCATCGTGTACATATTAATTGAATTGACACGGTTTTAATTAGTTATTTGTGTATCAAGGGAATTATAAGGGCGTTAATTACCGATGGCAAAGTTTGCGTCCCGAGGTCCTCTGGCCCGAGGGACAGCAATTGCCTGGGGTTATTAAGGCTCATTAATTCCCGTGGTACATAGGTAACTTTATTTCTGACCGATTTCAATAAAATCTTGTTCATTTGTAAAACGGGATAAATGTACAAATTCATTATCTTCCCGCTATATTTGAATCAGGTACCGTTGATTATATGAGTTTTGTTGTTGCTAGGTTGTTGCTATGTTACTTTTTTACAAACAAAGCTTTGTTATCAAGCTATGTTTGGGTTAAAAACGTGTTTTCCACCCCAAATATAATGGAAGATATTTTGAAAAAAGCTGAAAAAGCATCGGAAAGTGAAGCCGTCTACCAAACATAATACAAAAGATATCTGGAGTGGAGTGACTATACATGAGAAACGAGATATCACCAAGTTCAATGAAGTAGAGGCTTTTTTTAAACGGAAGAGTAAGAGTTACAAGCCGAATAAGTCTGCTGTTTTATCTCCTAAATATGTCATCAGTTTTATAAAGAACGCTCCTAATGAAATTCATTCATTGCATAAGGTAATTTTTTTAATTTTCCTTTTTTTTTGTGTATTCATTTCCTTTTTTTGTGAAAGGTTGTTTTATTATGGGTAATTTTGGAGGAAGCAGAAGTCAGGAACTTTTGAACATGAAGATATCGGATATACAAGACCGGGATTCCGTTATGGTAGTGAACGTACCGGAAAGTAAAACTGGTGTATCGAAGAAATTTCGCTAATAGTTTTTTGTGATTAACGCAGTCGAATGCAGTGCTCAGATCGCAAAATATCGCAGCACGATACTCGCCTTCACCAATATATTCGACAATTTGTTTATAAAATGCAAACAGCAGTTGACGTAGGTCTTTTCTATCGATAACCATGTTGTTTGGAGGTTAAAACATTAAATCGCTCTAATAACCTCGAGAGCCTGTAAGAGATACAGAAGACAGCCCCACTTGGCACAATTATGAAGAAGACAAAGAAACTTCATCTCACTTCCTCGACGAGTGAGAGGCGTATGGGAGGCTAAGATTTAGAATCTTCTGAGTTGAGAAACTCAGAAATTCGGAGTGGACGGACATACTGACCACCATCAGGAGGTCACTAAGGTGCGAAAAGGAAGAATATGAGAAGGAAAGTAAATGGGTGGAAAACAGGGCAAAAAGGGTCCATGAGGGCCTACTTGCCTGACTGCGGCAGCGGCCTCCCAAATAATTACTATTCTACTACTAAGGAAAATGTACTCAAATATTCTTGAGAAACTGTACGGTAGCGGTATACGCCGTAACTGCCAAAATATACTCCCCTCAAAATAAAATTCCACTCATTTTTCTTCAGGTTGGTGCCAAAACGAATTCTAAATGCTTGAATAAGTAACAGACAAGCGCCAGGTGGAGAATGTTGTGGAAGTTTCAACTTTAAGGAATAAAAATAATTAATCACGAAAACACTCAAAATGGTGAAATGGAGATACAGTTTAGGAGTTGAAAACAGTGTTTTCGGATTTGCGGCGAAACGTGACCTTTTAGCGGAAAATGTTTGATAGAAAAATTGTTGATAATAAAATAATCGTAAACTTAATCGAAAAATTATCCGTCAAAATAGCGAAAAACCGATTTTTCAGCATTTAATTTTTTTCTCTCGAATGTATGATTAAATTTACATGAAAATTTGTATAGGAATATGACTTTTTCAGTGTCAAATGAGCATGATTTTTTCGCAATTCAGAAGACTGCTAGTTTTCGAGTTATGTACATTTTTTGAAAAAAATACCCTTATCTTCCACGAACAATTGTTCTGGTGTTGTTTTGTATTTCGAAGATATGTAAGTGATCATATTAATCGTTGAAATGTCTATTTTCGAATGGTCTATGTAACTTGGTGGCTTATTGATCTTTAAACCGCTTAAAAATGAGAAAAACCGTCTCTCTGAATCATGATTTTCTTCATATTTTTCATTGATTTTCAATAGTTGTAGAAAAAAAGTAACAGGCAAGAACCAGGTGGAGAATATTGTTGGGGTTCCAACTTTAGGGAAAAAAAATTTGAACGCGAAAACACTCAAAATGGTGAAATATGGATGCAGTTTAGGGGTTGAAAACGGTTTTTTGCGATTTGCGGCGAAACGTAACCTCCTAACGAAATAAGTTCAATGAAAAAGTTGTAGACATTTTTTTTCTCGCTTATAAATGATTTAGTTCGGATGAAAATTTGTAGATATATGTCTTTTTTTTGTCGAATAAGCATGATTTTTTCGCAAATGAGAAGACTTCGATTTATTTACATTTTTCGAAAAAAACACCCTTATCTTCCACGAACAATTGTCTTGATATTTTTTTGCATTTCAAAGGTCTCTAAGTCACCATTTCAATTGTTGAAATTTCTACTTTAAACCGCTTAAAATTGAGAAAAATTTCTCTTTGGATCATGATTTTCTCAATATTTTCAATTATTATCGAAAGGCAGTATTCATTCTTAAATTGAACAGGGTGATACATGCAGGCCGGTTTCGTGGTTGTTGATGCAGTGCCAGGGTAGTTCTGACAATGGTGGAGTTGTCTGTACCCCAGCCTATTGAACCATAAATTTGATACCAATATCTCGAGAAACGCAAGAAACACTCTTTGGAAGTAAAGACACCAGAACAAGTATTGCGAAGGGTTCAGACAAAGTTAGATGTCAATATCTGTCTAGTTATTAGACGAAAGTAGTTTTTTTTGTCGGATATTTGCCTCTTATTTCTCACTTCGTGGGAAGTCGTCAAACATTTATTTTTAATTTATTTGATACTTCCGGCCAAATTCAGGGATTATGTCAGTCATTTGAGATATTTCATTACCTATTTTCAGATACTTTTCAACTTATCTAAAAACTTCAATACCAAGAACACCTGGCTTTTATTTTCAAAAATAATACTATATAATGTGAAAAATATTAATTGCTTCTATTGTTTTTCGATACAAATGGATGATAAAAGCTGTCGTAAAAATAACACTTGATTGTTAATTTTGAGGTTGCAGGTGAACGCTTGTAAATGAATTTCAGATTTACTGACGATTGAGACAATGCAGATGTCGATTTTAACAAAAAGTTGTTTGTATCAAATTATTCATAATAAATACTGGAATACATAATCACACTACAAAATTAATTTAATAATATCGTTGTCATTGTTTTCTACAACTATTGAAAATCATTGAAAATATTGAGAAAATAATGATTCAGAGGGACTTGACGGTTTTTCTCACTTTTTACTGGTTCAACGATCGATAAACCACCAAGTTACATGGACCATTTGAAAGTAGATATTTTAACAATTAAAATTATAACTTATAGACCTTTGAAATACAATTAAACACCAGAACAATTATTGTTCCTGGAAGATAAGGGTATTTTTTTAGAAAAATGTGCCTAACTCGAAAACTAGTCGTCTTCTGAATTGCGAAAAAATCATGTTTATTCGACACCAAAAAAGACGTTTCTACAAATTTTCATCTAAATTAAATCATATATACGCAAGAAAAAAAAACTGAATAATTGGTTTTTTGCCATTTTGACAGTCAATTTGAGGTTATGTCGGATAATGTTGGATACAAAAGTTTTCGATTTTTTATGCACAACTTTTCCATCGAACATTTTCCGTTAAGAAGTCACGTTTCGCCTCAAATCGCAAAAAACCGTTTTCAACCTCTAAACTGCACCCCCATTTCACCATTTTGAGTGTTTTCGTGTTTAATTATTTTTAATCCTTAAAGTTGGAACCTCAACAACATTTTTTATATCGTCCTTGCCTGTTACTTTTTCTTTCTTACAAAAATTATAGGCACCAGTCTACTTCGTCTGCAGACCTTTGAAGTTTCTTTATTAAAAATAAGCCCTCAGAGCTAAGATTGTTTACACAAGTCATTAACATTGTAACTAATAGCGAACGGCGGCGACCGAATCCCGCGAATTGTTTTAATTAAATATTCGTGTAGGTCGTATCTCTTATCGACATCTAAGATTGGATTTACAACCGTGTGTCGATAAATCCGGTAATTTCGCAGTTGGCATGGACAACACTTGATTAATGGGTCTATAAACGCTTATTCGTGTCTGACTTTGGTGCGTGCTCGTTGTTACGGCTAATAAGGACGGGAAAGTTTTGAGCTAACTCGAATCAATGGTAGGTAATGTTTGTCATGCCTCTCCACCTTCGTATTCTCCGGCGGAATGGCGTTATAAAGATTGATGAATGAATTTGGAGGTTTTGTCTAGACGAGTGTACGAGAGTATTCGATTTGCAGGCATCACTGTATTAACATATTAGCAAAGAGTAATGACCCCTACTCTTTGATATTACTTTGGGCTACCGTCGTAGAAGCCCTGCGACCTTTTCAGATATATTGTGTTTGCCCTCGAAATCGTTTACATTTTTTTTGTATCTCTGTCTTCGAGACTCCTTAGCTACTTTTTGAAACTGCCGTGTTGTCTCAGATGAATATAGCGATTTGACAAAAACGGATTTAGGCCAAGTTGTAGATAAAAATAAGATGCTCTTTTCACACAAAATAAAAGACGCAAACGACCTATGCTACTGTGGCTTTACTGCGGGCGAATGCGGACCTGTCACCTTTACCCATGAACAAGCTCCAAAGTGCGTGCCAGTGCATCCACGACGAGCTACTGTCAATGCCTGTCTGATTTCCTGGTCAAAAAGTCCATCTAAGAATGCCTGAACTGCTAGTAGCTCCATTACCTTTTCTGGTGTGGCTGGGTATGCAAGGCGAACCAAGCGTGCAATGTCCGCTTCAAATTCCAGTAAGGATTCGCTTGATTTCTGGCAACGATGTTTGAGCTGTGAGTGGTATACATGTTCTAGATGGGTCTGTCCATACCGTAATTCTATGTTAAATCAGCTGCTCGTAGTCCTCTTGTTCTTGTGCCGTGAGGGTTTGTAAGATATTTGCTGCTTCTCCACGCAACGCCAGTGTTAATACTACAGCTCTTTCTCCTGCATTCCATCCATTCGCATTTGCTGCAGCTTCAAATTGTCGACGGTAATTTGCCCATGGTGTTTTTCCATCAAACTGAATTGGTTTCATAGAGAGTTTTCCTGTTTCCGGACTGATTTTTACATCTTTCAAACCCTTTTGAACATCTTCTGAGTTCAAACTCAGTTCCAGCATTGAATTTTCATCGACAGATTATGTGGTGTGGGTAGTGTCAATCTGGTTTTCCAACTTGCTGATTTTCTCCTTCAGTTTGCTGATTTCTTCCTCGATTCCGCCTCTAATTTCAACGCTGATTGTTTCCTTCAATTTGTCCATCTCTTCCTCAATTTCATCTTTGATTTCCTCCATCTCAGTGTCGACAGTCCCTATTGTTCCTTCCAGTCGATTCGCCCCACCAGAAAGTTCTTTTTTTAAACCTTCTGTATTTTATTTTTAAAATCCACTTCTGACAACACATTTAAAGTCTAAACGGTTTTAAAACAATTTATTTTCAAATATAAAGTCTTACTTCAAATTTACATCACAAAAGTACACTTTTTATTTCAACTGCTGCGCTCTGTCTCTCGCTCCGCCTAACTAAAAACTGTCTCCAACTCTGCTTCGGTCTGCATGTATAGGAAATCTACACGAAAGTTCTCGAGCCGCCTCTGTTCGCATCTAGATGTACTTTCTGGAATCCAGGAGACGAAGATTATCGAACATTCGTTCATATCGCAAGCTTGTTCATGGGTAAAGGCGACAGGTCCGCACTGGCCCGCAGCAACGCCACACTACTTTCCATTATAAGATAGTTCGTAAATGAAAACCCCGGTTTTCGACGCAGCAAAATTGCTTTGTGGAATTTTCTAAACAAGAAATAGTGAAGAAAATTAAAAAAATTTTGTTTTTTTTGTGAATATCTCAAAAAGTACTAGAGGAATCGTCAATAGAACTTTTGTTGAGATTTATAAAGCCTACAAGGAAATGGGTTTTTATACGACCAGATCGATGCATTTTTCAATGAGAAAATCCGGGAAAACCTCGAAAAAGAGACCATTTTTCAAAAATTCATAATTTTTATAAATATATGAAGCTGGACAAACAATATTGCGGTAACTGACAGATAATAACATGTGGTTCAACTGTGCGCAAGATGGTTTCTGTCCTATGTGTAGTTTTCGCACAATTGCGTTATAAAGAATTTAATGGCAAATCTTTCTAAATGCGTCGATTTAAGGGAAATGATAATGATAATGTTCGCACAGTTTCAAATCTGAATCTTCCTATCCAGTCAGTAGACGTCGAAAAATTCGCAAACAAGTGGAAGCATTTAGCCCAAGTTCCATTGGTAGACATCAGAGAAGCCAAACCTTTATTACTTATTGGTCAAGATCAAATCGATCTAACAATAGCCAGAGAGGTGATTCAAGGCCCACCTAATGCTCCTGTTATTTCCAAGTCAAAATTAGGATGGGTGTTGCATGGAAACGTTTCTGAGTTCAAATACAGGGTTGACCAAGAATTTTCGATGTATGGTTTTTCCGAAACTAAAAGTGACGAAGACGAAGAATTGAAGAAACTAATCCAACAAGCTATCATCATCGATAATTTAGGCATTGAAAACGAAAACAAAAAGTTGTTATCTGAGGACGACAAGAAAGGGATAAAGATAATTGGAAAAACATGCCGCCAACTAGAGAATCGCCTATGGGAAATTGGTTTACTTTGGAGGACAGAAAATATAATGTTACCAGATAGTAAGATCAGTGCCTTAAATATATTACAAACGATAGAAAGGAAAATGGATAGGGACAGCCAGTTCGCAGATAGATATTGCCAACAAATAGAAAATTTTGTTAAAAAGGGATACGCAAGGGTTTTATCAAGCGGAGAATCTGCCACCATTACTAACAGAACATGGTACTTGCAGCACTTTGCTGTGAAACATCCGAGTAAGCCTGATAAGTTTCGTTTTGTATTTGATGCAAGAGCTGAAATTGGAGGAACGAGCTTGAACAAAAATTTAATCAGAGGTCCTGATTTACTCAATTCGTTGATAGATATTTTGTTCAATTTTCGACAAAATCGAGTAGCAGTGATGGGAGATATTGAAGAAATGATTTGCAAGTTCAAATACGAACAGAAGATCAACATTCTCAGCGATTTTTGTGGCGGGAAAGAGATAGAAGAGGTCCGATACTGACTAATGCAAGTCATGATATTTGGTGCAATTTGTTCTCCAAGCTGTGCAATACATGTGATTCGCCAGAATGCCAACAAACATATAGAAAATTGCCCTGAAGCTGCCCAAACCATTGAAAAGAATCACTATATGGATGATTACTTGGATAGTTTCGACACTGACGATCATGCCATTAAAGTGGTCAAAGAAGTAATCGAGGTCCACATGCAAGAAGGCTTCAAAATAACAAGTTGGATCAGCAACTCCTCTCAAGTAATGGAACAAATTCCAATCGAATTAAGGTCAAAATATATCGTTGACTTGAATTTTGAAGAATGGCCCACATTTGAAAGAGCATTGGGTTTGATATGGAGTCCAAAAAAAGACCTTCTGAGTTTTTCTCAGACATTTTTGACCAGAAATGATGACATACTCTTGAAAGGTATCATACCAACAAAAAAACAAGTCATCAGAGAGGTTATGTCTGTATATGATCCATTAGGTCTCCTAGCAGCATTCACAATTCAAGCTCGAATATTAATGCAAGAAGTTTGGTCCGAAAATTTGGATTGGGATGATAAACTGACTCCACAGCTCTTTGAAAAGTGAAAATCCTGGGTTGCAGCTCTGCACAAAATCAGTAATATTAGAATTCCCAGATGGTATGGTTTCGGCAGCAATATTGTTGAAATCCAATTGCATACGTTCAATGATGGTAGTGAAAAAGGATATGCATCTGTATCATATTTTCGACTAAAGAATACCAATTCCCAAATTTCGACTGTACTAGTGATGGCCAAGTCGAGAGTTACACTACTGAAACCTATGACTGTTCCGAAGATTGAACTACAAGCAGCCTTGCTTGGATCTCGCCAAGCAAAAACAATAGAAAATGGTCACAATGTCGTCATCAGTAAAAAATGTTTGTTCTGAAATCGTTCTATGCCCACTTTCTCGGAGCAACTTCAAGCCTCAAAATACGCTAATCTAGTATTTTAGTCCTTTGCTAAGCAACGAACTTTCCCGGACCTAAACGGTACGGGAAAGTACTTTTTCGGCAACCATCCGGGAAGTGTTCACTTCCCGGACACTTTTTCTTTGAGAAAGTAGCACTTCCCGGCCTAGTCCGGGAAGTACGTACTTCCCGGACTAAGCCGTGCTCGAATTTTAATAAAAATATTAATATAAATAAGAATTAGAATGTTTCTGTTGGTACCTATCTTCTGTTCTAATTTCAATATATAATACAAATAAGAACTGAAATGTTCGAAATATTCAAATTTGGAATCGTTTCATCCGGTAAACAGATGGGTGAAAGTCGACCTCTCTTCGTCTCTTAGACTAAATGCGTCTCATTGATTTGTTATTCTACATGATTGCCGAAAAAATAGTGTACGCAACACGTCCGAAAACAGTTTTTTTGGACTCGTAGACTTCCAGGACTCGCTAACGCTCGTCCTAGAATTTGGTCTACTCGTCCAAAAAAACAGTATTGGACTTGTTACATAAATTACTATTCCCGTATCGAAAACGATACGGGAAAATTTTTGCCGGCTTGTTTACATTTTAGACAGTTTTTGAATTCACGCAAACAATATGTAGAATTTCTTAGTTTTTGATAATGCTGATTGCGATTTCAGAAAAAATAGTATGTGTACCTCGTAGTAAAAGCACATTCCCAGACTTGTGCGTTTTGCTTGTTGCTTGTTGGCCTCGGCTTAACGCCTCGGCCAACAATTTACATTGTCGTCCGGGAATGTATTGCTTTTACTACTAGATACACAATATACTATTCTGGATAGATTCCAAAATTGTTTTAAGTTGGATCAAATCTCAGCCAAAAAACTACAAAACATTTGTTGCCAATAGAATAGGTGAAATTTTGGAGTTGTCAAATCCAGATGAATGGCATTGGCTTCCAACAGATTTAAATGTGGCTGACGATGCTACTCGAGGACTTTGGAATATAAACAACTTCAAGAATTGGTTTAATGGTCCACAATTCTTAACAATGGAAGGAAAATTCTGGCCTCAGGAGAAGGTCAAAATAGAGAAGAATACTAAAGAAGAGAAGAAAACGAGCATTTTACTGGTAATAAACGACAACACAGATGACAGACTTTTTGATTTTTCAAGATTTTCGAATTATCTTCCAGGACAGCTGCATGGATACTTCGATTTATCTCTATTTTAAAAAACAAAATTGGCATATCAAAATTCTGTATTGATTCGGAAGAACTCACAGCAGAAGAAATAAGGAACGCTGAATTTAAACTCATTGAACAAGCACAAAAAGAATATTTTCCCGAAGAAGTGAGCAGTTTGAAGAATCATAAACAACTGAAGAAAACAAGCCGTCTCTACAAATTACCCCGTTTTTTGACGACAAGAAAAATATTCTCAAACTGAGCGGACGATTAGATGGAGCAGAACATTCGGATATCTGCATGAGACAGCCGATAATTCTTGACTCGAAACATGAGTTGCCTTCTCACACGCCATTATCATAGAATCAATCATCATCTGGGTAGAGAACAAGTTATGAACCATTTGAGAGAGAAATTCTGGATCATAAATGCAAGATTAGTTGTTAAAAGATGTGTAACTTCATGTGTAATGTGCCGGAGAAAAAATGGTAGAGTTGAGAATCAAAAAATGGGCCCTCTGCCAGATTGTCGTATAACACCACAAGTACGAGCCTTCATGATCACAGGGATGGACTATTTTGGTCCAATCACAGTTACCATAGGCAGAAAAAAGGAGGGGTATTTTTACCTGTATGTCTGTCCGAACGATTCATCTTGAATTGGCTTCTTCGCTCACAACTGACTCTGCGATTATGTCAATTCGTCGGTTCATTTGTAGAAGAGGTAGTCCTACTGAAATATATTCCGATAATGGAACAAACTTGTGTGGGGCCGAAAAAGAGATGCGAACAGCCCTGCAAGAAATTGATTCGAACCAAGTTCAACAATTCTGCTCAATTAGACATATTCAATGGTTTAGAAACCCACCTGCAGCAAGTCATATGGGAGGAGTGTGGGAACGGATGATCCGATCAGTTAAGGATAATTTGAGAACAGTTTTAACCCAGCAGAGCCCCAAAGAAGAAGTACTGCAAACTCTATTAGTCGAAATAGAGTATACAGTGAACAGCCACCCACTAACTTACGTCCCTTCAGATCCTAAAGACGAAGGAGCTCTGACTCCCAATCATTTCCTCATAGGGAAATCAAATGAAGTTACTTCACCGGGTAATTTTTCTGATTCTGATCTCCATTTACGGAAACAATGGCGAATCGCTCAAAGGTTCGCAGATCAATTCTGGAAACGATGGCGGAGAGATTTTGTTCCAACCCTGAATAACGTTTCCGAAGCTAGTTATTCTAGCTGATGACAGTAGCCCAAGGAATACCTGGCCAAAAGGGAGGATCATTAAAACCTTCCCAGGTCGAGACAACAGAGTGAGAGTCGTCGATGTAAAAACTGCAACAGGAGTTTTTCGACGACCAATAACAAAAATGATATTGCTGAAACCGGTTTAACATTTTTTCGGAGGCCCGGAGGATGTTGTATTCTTATTTTCTACACTTGGTTTTTAGTTGAAGTAGTTTTTACAAAGTTAACCAGAGATGGTCATGTTAAAAAAAATTTTAAAATTGTTAAAATTGTTTTTTCCGTTAACCAGCTGTCGTCCCCTTACGAACGGCAGCCCTCAAAAGTCGAAACTTGTGCGATCCAAGGATTAACGAGGTCTCACCATTTTACGTGCGATTCCTAGCACGATCCGAGGAGAATATCGAATGGAGGTCCGTAGGTCACCTATCCAAACCACGGCCTCGCTTAGCGTTGCTTGGCTTCAGATATCGGTGAACCGGCGCTCTCCGTTCGAGCTATCTCCGCGGTATTGTCATATTGACGACTAATAAAAACCTAACAAGTCAAATATTGAATATAATTTTGCATAAAATACGGGTTTTGCCTAAACAGGTCTATAATTTGACACATCAGTTTTGCTTCCATTTTTATGAATCGGTGTCACCACGGCCATTTTGAGTGCTGAGTGAAAATACCCCTGTTCTATAGACTTATTTACAATGAAAGTAAGTGGTTTCGTTATATAGTTGGAGATAAGTTTGAGCGTTTCCGCTTTAATAGTATCAATGCCGGGGGCTTTTTTATTTTTAAGTTACGATATTATTTCTTTTATTTCATATTCAGTTGCAGGATGCAAAAACATTGATTGGTTCGATAAATTATTTTTTTCTGAATAATTTACATTTTTTTTTTTATATTTTCAGCTAATTTTTTACCAACCGATACAAAATATTCGTTGAAATTATTTGCTATTTCGACACTGTGACTTATTTGTTAATTATTTTTTGTTATGGTTGATTTAATGACTGAAGGTTCCTCGTTAGTCAATACTTCATTTACAGTTTGCCAAAGTGTTTTCGAATCATTTCCTGCTTCATGAAGCCGATCTCTGTAGTATGACGTTTTGGTAATCTTTATGAGTTTGTTTACATTTTTTTATGCGTATGGTATTCTTCTGAAAGTGCGGTGTTATTTGGGTTTATTTTCAGGCTACGGTATAAACTATTCTTTTTATTTATTGAATTTACGAGGGATTTGGTAATCCATTTTTTTCGTTTCTTCATTTTGTTGTTAATTTTTATATATCTTGTACATTTTTCCAAGTTTGTTTTTATGATTTTAATTAGTTCATTTGTAGCAATATCTAAATCGTCACAATAATAGACGGCAGCACAGTTTTCTTTTTTAATGTTTTTTCGTTTATTTGTTTATAATAATGAACCCTCTTTTTTTCTACTCTTTTACTTTTTTTGAGGACTATTTGTGCTAAGATCGTGTAATGGTCCGTGATGGATGTTTCGAAAGTGATTGGTAAGATTTCGTCATAGCTGAGGTTTTTTGATTTGCATGCGCAAGATTTTTTTTGTACTTTTGAAGGATTATTTATTGCAGGTATATATCCGTATTCACTCATGGTGTCGAGGTAGTACTCAGTATCAAATGAAGTATTCAACAGATCAATATTTATATCTCCAATAACTATATTATAATGAAATGTTTCATCTTCCTTGCTCAAAATGGTATTCAATTGGTCAATAAATAGATTAATGTTTGTTGCTGGTGACCTGTATATGCCATTTACGATAAAAGTGGAGCCATGCACAGTAATTTTGGTTCTCAAGAAAAAACTACTATTTTTTATGCTGATTGTGGTGTGAGATCGTACGCCTTTGATCTCACAAACATTATGACCCCGTCATCTCATTCAAATTTTGTGAACGGCATTTGGAAGTAGATATCAATATCTGAAATTTGTATAATTTGGATATTCAGCTGAGAGGTGGGAAATGTGTTGAAAATGTCACTGGAATTTGCTCTAAAGCTTCAAAGTGAACCCGAAGTCGCCCGAACTCAACTCGAGTTAACTTCAGTGCGACTTAGGGTGACTTCGCACTGAATTAATCTGCAAGTTTTTGCGTTATTTCAAATCCTCGGCTTTGCGGGGCGTGGCCTACCAGAGATTCTCGCGCTGATGTGCTCCAGCCGAGAACTCCATTTCACGCGAGGAACGTGATCTGTTTGAGCATTTCGTGCAATATGAAAGTCAAAACAGATATTATTTGTACATCTTTTAATGTAAAATAGCTAAAAGATAATTCATAATCCATTGAGATATTTACTTTATTTTCAGGTTTCTGCTTTTCTAGATTCTCAGAGTAATTCGATTTCAATATTTGGCAATTTGTTGCCTGAAGATGAAAATGTTTGGGAAAGCTCTTGGTTTTTCTTCTACCTGCACACATCGATAGATACCCAAGTACAACCGATATAGGACATTTGCATGCAAAAATCATCTATACATTTGTATGATAACATCTTATTTTGGCAAATATTTAATTTTACTAGTTAACAGTTGAAGGGTATAGAGGTAAAACCACAATCATAGCAGACACATTTTCACCGAAAACAGTAATATCGTATTCCTCCCAAAATTGTAGTACTGAAATTAGTGATTGGAACGTATCCATAGCGCTCTATATAGATTTATATATTTTGTCACAAAAAGTAATAAGTGATACATGGTTGTGTTTAGAATGTCCTATGGAGACAAAAGAAGTGAAAATCGAAAGTTTGTGTCTCTTTTCCGGTGAAAATGGAAATTGCATGAAGCAAAAATGCAGTTTCATGTCGTATACAGATCTTACTAATTTCATTCCATTATCTTCAAAAACAACGAGCCACCCACTTTTCCATGTTAGTTTTTCTCGTAAAATTACTGATTCGCAAAATCAATTCTTTTGAAACTTGAAGATTTTGCGCGCTTTTCATTGCATATCACTGTTGATAAATTAACTACTGTATAAAATGTGTCATTTAAAGATGACTGTATTGTCATTTTGACAGCGATAAAAAAGGTGCATCGTTTTTTATCACCGATAAAAACGCCTGTTCCTTTTTATCGTCTACATCTAGTATGCTTACGTCACTTTAATGTCTGCCCTATCAGTTATTTAAGTATTGTTGATAGTTGATACTGAAACATTACAACATGAGTCGTTTTGGGGAAGTTTCGAATCAACAAATAACAAAAAATATAGAAAAAGCAATCCCGCAATCTACAAAATATACTAAAGCGTCAATATGGAGACAATTTATATTCGGTCGTTAATTTATCTTGCCAAAAAACACTCGAGCTTTTCTTTTAAGGATAAATTTCTTTTTAACTCAAAATTTTTCCATCAGTAATTTTGCTCGAAAAACTGACATTTGACAAAATCGCTCGACCTTTGGTCTCGCGATTTTGTCATGTCAGTTTTTCTCGTAAAATTACTGGTTGGCAAAATTATTTCGTTACAAAAAGAAATATATCCGATAAAAAAAAAGCTCTTGTGTTTTTACTGTTGATAAAAGTGGGAGCGGTGAAGCTTATAAGGAAATCGCTGTCACTGGTTAGAACTTTTTTTATTTCAACTATGGAGAAGTCGTTGATTTTTTTTTTATTTTTTAATATAATTATCGTTTTTCATGTTTATAGGGACGTGTTTTATTTTTTTCAATAACAGTTTGTAGATTATGATCCGATAAGCCAAAATCAATTTACGAAGATTAGGCTATCTCTATCGATCTTAGTTAATAGATACTACTGATAGTTTCACGGTTACCCAAATGTCCAATAATTCTTAGTTCGTCAAATTGTTGACCTTATCAACACTAATAAGGCGATCACCGGGTATAAAAGAATAATTGGGTTTTTATATGTGATGCAAGATCTACCAAACAAGATAAGAAGAGATAACATTATTTTTATCAGAGGTTCTGCTTTGACGAAATCGTCTTAACTGATAATTTTAATGTCTCATCATTAATTTCAACCTCCAAACTGCCCCTTTTTATTTAATGTCCATAAAAAGGTGTAAACTGTGAAGAAAGAGTTGATGTTTATAGTTTTTACAAACAGATAAGAAAATGTTAGACTATCGCTCACAATAAATCACTAATGACGCATTGATTTTTTTTCCAGAATATCATTTTCATCCACACACATAAAAACGGTGATGATAAAGATGAAGATAATGTTACAATTAAGTTTTGAACAATTTTTTATTGCTACAATTTTTTAAATCCCAAGTTAATACGTTATAAATTATTGGTCATAGATAATTGGGAGAATCACTTGTACCAAAAATATGTCCTATAACCTCAAATAGAAATTTGGATACTCCATCGTGTCCTGTACTTTTTTTGTCGGTTAGTGATGCTACAACATTTTTCACATCATCCGTAGATACGGTTAAAAAACATGGTAGTATTAAAATTTTGCTTTGTAGTACAACTTTCCGAATCATTTCCTGGGAGCAACGTTTTGAATTTCGCATTAATTATTGTTGAGAAATACTCTCGGAAGTTTCCACGACTTCCTCTTCGCTACTGATTACATTCTCATTATGATTTCATATTATACGTTTTCTCTAATTTTTTTTGCTGTTTAATAATGTTCCAGAGAGTTTTGCTCTGATTACTCGAACCCTTCACTTTCTTCATGAAATGATTTATTTTCTCCTGACGTATTCCATTTTCGACACACTTTTTGGCTAACTTATAAGCAGTGTTGCCATTTTGTTGCCATTTTCAAAGAATTCTTATTTTTTCAGATGATTTAGTGCTTGATATCGTATATTTTATCCTTTAATGAGATGAAAAAGATGGTTTTGTTATTTTACTGTTGTTAATTTTTATTTACTGAAGCTTAAGGAAAGGCAGCTTCGAAATGAAAATGTGCCGGAAAAACGCCAAATGCTTCGTTTATGTTGATGAAAGTGGTGGTGTTGAAGTTTTTAAGGAATTCCTCATCACCCAGTTAGAACTTTCTTGAACTCGGGACATTAATTTTTCAAAATTTCAGAATATCATTATCGTTTTTCATATTTGTTGGGATATTTTTTATTTTATTTTTCCAGATGACCGTTTGTGAATGATGATCAGATAATCCCTGATTAAAGTTACTCAAAATTATACTATATCCATAGATGTTAGTTATTACATAGTCTATACTACTGATGCATGGCATCACACAAGTTAAAAGGTAAGGTCTGAGTCTTCCCTAGAACGCACAAGAATCTCGAAGACTTCTGAGGGTTGCGCGTAGGGGTGTGCAACCGGTGGATGGAAATAATTATTTTTTCTACTACCTCACTAGAAAACTTTATTTTCGACCCCTAAAGAAGGGAGGAAAAAGGTACTTTTCCTCCCGCCAGGAGGAAAATAGTACTTTTCCTCCCGCCGGGAGGAAAATAGTACTTTTCCTCTCGATTTATCAGGAAGAAGATGCATTGAAATCAATTTTGCCTCTTCAGCGTCTTTTGGCAGGTCGTCTTCGCTAGAACTCATTTTCAAAACTTAGAAGCAACTTAAAAGGGTAAACAACGTGACAGCTTATGACAACTGTTATGTTTGTATTACCAAACAACGCCATAGCAACAAATCGTTGTCAACACGATGACGACGTCGCAACGCTTACTTAATATTTTGTCATACAGCCGCATTATACAGTTCCACAAATTTCTGCAGTTTTTCTTATAAGTATGCACGCATTATAATTTTTAGGACGTTATAAAAATGACGACCTTAAAGGTAGTAGAAAAAACTATATACATACCTCAGGAGGAAAAGCATAATTTTCCTCCCTTGGTATGTAAATAGCCATTATTTTTCTTTAAACAGTTTGGTAGTTGCACGTTTACCCAAATCCAAATGTCTAATTATTGTTAAGGGGAAGTTCTGTTTTCAAAATAGATAGATGAGAACTGATTGCTGCGTTTGATAGTCAATTATAATGACAAACTCAATAGTGAAAAACGCATATCGATATCAGGCCTAGTTGGTGGAGTAAATTTTACACCAAAAGCACAAATAATTATAGGCCAATAAACAGAGCAATTTTTCTCATAAAAGTTCAACTTAAATTGCTCCGCCGATTTCTTTTTTGCAATTCGGTCGTCACGGAGGGTTGAATAATTAGCAATAAAGTTATCACCCCCTGGAAAAACTTTTTTCTGGAAGGTATTTTCTTGACATTTCAGCTCTGGGCAATAAATATGAGTGGATATCGGTATTAATAATGGAGGCGAATTATTTTCAACAATTAAACCCCCTCCCGGGGCATCAACCCCTTCCCGAAATCGTGTTTTTGGGGTATTTTCTATGAATATGTAAAACTGTCAGTCCTGAGTAATGAAACTGTGCGAAATTTTGTGAAAATAATAGGTATAAATTATTAGAAACGATTTTCCCGCCCCCGCATTCGGGGCATATCCCCCACATCGCGGAAACATTGGGGTGAGAGGGAAGAGGGAGAATATTTGAAAAACTCTCAAACTACTACTCTTAGATATAAATGTGGGTAAATAATCGTTGAGAACTGTCGTTATTGAGATTTAGAAGTATTGTTATGAAAATTTTTCGCAAATTCGAGAGAAGATCAACTTATTGTATAAATCAAACGCGGACCGGAGTAACGAAATATAAGAGTTTTTTTTAATGATATCGAGAAAGGGTATGGAGAAATTAAACCACAAGTAATCTCCATCAACAAATGTATAGGAAAATATATTTATTCACTCATACAACTCATCATCTACTTCCTCGTCTTCATCTTCATAATCCGGAACAATCACTGCCAAGTTTCTACAGATATCTGTGGTACATTTATTACAAACATTGGTACATTTTAGACCACTCTTTTTGCACGTGCAGGAGTCTCTGATGCAGCCGGTCGTGCAGTTATAAAAAACCATTTTCTCCTGAGTTCCTAGGTGGACCTTTGGAATTTTGGAAATGTAAGTCATATCTGACATTGCGATATTTTGAAATTAATTTTCAATTAATAACAGTGACAAAGCACTAAGAGATGTTTCCTCGTCTAGGACTATCGATGTTATCCCAGTATCCAGTGTTTTCTGCACAGGAACTTTCATATTATCTGACGTTTACATGCGCACCGACAGAACCGCGCCGCTGTATACTACACAGCGGCGCGCTATCTGCCACATCGACAAGGTCCCAAGCCGATATTTTTCAGGTTTTAGAATCTCAATGAGTTTAAAGCAGGTACACTTAGGGACAGTTTCCTTTGGTGCAGTGTCTTCCTCGGTCTCGAATCCCCATATTCCACCAAGGACTGATTTAATTTTTCTTTCCATAGAACAATAATGCGATCAAATGCCGAGTAACCTCTATTTTAAGTACTTGAAAGATTAACAGGATTGCATTTAAAATTTGTACAAGTAACCAAATTTGTATGAATATTTTCAATAAGAGCAGGGTTTTTTCTACAAACTGGCTTTTCATACATGTTAATACCTGCTTTTATCTCTGAGTTATTAGCATTTGAATTTATAAACTCCCTCAAGATTTTGTAACCTAAAATATGCGAAGAATTGAAAACACTCGTATTTAAAACCAACATTATTTGGACCGGTTAAAAGTTATACAATTTGACAATGAAGTATTCCTTAACGGTTCATTTTTCTTGCTACAAGTGATAAGACATTATTTCAGTAATCACAAGCATGATTTCACGAAGTCAGGAACTTTAATATTATAAGATTTTTAATTGCAATTTTGCAGCTGGCAACAGCGCGTATAAATATAAATAATATCAGAATACAAAGCTGCGATCTTTATCTTCAAAATGACGTGAGATTTATCCGAATTGAACATTTATGTGAGGAGTTATAGAACTTTACTTCACGCGCTGGTTGAAAAAATGCACGTTGGCGGGAGCCGGCGCAACACCTTCCCCATTGCGAAAGCATATAACTTCAACAATATTTTTCAAGAATACCGAGCGATTTCTCAAAATTTTGGTAGGGATACTTTTTTTGGAAAAATGTATGCCCTTTCTGAATATCAAGTTATTTTTTTGATTTAAAGTAAATTTTTTGAGATATTTCGAAATTACCTCAAAAATTAATTTCAATGCGTTTTTTGGGGGGTTCCACCCCCCCTGGAGGTGATAATTTTTCTCAGAAGTAATGTGCACACTGTGTTCTAAAATTTTTAAAAAAAATTATCGGCGGAGCAATTTAGGTTGAGGTTGATAGCCCTGTTGATTGGCCTATTAGCAATCTCGCTGATTTTGTTTTTAATAATTATTGAAGTATATTGGTTGATATGAGAAAAATTTCTTTGGTCAATCGATTTCCTAAAGTCAAAAAAAAATCGAAAATTATTTTCATTTCCAAAATCCTAGAATATTTTGGGCTGGGATGAATATAATATAAAATAAAAAATATCGTCTGTAGAAAAAGTTTTTTTCTACCAAAAAGATACTCTGTCAGAATTATAAATTGTCCGCAAAAAATCATTTAGGAACGTATGCATCCTATGCACGGGATGCCTGGTCAGCCGCGTGAGGACCTGTTTTTTATAACCGGGCGTATTACATTATACTCTGATACGTATAACGAGATCTTGAATTGGAATTTCCAATACTCAATTTTCAAGTGGTAAATCTGAACTTTCTAATGGTATGATTTAGTTTCGTTTTTAATGAAACATAGGACACATAGAAAAAAAAACCGTATATGCATGAATATACATTATAATCGAATATTGAGCGTTCAGACTATAAATTTTCTCAAACATAATTATAATTCGGAAAAAAATTTGCATTTCGGAAAACTGTTATTTAGGTGACCTGATTCACGAATAAAATGTTCCAGTCATTCATTTTGTCTTGTTATAAAATATGGCTCTTGTGAAGATTTTGAAATTTTTCGGGATCCAAATATCATAGCAATATAAATATATAGGCCTCTACAAAATTATTTAAAATAAACTTATTTGAATGAAACTTTTTTCGAAACGTAGGTTAAAGAATACATGTCAAGAATCTTTAAAAAAAAATTCATTAAGTGCAGAAAATTTTTGAATTATAATTTTTGTGCATAACAAGAAAATGGCACTTTTTTCTTGTTCTAATTGTTATCTCTCCGTATTGTTGAAAATAAATTCCGTTATACTGTTATACTAAACAGATGAATACTCATAGAATAGAACGTATATCACAGAGGACAGGTATGAAAAAACCCAGGTAAGAAATACAATAGAAACGAATTTTTTAAAATCATCACAAGAGCCATATTTGATAACGAGACAAAATGAATGACTGGAAAATTTAATGTGTGAATTAGTTCAACTAAATAACAATTTTCCGAAATGAAATTTTTGAGAAAATTTTCGATTCTAATATACATAAATATATAAGCGTTTTATTCTATACAATGTTTTATTAGAAACGAAATATAAACTCAAAAATAGACTATTTGAAATTCCAATTTAAGATCTCGTAAGTACGTATCAGATTATAATGTAATACGCCCGGTTCTAAAAAATAGGTCCTCACGCGGCTGACCAGGCATCCCGTGCGTAGTATGCATAAGTTCCTAAATGATTTTTTTGCGGACAATTTATAACTGTAACAAAAAAAGTGCAAAAAAAAAAATTTTTTGGTAAAAAAAATTTCTTCTACATGATGGAATTTTTTATTTTTCATTATATTCATCCCAGCCCAAAATATTCTAGGATTTTGAAAATGAAAATAATTTTCGATTTTTTTTTTGACTTTAGGAAATCGATTGACGATTGAACTTCCTCTTATATCAACCAATATACTTTTAAATAATTATAAAAAAAAATCAGCGAGATTGCTAATTCCTTGTTCTCGTGACTTCCGCCAATTGGACTAATCTATCATCATATCTGAGTTATAGCATGTTTTTCGAACATGTGCATTATTGAAAAGTTGTAACTTCCTTCATGTTAAAAACTCATCTTTGTTTCTTTGAAAACATTTCCGAATCACTTTTTTACGTAGAATTCAATAATGGTGTAATTTGATTTTTCATGTAATATATCGATGGTTATTGATGGAAAAATCAATTTTATAAATAGTACAACCTGTATATTCCTGCATATTTCAATAGAGCTTGAAATTACCATTCCAAAAATATAGCACACTTGATGTTTTGCAAGAGACATCTTTGAAATGCAGAGGTTTTGGTTTTTTTTTCATGTAGACTTTGAAACGCACACTTTAGCAAGTAGGCTATGGACGGCGCGACACGGCCATAAAACAGAATGCAAATGTTTACTGGTATCTGTCAAATTTTGATTTAAGAGCAAACACTACCTTGGTAAAACTGGAATCGGTTTTACGCCTGGAGTTTTTATTTAATTTTTTATTTTCTAGCAAATGACTCTAATGTTACAATTCTTATACTTGGGGACAACAAAATCATCATTCTATTGTGAAGCAGAGAGGTGAAGGAAGGTTTGGATTCAGTGTGTGGGTAGGTGATTTTTAGGGGTAAAATTAATTATTGGCCCGTTCAATTATAATGGCACTCTCACCTCTCAGAGGTATTTAGAAATTTAAAGGCAACAAATTGAACCCCTTGTTGATGAATTGCCACTAATGGAGCTCAGGAAAATATAGTTTCAACAAGACGGGGCTCCGCCTAACAACACAGCACTTCTCTGCGTGCAAATTTTGGCAATAATTGGATAGCCAACCAAGGGCACAACCGTTGGCCGGCCAGGTCACCGGGCCTAACACCTCTGGACTTTCACCTCTGGGGAAGGTTGAAAGATCTTATTTTTAAATTGTCGACTAACTCTAAACACGAATTGGAAGCGGCAGTGATGCAAAGTTTTGCTTCTCTCACTCTCATTGAACTAATTAATTCGTCGAGAAATTTTCCCAAATTATGCAGACTGTGTGTAGGAGTCGCTGGTAAACATTTCGAATGCCTCCTCTTGAGAAATATTTTGTACTTGTTTGTTCTTTGTCATTATTATTACTAGTGTTATTGGAGTAACATTTATTAGGTGTAAATATACAAAGAGTTTGAAAAAACCTAAAAGCTCTACATTTCAAAGATGACTGTAGCAAAACATCAAGTGTGCTACATTTTTTTAATGGTAATGTCAAGCTCTATTGAAATATGCAGGAATTCACTGGATGTTCCTTTTTTTTAAACTATTTTTCCATTAATAACTATTTATATATGATTTGAAAAATAAATTACTCACACTATTGATTTCTACGTGAAAAAGTGCTTTGTAAATGTTTTTATTGAAACAAAGAATTTTCAGAATTTTAGACAGGAAAAAAGTTTTAGTAACTTTTCGAAAGTGCACATTTTCGACAAACATGCTGTAAGTAACTCGGAAACGATCGAAAAAATAACGGAAACGGATAGTGTTCTACCATCTTCCCATCAAGAAAAAGAATATTTACCTAAATCGAAAGGAATACGAAACAAAAATAAAAAAAAAACTGAAAATTTTTCGATGAAAAATAATATACACTCAAATAGAAGAAAAAATTTGAAAATAAAAGAAATTGTTCACCTATCTTGGAAAAAACCGAAAATATTTCGAAGGAAAAAGTGTTTACTCAATTCGAAAAAAAACACATTATAGCGTATATATTTCAAATGATAGGGTATTGCCGTTTGAATATGTGATTGTTCTTTGCATTTTTGGCCAACCGTTTAATAATTACTTTGAGTCCCATCAAATTACATAGTATGTTGTTTGATTTGGTAACGTTATTTCATTTTCAGAGAAATTAAAATAGTCAACATCAACGCAACCTCCTTCATCTTCTGTATCGAATTGTGAAGGCAAAGGTGAATAAAAATCCACAATATTTTTTTCTGATTTTATAACGGAAATTGGATAAAGTTACTAACCAAAGGCTTATTATCTTTTACTAAAATAAATTCCATGTTATACAGGAACTGATTAAAGTTAAAAAAAGCGTACATAATACTAATACCTTCTCTCCATTTGACTGCAACCTTTTTGTTCTTTTTCAGCGTCCGATAATGTACCAACTCGCATATGCTATTTGTTTTTCATTCTTATTTCTCAAAAATACGGGTTATTAAGCATCCTATGCCACAATGGCTTGCGTCGGTATTCATGTATTACATGGAAAATTTTGAAGAAGCTATAGTCCAGGAGCCCGGTAAAAATGTGGTCAGTAATTTCCTCTCAAGCGATATTTAGTGGAATGCATCAGAGAGTCGTATTATAAAGATTCGTAAACATCAGCTGCGATTCCGTTGGTGGGGAGGGAGGATGATCTGCACAGTAGCTTCCTACGCACGAAGAAAAAAAATATATTCAATTATGTCCTCCTTCCCGGAAACATGTTAAATTGACGCAATCCGAAAATAAGGTAAAATTTTATTTGAGAGGATGTCATAGAAGGTACAATTTTTTTTGTGTTCGACCAACTAGCTGTCGTATAATACACCATGCTATAGTCAGCTGATTTTTTCTTTCTTCAAGATATTGCTTTAGCGATAATTTAACATGTTTTCAGGTAGGAAAACAAAATTGAATACATTTCTTTTTCTTTGTGCGTGGGAGGCTACCACCGCTCATCCCCCCACGGAACCGCAGCTGACGTTCACGAAGCTTTATAATATAACTCTCTGATGCATTCCACAAATTTTCGCTTGAGAGGAACTTGGTCATGGAAATCTGTCACTGGCTCCCGGACTACTACTAGACACTTCATGAAGACTATCATCGACACTATTGAAAGAAACTCAAAAATATTAGTCTATAAAGAAAGAGTTAATAAAAGAAATGAATGGATTACTCAGGGGCTTGCTGATTCTATTGAGAGAAAAAATCAACTACACCAACCTTATAAAATGAATCAAGAAAGATATAGACAGGAATACAAATAATTGAGAAATAGAGTTAACCATCTAATAAAACACGCTAAAGCCAATTACTATAAACAACAGGTCGAGAAAAATAAAAACTCCAACAAACATCTTTGGAATGTTATACAAGAAAGTAATACAGAAAATTCAAATTTTGCCCGAATAATGAATGCCTGGGGAGAAATGACGTCGAATAGCAAAGAAACGGCTAATACATTCAACGACTACTATGCCACTGTGGGATATAATCTCGCTAGTAAAATAAAAAAATCCAAGAACCCACCTCCTGTTAGAAATTATTCTCCACACACATTTTTCTTAAGCCCTGTCGATGAAAAAGAAATTGAGCGAACTATAGACTCTCTCAAAATTAATAAAGGAATAGACGGCATCAAAACAGAAACACTAAAATACAAATGTATAAAAATGGAGTGTGCCCATCTGAATTCAAAGAAGCCGTTATGAAGCCAATATTTAAAAAGGGAGATAAATTACTGACAACGAATTACAGGCACATCTCAATGATCACCAGCTTAACAAAAAATTTCGAAAAAACTTTAAAAACGAGACTGACGAGACGAGACTGATGAACTCCTTTCGAATAAACAATTTGGTTTCAGACAGGGCAAATCAACAGAAGATGCTATAGCTAATCTAATTTCCAAAGTCTATCAGTCACTAGATAACGGCAAACTATCCTTCTCTGTATTTTTGGATCTCTCCAAGGCTTATGACACTGTCCTTCACACAGTTGATGGAAGCTTTGGAGGATATGGGAATTAGAGGAACACTTTTCGAATTATTTCAGAGCTACCTACGAGATAGAAAGCAGTACGTTTCGATAAACGATGAAATAAGCGATTCTAGAATAGTAACCTTTAGGATGCCGCAGGGAACAGTTCTGGGGCCAATACTTATTTCGATTTATCTGAACAGTATTTTCAATCTTCATGTTGAAGGACATATCATTAGTTTTGCAGACGATACTGCGATGCGATCTTCTACGAAGGTGACAACTGGGCAAATTTTAAAAAATCCGTAGAAAAAGATATGGCAAAAATTGTGGAGTGGTTCAATCAGAAATTGCTTACTCTGAATTCGGACTTCACTGAACTAAAAATTATCACAGATGAATACTCTTACACCATTCAAAAAGTGGATAGCATGATATACTTAGGTGTCAAAATCGACCAGCATATGCGTTGGGATAAACATATAAACAGAATAACAACGACACGACACGAGGAGTATTTTGCACAAATTTAAATTTTTCAAACAATTTTTATATATCGCACGAGGGCTGCCGTTCGTAAGTGGACGACAGCTGGTTAACGGAAAAAACAATGTTTAACAATTTTATTCACTTTTCTTTGAAACAAACGAAAAACGTATTGTGCAAGAAGCGGAAAAGTTGCGTTTTAATGCATAATAATTGGTTCAGCATTCCCCCTTCAAATGCTGAAGAATGGAGAAATTCCATTTTTTTGTTACTGAAAACTTGGTAATTATTTCATTATACATATAGCATTTGAAAAGGGTTTTTCAATATACCAATCTGAAAACACTATATTTACATGCTTATTTAGCATAATGAAAAAGAGTTTTTTTCCGTGCGCTGGTGTCATTATAGCTGCCTATTTACATGTCAAAATTAAATAATATGTTGTTGATACTTCTCTAGAAATCGCAAATTGTTTGAATATTTCCTTACCGACAGGGTAAATAACGCTTGTTTCGTGGCAATTTCTGGATATTTTTGTACCATACATATTTCAATTAATAATACATGTTTTTGTTCCTTCATCATTAAAAATTAATGTTTCTTAACAATCTGTGGTTTTCAGGTAGATATAATGAAAAATATCGTTCATTACTCGTCCATAAATGCTTTTTCCGTGCTTGCACGACTTCCCGTGTTCGGCTTCGCCTCCCACGGGAACATGTCGCGCACGCACGGAAAAAGCCTATTTTCTGAACTCGTAATGAAATATACTATTTCATTATACCCTTCTGAAAACACTATATTTACATGCTTATTTAGCATACCGAAAATGGTTTTTTTTTTCGTGCGTCCGTACGGAAAATTTTACGGTGCGCTGGTGACATTATAGCTGCCTATTTACATGTCAAAATCAAATAATATGTTGTTCTCTAGAAATCGCAAATTGTTTGAATATTTCCTTACCAACAGGGTGAATAACTCATGTTTCGTGGCAATTTCTGGATATTTTTGTACCATAAATAATTAAATTAATTTTTTTTCAGGTAGATGTAATGAAAAGTATCGTTCATTACTCGTCCATAAATGCTTTTTCCGTGCTTGCACGTTGCACAACTTCCCGTGTTCGGCTCATAGAAATATATATTATATACTTAATCTAGAATGCTAATCCCGCCAATTTTCACGGCGAAAAGCATGCCGCGTATACGACCCGTTTACGATGTGCGCATCCGCGTCATCAATGTAGTTTGGGTAGATCGTTGCCAAATTTGAAAATAATTTGGTGTTCCAATTCAGAGTTTTTTGTTATGAGGCAATAAAACACATGTCATTTGAAAGAGAGAAATTTGACAGCGCATTTAGGACTTTTCAAAACCGAAAAGAACCTTTTAGAGATAGATTACTCCGAATTTTAGTCGCGAAAGAAACGTATTTAAAATAATAATGAACCCTATGCTACTGTAATTATAATGACCGTGCAACAGTGCTTTTTCATCAACAGGAAGACTTGTCACTAAGATCTGTCACTCTTGTCAGAGATCAGAGACGGTTTTTAGAATTTCAGATGTTCTCTTGTCGTTTTATGTGGTGTTTGTTGTCGTTGGTTATTCTTTCATCATTCGTGAATTTGCATTAATCTTGTTCCTTTAAAGACATTTTCTAATAAAGCCGTTTCTTCCTACAAACAAACAATGAACTGTTTAGTGCTGTGTAAAGGAAAAATACCTGAAATGAATCATTTTTGGTAGATAATGAAATTTTTTATTTACCCATATGCTTTGCTCAAAATAGCTTAAATATTATTTTAGCTTGACAAAAAAGGCATGATTTTTCGTTATTGTTCTTAAGAAGAGACCCCAGCAGAACATTTGAGTGAGAAAATTGAAACTTGATGCAGACATTTTCCTCATGAAGATTCATGTGAAAACGACAAATGAAAAATCTGAAACCTAGTGCATTACCAATACTGTGTCTGCGTGTGATACAACTTTCTGCCACACCGCTTATATTATGAGTTCTAGATTCCTACAAAAAGTACTAAACATACACAGAATCGTCTCAGAAAATTAATGTCAATATGGAAGTGCTTTTCTTTGATGGTAAGGAAAATACTTCTGGCCTCATTTTTTCATGCACCCCTATTGTCGAAATTGCACTGAGGTAATACAACCAGAAATACTAGTTGAAATAGCATCTTAATATCTTCAAATGATTTAAATTAAATGCAGTTGCATATTTGACATGAATCGTTCTAGAAAAAAAACCTCGAGCTTCCAAGCATCCAATTTTATAATTCCAATTTGAGTTGAAATTATTCATGATATTAGCTGAATTTATTTTCCAATCCAGTGCTTCATTGAAATTCGCACCGACGATTTGGGGTGGTTCCGTAGGTTTTTGTTAGTTAACTACAGCTGAAAAAGTGAATGTGTTACCAAAAATGAGTCGCTTCAGAGCGATAAATAATAATAATAAACGTACTCTACTTTCTGATGACTTTGGGATCATAAATATGTGAAAATATGTATTCAAATGTGCTAAATACAAATAACAGGTATAAGTACCAACCTTATTCTCCGAGATTCAGGATTAACGTTTGTTAATCTTCACAAGTACCATAATATCACTAATGACGCGCATACGCATTGCGGACTAGCCTGAACTTTTTACAACACTTTTGACGTGGGGATTAGCATTCTAGAGTAAGTATATAATATATATTTCTATGGTTCGGCTTCGTCTCCCACGGGAACATGTCGCGCACGCACTGAAAAATCCTATTTTCTGAACTCCTAATGAAATATACTATCCCAGCTTTTGAAAAATAGTCGTTTTCACCATATTTTGTTTTGCTCATTCGACAATTATTATTGTTGAATGAATTTTCTGTTGCAGAGAAAATAAAACAATTGAAATATGCGAGTATATTACTGAAGAAATAAAATGTCTTCAATATTCCATTCGAAGGTAGTTTTCCAGCATTTGAAAAATGGGACTTTTGACGATAAATATATCTTCGTCATTCGACAATTGTTCAATAAATATCTGACCAGAAGGGGCACGAACACTGTATGATTGCTGAACCTACCTGCATACTCTACTCCGCTCCTGTTCCCACTCATGTGAAGTCTATGTTCCGTATCAAAGTGTCCGAATCTGTATAGAATACCATTTATGTTCAATTTAACTATATGCAAATTCTGTGACACAAGGAGTCACATTTGGTTCATCATTTGTTGTCAAACAAAGATCCTACATATTTGTAAGTTAGAAATGTAGCCTCACCAGTAATTGTTTATTTAATATAATTATTTAATTTCATAACAAAAGCATTTCATCAATCCAGTCGAGTATTTATAAGATTTGTACGACAGAAGAATCTCTACGAGATTTCGAGTTAGATAAGTCTGGGTAAGTCACGATCAAGACTTAACTCTCCAAGGTAGGTATTATATCATTTGCATACAATGGAAAGGGATAATGATATCTCAGAATGAATCTGTATAATAGTTTATGGTGTGATATGGCAATATCAGGTGCATAGACGTTCTACGTCTTACTGAAATTTGTTTTTGAAACAGAGCTTGAACCAGGAGTTTGGGTTTTTGGGGTGATTGGTAAGAATATGGTTCCTTAATTTTAAATATACTGAAGGAGTTATTTGGGAAGCTCAAGAGTAATTGGTAACATTTATTCAGTACAACATTCAACATCGAAATAAGCTTTTTACGGAATGCATACAGATCAATTCTATAGAGATAATGTAATATAGAGAAAAGAAAACAACCATTTTCATCAAAAGTAAATAAAACACTGTATGAAAATAGATTACATACCAGATTAGATCAGAACAGTAAAATGTCAAACTGAAATTATCTGAAAATTAAACTCTGTACCTTGGAAGAAGAAGGGCCAATGTTCAATTTCACCGTTTCGAGAAAAAACAGTGCAAAGATTTTCAGTATAGAATCATGCTCGTCTTGAAGAACTGTATAACTTTACAGAGTCTGAGTCTTTTTAACACTTATTTTTTTGTATTTTTTTAAAGATAATTAAATATATATTAGCTGTTTTCTTAATTTGTGGAAGATATTGGACATTGGCTGTGAGGAATATATATCACTCAATAGGACATTGGCCTCTGATATCGGACTTTGGCCGTGAGGAATACATCGTTCAAGAGGACATTGGCCATTTCATTTCACAGCCAATGTAACAATAGTGATCAATGTCCCTCATTTTATTACGCAAGAATGGACATCAGCCTTCGATATCAAATTATTTTTGGTCATTGGAGATACCTAGGACTTTGGCCATTTTTCTACGTGAAAATAGAAATATATCAAGTATATTTATTTGGCCAAATAACTCAATTCTGCATGATGTGGACATTGGCCCTTTTTCTTCCAAGGTACAGTACTAGACTGGAATTAATTTTAAAGAAATGGATAACAATCGAGAGATAACTCTGTAAAATACCTAGGTACATTACACTAATCAATTATCATCAAAAGCTAATTATCCCAGAATCATAAATCATCATATCGGACTTCCGAAGAATCAAAATTCGAAGAAGCGAACATCACAAAAAGATCTACATATGGTAGATGTGAAAGAAAATGTGAAGACGATTATTCGATCAAACCAGCAAGTCACAAGAAAATGATTTTGTAAAAACGAGAACAAATCGTAAGTCTGCAAAGCGTCATATTCGAAAGTCAGAATAATTAAATTCATCAAATGCATACATCAAAAGACCTGAAACTGACATATTGTCATACTGAAAGTTTATCAGAAGTGGTAATGGTATTACCATTGCCTCAGACAATGGTATTACCATAGTGTATTATTCGGTATTAGACGACCAAACTGAAAAATTGTTTTCCTACAACTGCTATGAAAAGTAGCGTATTTCTCATAGCTTACTTAATTTCAAAACGATGAATTGCTCATACCGTGAGAAATATTTTTTCTCACGGCACTTTGCCCACAATCAACAAAAATCGACAAAAACTAGTTGGCTGCTGTTAATTTTTAGATAGTTATCAGAACTGTCAGATTATAGAAGTTTTTTAAACTCTTCAGATAGTTTTCATTCGTGCTTTCATAAAAATCGCAATTTCCATTGAATATTTTTTCAATAAGACGTACTTACTCATAATAAATAATATGGATATTGACAATAGTGACGATTTTGATAATAATACTCCGATAGAGATATTGGAAAAAGCTGCGAAAGTAACGTTGGATTTTTTGCCGGAAATTTCAAAAAAAAGTATGAATTGGCATACGAAAATAGCTATTCATAATGTATATGCTAACCAAATTGCACTAAATTCAAAAAATACTAATCGCTTCTCAAACTACTAAAAGCATGAAATATTAAAATTTACCTTTTTTAGTAGATATTCTCCATCGGGCGCTTCTTGTAAAAATTTGTGAATATCTTCAGTGGTGAATGTTTTGACTGGCACCACGTCATGAATTTACCGTATTGTAATTTATATTTCTTCCTTGATTTCTCTGGTAGGAGATTCAAAGTAACAATTTTTGCACTTTCTGCTACATCAGGATGAGTGTTTGATAATTCGCTGTCATGAGGAGCGTTCGGTAAATGCAAATCTGACAGCTCGATTCAATCTGTAGGCGTGATTTTCCTATAATTGTAGTGGAAAACGGAGCAGATAGATTGAATAGAGCTGTCAGATCTGCATTTACCGAACACGCCTACTATCATCAATCATCATGCAGAAATACGTTGGAGAAGCGAGCGTTTTCGAAATATTTCCGCTCTAGAGCGCAAATGCTGTCACAAAATGACATTTCACGGAAAACGTCAATTTTGCGTCGAAATCTGAAAGCGTCAAAGGCTACTTTGTTAAGCGTTTGTAGAAAAAATTATTTATCTGTCAAGGGGTAGGATACTTTAATGTTATTGTAGTTGTGTGTTGTAGGAAAAAATAAATATTGAGGTATATTACTGAGGTGTTTTTAAAATTTTTGCAGTTGTAGGAAAAGTATAGTGTGAAACATGTTGGGAAAGTACTTTTTCTCACTCGTGTGTTTGCGGCACTCGCCTTTCAGGCTCGTGCCACAAACTTCCACACTCGTGAAAAAATTTGAACTTTCCCCACTTGTTGCACAATATACTAATGTTCACGAAGTTGGTGTGACACCTAGTGATCTAGTTCACTACTTCCAAATGTTGAATGAATTAAAGAAAACTGTCTTAGGACTCTCTAAACGGTTTGTGTCACGATGATTCAGCTACTAAACAACAGATGGCAAAACTAACAAAAAATTCAATATCGAAATATGACTGGGCGATCACAGTGTAATACTTGTAATTTACTATTTAAACAATTATTAATTATAGACATATTTTGAAAACATTTTATACATCTTAAAATAAACTTTAATGCTTACTACACTTATTGGCTCATAAATGTCCAAGAGCGAAGTATAGAGGACGATAGAACCTCTTATCTTTGGAAATGTAATTATTATGTATTGTGACTATTTGTCATGTCAGATCGGAACATTTTTGTATGTCCGCCAGGTGAGAACATCAGAAAACAGACACTGTCGAGTTATACACTCGTATGTGTGTGTATGTAAAAGTCCGTAGCAAAAATTTATTTGTTTTCAAAATACTTGCGTAAATAATTTGCTTACATTTCGAATGAAAATCCCAAATAGTGTTTCTATTCCCAAATTTTGAATAATCAGAAATGCAACTTTTTGCTGGTAGCAAAAGTCATATGACTACGTCTGAGTACAATTTTTTTGTATTCTTTAAAGGAAGTAATATTTCAGAATAAATCCCTGTTTTCTTTTTTTTTTTTTTACTTGAAATCAAACTGGCGAATGTATCACAATCGATCCCATAGTTTTGCAGGTATAAGTATCATAACAGGGATTAAAGACATCTTAATATGGTATTATATTTTCTCTCACTAAATATGGACCAATGATACGGTTGCCCATTATGCCAGCCCAAACATTAACTTTTTGGATGTACTGAGAGTGTGCGTTTGCCTGAACTCATTTTCAGTGCTCCAATAACGGTGATGTCCATATTTTGACATGGCCATTCAAGAAAAACGTGCTTTCATCACTGAAACAAATGTTGCTATCCAATCCTATTTTAATGAAGTTTCTCATTCATGGTCACAGAACTGAATTCTACGATCAGGATCGTCTTCAAAAAGTCCGTGTAGAATTTTTATTTCATATAAGGTTGTAATTAACTTCTTTTCAGTATTTCATTTACTGACGAACATGGCATATATCATCTTGATCCGCTGATTCAGTTGTGGATTGTTGAGGGTTTTCTTGAAGATCCACCAAGATATCAATTTGCTTGTTTTGCGAGACAGATGATCGACCACTTTTTTGATATTGCTCAGATTCCCAGTTCGTTCAAATTTCCCAATTGGTTCTCTGAAATATTTTCTCTCGAAGGGATTGTCTGTATACTGAAACAATGATAAATGTGGGGTCAGACCAAATAAGAAGTGGTTGGATCTGAATTCCACTAAGCAATATTTTATTGGTTTTTCAATGGGCGGTCATCATATACAGGGCGCCGGACACTTCTGACTAAAAACGACCATGCATATTTCACATAGCAATTTTCTTATGGTTTCAGAGAGTTTCTACCTAAGACCAGGCTGCACCATCAAATTAATGAGAAGGTCATGAAGGCCATTTTGGCTCTTAGAAATAGCTTCAACAAATCAGCGAGGCCGTCGGGTATTTCTCATTCCCAAATGACGACTTGTACGAACATAATCTTCTAGTGCCTCTTTAATAAAGGATGAGTTTTTTGCCCGCATTTTATTCCAACACCTTATCTTTACAAACAAAAAAAAAGAAATAAACTTCTGGTCAATTATAAGAACTAAATGATGCCCCGATTACCTGGGTTGATTTTATTGTTATTCAATTTCCTTTGTTATCTGTCTTATGTAGTCATATACAAGTACAGATAACTTTTAAAAGATTTGATAATTCCCCTTGAACCGGTTAGGTTTAGAAAGGATCCTCATAGCAGAAGTTTATTAACATTCTACCACTGAACATTCTCAAAACGTACAGATCCATGCGAGTAAAAATGACCAATTGATCTTGTCAATATTAGATAGTTCTATATAACATTAAAAAAATTACAATGGATAAGAAATTATCCCACACCTCATAAAAAAACAATTTGGTACCAACATAAAAATTCATTTTATTAAAATGTTATCAACAAAAATTCTCAGTAAATCAAGGTCAAATCAACATCATATACTTTACTCAATAAAATTAACAATTAGAAACTTTTTTGTGGTGACTATACAATAGCCTGAACGAAATCGTTCTATTAAATAATTGAAAGAAAAGATGATACAAAAAATGCAAATGCGCTGAACTTTAAATATAACACTTAATTTGTACATGCTAATACAAAAGAAATCCCTTGACTAAAACTAAGATCATTTGATTGGTTGCTTGAACCTTTCTAGTCGAAGCTTTGCCTTTTCATTGATTGTTTCAGTACCATTGGATGCACCGCCAAATCGAGCCTTTCGCTTTTCCATCTTTTCCTGATTCTCCAATCCGGATATCACTGTTGATACAGAACTGCCAAATCTTTGGGCCCTTTGTTTCAGCACATCAATACTAGTGTTCTGCAAAAAAAACTTAAGTATTGAACATCAGACCACTTACATTGTTTTAAAATTAGTTGATTTTTATCCATCTGAAAAAATTTCAACAATTGTTTTTCAACTCACCACTGTAGCTGAAGTAATACTGGCAGCAGAACTATTATTCCCCCCGAATCGTTCTGCTCTGACAACTTTCTTGGCATCTGCAGTCAAAGTGGTGACTCCAAATTTCTTGGCCCTCATTTCCAGTCTCTGCAACAATAAAGATCACTCAGAAAACGAAAGCAGTTCAAGCAGTTATAGATACCGACTATAGTGATAGTTCTGATATTGCCAGTACCAGTACTGTTACATCTTGTTCGGGATCAGTACAAGATTTAAATAACTTAGTTTTAAATAGACCATCTTCCTTTTTTCAAAATTTCCTGATGAGTTATCTTCATCAGCGACTTGTTTTTACAGCAATAAACAGTTTGATTTAAATCACCAATAAAATTGAAAAAATCAGTTGACTTAAATCATGCTTTAATTCGCAACCCTGCATAATAAAGTAATAAGATATGGATTCATTAAAACAGAAGTAACAATGTGTAGGAAAGGTTAACTGAGTTCATTTAAAAACCATGCACTTTTCTTGTGATTACCCAATAAATATCAAGTATTATTTTTTGCGTAAATTGCAACAAACTTTTATTTTAACTAAAAAACCTATAATATATTTTATTATAACATGGATATTTCCATGTCCTCATCTGATGAATTATTAAAATAAACATCAAGGTTGCACTTATTTTCATCCATATTTTGATTCATGTACTCAAGCGAAAACCAGTCTACTGGCCTTTTGGTTTCTCAAACGATTACAGAGATCAGATTGAACCAACTCAAAGGAAGAAAAATACCTTACAATTACTGCTGTAAATGTCATTACCAGAGTGTAACTGTTCACATAATTCTATAAATGGCTTTTACTGGGCCAATCTGTGTCCAAAACAAGAACTGATTTCTACCAAATGGGCTCTTTGATCAAATGAAATAATCCATTATATTGGATATATATCAAGCTATAACTCACCTCTTTTGCAGTCAACTGTGACAATTTTATAATCTTTTTTTCCTCCTTTGGTTCAGCTGGTGCAGGTTCTGTTGACTTTGCTTCGGGAGTACTAACTATGTCAGTAATACTACTGTGTCTAATCAATGTAACCTTCTTGGCAGGTACTGGTGTGGGTTCATCAGGTTCTGAAGTTTCACTCAGTTTTCGTTTCTTAGCTTTTGGAGATTCATCCAAGTCATTTTCCAAAATGACTGACTCGCTAGCGTCCAAGTGTTCATCATCATCGTCCTCCTGCAATCAAAGTATACAGAGGTGTTTACTGACAACCGACTTGGAGATTCGTGAGTGTAACAAGTCTTAAATAACATTATTTATTTATTCAATCAAGTACTCTACATAATTATAACAATTCAGTTAACTTACATTTAACAAATCTTCCTCCAGATCGTCTACGGATTCAGAGCCAATAGTATCGTTGGCTTTCACATTTTTCTGTAACCTTTCTAAAAGTTCATTTTTGTTTCCAGATGTGCTCAATCCTCGTTGTTTTAGCTCTTTCTTCAAATCTGGAACCTGAACAGATACACAAAATCACATAACCTCCAAAATTTTAAAAGCTTATGATCTTGGGATAAAACTCGAATAGATATTTTAATACAAATGTGAAATGATTAATGTGGTGATGGTTTGATAAAATTCTTATTTCGCTTGCCTTAAGTTTGGAGAAGTCAGTAGACTCTTCTTTCAAACATTCATCCGCCATTTTCAAAATAAAAACAAATTTTATTAGAATAGAATCCAATGTTGCCGTCTTTATTCCTCAAAACACAAACTTATTTACAGAATTTAAAAGGTCACGTGTCACGTCACAAACACTCCACAGATCTGGAGTGAGATTATGAACACTCGATCCGTTGCGAGTTTGCAGTGACTCGTATCGAAATGAATGTCGAGCCATAAAGAAACCACAGTGTTTTTCACTACGTATCGTGACAGCTCTCGTATCGAGTGTTCATAATCTCACCTCTGAGACGAGGAAAGTTGTCCGATAACTCCGGTATGTTCCCGTTAAGGTTTTTCAACTTCTTTTGCCTTAGAAAACAAAATCAAACACAAACTAATAAGCAAAGCAGCAAATCATCGACAGAAAATGTCACCTAAAATTCTTTGTTTGGAACAGGGTTATTCTATATATACTGACAGGGTTGCTGCGGAAACAGCTTACTGAGAGTTCGGGCAAAGAATATCTACAATCGTAGAATATCTACAATTGTAGATATTCTTTGGTTCGGGTGACCAGACGTAAGGTGAGGAAAGTGTGCCACTGCTGCCAACAACTAAATTATTTAGATGTTTTGTATTTAGCTGCTCTTGTTCTTCTTGAGTGTCCTTGTTCTTCTTGTTTGTGAATCAAGGCTGAGTCAAGTCTACGGTCTGACTTGACACAGCCTAATAATCTGGCACTCTTGCGACGTCATCAAAATGGAGGTTTTTCGGTAACCCTGTCAGTATTATCGAATAACCCCTGGTTTGGAATCAATTTTTGACCAGTATGACATTTGTGACAACACACTTTCCTCGTCTATAAAATGCACGGACGGCACGCTCTATGATTGGTCACTGTAATGGCGGTAAGTTTAAATAACCGACAAGAAGAAGGCAAACCGAGTTGAAAATGCATGAATTACTAGCCAACCTAACCTAACCTGACTAACCTTTCGTTGCCAGATTAACCATTCAAAATTATTGGCGATTTAACGACAATTCATCAAAAATTGTTAATTACATAGCGTTGTTCGGAGTGCTTATGTACAGTACAGATCAGCGTTGCAAAAAACCTGAAACAGTATTCGCCAGAATAGCATTGGGAAAAGGGATTTAAAATTAGAGTAGAATGATTAGATTAGAGTTTAACAGTGAAATTATGATTCATAGCAAATAGCAGCTAAGCAGTCAAACGTCAAAACTCCAAAAAAAGGTCTTTACCATAGATATATATTATATAGATATTTTATGATTTCTATGGTCTTTACTATCACAGTTTACCGAATTCATACAAATCATGTACAACTTTACATTGAAAAAATAGAACATAAAACAGCTGCTTTGTGGCACTTTAGCCAACTATTAAATTCGAAATGCATTTCACAGAACAAACATAAGTGATAATACAAAACACGATTTTCAGTGGTTTTGCTACTCCAACCATAGAAATGTAATTATATTATAATTATCTATGGTATTTTCATCTCAGTTTGCATGGTTTCCATGCATCGTCTTGTCAATTGAGCTTCCTATCATGAATGTCATGATACTATTATTGGTCACTATTATGATAGTGACTAATCGCAGAGCGTGTCGCATTGGGTTTAACGGTCGTCCATCAAAAGCTCTTTTTTGGCGTTGAACTGCATTCAATAATGGTTTAAAAATATATTCAATTCACGTCATCGTTTTGACAAACGCTCAAACGATATATTTATAAAACAGTGTCGTTCTAAAACAAATGACATTTTCAATTCAAGCTTATTTTGCGTTTGTATCTAGTACTTGTTATCGAAATTTAATGTTTTTTATTAAGTTTTCATATTGCTTCAATACTTAATTCATACAAATTCTTCCACGTTTACTTCATAACTCAATACCAATACATAAAGCTTTGAACCGTTGTATTTCATGGTTTCAAAATGTTGTTTTTAATTTTAAAACATTCTGTTTACGACGTCATTGTTTCAACGTTAAAGTGAAAAGTTTTTAAAACGGACCAAATGTTTATTTTAAAAAAGTGGTACGCCAAAAAACAGCTCAAGTGACCTAATGAGCTTTTTGAGGTTATGTGTCAAACTTTGGAATATTTGCAAATACTACTTTTATTTAAATCCCAACATGTCCAATAAAAATAATCCTGCACCTGGTGACGGTCTTAGATCAGTTAGATCCACCACTCTTTTCAGAGCAGTCAATTTTGAGTTATATGCAAAACCTGTAAGAAATTCGGTGAAGAATATTTATCTTTACAAATCTGTGCTTTTCAGAATGCTGTTATTATGGGGATTGGATTAATAGCCATTGCTGGTTGTGCAGGATATATAGCCTACATGCGGAGTAAATACGAGGGACAAGGATATTATGGTGCTATCAAAGAAGATGGAACAGAGCAGTTTATTAAGAAAAAGTCAAAATGGGACTGATGGTTGATTTATCTTTGGTCAATTGTTTAGAGACATTTACGTTTTCTCAAGGGAAGATTCAGTCAGACCTCATTATGAACTAAACTACTAGAAATATATGATTATTATTAATGATCAAACAAAATAAATGATAGATGTGTATAGATTATTAGGGATTATAGATGAAGTTATTATATTCATTATTGTTTTTAAAGCATTTTGTTATATTCCAAAATTTGTTATTTCTATTGACAAACAATTTTTGGACTCCCTCATTCATTATCTTCAATGTCTTGATATATAAAAAAAACTAGCAATGTAGGACATTTATGATGAATTGAAAGTTTGCTGATTAGATCAGAATCTCAACAAAGTGAAAAAATTGCTATATATCTTTAAATGCTGTGAAATTGAGTTTTTAAAGTTTTTATACGGAATTATCTTCCTCACTTTACCCTTATTTACTTTGAATAGGTAACCGTTCAAGCTGGCTGACCATAGAAAGACAAAATTTCACGGCTACCCCTAGCTCAAGTGTAAAAAATGTATGAACAGTTATTGTTCCACACTAAAATCGCATAAATTAAACCATTACTTGTGAAACAATTTTATTAAAAACTGCATAATGTACACATTATGTTCACAATAAAATAGGCTTCAATATTTCATTAAGTCTTTACATACAAAAAAGAAAACTATATACAATTTTAACGGTTAGAATACACTTACAACATAAATCTAATTTAAGTATTTTATCTTGGAACAGTCTGCACTATATCTGGCTTCCCACAAGGTACATTAATTGAAAATATATAATTAATTCTAAGATACAAATTTCATATTCTATTCGATCTGTGGGGTAAAAAATCGAAAAAGTCAAAATAAAACTCCTCAGAAACATCATGAAAGGAGGCCTTCATCATATAACTAAAGAACATGAAGTAAACATGAAATATAACTGACAGAAGTAAATCAATAAGTAATACTCGTGTATTTCCTGAACAATTTAAACTGACCAAATCGCTATTCTGTTGCAACAACAAAAAAAAAGTGAATGATGTATTGTGAAACATTATTTTTTTCATCTATTCAACAAGTTTTGTGAAGCGTAATTTGACGTCTACAAAAAAACAGAAGCTTTTACAATTACTTCCTGTTCAGAAACAAAGTAATAAATGATTTTAAGTTAGGGAATTAGCTATTATGATATAATATAAAACCAACATGAATTATCTTCCAAATGCTTATAGCTTGACTATTGGTCATCTAGAAAATAATTGAAACAGGAAATTTCTTGGTTTGATTGTTGATAAACTGAAATTTCACGAACAAATTATAGCTCATTAAAAACAAACTTGTGCTATGCAGTTCAAATAACATCCAGATAGATTAGCAAGGCAGCTGGATCTGTCTATAACTCACTCATAAGGTCTTTCCTTAGATATGGTGCTAGCAGCAATTTGCTGCTAACTTGTCCGTTTATTTTAGAAATTCTCTTTGTTAGATCAGGTGTACTATAATATAGAGATATACTATTCTGTCTGGAAGTAGAAGTTATCATGTAAACTCCTAACTTTTCTAGATTGACCTGCATTTCAATTTCTTAATTTTTTATATGTATAACTTATTTGTGAAAACATGAATTTCATAGGAGTCCTAAATATTTACGCTGTGACTAGAATCCCGACTCGTGACCAGGGAGATTTCCGATGCAGTCAGTCAATAGATTTAAAATCGGTTGGCGGGCAGACCGTCAAAATTAATATAATTGGACAGTAGGTGACCGATTCTGGATCTTAAAGAAAAACGCTGTCAGCGAGAATTTCAACTTGTGGAGAGCATAGTTGAAAAGCGAGATCGAAACCCCCAGGCGCGATTAGAATTTGAGTCAGAGTTTGTTTTTATTTTTTATTTGAATAGTGAAGCGTGTGTAGAATTGGCAACTTCTTCCTAAGTTGTTGGTGTTCTAAGTTTATTTGAAACTGGTCGCGAACTGAACTTAGCCAGAAATCATAGAGATATACTCAAAAAACAACGGAGTAGTAGTCCGTTGGTTTTTTTTTGGTAGGGAACTGTTCAATACGCAAACGAAGTACAGGTGACAGCCACGGAGCTGGTGATTTTCTTGGGTTATGGGCAAACTAACAAACAATATATTTTTATTCCGTAGGTGAACCTTTATTTTAATTTATTTTTCTGTTTGAACCATCATTCGTTGTGTCCCGATATATTCACCGTCTGGATGAATAAATTAATTGGTTTAGATTTAAAACCATTATAGTTGTCGAAATATTTGATTTTATTACGATAGTATTCAACTGTTTGTTTCATTATAAAGCAATAATTTTTTTGATGAATATACTGTTAAACCGTTCACAATGAGTATTATTGTCGGTAATTATACTGGCAGGTTAGGAAAAAGTGCTCATCTGAACCACAGTGAAAATCATGGAGAAAATAAAAAGAAATGATCCCAGTATCAAATCTAGCATATTTCAGCCTGGATGGCTCACGTCCATTTTACGACTTAGGTGAATTAGATTTTCAAACCTAAAACAGTCTTTTGTTAGAGAGATATACCAGAAGAGAAAAAATACAGAGACACTTTCGTCCAAGATAGTAATAGCGATGGATAAGAAATTTCAAATTTGAACTGCTTGGATGATTGATATTGTAGTGGTTTTGTTCAATTTCGAAACCAATGAAATCGGAAATTTTAGTGGAGACAGCTGAATGAGAATTTAAAGATTTCAAGTTTTTCGAGTTAGAAAAAAAAGTTCCATTATTTTTTCTTTATATAAAATACAAACAATACAGAGCAAATTGTTACATCAGCGAATCAATTTGAAAAATTTCTCATCCGAATTCATACGTCGGGATTAAGATCCAGTTAATGGTGCCAATTCATGTCCGCCCGACTGACCACCATACCTAACCTCACTAAAAACGCCCCTACTCGGGGCAGAATAACGGTCCCGATAACACTAATAGTATGATGAGGGTAAATTTTACCTAGTCAATGGACTCCTCGGGATCCAGATTCAATTCCGAATGACGTCATAACTGATGTCATTTCATTCAGGGTTTTAGTGCGGTTAGGTTAGGTATTATAATTCCGATGCATGAATTCGGAACATTAGTCCCGACAACGCTATAAATGACGTCATTCGGGATGGAACCAGGGATACAAGTCGGGATTCTAGTCACAGCGTAACATTTATTGTGACAATTAGGTGAATTAACTCACTGTATTACATTTTGATTTCAATGTACTTAAATGTGTATAGTGACCATACATTTATATATATATATATATATATATATATATATATATATATGTTTGTAATCACATATTTATTTTATGAAATTTTTCATTTTGGTGGCTGTTTATATAAATTTTTTCAATAAAATTTTATTGTAATGCTGTAAACACTACTTTTTCAATTTAACATATTTTTAAATGTTCAATATTGGATACTAATTGTATTTCGTATTTTTTTATTTATTTTGCATTATTTTGATAATAAATATATTTTGATTGATTGAAGCCAAATCTTAAAAAAACTATAAATGATGCTGAAGAAAAAACAATATTGAAATAGTTTTTATAACTTTCATGTTTGCATTATATCATTGAAAAATGAGTTGCAAAAAAGTACATGAACACCCCTCATAAAATAATAATGCTACTTCTTGGATACCAAGGACTGGTTTCCATTTGGATTGATTATCCAACAAACAGCCAAGCTGTACTATAGAAATAAAACATTGTCAATAGAATGACCGATAGAAAAAAACAAACTAAATAATGTTATTTTAAATGCTTTCTCTCATTTCGATAATATCAAATTTTCAGTGGCAATTTGTAATAATAACTTGGATAAGAAACAGAAAATAATGAATAACTTCGGAAAAAAAAAATTAACTGAAAGCTTGAATTAAAAGTTTGATAACGAATCAACACTGCAAGTTGTAGTTTTTACCAGTGCCGAGCATGTTCCAGATCTGAAAAAAATCCCCCAAGACGGAAATCAACCTTCCCCAATAAAAAAAACCTTTACTTTTATTATTCAAACAATTTGATTGGCAATAGACTTTCCCACAATGTTTTCATAAACATTGCAAACTTTATTTATGGAATGAGCAACAATACTCTCAGTTCTTTTAAAATTTGAGTACCTATTATTTTCTTTGGATGTGTCGTATTTATTACGAACATCTTCATTTGAATGAATAGTAATTTCATAAAGCTTTTTCCATTGTTATGATCAATGAAAAAAAAGGAAAATTGAAGAAATTATATTAGTAATGTTGTATGTAACATTTTATTTGAAAAAGTTGTTTGTAACTGTTTCAAACACCCGATTATCAATAAAATTGAGTATATCGAATATTTTTTGAAAAGGAAATTTTTCAAAAAATGATGTACGAATTTTCAAAAATATATTCAAAAATATATTCAATATTTTCAAATATATTCAAGACTAAAAGTATTTAAGAGAATTTGAAAATAATTCCAAACAGAAATATTGCTTCAATCATTATTTTTTATTTAGTAAATATATTCTGATCTGGTGAGGATTTGATTGTTTGAGGATTACACACAAGTTTTCCAGGTGAAATTATCTGATGAAAAAAAAAATAGTTCTGTTCTCGTGGCCCTAATATTATTGCAAACTTTATCCATAGAAGAAGTATGAGTAGCAATACTCTCATAAGTCTTGTTTCAAAAATTCTTTTCTTCAGATACTTATTTATGCCAAATTCAATAACATTTTCATTTGAATGAAAAAGTATGCCATGAAGCTTCATCAATATGAAAGAAATTTGGTATATCGAATATTTTTTGAAAAGGAAATTTTTCAAAAAAATGATGTACGCAATTTCAAAAAAAGTATTCACACAATTTCAAATATATTCAAGATTAAAAGTATTTGGAGAAACTGAAAAATATTTCCGAACAGAAATATTTCTTCTATAATTATTTTGCATTTAGAAAATATATTCTGATGTAGTTAGGATTTGATTGAGGATTAGAAACAACTTTCCTCGGTGAAATTGTCTGATGAAAAAATAAATATTTCAACTTCTTTTCTTTGGATATGTCATACTTGTGAACATCTGTCTGAAAATATGTTAGCATTTTTAGGACAAAATTTATTTGAAAAAGTTGTTTTTTAACCGTTTAGAACACATAAATATGAATAAAATTGAGTGTATCAATATTTTTTTAAACGGAAATTTTTCAAAAAAATTATTCACACAATTCCAAATATATTCAAGAATGAAGACTGATAATACCTGACATAATCTGAAAAATATTACCCAACAGAAATATCCTTTCTATAATTATTTTGCATTTAGAAAATATATTCTGACCTGATTGGGATTTGATTAGTTGAGGATTACAAACAGCTTTTACGGGTAAAACTGTTTGATGAAAAAACAAGTAATATATTTTAATCAATGTTGCGTTCTTTGTAAGAAATGAAAAGAAGGTAGATTGGAATTGGAGGTCTTCTCAAGTAAGTACTACACACAAAAAAAACTGTAAAAACTTGTTCAATGCAACATGTGGTGTAAATGCAATAGTGGTTGAAACAAGAATTGCACTTGGTCTAAATTGACAAAATTTAGATTTTGTATATGGTTCAAAACTGTGAAACACCAAACTGAAGAATAATAATTTTTTGGGAGAATATTTGTACCCACTTGGTCTCTGATCTTTAACTGAAAATAACCTGAAATCCAAATGTTATTCAAGCAACTGACACTATTGAATATCCTCAACTTATCAGATTTCATATCCAAAAATTTCGCTCATCACCAATTTTTTATTGACTTACATGAAGTCATTCCATTCCCACAGAAGGGCCACCCTTCTCTGTAGGTAAATCAGAAGATGAAATATAGAGTCAGTTACTTGAATTTGCTGGATTCACTTAATAAATTCGGAGAAAATGATACTAAGGTAAACAAAATAAGATTTCCACAGATTTCATTAGTTTGTAAAAAAATCTGCGGATACACGATAAGATTGCAACAGATTTCACACTCGCTGTGTGTAATAAAATCAGTAAATTTTACACTCGCTAGTGTGTAATAAAATCTATAGATTTTACACTGACAAGTGTGTAATAGAATCTGTGGAAACACAATAAAATCTGAAAACACGATAAGATTTTCAGATTTCATTACACTCGCTAGTATGTAATAAAATCTGTGGAAACACGATAAGATTTTTACAGATTTTATTACAATCACTAGTGTGTAATAAAATCTGTGGAATAACGATAATATTTTCACAGAATTTATTACATTCGAGGTGTAATAAAATCTGTGAAAACACGATGAGATTTCAACAGATCGCTAGTATGCGATAAAATCTGGGAAAACACGATAAGATTTTCTGATTTTATAACACTCGCTACTATGTAATGAAATCTGTGGACACATGACAAGATTTCCACAGATTTTATTACAATCACTAGTGTGTAATAAAATCTGTGGAATAACGATAATACTTCCACAGATTTTATTACATTCGATAATGTGTGATACAATCTGTGAAAACACGATGAGATTTCCACAGTTTTCATTACATTCGCTAGTATGCGATAACATCTGTGGAAACACTATAAGATTTCCAGATTTTATAACTCTGGCTACTATGTCACAGATTTTATTACACAAGCTAGTATGCAATAAAAACTATGGATATCTTGTTGTTAGTGTCATATCCTATGGATTTCCATCAAGCATTGGCCAAGTTAATAAAAAAATTGGAAGTAAGTTCATTTATTAATCTTAGCAAGATTAAAAAGAAATATACCAGTTTAAATTATCATGACAACATTACCGTTCATAACCATGGAACAAAACATATTCATGAACTGCAAACTGATAGAATCAGGACTGAAATTGGAAAAAAGTATAATGCGTGACAGTATACTTATTTATAATAAACTACAAAGAACATAGAAAAATATGAAATGTTCTTTAAAATGCAAGTGAATTGAAACAATATTTTTAGAAATTATTCTGATTCGACAATTCAAATATTATTTTATCAAAGACACCGCTATCCAGAAGAAACCTTGCTGGAAAAACTGTAAAAACTGTTACGTTTTTCAACAAATATTCAACACTAATTCTATACTTTTATCAAGACCATGTGGAATTTTTTATTTTATATTATATGTGAATACGAATTTTTCATTTTTTTTTTCAAATAAGCCATGCAATTTTTTTAACCATATATGTATTATCATAAAACAAAATTGTATTTAATGGACCTCGGTCGATAGCCATTTGAAAATTGAATTTAATTCTGATTCAATAAACAACATTTATTATTATTTATTATTCTGATTTGACAATTTATTTATTATATTATCAAATTTTTGTTTGTTTGTTCATTTATTTACGATAGAATTTTGATATTTCCCTAATGCAAACAGCATATGTTTCTTGAGAATAATGAAGTGATAATTATTTCCCAATTCAATGGATACATTACCCTCATCTTTCATGCCTCCTTTATGATCTTTCTGAAGGACTATACTCCTGGAAACCTTGGCCCTTTCCACCAGTGCCGTTAACCAATATTGAGAAATCTTACAGTTATAATTAAAAAAAATATTATGTATTACTCAATTTCTAGCCCATATCCGCTGCAATATGCATAGCTGTGAAACTCAACATCTCGACACGAATTCCTACGCACTCAAACTCCTCCACGATTTACATAAACCTACTCATAGTGTCTCCCCCGGCGTTAGTGATAATTCTGGTAGTTGAAGTTTTCACTAGTAGTATAAGTCGTCGAAGTATGTCCGACACTCGAATAAATCACCACCCCGTCTTGATAAGAACTACCAGCACTCTCCCCCTGCTTCTCCAACTCGCTCTCGCAATGGGATATTGTGAAACTTCCTACTTCCGACTTCAGTTTGATATCGTCCCCGTCCCCGTTAGTGGTGTGTATGACCGAGGGCAGATTGACCAATCCGGCTCCGTGGAGCTCGGCCAGCTTCGCAGCGTCGATGAGGAGGGGTTGAACGGTATCTTCGCCAGGTATTTTGATGTTGCTCATGATGCCCATGAGAATTCGTTGAGGTTCCGTCTGGATATTATGCATTTCCTCCATCGTTACGTCGCCAGTGCCAGATGTTTGAGTTTGGGGCTGGTTTATGATGGGAGGATCAATTGTCTCTTCTTTTTTTAAAGCTCTGAGAATAAATAAAATATTTGATTACGGTGGTCATCGGAATTACAGGGACTGAACAAATCTATTTTGTAGATTAATATAAAAAGTGACCCATTTGAAAGCGATGTACTCCTCTAAATTTGTTTTGATTATCTTATTCAAAAGTTCTTTTTTTCAATGGTTAGATAGATTATCAATAGATTTTTTCGAATTAAATCAAAATTTCAAGTCCTACTTTGAATTTATTTTATTGACAAAATTTCGAAAAATGACTTAGCAATGCGTTTAAAAGAAATCGGACTACGCCACTGGATTTGCGATATTTTCAAACCAGTGCTACCAAAATTTCATAAACAGAAACATAGCATAATTAAATTTTAATTCAAAACCATGGTTCAATAGCAAAATTGCCCAAATAATTTAAGAGATACATTTTATTACAAAAAGAAAACCAATCCTCAATCCTGGAGTATTAAATTTCTTGCAATCAAATGAATATTATAATAAATTGGTGACACAAACTGTCCTCAAAGCAAAAAAGGTGTATTTTCAAGAATTGTTCAAGGATATTTCACCAAAAGCACTTTGGAAAACTATCAATATCCTTTCATAATTTACATAATAAAACAAGTGGCAAATAATCTCAAAATAATCATCAGCATAAATGGCAGATGAATTGAAGATGAAATGGAAATACGTGAGCATTTCAATAAATATTTTGTAAATATTGGAGCTGAATTATAAAGAAATTTAGCAGATACCCAAGACAGATTTTCTACCTCTTCTATATTCCTGAATCCCACCGAGTATCAGGAAATTCATGAAATAATTGACGAGCTAGACAACAAGAAAGCAGCAGGAATTGATGGAATAAATGTTAAAATTATCAAAGCAGTCAAAGATGAAATAGTACCATTATTAAACAAATTGATTGATACATCCTTTGACAAAGGTATATTCCCAGATGAATTAAAAACTGCTGAAGTCAAACCAATATTTAAATGTGGAAGAAAAATTACTTGGGAAATTACCGTCCAATTTCAATTCTGCCAATATTTTCAAAAATCACTGAAAAGATCATGGATAGAAGGTTAAGATAATATCTGAAAAAATCAAAATTTTTGTATGCAGAACAATATGGTTTTCGAAAATTTAGTGATACTGAGTCTGTGGCAGTAGACATGATTTCAAGAATAAAACTGGAATTAGATTCGACAAAAAAATGCGCGTTATTATCACTAGATTTGCGGAAAGCCTTCGATATGGTTAACCATAACATTCTTTTCAGAATATTATATGATATTGGAATAAGGGGAAAAATTTACATTTGGTTCATGAATTATTTGGCTGACAGAAAACAACTAGTATATATCAAAAATACACTTAGTTCAATTAAAAATATAAACTGTGGGGTGCCACACTTGCTCCGATCCTTTTTTAATATATATATATATATATATATATATATATATATATATATATATATATATATATATATATATATATATATATATATATATATATAAACTCGATATCAGAACTCAAATTGAAATATCAAATTAAACTTTTTGCTGATGATACAACTATTGTATATTTGGCAGAGAATGAATTCGATATTCTGTCTAATATTGAACAGGATCTTCAAATCCTATCTCATTAGCTACTCGCTCATAAACTAATGTTGAATTTTTCGAAATCATCAATTATGTTTATTTCTAAACGAAGTATTACAACTGACTCTCTAAGACCAATAAAATTAAAAAATTCACCAATTCAGTCAGGGTTCGCCGATACATATCACTCGATATATATCAGATAAATATCATTGATATATATCGTGATATTTATTCGTTGATCTCATGAATATATATCACTCAGTATAAATTACTATGTTGAATAGGTTGAAATCTCTTCAAAAATTCAAGAGAGATCGGTGTGGGAACTCCCTAATCATTCGGTATGATGTTAGTTGTCGGGGAGTCCCACTTATTTGATGTGTGAATCTCCTTACTATGTGCGTTCGCGTGTGTCTGCTTTTCTTTTCGTATTAACAAATGCAGTTCACGTTGTAGCCGTAGTAGGTGCAAAGTGCATTTGATCAAAATAGAAATAAACAATATGCCCAAAACTAAAAGTGCAGTGTGGCTAAAATTTGAATTGGCAGATGAAGCCAGTGATACTGGGAAATGGGTTAAAAACAAGAAATGTAAGAAATAAATGCAAGGAATTCCTTCCCGCATGGAAAAACATTTGCTCACTTGTGATTAAGCCGAAGGGGTGTTCACTTTTGGTTGTTTTGTTTAAAAATAAACAAATAAATGCTTCTTGGTATTCCCTTTATCAAAAAAAATTAATAAATATCCAAACTGGATATATATATATATTTATATATATATATATATATATATATATATATATATATATATATATATATATATATATATATGTACATTACTAAGTTCATGGGTTGAACCGCGTTGAGAGTTTATAACTCGACGTTTCGGCTCCTGCTTTGGAGCCATTTTCAAGAGTGTGACTGCGAGGCCTCTATCTGCCTACTCCTCGAGTCGTGGTCTTGAGAGATATCAAGGTCTCAACCTGCCTACTCCTTGATCTCAAAAGACGATCCGATGTTGGTTGCACTGTAGTATTTATAGGTGGTTGGCTACCTGGAGGTGGGCGGGTCTTACGGGTTTTCTCGTTTGTCTTGTCTGCTGGTGCCTGCTGTGTAGTTGGAGTTAATGGGATAATAATTGATTGCGGATAAGTTTCACGTGGCCTGGTAATTACGGTTGGAAGAAGGGGCTTCCAAATGGGGTTCAATTTACGGCTATCATCTTTAATGTTCAGGCAATCAGGCCGTTTTTCGATTTCGATGGCTTCTCGGACATTCAAGTCGTCAAGAACGTATCTGATTTTTCCATTTCTGATGCTGCACACTCAGCTCTTGCCAAAGGATTCAATTTTGCCGTCACCCCCAAAACCATTCCGGTAGAAAAGATCATTACCCAAACCGAAGAAGCCCTATTCAATCTACCAAGAAACGACGCCGAAAACATCAGGCGCGAAGTGGCCAAAATCTTATCTTCAGCCAAACCCCCGTCCAAAAAAATATATATATATATATATATATATATATATATATATATATATATATATATATATATATCGGATATATATATATATATATATATATATATCGGATATATATATATATATCAATATTTTGATATTTATATAAATATCATGATATTTACGAACCCTGAATTCAGTACACCAACAATACAAAATTTTTGGGTTTACATATTGACAAAACACTCTCTTGGTCCAATCATATCAACAATCTGAGAAAACAACTCTCACCTTTGATTGGAATACTATTTCGAAGACAGTATACCCCAAATCATATATTTCAGTTTATTTAATTCAAAATTGCAATACCTCATTTCTGTTTGGGGCTCAGCCAAAATTTCTTTCATGAAACCACTACAAACTTTGCAAAACATAGCTTAAAAAAATATACAAATTGCCCTTTTTATAAGAATTTAAAATTTCAATTTTCATCCACTATGTCAATACAGGAAAAAACATTCGGATCTTACTTTTGATCATATTTCGAATATCCATTACCATAAAACAAGAAATGTAAATAAAATAAACGACGTTTCAAATCAAACTTCTATTTTTACGAGGGAATTGAGATATATAATAAAATAACACAGGTAATAAAAAAAATTAGGACTAAAACTAAATTTGAAAATGAACTTAAAATATGTATACTCAACAGCTGATTTCCCATAATATAATAATGTTTCACCTTTGACTGTTTTTGCTTTTGTTTCTTTCTGATCCATTTAAAATAACGCACTTTCAACCCTTTTCGTATCTAGCAGTAAGATCATGAATTTTGAACGACCCTGTATAACGCAGAACAAACTTCTCTATACAGAATCAATGTACATGATCTTGTTGAACTAAACACAAAATTGCAACTTCCTAAGAATCCAAATACCGCAGAGATAAACATTCAATTCGAGCTATGTTTTGGATAAAAACTATGGAAAATAACCAATATCTCAAAAACCGTTAGAGATAGGTATAGGGGAGTATGAGGCAGAAATAATCAGAAAGGAATGACAAGTTTAAAAATGCGGTAATATACAGCGTGACCCATTTGAAATAACAAAGATGCTGCTACTTTCTGGTATAAGCTGTAACGCTGCATTGCTGAAAATATTTTAGATCGATAGACCAAGAGCAACTACTTGAGAAACCAAATTTTCAGAATGTCCCGTTCTCCGTAAACGTCTAAGGTACCATCGACCGTGACCCACCCTGTATAAGGGGAGTAGAGTCTCAAAAGGAGTTTTGTTGGTATCTCCTGGCTTGCAAATTATTAACACCTTACCCCTAACAACAGGAGTAGTGACAGCAGCCTTATAGGGTTATATTTATGGGTCTAGAAGTAACCAGTCGAATAACCAAGAACCGGTTTCAGAGACTTCATCCCTCGAGACAGTAGAGTCAGTGAGTGAATCCCCCAGACGAGGAGGCAGAGAGAAAGTAATCAGGTAAATCCGAGTTTATTTTACGCCAAAGGGACACTCACTAAGAGATAAACAGTTTGAAGGTAAAAGTAAGAAGAATAAAAAAAATAACCAAGTAACGTTTATTAAAACTAACCTGTGGACCTTGAACCTGATAGGCGTTGGTTCGTGAGCGGGAGTTACCGGTTCCACTCGGTGTCCTCCTTTGAGGTCCGGTTGCGTCTCCATCCAGTGCCCCGTTGTTCTGCGGTGAGTTTTCAGTTGCCCGGATTGGATGAAGCGAGCCGGGCACACTCCGCACGCGTACGGTCGCGCTCCCGTGTGTCTGCGCATGTGCAGCGCCAAATCGTTGGATTGGGTGAATGCGCGACTACAGATATTGCAGACGTAAGGGCGTTCACCAGTGTGGACACGGCTGTGACGCAACTGAAAAGACAAACCAATTTACGAGCGATCGAAAAATAGAACCATGTATACAATTATATGCAACTTTACAACATGAGTTAGTATATTTGACTGAATAATAATAATAAAGAATATGCTTTATTGTCCAAAGAGTTAATCTTATTGACAAAGTGAGAATAAGTCTTAAGCAAGATTTATAGATTGAGTCGTCGCAGCCGCTTCCGCAGCCTCAGGCAAACTTATGACCAATTTATAGTTTCATTTTGTGTTCATTGAGCGCATGCGCAGTTATACAAATGAAATACAAGAATTTTAAATTCGAATTTTGAATGAAAGTTTGTTTTTGTGGAGGAATACACCTACATCTATATTTTCTTCATATTCTGACATTCCTGGATAAAATTAATTCTTGCTTTCAAAATTCGAATTTCAAATTCTTGCATTTCATTTGTATAACTGCGAATACATAAACTAAAATATGTGTCCTTTCGTTTATTTTTGACACGGAAATTTTGAGTTTCATGTCATTTTCGGCTGCCGCTGCCGTCCGAGATAAAAGTTGGTTAACTACCGGCTGCAGCGACAAGCAACTGCAACGTATACATGAGCAACTGCATATTTATCTTCATTCGGCAACGTCAACTGCAACGACTGCGGCGGCGACTCAATCTATAAATCCAGTTTTACGCATCTAAATAAACGTATAATAAAGATAAAATACATGAAGTCAAATATGAACAGAGCACAAACGAATAATTTTATTTAAATCACTGTTTTATTTTAAAATCCATCTCAATATATAAAAATACAACTTCAAAATTTGAGACTAGAATTTATTTTTAAAAGACGTCTTCATAAAACTCTTGCAAACTATAATAGGGTCTTTCGCTTAAAAGGTCTCTAATAATAGCGTTCCTGAAACGAGTGGTATCATTTATATTCCTCACGTGATTTGGTAGGTGATTGTACATCTTGAGATCGTTGTAAACAATGACATATTATGGTTAGACTCCGTTATTTACATTTCGATCTGCGGTCACAGTCTAAGCACAATTTTTATTGCCGCTTGTTTCGAGAAAAATAGTTGCCAGTCAACCCAAAAGTCGACAAAGCTGAGTTTCTTCTGATTATCTGCTTATATACAATGTATTTAAGCACATAATGGCCGCGAAAGAAGCGTCAGTAAAATTTTTGCTTAGAATGTGACTCTGTTTGAATTGAAAGTACGGTTTTTTGGAGAACCCTGCATTAAAATGACGTCAAATATTCATGTTTGTAACTAATTACGCAAGATGACACTCGTGTTTGGATCCAATTAGGGTCACTGAATCCTAGAAGGCTTTGGCCTTCTTACGGGTATGGCCAATGGGTGGAGTCTAAATAGTTCCAATGTTCCAAAAACACCACGAAAATTAGGCTGAATTCCCACAGATCCGACGTCCGATGATACGATGGTACAAAAATGTTCTGATTGGTTGGCAAAATGTCCTGATTGGTTGATTTGTTGTCACACCTACCAATTCAACCAATCAGAACATTTTCGTACCATCGGATCATCGGACATCGGATCTGTGGGAATCCAGCCTCAGGTCCGATGTTTGAACTAGTGACACATGTCAAAAGACTATTTTTATGTCATTGCCGTCATTGGTAATGTTTTTAAAAATAGTTTTAGCAGATTCACAGAAAAGAAAGCAGATTGTCCAGTCCCAAAATCTTCTGATGACTCCTGCTGTCACTGATCCAACTTAGGAATATATTGGTTACTTTTTTTACTGATACAAATATTCCTATCTTCTGAAAGTGAAGTACCTATTGTGCAGAGAAAATCTGCAAGAATACCGACAAAAGTCATAAATTATATTGTATTCTCATAGGTGAGTTCAAGATCATTTTGTCTATAAATTGTTAATTAGAAGATTGAAGAATACATTTTTCCCATTTTCCTCACTAAAGACAAATACAGATTATATTTTCATTCAATTTTTTTTCGGGATTGAAAAAGGAAACCTTGAGAAAGAAATGGATATCAATAGTATCAATATTGAATAACTTAGTGTAAAATTGTGACTGAAATCAGGACTACAACTAAATTAAAAAATTAACTTAAGAAATGTATGATTTCAATTCCTATATAATATAACAATGTTATATTATATTCATCATTCCTTTTCTAATAATTGTTTGATTTCTTCATCAATTTTTATTTCATATGTATTGCTGTTAAACAATTTATGTAAAAATGTAATCTCTCTCTTAGCAGAAATGTTTCTGGGGATCAATAAATAAAGTGTGTGCAGTGTAAGTATAACAGTTTTCGTGTTCACTAGGACTGACACATTTTTTCTGAATTGTTCAGATTATCAACCCATTATATCAATTTTTAGATTTATTTTGGAACGAATGAACCAAAAATGGTCATTGAAAAAAGTGGACAATTCTAATAAGCACCTAGAATGGAAAAGTTGTAAATTGCAAAAATGGAACCTTTTCTTTCGAACAAGTTTAAAAATTCTATATTGACGTTCATCTTGAGAAAATTGGTTAGACCATAATATAAAAGATAGTGTTAGTATATTGGTAATCTCTTTAGAACAGGTGTTTCATTGAAGTGAATGGCTATATTTTCTTGTTTCAACCATACCATAATTCACTATCTCAAGAAACTTCTTATTTATGATAGGAATACAAAAAAAAGGATTCATTAGGTATACAAAGGAACTTTCATAATCATACAAACGAGAATGTACAAAAATGTAAGATTATAAATGGATGAGTCAGAAATGCAATATTTCAATTATGTTTTTTTTTTTTGCTAAAGCTTGATTTCATCTGAGAGGCATTCAGCAAATATATTTGACATGTGTTATGTTCACGAATGCTAGGCACTTCTGCAAGATTCAAATTCGATAATCAATATTATTTGGTTTTTGAGTTATTAGCAGTACCTCAAATTGATGCCCAATTTTTAAAATTTGTATTGATCAAACAATGGTATATATTGACTAAGAAGTATTTGGGAGAACAGTAATCTCTAATTTTGAATAATGAATCCATTAATGGAGAAGTTTCAATGTTTTTGTAAAGGGTTTGTAACTCTGTGGATATATTTAATCAATCATTGGCAACTTTTACACATCATTCTGAAAATAACACTAGGTTCTGCCCTTCTAAAAGAAACTCTTGTGCCTGCAGCAGAGATGCTCGACGGCTGAATCTCCACGTTCCATTATGGCTGGTGGTCTGGCCACAGAATATCGGGGCCGTTTCCGAAAGTCGACGCTTTTTTGTAATTCGATTCAATTGTACACCTGACAATTTCAATCCATAAAAAAATTAGAATTGATATGTATCCATTGAAATTGAACATGATATCCATAATTTACTTATTTGACATTCTGACTTACAAAAGAAACATAACCCAACTTATTTTTCAAAATCATCGGTTCTATTTCTCTTATAACCCTTGCTTCCTAATTGGAGCCTTTATGGGTCATTTGGAACATTGGAACTATTTAAAGAGATTGACACTATTAGACTCCACCCATTGGCCATACCCGTAAGAAGGCCAAAGCCTTATTGACCCTAGATCCAATACCGTTTCCACAGGCATTGACAAACCATCTCACTTCTATTTAAACAATGCTTTTACTGATGAGAGCACTACATGTTGGTACCACGATGACACCAAAGGTTGCAGTGAAATGTGTATATTAACCTGAGAAATACCATCATTCAACATATAAAAAATTATGATAATGTGTAACTTGTCAAATATAGCTTTGGGTGAAAAAAACTTACCAACTTGTTACTTTTATTGAAAGATTTTCCGCACAGAGTGCATAAGTAAGGTTTTTCCCCGGAGTGTGTACGCTCGTGGCACTTCAAATCGTGCGATCTTGGGAAGCCCTTACCGCATTCGCTGCATTTATATGGCCGCTCGCCGGTGTGGCGCCTCATGTGGACAATCTGAGAGAAAGAGGTTATTTCAGACGATTAATCACTTGAGAATAAGTAATTAGAAAAGCTCAATTTTATAAAGATTTCATCCTGACACTAACGCGAGTTCAAATCTGACATTTCTGTGACCTTGTTTTGTCTTCGGCAATACTTATATCACTATGATGATTATCCTTTGGATTTTGAAATTTCATGTTCAACTGGTTTCGTATGTACACATTTAATATCAAATAAACAATTTATTTTTTATTCACAATTTCCAAAGCTTTACAAATATAAAAAAGACAGAAGGAAACTCAGTTAACTGTACTCTAGCAATGCAAATATCTCAGCTGGTTTACCACAGGGATCGACCATGAGTCCTATTCCGTTTTCAATGCATAAAATAATTTATCTTTATGTGTGGCATGATAAAGATATGAATCACCTGCAGAAAAGTAGACCTGATTGATGTTAAGTAACTAATCCAAGATCTTATAATTAGAAAGAGATAAATATATTTAAAGATGACATTGAAATTCCAAGAAAATGTGTGATACTGAACAAAAGACTATCTCTTTTTGACAAATTTCAACTACTTAAAAGTTGACACTATACTAGTAGAATATTGGTTGATTTGACGAAACACATGGCATTAATAAGGGACAAGAATCCTGAAACTCGGCTGAATAATATTCTGTGATAATGTTTTGCATAGGTACCTGTCAGATTACAATGTATGTTGTGAGATTAGCAAGAGAAGTAATTGATTTGTCACGTATTTGCTTCAGATAGGAAAATTACTTAAAAAGTGATTTAGAATTGGTATAAAATATTTCTTATTTTGAGTGGAATAGAAAGTTTTACATATTTGAAGCTCCTTAACACAATTCCTTCAAATTTTTCATGACTTTCATCAATTTTTTAAAATTTTATTTTGAAAGTTTGGAAATATTTAGTTTATATTTTTTTAATACATCATTGAATATAATAAAACTATAAATGTATGAGAGTTTTCGATACCATTTTAAAATTTATGGAATTTGAGAAAAATACTTAGTTCTGTAACAAAATTATCCAGAATTAACACCAAGAGAAGTTAATCAAAACTTTGCCCATGAAAGAGACCTTTTCTGACATAAAATTATATTTTGACTTTGGCTTTTGACAATGAGGTTTCGCCTTCATTTTGTTTGTGTGAGAAAATTGTACTGAGGGTTGGTAGACATTATGTAAAAGCAGTTTATGCATAACATATTTCGATATATTAAGAAAAAAGTACATCAATCATTGGAGCTGTAAAAAACTGTATCAACTCTGATTTGAGTTTATGACATTTTCATTTGACATGTTAGAATAGTTATTTATGATACAAGTTCGTAAAGTGGGTAGGACTTTTTTGTATGAGCGTGAAGTTTGTTGAATGAGGCGCAGCCGAGTTCAACAAAACACTCGAGTACAAAAAAGTTTTTTACGAAAATGTATCACTCAAAAGTTTTTCTACGACTGTTATATTAAAAAAATTGTAGCAACTGTTGAATGTTTTATGGAGTAATACAGTTGAGGGATTGCTCTTATGAAGTTTTCAATTTTCGTTGTATTATCAGATGATGACTTCCGAGTAAAATCTGACGCAAAATGCTGTCTTATGAAGAATGCATAAATGTATGAAAAGTTAAACTTTACGCACAGTTGATGTTTTTAAACACAGTTTATTTTTTTACGCACTTATCAAAAATAACGTGCGTTTTTTTTAATAAATATGTTAATTTGTTATTCTGTAGTGTACTAAGACAAATGAACAAATAAATTTACGAAATAAATAAACAGGGTTTTCTCAAACAGAGGCAAGTTTTTCAACAAGATGTTAAGCTCGTCAAAATAACCATATTATGGTCCTAGTATATCTACAAACAGCTTAAGGTTAACACAGGTGGTCATGAGTTCTACAATCTGATGAAATAGATGACTCACCTTCACATTTTGATAGTTCCAGTAATTTGATTTTTTTTGTTTTTCGACTATTGTTTCAAAAAACAACAGACAAATCTGGATACAGGACAGACATCCAACTGAATTTTCAATGAAATCTCCTTCTTGTTGGTCAATTCACAAAATAGTTGGTATTAGAATATTACTCAGTGAATTCACCAAGTTTCCTTACTTAGGGATTCATCTCTGTAGGAGTATAAACCCAGATGACTTTTTTAAAACTTTTTTCTAAACCACGGATCTTCTACGCCATATAAGCCATTCGAACATGTAAATCTTTGGTAAAAAAACTAACACATTACCTGAAAACTAATCAACTTTTTGACATTGCTTTAAATAAAATTGAGCCCATCCTAATCATTATTATCATAGCCAATCTACAGTCACTGTATTTTTGTAAGTTATACAATAATACGAGCAACAGGGTTAAGTAATTAATATAAATCGAAATTTATATCAACCACTTACCATGTTACTGGAATTATTGAATTCCTTTCCACAATAAATGCATAAATGTAATTTTGAGGTATCTTTCTCTCCTGTGTGGGTCCTTTGGTGGGTCTTCAAGTTGTCAAGGCGATTGAATGCCTTGCCGCATTCCCCGCAGACATGGCGTTTGTCCTGCAGGAGATGGACTTTCGTGTGGCGCGCCAGATGGTCAGATCTAAAAGAAAACTGATTGTAAATATGCTTCAGGGCACCCAGAATATGTTTATTTTACTAAACAAGGGCAAATAAAAAGAGTCTGACTGGTTATAATTTGACCTGGGTATTTAAACAATAGCGTTATTTTATACTTAAGAAATTACGTTGTAAATAAAGATAAAATATCTTGTTTAAATCTAAATAAACATTATCACATAATCATACCCGAAAGGAAGAGATTCGGTACAAAGCTAATCATCTTTGTGAATGAAAAATCAATAGGAGAGATTTCACTCGACGCGCGTTTTGCCAACAAGTTAGCATCTTCAGGAGCTGAAGTTTTCTAATATCTAAAAGTGAATAATCTAAAACTTATTGTCAACAAAACGAAAGCAGTGATCATATTCTCTGAATATAAGCTGCGAATCTGAGTGATTTCAATAATATCAATATCAATGGAGGAAATACTGAAATTGTATCCGAAATTAAATACCGTGGTTTCATTATTGACAGTTCTTTGACACTGACGTTATTACTCAATCAAAATAAAGTGTCTCATGTCTCAGTTGCAAAAATTCCAAAGTCTTGAAAATCTTATAATTCTATAGATAATGTCTCGACACAAGAAACCGTTTCTTGAAGTTCCTACATCTCCGAAAAGTACAGCCTTCCTGCTTGCTTAACTAGATGAACTCAACGAGCCTATTTGCTGGAGGAGGCTTATCCAATTTTTGTCCTTCAGACATCTGGTATCGCGTACCCACACTTCTGTATCTCAAGCAGAGACGTACAGTGCTATCTAACCCTGGAGAAACGGATTTACGTCCAAAATGGACATATTTCACTCACAACTAGTACATATGGCGACAATTTAATTACGCATTCCGAAGGGATCGGCCTATACGTCTCTCCGGAATTCGTTGTTATTTGTCTCGGGCGCGGTGGATTTGTGGGACAAAATTATCAAATTTATGAATAATTGAGAGTACAGTCGCTTCTGTAGGTATAGGTCTATCTGCAAAAGCCACTTTAAATAGATTGATAGTGTCTTTTTCAGAATTACCCCCAAATTACCACTTAACGATATGTCTTTCTCTGCGGTTGTGTAAATAGACGGCATGTTTCAAACGGTAATTGAACTTTCTTTTGTTTTCGCAACCACGGCACAAAATGAGTCGCTGTCTAGCGTTGCTATGGTGCACTGTAGCTGGCATAGTGACGTCGTCAGTTGAAGAGTCGAGTGTGGTAACAGAAGGGAAGAACAGCATTGCGTATCTCTTGATTATGTGGTATATTATAATTGCGTTCCTTGTTACTCTTCTAGATGTCACTCTATACCTAAGATATATTTCTTCCGATACAGATAAGTTAATTTGGTTTTATTGCAAGAATTTTTTTATGTAAGAATGATTTTGGGAATACATATTAATATTATAAAAGACGAAATTTACTAAACTGTACATTTACAGGTCTATTCACTATCTTTTAAAGATATCGTTAGCAGTCGTTACCAAGCGATAAGTCATTAAATAACGATAAAATCAATACGATTCTGTGTATTTAACGGCTTCTTGCTAGGTAACGACTGCTAACGATATCGTTAAAAGTTAGTGAATAGACCTGTTAGTCCTGAATATGACTATAATGGGGCTTCACTTAGATTAAATAAGTACCTTCGTAACAATTCATCAAATGAAAAATCGAGTAAATGAAATGTTCATTGAGAAAACGTAAATTCACCAACCTGGTAAACGTTGAGTCGCAGATGGAACATTTCAGATTCGCTTCTTTGTCGGCATTATTCTGGTGCACTTTCAAATGCCTGATCAAGTGCTCTCCCCTGCTGAAAGGCTTGTTACAGACCGTGCAGACGTACGGTTTGTTGATGTGCTCTTCTTCCACGTGAATCCTGAGGTACTCTTCGGTCGCGTACGCTTTCTCGCAATTGCCGCAGTGATATATGAGAAGAGCGCGATGCAAGGTCATGTGGCGCGTCAAGTGATTGACCCTGGCGAACGAGGCACCACAAACGTGGCACACTTGATTTTTGCCGCGCGTTTTTTTGACTAACACGTTTTCGGCATCGGGAATATTGAGTTCCTCTTCTTCGAATTCAAGTTTGTGATTGGAATCGACGTCTTGTGAGGGATCGGTGGGTAGACCTGACGCACCTACTGAAGGAATATCGTTACTGCTAAAGCTCGTTCGAGGATTGCTTCTTAAGTTTTGATATACACAAAAAAAAACAAAAGGGTCAAAATTCCGAAACTATAATATTTGATGACCGACATCTTTAAAAAAAATCGGCAACTTATAGACAAGAGTAATTGAGGTATACTACTCAGACATACATTCCCGATTTACCCATTCAGAAACTTTCGACAAATTTCGACTATAAATATTTTATTTGTTCAAGCGGGGATAGCTCGAACGGAGAGCGCCGGTTCACCGATATCTGAAGGACAAGCAACGCTAGGCGAAGCCGGGGTTTGGATGGGTGACCAACGGACCTCCTTTCGATATTCTCCTCGGATCGTGCTAAGAATCGCACGAAAAAAGGTAAGACCTCGGTAATCCTTGGCTCGCACAAGTTTCGACTTTTGAGGGCTGCCGTTCGTAAGGGGACGGCAGCTGGTTAACGGAAAAAACAATTTTAAACAAAACAAAAACAATTTCAAAGTGATCAAAAATCATTCCTCTTGACTGCCACTGTATTAAAGCTATGGTATAATTTAGCGTTTACTGTCCAGACACTAGTAACTTTCATAGAAGTCAATAACTAATAAAGCACTTGAATATAAAGCAAACAAACTTTGGTAATTATTTCACTCTTTCTTTTTTAGATTTTTAGTAAATTAAGTGAGAATCAATGTGACTAGCTCTTATCGTCATTCCTCTGTCGCAATTTCAAAATTCACTAATTGTACATTAGATCACGCCTTTTCAGTTGTGGCTGTTACAGAAGGCAAGTTGAAGTTCCATGAGTTGAAAAATAGGGTTGTTGATAAAAGGAATTGTCATGCTTGTTTGTTACTGGTGGATTTAGAATTAAATTGAGTCACACTCAAAAATATCATTCCCCGATAGTTATTTCAGGAACATTAATTATACAGTTTCCGTTCAAACATTATAGAGAGTTTCATATAATTCTTGTGTATTTCCTTATGCAAAATGTGAGATTATGAAATTAGGGAGAGGTGAATTATTTCACGGAAACGAGTCGTCATTTCTCTGGCGTCATTCCTCTGGCTCCTTGTCAGACAGAGGAATTATGTTACTATGACCTAAGTCTTTTTTGTAGTAAATATAGGGATATAGAGAATTGTTTAAAGCTCAGAAAGACAGTTTAACACGTCATGTTGCAACTGTAACTACCATATATTGCTCTATTTTTGGCTCATTGGCCTTTAGTTCAAATACATTGGCAGTAGTAATTTCAACTTTGTCATCATAACTTGAAACCATTGATTAGATCCAATTTTTTAACTGCTGATACCATTGAAGGTGACAGTTTCTTTGAAATTGGTGAATTCAGTTGACAGTTTTACCCATTCTGAACATTTTTTCAAGAATAAAAGTTTTTAAAAATTTACTGATGATGCTTCTTTCAAAACCACGTATAAAACTCGAAAAATCGAAAATTTGAATGATCCGTATGTGATTCCTATAACTCAATAATAAACAATTATAACTAATATAAAATTCAGCCGCCACGGTCATTAAAATTTTTTTAGTTCTCATGATAAAAATAACAGTTACAAAATTTTGACCCAAACATTTATAATCGGATACGGCTTTATTGGGATGAATTTTGGTTTACTGAAAATCTGATATGGAAAAAACAATTGAACGTCGCGATTGTGGGCCTTCAGCCAATTGTAATGGCATTGTCTTTATGAACTCAATTGAGACAGCACAGAACCAAGCGATCATACGAGGTTATATCAATACATAAATTACCGCTGATAATTTGCATAGGCATAAATAACGCGTTATTCTCTACCGCTCCTCGTCTCAACTCGATTGATAGTCCACGTGGAGATGATATATACTGTCATATAAAAGAGGAGGGCGAAATGACAACCAAAAGCCTTTGGTTGGCTGCTGTAGAATTCTAATTGGTCAGAGACCGAACGTCTTTGACTTGCCGCAGTCGAAGTTTTTATTTGCTAGAAAATTTATTTACATATATCGTTATTTAGTTGACTCAGGGTCAGTTTTTCATGTTCGATTCAACTCCAGATAACTATTAGTTTAGATGGTGAATGACATTCTCTAAATGATGTTGGAAGGATCACATTCTAACCATTACTTAATTACTTAAATGAAAAACTGGCCATCAATTAGATTGATTATCTGTGCAGTATAACACTCTGGAGACCTTTCGATGTTGATATCGTTGAAACAAAAGATTGTTTCTACTACCGCTTACCAAAGTAGCCTTTGACGCTTTCAGATCTCAACGCAAAATTGACGTTTTCCGAGGAATGTCATTTTGTAACAGCTTTTAGAGCGAGAATATTGAAAAAACTCTCGATCTCCCTAGCTTTTGTTGAAAAAGAACCTATTCTTGCATGATGGAAAGTGAACACAAGTAATTTAAAGAACTCTAAGGAACTGCGGTGGTGTTAAGGTTAGAGATGCTTCCTACTAAACTGGGTTTTCGTTAGATCTGGGGATTCGGTAATTTTTTTAGGCAAGTTTTTCTCTTTTGAGAGAGATGTAAATTATTGGATAATTGGATAGCTTATACATTTGGGATTACTATTGAATATATGAATATATTTTTGAATTGAGCATGGTCGTGTTATTTCCAAATTTCCCGTATAGAAACAACTTCTGCTTCGCACAAGTCGTGCAATTTTTATTAAAACCTATGCCATCTTATAGGATTAGTAATAATAAATATTTATTCTACCATGAAAAAAAAATATCCTCCGCCTCTGTTTCATAAAAGATACGCCGACCCTAAATGGAATTTCAGTTTTTCTGCTGTCTCAACTCGTTCGTATAAACTATACCATTTTTGTTTTGCTGAAATACTCTGTTGCCAAGTTGGTCATTTCGGATTACTGGAAATCTGATATGAAAAAACAATTGATTATGCGATTATGGACCCTCAGACAATTGTCATGGCAATATTTTTGTTTTGCAGAAATGCGCCGTTGCCGAGTTTTAGTCTCTTCGGATTTCTGGAAATCTGATATGAGGATACTTCTAAGAAAAGTCGACTGCTTTTCAACAACTTCAATCCATTTTTCAACAATCGTATTTCTTCATTGAATGAATCATACTGACTTTTCTTCACCCATAACATGGAAGCTTCTTTTACTTCTTCAACATTCAACTGCAATTCTTTCGGTCTATCGAGTTTTGGTTTCTTTAATACATTTTTGAAGTGTAGAATCCATGCAGTGTCTCGAACGAGCCTGGACCATTTCGAGAATCGAGTGACGTCAGGTAAAAAAGTGAGTTGTTTGGGTTGATGTTCTTGAGTTACGAGAAAAATTGTTGTTGGTTCATCGCTTTCCAAACAAACAGGTTCGCTTCGGTTTACTCAAAAATGAAGGACCTTGGAACCATTCGCTGTCGTTTTGCAAATTCACTGTCAACTCCTTTGTCGCTAAATTTGCCACATTCAAATTCGAGGGTACCCAGTGCCATTGAGAAATGTTGGTGTCCTCTTGGATTTCGTCGACTCGACATGCCACGAACATTGGGAAACGTCTAGACTCAGATTGAATTTGCTTCAAGACAACAATTGAATCTGTCCAAAAATGTATTTCATTCACTTCATACTCTATTTCTGAAGTGATGGCCTTTGATAACCTACTCGCTAATACAGCAGCCTGCAACTCCAACTTCGGGATACTTTGTTGCTTTAATGGAGCAACTTTATATTTTGAAATGACGAAACTTGAGAATATTTCTCCATCTTTCTTCGTTCTGAAGAAAGCTACTGCTGAGTACGCTTTATCACTTGCGTCGCAGAACAAATGAATATCAACTTCAACTGTAGTATTGATCGTCGGAAAGTAGTACCGCTGAATTTCAATTGGAGATGAATTTTTCAGATCTTTCAACCAACACTGCCATTTCAGGAAGAGATCTTCAGAAATTTCACTATCCCAATCAACTTTACTTCTCCAAACATTCTGCATTAGAATCCTTGCCTTCACCATCAACGGGGCTAGGAAACCAAGTGGGTCGAAAACCGACATGATTGTTCTAAGAACTTCACGTTTTGTTGGTATCTTACGCCCATCAGATATATCCTCTGGTATCTTCTTGAAATTCAATGAGAATATGAGAGTATCAGTCGCAGGTAACCAACCAGTAAAGTCCCAATACTCTTTCTATATTTTCCGAATCGATTTTCAAATTTTTTTCTGAATCCGCACGCAAGCTTTCTGGAATGGATTCAATCACAGCTCGCGAGTTACTGATCCATTTGATCATTTGGAAACCAGCTTGTTTGTGCACATGAATGATATCTTTGACACGTTGAATGGCATGTTCTTCTGAAGAGAAAGAATCCAAATAATCGTCAACATAGTGTTGTTTCTTCATCGCTCTAGAGACACCTGGATATTCATTTTCAAAATTATCTGCATTTTTGTTTTTAATAAACTGGGCGATGGAAGGTGAAGAAACAGCTCCGAAAATCATCACATTCATCTGGTAAACATTTGGTTCCCCTCTTCTTTCCATTCCGCGCCAAAGAAATCTTTGTGAACATCTATCTGCATTTCTGATGGACACCTGGTGAAACATCTCCCTAATGTCACCACTGACAGCAATCCTTTCTTGTCTGAAACACCACAAAATGGATACCAACGAAGGAACGAAATCTGGACCTTGTAACAGGAAATCATTCAAACATGAACCAGAAGACTTGGCAGCCGCATCAAAAACGAGTCTTAGTTTACCAGGTTTATTGATATTCCATACAGCGAAGTGGGGAAGATACCAATCTGTCGAATTTCTCATTATTTCCGATGGTAGTAATTTCTTTGCATACCCCTTCTCTATGTATTTTTTTATTTTTGACAATACTTTTCAGCAAACTCTCGATTTTTGTCCATATTTTTTCCATACAGATTAGACGATCCATGGCGTTTTTTTACTCTCGGGTAAGATGATATTGGCATTTCTCCAAAGATGGCCGATTTCGTAACGATCATCAAGTTTTTTCAATGTCGTATTCATTATTTGTAACGCTTGTTTGTCCTCTACCGACTTGATAATTTTGTCAGACATTTTCACTCCGAAATCTTCCAGTTTAAAACTGTTTTTTACCATCAAATGAAGATCCTCATCAAGGGTATCGTGACAGCACAATAATACGTGAGCCTCTTCCACATCTGAATAATTTTTGAAGATTGGTCCATGTATTGTCCAGCCTAATTTTGATTTGGACAATATTGGTTGATTTAATCTTGGCTGAATAACATGTCGTGGCACAATCAGGCCACAGTTGTCCTGACCAATTAATATCATTGGCTTTGCATTTTCAACGGAGTCAAGTACATTGCGGTCTAAATACGGGAATTTTCGACTTAGACTTTGCACATCAAAGGAAGGCACAGATTCACCGCAGTTCTCACGTTTCCCAGTTTATAAAAAACTGGCTTCTCATTGTAACTGGAAATATCAACAGTGATAGATCTTGATGTGTCTTCGAAATGGGTGATACTATTCGTCCATTGGAAACATAATGGCTTAACGGGACCAGACAGTTCAAGTTGTACGGCAAGATCCTCATCAATCATTGAGCAAGTCGAACCTTCGTCAAACAAAGAAAAAGTCTTGATTTCTTTTATTGGCCCCCGGACTATAACAGGCGCAACTCGCAACATGACATTTTGAACATTACTTGTCAAGTTGGCATAATATTCATTTTTGATAGATGAAACATTTACAGTTCTGTCATCAGTTCTGTCATCAGTTCTGTCATCAGTTCTGTCATCAGTTCTGTCAACGGTTCTGTCCGGATCAGTGGGTAATCTGGTCAAATGTAGTAAATTACTGTGTCTTCCTCTACAATCATCGACACCGCATCTGACCCTCGAACGACATCTGTTCACCATATGGCCAGATTTCAAACAAGAAAAGCATAATTTTAGATTCAGTACTTCTTTTCTCCGTTCAGCAACTGGTTTTTCTATGAATTTCCCACATTCTTGAATCTGATGATTGGAGTTCTGACAAAATTCGCATAGTTTGGTCTCGATTTCGTGACGATTCCTTGAAATCATGACCGTTTCTTTTCTCCTGTTCTTCTGAAAGGGGTAAGTAGGAGAAGCAGTGATATTTATTTCCTCCTCGAACCAGTTTGCGAAGTCTTCTAACGAAGTTGGTATACCTTGAAGCTCGCGATGGTACTTGAGTTTTCCCCAGCTACGTTTTTGACTCGGAGAAAGTTTTGCAACAAGATTGGCTATCAATTCAGGATTGTACAAATATAATGTTGTATTTATATTCTTCATTGTGATAACCATGCTGTTTACCGCATTAGAAAATGATAAACAGGACTCCAGCCTATCTTCGTTTACAATTCCAAACTTTCTAACCTTGTCCATTAGCGATAATACGATCCACTCCGGCTTACCAAAATTCATCTCGAGCATTTTTATTATTCTGGAAACATTGTCGGGCGAAATCATCAAGGCTCTAACAGTTTCTCGTGCTTTGCCTTTCAGCGCTTTATCGAGACGAATTAAGTTTTCCTCGTCCGTGAAACCATACTAATCTGTCGATCGTCTGATATCTTTTATTGCTCGGAGGTCTGAATTGACTAATAAAGATTGGCCATTCTGTCAGTTCTCCAGAGAAATACAGAAGATCTCTCACTTTTTGTTGCGCTAACAATTTATTGGTTTCAACTAGATCTTGCAACAGATCAAATCTTTCTCTTTCTCCACCCCCAGAAACCATCTGAGCGTCTTGTCGGTTGTTTGGGATTTGAAAGCTTCGAACAGATTTTTCATCATTGTGTTTGTGTGAAAATTCATAATTTCTTGAATTTTCAACCCAGTTACTCACTGCACCTGGATCCTTATACAAACTTTCGGCGACGCTGAATTTTGACTTCGTATGAAATTCACTCGCAGATTCGCTTCTTTCTAACATCTTTCGCTGAATTTCCATTTCTTTCAACATGTTTTGTCGCCTTGTTTCTATGGCAATAATTCTTTCCTTTGCTTCTTCTTCATCAAGTTCCTTTTTCTGTCTAATGAATTCTAACTCCAGTTCCATTTTAGATTTACTTGATTGCTTGGAAGTTACAGATTTTCGTGTTTTATTTGAAAATGTATCGGCAACCGGCTGAATAATTTCGGTTCTGATTGATTTTGGTCCGGTTTCTACAGGATTCTCAGGATCTCTTCCCAATCGCACATCATTTACAGAAACGACTTTTTCTATGTTGCTCTTGCAGCTTTTAGGCATATCATAGATTTTAAAGTTATCCCTGAATGAAGCTACATTTAAACTGAGACTCATATTGTCGAATTCCGCAAATCTTCTCGGTGGAATTTCCCTAGTACACCTGCTGCTACGACGGACTTCATCCACAGCGGATTCTTTTACAACTCGAAGGACCACTGTTAAGTTTAAAAACTACCAAATTGCAAACTTAAAATACTTTGCAAACTCAAAATACTTTTATTGACAATTTCAGTCAGAAATATTTCAACAACTTTTTTTTATAACAAATTCTGTCATATGTTTTCTAAATGTACAGAGTATACATGATTCTAATAAACAAAACATGAAAATAATTGTAACACTTGGTGTTATCCCTGGATGTAGTTGTCAAATTTATCCAGGTCAAGGTCAAGGAGGGGGGGGGGGCGTTTGAAAACCAGTCTGCTGGTTTCACATTTCGGTAGACCCGCGAACGAGGTCAAGAACTAGAGTTATACCGAAAAAAACCACGATTTTCGTTTATTGGAATAACTCTGGTTCTTGACCTCGTTCGCGGGTCAAATTTGGCAGAAGGTATGTAAAGTTGTGCGCATAAAGAAGTCGTACCTACAGCAGCTATAGAATATTGTGAGTTGGGCTTGTCAATCCTTATTATAAAGCTTCTAATCGGCTTTGTCAAGTAGAGTCGAAATTCGAACTATTTTTGTCAGTAACGCGCTTTTAACATTTTTCAGTGCAATTAGTGCAATGCCTCAATTAGCGTCGTACCGTGTACGACTTTTTTATGCACACAACTGTACAACACCATATCTACCGAAATGTGAAACCAGCAGACTTTCACCAGTTAGACCAAGCTATTGAGGTTTTTTTCCCACAAAATAAAAGACGCAAATGGCCTATACTAATTTTTATAAGATAGTTCGTTAATGAAAACGCCAGTTTTCGCCCCAGCAAAATCGCTTTGTGGAATTTTTTAAACAAGCAAAAGTGAAAAAAATTACAACTTTTTTGTTTTTTTGGAAATATCTCAAAGATTATTCGAAGAATGGTTTATAGTCAATGGAACTTTTGTAGACATTTATAAAACCTACAAAATGGATTTCCCTACAACCGGATCGGTGCATTTTCCACTGAGAAAATCCGAGAAAACCTCGAAAAAGAGACCATTTTTCAAATATTTATAATTTTTATAAATCTGAAGCTGGACAAAAAATATTACGGAAACTGATAGATAATAACATGTGGTTCAAGATGTTTTCTGTCCGATGTATAGTTTTTGCACAATCGCGTTATGAACAATCTAAGGGCACATCTTGCAAGATGCGTCGATTTAAGGGAAATCGTCATATTCAAATTCTGTAAACGGCATCTGGAAGTAGAGATCAATATCTATAATTTGTATATTTTGAATTTTCACCTGAGAGGTGGGAAATGTGTTGAAAATGTCACTAAAAGTTGATAAAAACGCTTCAAAGTGCGTCCGAAGTCACCCGAAGTCGAACTGATGTCAATACGTGTTGAGTTCGGGCGAATTTGGGTGCACTTTGAAGCGTTTTTATAAACTTTCAGTGACATTTTCACCACATTTCCCACCTCTCAGGTGAAAATCCAAAATATACAAATTATAGATATTGATCTCTTCTTGCATATGCCGTTCACAGAATTTGAATAAGATTATTTCCTTCAAATCGGCGCAATTAGAAAGATTTGCCTTTAAATTGTTTATAACGCGATTATGCAAAAACTACACATTGAACAGAAACCATCTTGCGCACAGTTAAACCACATGTTATTATCTATCAGTTTCCGCAATATTGTTTGTCCAGCTTCAGACTTATAAAAATTATAATTTTTTGAAAAAATGGTCTCTTTTTCGAGGTTTTCCGGATTTTCTCAGTGAAAAATGCACCGATCTGGGCGTATAAAAAACCATTTTGTAGATTTTATAAAACTCTACAAAAGTTCCAATGACTGCAAAACGATTCCTTCTATAATATTTTAGATATTTCTAAAAAACCAAAAAAGTTGTAATTTTTTTCACAATTTTTTGTTTAAAAAATTCCACAAAGCGATTATGTTGGGGCAAAAACCGGGGTTATCATTTCCGAACTATCTTATAAAAAGCTATATAGGCCAGTTGCGTCTTTTATTATGTGTGAAAAGAGCCTCTTATTTTTATCTACAGCTTAGCCTAAGTTACGGGTTGAATATTAAAAAAATAATTCAGCAAATCATTTAAATAGAATAAAATAAGCAGTGGGCTAAGAATATATCCCTGTGGAACACCTTGTAGTGCGCTACCCCTTTTGTTTGAAATGTTTTGCGTTACCTATTTAGCGTTACGTACTTCTCGATGCGTTGACTAATGTAATCTAGATGAACTATTTCGTGAGTGCATAGATATATGGATAGACTGCGGCGATTGGGAAGTGGACAGTTGAATAGGAGGACAAGCGTCAGGGGGTGCTGTCACAGCTGTCACATAGATTTTGAAACCAATAATTCTTGGGATTTTTGTGGATAATCCCTGTATAGGATAGCAATATCAAATCTACACTGGATACTATTGATGCACGTGTATTGGTATCAACTGAAAATCATTGCTTCGTTGTCGCTGGTTGCTGCTGTCATTCAGGTGATTTCTTTCCTATCTATTCCCCGATACATCTAACTTTCGTTGCCCTGATAAGACTATGAACAGTTTCGTGCGTACCGACACCCGAATTAGAACTTTAGGTAATAGTTTCGCCGCGTATATAGATGATTTAGGTTATTTTAAGTTAGAACCTGTGTTAATTTCCAATCAATTGTCTTTTTTGAATAAAGAATTCCTCGGGATCTGCTTATTTCCGTTTGTCTGGTAACCTTTTTCCCTGATTACTCGTATTTATTTCAAGAGTCTCATTGGCTCATTACAACCTTGCTTACTTTCGGGGGAGTCGCTATGTACGCCCTGAATCAATCCTTTTTGTGACCTGCTAAGATTTGTAGTTTGTTATCTAGGGCTGTTATTACATGTTCAATAAAATCATACAGATCTGTTTCTGTGCTTTTATTTTGCGTAACACCAAGATGATGAAACGATAAGAATTAATTCCAAGTAAAAAACATAAATAACTGATTTTTCAAGTTACATTTGAACAGCTTGGTTATACTTGACAAGAGACTAACTCCTCTGTAATTTTCATAATTATTGGAGTCGCATTTTTTTACATCGAGGTTTTTTTGAAATTTCGTTCTCAAAAAATCGAATAGGGCGCGATTAAGGGCTCAGTTCACGCCTGGCCGCCTCGTTTCAACCGGAAGCCCTTACATTATAAATATTTTTTTTAAATTGATCTAGGTAGTTTTAATTGCCGTATAGAAACAACTTCTGCTTCGCTTGGTTATACTTGACAAGAGACTAACTCCTCTGTAATTTTCATAATTATTGGAGTCGCATTTTTTTACATCGAGAGAACTAATGCCTCTTTCAATATCTCAGTAACAACTTCATGTTCCATAAAAAGATTAATGAGATAATGTAAAGAATAACATAATTCTTGCACTCATTTTTTCAGCAGATTATTTGAGAAATGATCATAACAGTTTGCATTCAAACTTTTCAGATTTCTTACCATTGTTTATATAGAAGATAGTCAACCTTATGGGATTATAATTGGATCAAAATGGATGCGACATGTAGATGGCGATAGTGAGCTCGCATCCAAGTCATGTCGTAACTTCAGTGATCTGGCCTACAAGTCATGTCGTAACTTGATTGAAACAATGGGACAGCATTAAAATCAGGGTTTTTTGAAGAAACCTGCATCAAAATGACGTGAAATATTCATGTTCGTAACTAATCACGCTAGATGACACTCGCGTTTGGGTCCAATACCTTTTCCACAGGCATTGACTAACTATCTTCTATTTAAGAGTTTGAACAAATTGAAATATTATTTCCCATCTAATTTAGATCTGTGTCCTTTTGATTATCAATTTTGGTGAAACGGTTTTTGGAGTTATTTGACATTTCTAAATTTGATGGCACATTTCCTCCCTCAAACATGGTAATACATTTGGCTTTGTTGCACCCATTCTTAATGGTATTGATTGTTTGCCAGATGGTTGTATTGTTAATAAATAAGTAAGGAGGAAAATAAGTTATTTGTTGGACAGAGAAAACTGTGAGAAATATGGACTCAAGACTCAACATGTAGTAATTACCTTCAATTTCTTCAGATACTTCGTCAACATTTTCATTCTTCAGTTTCTCTGGGTTAGCTGATTTGTCACCATCACTGTCCAAATCCGACATTCCATGTTCCACTTGCATGTGATGCACAAAACTTTTCTTATACTTGAATTTACGATCACAATAATCACATTCCATAACCTGTGAGATAGAACAAATCATTTGAATATACAAAGGTGATCAAAAAACAAGTCATAGAGCTCACTTTTTTATCTTTTGAGTCTGCAATCTTCTTAAGGGCTTTAGCCTCATCAGATTCAACAATACCATGTGTTCTCATGTGTCTCACCAAATGGCTATTTTTTGTGAAGGATTTATTACAAACCTGGAAAATTGAAACAAGTTAGATTAACTAATGAAAATACTAGTAGTCTATGGAAATGAATCAAAGGAATATTTTGAACTTGAAGTTAGTTTGATACAGAAAGTCCACTTAATCAGAAAGTCGAAAGTGGGATCAGTGCATGAGCTACCTTGCAAGTGGATAAATCAGCTCCTGTATGTCTCCTCATGTGAATTTTCAATCCAATGTATGTCGTCATAACTTTGGTGCATTCTTTGCATTCAAATGATGCTTTTTCATCGGTTTCCTTGGTGCGATCCTTCTTCTTTTTAGGCTTCATCTCTTTATCTAAATCATCACCAAATAGAAAATCATCATCGCTATCAACTCGGTCATCGCCATCACTCATTGGCAAATCACTAAGAAACATTTGGTCAGTAGGTTCAGCATCTGTTGTGGCAGTTTTATCAACAGGATCTGTACTTTCAGTTTCAACCAGGTCTTCTGTTTTGATCTCTTCAGTTTCAATTTTAATTGGATGTTCTTTAGAACCTTCTTTGCTATCTGCAACATCTTCATGTTCCTTGGAGTGTCTGTACAAATCAGCAGCTGCGTCAAATACCTTATCGCAGCTTTCACAAGGATGTTTCAAGCCTGGTTTATCATGAGTACTAATATGTCGAATCAAATGGTTTGTGCGTGTGTATTTGGCATCACAAAATAAGCAATACCTCAGTTTCTCCCCAGTGTGTGATCGTAAATGAACTCTCAACCCCTTTTTAGTATGTAACACTTTTTTACAATATGTGCAAGCCAAGCTATCTGGTACTTTCTTTGGTCTACCCCGCTTCCTCTTTTGTCCTCGTTTCAACAGAGGTAAATCATCCTCGTCATCAAAAGCCTCATCACAGACATCGGGTTGGGTCGTAATATCCTCTTCCTCGTTTGGGACATCCTTCTTTGTTTCTATTTGCGTTAATCCTCTGAGAGAAGAGTCTGATTTCTGACATTGTTTTCTGAACTCATACAAGTTTTTCAATTTTTCTTCGCAAGCTTCACATAAATTATTTGGCAACCCATCGCCAGAAACAACCTTAAAAGTAATGAATTGTGATACTGTTTTACATCGGAAAAGCGCATTTGAAAACCCACCTCAATAGAAGCACAAGCCACCAACATATCAGATAGAAGTATTGTTGGCTCATCTGGACCACCTTTGATTTCAAACATATTGTGCATGTTTTCATTTTCACACATGCAACATCTACATATTTTGTCTATCATTAGTTCAACTTCTTTATTGATCATTTTGAAAAATATAGTAATTGGAAAAAAACAATTTATAAACACATAAACGTCAAATGTCAAGCTGTCATGTCATAATACTCATAATTGTCATCGTTTTTCACATGACGGATGAAGTGCGGTTGACGATCACAGAATAGATTATTTTGTAGAACAAAATTATTTGTTTTGTGATTTTGGTCAAACCAATCAGCGTTCACTTTGACCATTGCTGATTTTCGATTAGAGGACTTCGGATAAGGATTCAGTGATGCCACCACACAACTTTTGGATTTAAAACTTCTGACACGTTTTTCGGTATTTTTTCTTCATGTCAGGGTTCCTGGCACCCTCAGGAACCCCGTAATATGATTAAAATTGTTCATAACCACGGGAATATTGAGATTATCCATAAAATACAAAACACTAGGGACTTTAGTTTTGTTTAGGTATTTTTCTTTCAAAATGGCGCTAATTTCAAAATATATCATTTACCTGAATTTTAAAAAAATTGCGTATTTCACGTTTCCTAGTTGCCAAATAGTTGATCGATCTAGAAAATATTCTGAGTGGTAACTATCACGGATAAACAAACTTTATTACCTTTCTACGAAGGCGTAGAAGCGCCGGATGTAGTCATTTTTTCTAATTCTCAGATAAATCTGTCTTTTAGACAGTTATTATAATTGTCTAATAGACAGGTTTATCTAGCGCTTCTACGCCTTCGTACCTTTCTGATTAAAATGCTCTTGGCCTGAATACTTTGAGGTTACATCTTACATCACAGAATTTGTATCAGTTTTGTGGGTATGTGTTACATTTTAATCTTAACTGTTAAGATGGTGACGTAGTTGGACATGTCATGGCCGCCGTTCTCTATAGACAGTGATGGACTAGCTCTTGGTATATGAGAGATACTGCTGACAGTCTTGTTGCTTGGTTCGAGTTCGACTCTGTATTCATGTCCAAGTACGTCTCTATGACGCGTTGATGCTACAAGATTCTGATTGGCTAGAGCTTATTAAACCTTCCTGTTAGTTTTAGTCTCTAGAAAATCAATTCTGGCAACACTGAAAATAGGTACCGGAATCGTCCTTTGACGTGACAACTTCCAATTTTAAAATTGGAAAAGTGCAAAAAGGTTTTTAAGTCTTTGTGCGTTCACAGATTACAGAAACAAGTTCCGTAATCTGCGTGCAGTTGTTCATTTTTTTTTATGAAGAAAGTGACGTTTTCGCTTTTTCAGTTTTCATTTAAGTTTGTGTGTGAACTGAAACGGTGATAATAAATAATTCGCGTTTAAAAATTAAAATCGGTGTTTGGAGGACCATCATCATAAATTTTGAACGTGTTTTGTTTTTCCATTCTTCCGTTTCCTGACAGCTCTTCAACTCAAGAGAGTGGGTAGACAGCTAGGAACGATAGGGTAAGATATAAAATTTCTTATAATTTTTTTGTCGCTCAAAATACCTAAGTGTATTTCTTTTATTTGGTTGGATGGACATTATTTTACGAATGATTTACAATTGCAACTGGAAGTTGCTACTGATGGAAATATAAGGATGTCATATAGCTTTCGGAAAGTTTCCATAATGAGATTTCGGAACTTTTTATACCACTGTATGAATAGTTTTTTCTCTGATAATTTCCTTACAAAATTGTGTTGGTATTGGTATAAAATGAATCACTTTGAAAATTGACTAATAAATATCTACCAATTGAGAAAAAACGGCAACTACTAGCGATTGTGATGCTTAATTTTCTGGCTGAATCCTAGAGACACAGCTTATATAAGCTGTGCTAGAGATGTATAAATAGTATAAGTACTACTGATCTTCTTTCTCTATAAACAATGGTACTGGATAGTAGAGGTAGATATAGTTAGGTACTTTTTTTTGGAAAATGGCGGCTACGGTTATGGCCCACACATTAAGGTACTCCCTGATGGTGTACCAACTGATTGGATTTTGTAAATAATTTTTTGAAGACAAAACAAGTGAAATCTTGGTGTACCTACTTCTGTATTCGTTTCCAGAGATGGCGAGATAGTCATTTACAAGTACTAAAAAGGAGATTTATCATTTATCATATTAGACTACAAGCCCATATAACGATTTTGGGGGGTCATTTTATACAGCATGAAACATATTCAGAACGATGCTGCTATATGAAAAAATAACTTTAGGCACTATGCCGTCAATTCTTGGTGGGACAAATGACTGTAATAATAATAATAGTAATTTTTCACCTGAAGATGTGCTCTACCGACAAAATATTCTTGTAGGGCATTCCTCACGTTGGTGGATTATGAAATAATAATCTCATAGAACCTACTGCCGTACAAAAATAATGAAACCAAAATCCAGGAATTTTTTTTTATTTTTCGGAAATTGAAAAATTTTCCTGGCTTTCGGTTCCATTATTTTTGTACGGCGGTAGGTTCTAGGAGATTATTATTTCATAATCCACCAACGTGAGGAATGCCGTACAAGAATATTTTGTCGGAAGAGCACATCTTCCGACGAAAAATTACTATTATTAATATTACAGTCATTTGTCCCGCCAAGAATTGACGGCATAGTGCCTGAAGTTATTTTTTCATATAGCAGCATCGTTCTGAATATGTTTCATGCTGTATAAAATGACCCCCCAAAATCGTTATATGGGCTTGTAGTCTATATATGCATCTGAATTTGAAGACTCTGGATATGAAATGTATTGTTGGGACTGTTGTCCGCGTTTGCTGGTTCTGATGGTTGTTGTCGGTTGTAGAATAAGTTTGTGGACTGTAAAGGTTTTTTATTGTGGTTTTTGATACAAAATCTAAGCAAAGATTCTTGGCTTGATGAATGCTTGTTTTTTAGCGTTGTTATCTCGTTGCTAAGCAACCGCAATTATAAAATGATAACATTTTCCTACCTATAGGGTGTTACAGATTATACATGTATTATCACAGGTGCGTGCCTAGGAACATGTCATGAGGGGGGGGGGTAATTACTCGTTTCGCGCACATTATTTCCTATGAAGGTTTCGTAAACGTTCTGAAAAGTTAAACTTCAGTCACATCAAGACAGTCCATAGGGGGATTGGGAGGGGGTAGGTAATTAAAAGTATCTAGGAGAATATTCCACTTATTATGTTGTTTTATTCGTTTCATATTCGTTCGCAATACTTGAAACTGCCATTCATGAAAACTTAGAAAATCGATGGTCGTGATATACGGATAATAGAGACACAGTCGTCGCATCCGCCATTTTTGTGACGTCAGTGTAGTATAATTTTGTAAACAAAAGGGCCGTAAATATAATACCTATGTATTGTACCTATTATGTATGTGCATAATTAATAGCACAATATTTGTTCTTTAGTTCAGGGCATAGCACAAAAGACAGTGTCTTTTGTGGTTCATAGTGTCTTTAAGAGAACCATTCTTTCCATAACGTTTTTTTTATTGTTGAAGCTGTAGTAGTAGTGGTGTTAGAGAATTTTACATTACATCCTTATAATTCAAAATAATAATGGACTTACCTCTCCATGTGCAAGGTAAACAAAGCTTATTGCTAAAACGTGAAACTATTGTTATATATACACTTTATTTCAGTGCAGGCGGAACAAATTGTGCCGTTGTTGATGATAACTATGAAAGCTCACTCAAATCTGTTCCATCTCTTATTTACCTGAATCAACTGAAAAGAAAATGGAATCATTTACAGATCAAGTTTTAGAATCAGTTACCGAAAAGTCATGGAAAGAAAAATATGGTAAATTTGTACAGCACCATAACAAGATGAAAAAAAATCATATGAATTGTCCAAAAGAAATATAGAACAAGAAGCTCAAAATAAACAACTAATAAATCATTATAGTGAATAAAAACCTCTCAGTTTATTCCTTATCTAATTTCAACAGTGCATTAGTAGTAGTTCACAACAGTACTGAATAGTCTATTTAAATTTCCCGCGCAAATATACTACAATGACGTCACAAGCGTCGACCGTGTCTCTATTCAAGGAGACTAAACATTATTTAACAGGAGAGTCTGAAAGGTATGTTCATGCTCATACGAATTTCGGAAAATTTATGCGAAAAAAATGGCGGCTGAAAAAATCGCAATGATGTTGAAATATTTGAACATTTTTGCGAATTTGTATCAAATCACGAGACCACAGAATGCGTAAAATGTGTTTGTGTTATTATTTTATTAACCTCAAATCCTCAAAATTAAATACACATGCAGGTGAACAATCATATCATTTCATAATTCTTCAGTTCTCATTTTATAAAAAAAAAACAATAGGAAAGTTCGTTGATGTGGTTGTTATTCGCATCATAGGATATATAGATTATTTGGATGGGTTCATTGTACTCTACCATCAGTTGTATCGGCTTTGGAAAGAACGTGAAGCTTCCAGACAAAAAAAAGGAGTTGTAGTGTTCGACATTTTTAAAAACTGGAAAAATTCATGGTGATTATCACAGCCTCGTTCGAGAAATGAGACTGAATTATCCCAATTAATGTTTTAATGATTTTTGTGTGACGTGTTCTGTTTGATGAAGTCTTATCAATAGTGAGACCAGAAATAAAAAAGTCATATATCACAACAAAACCCATTTCTCCCGCAGAAAGGCCACCACTTTTATATTCTAGGTACAGTTGTGTGCATAAAAAAGTCGTACACGGTACGACACTAATTGAGGCATTGCACTAATTGTACTAAAAAATGTTAAAAGCGCATTACTGACTAAAATAGTTTGAATTTCGACGCTACTTGTCAAAGTCGATAGGAAGTTTAATAATTAAAATTTACGAGCCTGGCTCACAATATTCTATAACTGCTGTACGACTTATTTATGCACACAACTGTACTTTGACTTACCCGCAATGACAGTGACCATCAAATTTTGTCGCATGAGTATATGAACGTCAAATTTTGTTGGTAATTTCCTAATTTGCGATTCACATAAATTTTCCGAAGTTCGTATAAGCATGAACATACTTTAATACCCATAAGACAATGGGGACACTGATAGAAAGAGATGAAAGAACATTTGTGACAAAATGTGACGTAGTTGGACGTGTCATGGCCGCCGTTCTCTATAGACAGTAACGGACTAGCTCTTGGTATATGAGAGTTACTGCTGACAGTTTTGTTGCTTGGTTCGAGTTCGACTCTGTACTCATATCCAAGTACGTCACTATGACACGTTGATGCTACAAGATTTTGATTGGCTAGAGCTTATTAAACCCTCCTTGTTAGTTTAGTCTCTTTGGTCTCTATTATCCGAGGTCGCGATACACGCAAGTATCCAGCCCCCCTCCACCTAGGATCCGCCAGAGCAAGCATCGCGGGATATTCGAAAAGCACACCGCGATTTCATCATTATTCGTGTCAGTTTTCTCGTAATGAAGCTGGCAAATGTCCCGCGTTTAATCGTACAGTTATGCAGGTATAAGGATTTTTAGACATATTATTCCGTAGGTATTCTTTTTCGGCGATAAATAATTTTTTTTTTCTAAGACAGTGCGTAAACTAAGGTTTTACGCACTGTACGTAAAGTGATACTTTTTAGCACAAGTGGATAAAAAATCAACTGTGCTTAAAATCATCAACTGTGTGTAAAGTAGGTATAATGCTGTACGCACTGTTCATACATTTTTCAAAAATACAGTACCTATACCTATTTCGCGTCAGATCGTACTCGGAAGTCATCATTTGTTAATACACGACAAACATTGAATTCTTCTTGACATAAAATATTCAACAATTGCTGCAATTAGTCAATGTATACTAACTGTCGTAGACAAAATTTTGGCATACATTTTCGTATTAGTATATAATGATACAAGTTCTACTAGACACCATTTTGTCACACGCGTTGTTTGGAAGAGAAAAAGTGCGACAATAATGTGTCAAATAAAACGTGTTTCATATACTATTTTTTCTATTTGGCATTTTTTTGTAGTTTTTCATTGGAAAAAAATGGATTTAATATTAATAAATAATAGAAATATCGGGTTGGTAACATTAATAAAAATAATTATTTGAAATTTTGAATGCAAATATCAGTAAATTACCATTTTCAAAATTACTGATGAAGAAAACTCAAGTTGCACCCCTCCTGAATTGAGAGTAATTGCTCAAATGGCTGTAAATGATTTGTTGCCCGAAAAATCTCGTTCAGTTTACGAAAAGGAATTTCACAATTTCGAAGTATCCGTTGCTTGACCACACTCCCACTGCAGTCAAAATAACTTTTCAAACAATCAGACCACTGAGCATAATTTTGTAAACCGAGTTCAAACCACACCAGCTAATTTAATTATAAACGCCCGAGAAACCAGTCATGTAACAATTAAAGTTTATTAACTGTACCATCCAAGGCAACAAATAACACCACAACATTCAAAGGTTATTCTTCTTCTTTGTTTAATATCTGAAAATCCCATTCCTCTTGCCTGACGTTCATCTGACAGTTGATGTTACCATTGTCACCAATCTCGAAAAAATTTGAAATACGTATCGAAATAGATGCCATTTCCATACGCGTTTGGGTTTCATAATGACTTCATTTTAGACGTCAAATAGAAAAAGAGCGATTTTGCACTCGCGTGTTTGTTGAACTTGGCTTGTCTCATTCAAACTTTACGCTCGTAGAAAAAAGTCCTACTTTCCGAATTTGTATCATAAATAAGTATTTTTTCTACAACCACACTCCAAAACATGCTTTTCTGCATAGTTTCACGTTCGCAAACATGATTATTTCTCACAATAATTGAAATTTGACATTAGTGTGCCGCAAAGTGACATTTCTGTGCCACAAAGTGACATTTCTGTGCCAAAATTTTTCAGTACCTAATTTCTAAGCAATACAGTTTTCGTGACAGCAAGGTGAAAGTATATTTTGAAAATTCTGCATTTCGAAGGGATATTCGATCAGGCAACTTCAAGAATGAATAGAAAAAGTCTATTGGTTTATATAATATGAGGGAAATTGTCGTACAAATTCATAATATTCTGAACAAAAATCATTGACATCACTACTGCTGTCTCAAATACCCACATACACACTATCCATTGCTAGGCAACGGAGCAACATCTATCGAATCATTTGAATGTCAACAAACGTCAAGCATAAAATATTCGTAAAATATTCTTGTCCCGTCATTTTTGAATGAGATTGAACTAAAATGGATAGCGACAGTTCTGAAATTGAAAATACTCCGCCAGAACTAAGAGAACAAGTTAATTCATTGTCATTGAATTTACTACCTTCAACTTCAAGATGAAAATATAAGAATGAGTCACTGACATTTCATTCCGTCTTATAGTATAGTATTATTTTTAGCAAAAAGGGTGTTGTAGAAAAAGTATAGTGTGTAACACGAGCAGAAATGCAATTTCTCACTCGTTTCAATTGCAGCACTCGCTTGCGCTCGTGCCGCAACTTTTTCAAACTCGTGAGAAATTAGCACTTTTCTGCACTTGTTGCACAATATACTATTCTACGACAGTGCGTAAACTGAGGTATTACGCACTGTTCACTCACAAGTGCGTAAAAAAAATCAACGGTGCGTAAAACATCAACTGTGCGTAAAGTAAAGTTTTACGTACTGTTCATCCATTAACTCATTCTTCAAAGAGACACATTTTGCGTCAGAACTTCTACTGGGAAGTCATCATTTGATAATACGATAATACGAAGAAAACTTTATAAGATAAAACATGCAACAATTGCTACAATTTGTCAAAATGATAACTGTCATAATATTATATTAAAGTATAAGTGGATAAAAAGGTCTTTCAAACACTCGCAATTTTTCGAGCACGACGGCGCAGCCGGAATAATGCTCGAAATAGAGCTCGAAAGTCCAGTTATCCACGAATACTTTACGCTATTATTTTTATTGGTGCACTTTGAAATCATAAATACTGGTATTATTATTACATAAAATGGAAATGAGAACTAATAACGTAAAATGGTTGAATTCGTGATGTTACTTCAGTATACCTTTCGTTGTCTTGGAAATGAGATAAACAGAAATAAATTTGCAATTTGTCATTAAAGATTAATTGTTGTCACTGTAGTGCCTGAAGATGAATTCTAATATATCGATTCTTTGAATAGTAAAGCAGAATCGCGGTTAATACGGCAAAAATCTAATGATGTGCATAAAAAATAACATTGGCAAGTTCATCAAATGGATAGAAAAGCAAAAGGTAACAGATATAAATGAAGGAGTTGTTTATTTGACGTTACAGGTTACTGCTGTCAAATCATTAATCAAAGAGTTGTCATTAAGACTTCACGTTTCTCGAGTTGTTAAGATGTTGAAGACGTCAACAATGAAGATGATTTGTCATACCAACATGTTAATTTCGAACTTCTCTTGGAGAGGGATTTTGTCTTGTGTGAATTTATATGTGGTGAACGTAATCAATCATTTTTTTTTACCAAGATGCAAGATGAAAAAAAAACAATTCAAGTTATGGGACTAAAATCCACAGACAGAATGTAAAGCCCCCCATAGACTTCGTTCTTTCACGACGGTTTTCATCGCAACAACGAAAATCGTCGTGCCAAAACTGAAGTGTGTAGCAAACCGTCGTGTTTCATCGCCGGTTCAAAAATCTGTCCGAGCTTGATATTTAGCACGATGGGTCGTCGGTTGTCGTGCCAAACCGAGGTCTGTGTGGGGCAGCGACGGGAACCGACATTACTGCTCAGTAACGTAGTATTTAGCGGAAGGTATAGTCGTGTATGTCAATATCAAAAAGCTATCGAACTCATCCTCGTTAAGGCGCACAAAGTCAGAGGAATACCGAGACCGAAATGAGAAAAACAAAGCGTACGAGAAATTGGTAATTAAATTACAAGAAATCAACCCAGATGCAACTGTTCAAACGGTAAAGAACAAAATTGATTCGATGAGTGGCAGTTTTCGAAAAGAACTTATAAAAATTAAGGATGCCCAGAGGTCAGGTGCGGGCGCGGGCGATATGTATAAACCACATTTGTGGTATTTCGATCATTTGGTATTTTTGACAGATCACGAAACACCTCGTGTCTTTTTAGCAGCCAGTCTTTCATCCAAGCACTTTTTTCTTCTCTTTTTTTGAGATTACAGCTATCGCTGCCACTGCGAACATCTGTGTCCGATTCATTTCGCACCAGAACAATAACTGACCGTAAATCGCGAAGTGTATGGCTGAAGCAGGTTGGCGATGGAACACGACGTGTTTGATCGTGGCGATGAAACCCGTCGTGAAAGAACGAAGTCTATGGGGGGCTTAAAAATAGTTTTTTCTACATGAAGGACATCTCTTTTATATCCACTGACCAAGTAATTGGCAAAGTAGCTCAACCAGAAACCTTGAGAAGAGGAGAAAGAATTAGTTATGTTTTTCCAAGATCTCTGCCGATTAAAAAAGTTTAAAAATTAATCAAGTCATCCATTGGTCTGAAACACGTCATATATTGGACTATTTCATTTCAGATGTGTCATATATCTTTAGGTAGTAATGATGGGTTCATGTAAAATATTTTTTCTCGTATCAGTTTTAAATAAAATATTGAAATGATAATTATAAGAAGTTCTAACAAACCTTAGAATATCTCATGTATTCGCCTATTGAATTTAATAAATAATATTGAAAATTTCAGTTATTTTTCATTATATTTCTTTAAGAGTGTCATCTATTGGTGGATTTACAGTAGGTATAGGGCCCCTAGAACCAGACGTGGACTTTGCCCCCGGCGCCAGTTGTAGCTAACTTCAGGTCGGCCACCAAGTATGGGATCTGCATTACCGACCTTAGCAAAGTTTAATTTTTTTTGACCTGTGCTCAGAGTGCACCCTTAACCATTCAACTTTCAAACCAGAATATGACAGACATCAGCTGATTCCTGACGCTGACGTGGACTACGTAGCTAGTTATCGTAAAAATAATTATATTTTAATTCGTACATGTATCTTAATGGTAAGTAAATAGAGGTAAACCCGTATAAAAACTAACAAATAAATAAATGAATGAATAGATAAATAGACATTTATTTAAAACAAACATGGAACAAATTTTATATATTTATTCTGATTTCTATATACAACTCAACTTTCAGTTCGCTTTCAGAAATGAACCAAGTAGTTTGGCTGGGTATACTCACATTTTGGGTGGGTATATTCCTAATACGCCATTTAATTGATTTCTTAATGTATTCATTTATACAAGGGGCCCTGAACATTAATCTCTAGTTTACGTAAGTTCCACTCCTCAGCATCACATTTTGGCTGAAAGTTTACTCTTTTGGTCTTTCGGTACTATTGCCAATAGTCAAACTCTCTTGAGAACCAATAGAACCATAACATAAATGTATTTGTTCACCAAATAATTCACTAAACTACTATCTAATTCTGCAGATGGTTCAAAGGTACCCATTCCTGTTTGGGGGCTACAGGAGCTGATGCTGGCCTCTCCTCTCCGTTGCTAGTGGTAATGGGGGTACCGCGCTCGTACTGGTTCTTCTCGAACCCGGCAGTTTCGGAGTGGTAAACAGGGGTGGTTCTATCCGACCCGATCTGAGCGTAAGTCACTTCCGAATTCACTATGGACACGTACTCTGGACTCTGGTACGACACATCGGAGTAGAACCCGGGATAGGAGATGTTCGTTATGCTGGCTATGGGTGACTGCTGGTATACTTGATGGGTGGGTGACTGACTCGGGGTGGGTTGCGACGAGACGTGATGGGGTGGCGGGGGACTGGACGTCAGTGACCAGCAGTTGATGGGGCTGCTGACTATACTCGTGGGAGTCTGGGTCTGCATGGATGTCATGGCGGGCCAGCTGGTGTACGTTGGGCCGTTCGAACTATACAGCGGCTGTTGCTGGATGTGGTCGGGAGGGTTGTAGACTGAAAAAAAATATGAATTTAAAATAACATAGAACTAATGCTATCCACAGTGGTTGTCACGGGTTGAACTCCTGTTGGAATAGATGGATGAATACATGAATTCATTTTTAGCACGTTTGTCAAACAGCCGCCTTGTTCCTCATGACATTCGACAAGCCGCCACCATTCCTTTTTATATTTTTCGTGATATTCTCTATACTTCAACATGCTAAACGATAGAATATTTAATACATTTTTTATTATACTTGCATCACAATTGTTGTCAAATGCACTTAAAGGAGTGCGAAATCTTCAAGATTAAAACACGCCGTGCTAGAAAGCTTGTTGCTAGGCAACATGGCATGGTATAACACGCTAATAGGTAAGGGCTGCATCTTCTTTAGGTCGCACAAGTATCTGGAAGACTTCTCATTCAACATTCAACAATTGTTACAATTTTTCTAAATAATAAATGTAGAAAAATTTTTGTATAATAGGTACCTATATTTTCGAAAAGAGCTTTTTTTGTACTCGCGTTTTTCAAGAAACTAAACGCTTATACAAAAAAGTCCAACTCATAAATAACAATGTTTTTATTAATAATTATAGTGGTTGAAAAATGAGAATTTGTAAAAAAATCCCAAAAAGATTTTGTATCGGAGAAGAAAGAAATTTTTTATAAAATGTTTTTCAAAATTTCAGAAGAAATTTCAGATTCAATGAGGTAAAATTTTACACATTACTTCATTAAGTAATTCTTTATAATTTTTCAAGCAAAAACCAAAAAGCCGAAGTCAGTCTACGTTGCAGAAAATTTCCTTATAATGCATATTTCATGTGTAACACTGACCACAAACTAAGTCATGCCACTGTAATGTTGTTATATTCTTGTGGAAAAATAGTCGACTGAAATGAACGCTTCTTGATATGAGCATAAAGTACAATACATTATTGGACACTAAACATGTTTATAATGCAGCCGTAGAAGAATCATAGTGTGAGGATAATAGTTCAGTCGCCGTAGGTGCAAAAAGAGGTCAAATCATACATTGAATCAGGTAGTTCTGATTTTTTTTTGTATGTTTTTCGTGATGGTGAAAGCAAAAAACAAAAGTTTTCGTCATCCCCAACTCTCTGCGTTTTCCGGCATCTTAAAAACGGCACTTTTTCCTGAACGGTGCATCGTAGTCAAATTTACTTCATATTCATTCTTGTAGAGGAAGATCCTCCAAGAGTTATTAACTTTGTTTCCATGACCTATAGCAAAGGAAGTACAGAGCAGCAAAGAAAGCAAAAATTGCAATTCCATTGTGACTTTTCCTTCCCTTTGGAATGCTTAAATTCTATGAAAAACTGATTTCAGTAAATATGCAATCCAGTGGAGATGTCAGTTACCTTTAAATTGTACTTTTCAATAATTTTTTTAACAATACCAACATCAAGGAGTAGGGGTAAAATTGGGAAAAAAAAGAGAAAATGGATCAATTTTTCGAGTTGTCCGGAAGTGCGTTGTTAGGTCATTTCTATTCTATTCATTCATTCTATTTTTTACCTACTTCCTCACTCATGTTCGTGTGTATAATTGAAAAAATAATCATCATTCACTCACTAGAGTGAAGTTCGTCAAAATATTCCGAGTACGATAAATGTGAAATCACCATTCGATATAGGAGGTTCAGAAAGGTATACTGGCCGGAAATGTGATAAAAATGTTACAATTTCATTTGGATTCCATCAGTAAACTACCCGAAATATTCCGAGTACCAAAAATTTGAAAACGCATTTCGATAGAGGACTTTCAGAAAGGCAGGTACATGCTCGAATGAAATTTATCTCCGCCCATTCTATTTGAATAAAGACGATTTATTATTATTATTAAATTGTTTATCCAGAAAAATATTGAAAAAGTCAAAATTTCATTTGGATTGCAACCGTAAACTACCCAAAATATTTCCAATACCAAAAATTTGAAAACTCATTTTGATAGAGGGCGTTCAAAAAGGTATACAGGCCGTTTCTTTTATCATGTGGTAACATATTCTAAACCGTAACAGATACGAAGACGATTAAATGGGAGAAAAGGTAACTATTGTGGAGAACAGTACAATGGTCAAAGAAAATTTACAGGGAGTCTCGCCCTTCCCGAGTTATACAGGGAAAACCAAAAATGCTGTTATTTGTTTTTTACGAATAGAACTGTTATTTCTGAAAATATAAAAAAATTTATAAGGAAAGTTTTAATGTATTTAAAATGTACTATAAAAATGTAACAATGAATCTTTGATTAAACGTTTCGTGTCAACACGGCCACCATCAACATTTTTTTTTCAAATACGGACCTGTCTATTTTAGTACAAATATTGATAAAGCGATAAAATCACAATTCAGTGGTATATCACACTTGATATTTTTATAACGTTTCATTCAAAATAACTAGCATTCTCAGTGACAACAATTTTTAATTACGGTTCTGTCGTTAGTTCTTTTGTAAATTATTTTAATTTCTTCAAAACCTATTCAATTATTGGCATACTTCAGACTTCACCCAATAATTTCGATAAGAAGATACCCCAACACAACGAACATTCGTATTTTTCCTTCTTGGGCATTTTTGTATTACACAAATCCTTGTTTCAAGGCTGATTTCTTCTGAATCAATTATCATACTGAATATTTCTATAATTCTCAATCCTGGAAGTAACGAAAATATTAGTTTTTGGTCAAAATACGACTATTGTGTGAAATGGTACAATTAAATAGCATCTCACTTCATTTACCATTTTTAAACAAGTAGGCTTTGCTTGGTTTCTATGGCAGGACAAATAAATGAGTTGTTGATACATGTTAAGAACTGTCAGTCGTTTATACACTCAGTCATATCAATGATGTATTCAAATGACGAAAGGAATGATATGCTATTTGCTTATGCAAAATCAAATAGAAATCCTCTTTTGGCAAAAAATATGTATGGTGAGCTATACCCAAATCGTCGTATTCCAAACATTCAAATGTTTAGACGATTAGAAAGAAATTTGAGAGACTGTGGTGCATTTGATAGAAATAAAACTAGAAAATGTGTTGTTACTGGAAGTATGCGGAACCAAATAAATGTTTTAGGTAAGCAAATATTACTTCATAAAGATTAACAAAGTGACGAAAATATTTTTTTTCAATTTAGGATTGGTCAGTTACAAAAATATTTCTAATCAAGATTGTTCTTTACGAGAAATTGCCCACGAACTAGGGATTTCTGTAAAATCTACCAGAAATATTTTGAAAAAGAACAAATACAAATGCTACAGGATACGCAAAGTTCATCACCTCAATGAAAGGGATTTCGGAAGGAGAGTACGATTTGCGATGTGGTTGAGACGTAGAAATAGGGAGGTTGGAAATATTTGTAATAAAATAATATGGACGGACGAATCAAAATTCACCAACAATGGTTGGTTTAACAGAAACATCCATTATAGGTGGAATAATACAAATGAACATTTACATAGAGAAACCAATTTCCAGGAAAGGTTCGGAATAAATGTTTGGTTGGGAATTTTGGGAACAAAGATACTAGGTCCTTTCTTTTACGACGAGCATTTGAATGGTGTAATGTATTTACATTTTTTATCCAATGAGTTTGATGGCTACTTAAATGAATTGAATTTTCAACAAGACGGTGCCCCTCCCCATAATGCAGCAATAGTAAGGGAACATTTAGATGCAATATTTCCAAGAAAATGGATTGGAAACAATGGACCAATTGCCTGGCCAGCTCGATCCCCAGACCTGACTGGGGATACATAAAGGATAATGTTTTTTCGACAACTAGTACAGATATCGACCATCTCAAACAAAAAATAAGAGATGCATGTGATAGCATTATACCCATCATGCTAGAAAATTGCCACAGAAATTGTATGGACAGACAACTTATGTGCATTCAACAAAGAGGTCGGCAATTCGAGCATTTAATGTAGGTTATCATGAAGAATTCATTTTCTGTATTGGTTTTATTTTCACTCAAAAATTCAATATGAAATAAATTGTTTTCTGTTTGTTTGATTTCTTCTACTCTTAAGTAAGTTTATTTCCGAGGTAAATTGCTATTGTTCGTCTCTGAAACTACAGATATCTTTTATTATAGTGTAAACATAATTTTAATAGATACATTTATTCAAAGCGTCACTGATAATTTTTATATCGGAGAGTTAGGTTTTGTGGAATCCATAAACGACCTAACGACAGGACCGTAATTAAAAATTGTCGTCACTGATGATGTTAGTTATTTTAAATGAAACGTTATAAAAATATCAAGTGTGATGTACCACTGAATTGTGATTTTATCGCTTTATCAATATTTGTACTAAAACAGACAGGTCCGTATTTGAAAAGAAATGTTGATGGTGGCCGTGTTGACACGAAACGTTTAATCAAAGATTCATTGTTACATTTTTATAGTACATTTAGAATACATTAAAACTTTCCTTTTCCATTTTTTTATATTTTCTTTCAGAAATAACAATTCTATTTTGGCTAATGATCATAGCAGTCGATGCCAAAACACCAACGAAAAAAAAAAAAAACAATTCTATTCGTAAAAAACAAATAACAGCATTTTTAGTTTTCCCTGTATAACTTGGGAAGGGCGAGACTCCCTGTAAATTTTCTTTGATCATTGTACTGTTCTCCACAATAGTTACCTTTTCTCCCATTTAATCGTCTTCGTATCTGTTACGGTTTAGAATATAGCAATGTTACCACATGATAAAAGAAACGGCCTGTATATATACAGGGTCATATGAATTTATTTGGCCGGAAAAGTGTTACAAAAGTCACAATTTCAGTTGGATTCCATCAGTAAACTACCCGAAATATTCCGAGTACCAAAAATTTGGAAATGCCATTCAATAAAAGAGTTGACCCTGTATATATTCATTTTAGAAACTCTTTTATTGAATGTCGTTTCCAAATTTTTGGTACTCGGAATATTAAGGGTAGCTTACTGATGGAATCCAAATAAAGTTGTTACTTTTTTATCACATTTCTGACCAAACAAATTCATTTGACCATGTACATATAGCTTTACATATGAACGTCCTTTATCGAACGGTGTTATTCGGAATATTTCGGGTAGTTTACGGTTGCAATCCAAATGAAATTGTGACTTTTTCAATACTTATAAAAAATCAGAACTATCTGATTTAATGTAGGGTTGGACCCGATTTCACCCCTCTAGCGACTGGACTATAATGTTGAAAAAACTTTTCACACTTGGGTGATTTGTGACACAAACATACAGAGAATATCTGATTATCATGTCGTAACTTTACTTCTCCTTGTCGTGTATTACTATCCATTATTACAAGATAGTTGCATAATATAGGTACCAACACAAAACATGCACCAACGTCTTTGGTTTTCTGACGATACGTCTATTACTCGAATTATTTTCCGATGATATTCAAATATTGACCACAGTAAAGTCGATTTCGACGATTTCATCTACTTAATATGCCGATGTTTGAACATACTGTTATTGAACGTGACGAAAAATAACACTTTTTTTGTGAAAGGTGGGCAAATACACGTTTAATGAACCACACAATACCTCTAAGGCATTTTTGTATTCAAATTATTCGGTAAAGGTCACCTCTCAACAAATAATGTTTGTTCAACAAGTTTAGCCGTTAGTCTATTTATTCCAGCAAATATTTGCGCAACAATTATTGATGTACAAGGAGAATAAGTTGAACAGATCTACATGAAAAAAGTATTTGGCACCATATCCTTTTTTTCTGAAAACGTAAATAAATCCATATGCACAACCTGAGGTTACGTTAGCACAAGCACTGTGATAAACATAAACGTAAAAATAATTTTGTGTGAAACCTATATTATACAAGTTTTAAATTCAGGCATAAGTTTGAGAATGCTACGCTCGTTCTACAAACATTCACACCTGTGCTTTGAACACACACTTTTCATACTTGTATCTTAAATAGCTATTTTAGAACTGTAGTACGATATACACATTTTGATTAATTATTTGGCTTAAAAGTACCTGAAAGGTGACATGTATTGGGGCGCCACTTGTTGAAACTGAAAATTCACTTCTGTCACAAAAAATATGCCTCTGTAACATGTTTACACCCACCAAGTTTTATAAAAATAACTTATGTTGTTCCGGAGTTACTGAAAATGAATATTTTTCAAAAAATTTTTATCGTCCTTTATGAAAATGAAGCGATAGTGGACCTGTATAATACAGCTGTTCATGATTTTAAAATAAAAAGTTTGTATAAATTATTTATACAAACTTTTTATTTTAAAATCATGCACAGCTTAACTCCCTCAATAGTGACTTTGAATTATGAAGCACCCTGTATAGTTGATTCTGTGCAGATAACAAACTGAGCTATTCATCCAGCTTTCCTCGCACTACTCAGACTAGGAATCCAGGCCCTTTTTCTGCTATTTATTATATTTGAACATCAAACGATTGAGAGATAAACAATACTATTGATATAGGTTAGAAACAACAGTTAGTATTCATTTGATTTATTTTGTACACATTTCAATTATTAGTTATGATAATTCAATTCGAAGAAGGTAAACGTAAAAATCGTCATTAATTAGAACCTTCTGTACCATATGGTTCCATAATAATCCAATGATTATTCAAAAAAATTAATGATAAAGAGAATACATTCTGGCGGCTGCGATATCATTCGGCCGCAATAATCTCGAGAGTGTAATAAATCGCTTAGGTGGCGCCATCTCTTGACAACATGAAATATATCAAATTTATAAATATATGGGAATTCTCGTCTTTATATATTTGGAACACTTGAAAAGTAAATATATTGAGTTTGATCAAAAATAAATATATCGGAAAGCAAAATAAAAAATATTGCCTCAACTATAAATATATTGACACAAAATTTTACATATTTGCAAAAACACTTTTTAACCAAACGGCGCCAAATACTCCCGCAACTTGTGGGAAATACTCCTTCTACTTCTTATACCGTGAATCAAGCGAAGGCGGTTATTTTGTACTACTTGTATTCGCCTTTTATCTTCTGAGTCAATGCATGGACCATGCATAAACTGCACTACCAAAATTGAATCGGGATAGGACTAGCGAGTCGCATAAAATAGTTTTCACTTTCTTATTTAGATATTGTCTATTTGCGTATATTTTCATATTCATAAAGGCAATGAATCCATAATTGGACCAACATTTTTTGTATATTCAACTGGAGCAATTTGACATCCAACCACATTAATTCTCACATCATCGCCATTATTTCTGGCATTAAAAACTAAAACGGTAAAAGTTTTACTGGCATTTATGAGAAGTGGGTGTTGTTTGGAGGTTTTAATAAGTGATGATATGTCGTCATAAAGCGAATGAATTGCCGTATTCATTTCGGAGGGATCTAAAGAAATATGTAACTGTTTATCATCAGCATAAAAATTTACCTTAGAATGCGATACTGCGTTCTTGAAAGTTGCGGTGTATAAAATGAATAAAAGTGGTCCTAAGCCCTGTGGAACTCCACTTGAAATTTTCATAAGATTAGAGACCGTATCGCCTATTTTTATTCTCTGTATTCTGTTATTCAAGTAACTCCTGAAATGCTGTACAAAGTTGCCGCTACTGCTGAAACTGCAGAACATTTGCTTTACGAATGCCCAGCGCTTGACTCAAATTCCTAAAAGGGGCTTTTTCAACGCCTTCCAACGTCAGGAAATTAGCACCCAGGAAACTGATAAACTTCATATGAAGCCTCGAAATCCCGGGCCTCGAATAGATTAACGGTTTTGCACAAAAAATCTAATAGGTCGAAGTGCTTGTGAGAACGCATAGCATGTGCAACCCTACAATCTACAATGGCATGTATTGACTGTATTGACTGCCATTTGCCGAATAGGTATCAACCCAATCTATGAAGGTCTGCGCTCAATTTTCACAATTGAAATACTCACCATGTGGTGGGGGAGAAACGGACGCCGATTTTTGCCTTTGAACAGTGTACGGTGCCGATTTTTGACGTTTCAGCGTCGGGCTGGACCGGAACTGACAGGGCGACATTTGTGCTGAGGCATACATTGGCTGGTGGGGAAGGAACCAAGATCCATCTGAAAAATTCAAGTAGGATGTCATTAAAACTGAAAAAAAAAATGTTTATCGTAATACTAATGAACACTATTTGTCAAGTTTCAATACTCTGGAACGATTCAAATTCTGATGTAATGTAATTGAAAACCAAACTATACAGTGCTTTCATTTTAATTTGTCTCACTTCAAAAGGGCTGTAAAATATTTATTTTTTGAGGTAAAAGGTCGAATAAAAAAAAGAAATTGTAGTGGTTTTTGTTAAGTTTAATGCTGTTAAGTCAAAATATGTATATACATAACTTCCTTTTTTTTTAAATGGTACACCCTACCTATATTTCATCAAATATTCAAAAATATATATATTTTTTCAGATTACAAGAATTGCCACACTTGCTTGCCCTTCCTTTCCATTACTTTATTACTTTATCGCAAATTGATGTAAATATAATTTAAATTGTAATTTTTCTGGAACATCAAGATAATCACGTTTATTATTTTGTTATTAAATTGTCATAGTTTTTATAGTTATAGTTCTTGAGCATTTATTATGATGTAGATTATTTCTGGTTGTAAACTCACTCTCCGATTGAATTACTCAAATCTAAGAGCAACAAATTTATTGAAAAATAAAATGAACCCAATTTACAAATAGTAAACAATTTGAAACAATTAAAATTAATTTTTGTACCTACTTATAAGTGCTGCTCCACTTGAACTCCATTTTCAATGCACGTAATGTACAGGGTGATCATAATAAATGCGCAGGACTTCCGGATGTGATAGCTTGTTCAAAAATATGAAAAAAAGTTTTTATTAACTTACCTTCTAAAATTCAACATGTTCGAGATACAGGGTGTTGAAATTTAAAAAAAAAATATAGTTTTTTGCGGATATCTCTGAAACCGTTTATCGCACAAAAAACAGATTTTGAATGCATTTTCTACTCATAATAAGCTATGTTTTGTGCAGATTTTTTATTTTTTTAAATTCATAATTGGTGAAGATTTTGAAGGGGTAGTGGGTGTTTTTTTCTCCAACTTCTACGCCACTGGAAAAAGTATGATTTTGAGCCGCCTACTTTCTACCTTCTACACAAAAAAGGTACTCTTGGTCATAAGCTCTAAAGTTGACCGTTTTCAAGAAAACTCAACTTTCATGTTGAAAAACATGGTAAATTTTTTTAAATAATTTTTTTCCGAATTATACAAAATTTATTTAAACGTTAAAACAAGTAACAAAACCAAACGTTGACTTCCTAATTGCAAAATAAAAAAAACAATAACAATCATACTCAGTTGAATTGTTGGAAATGTCCGCCGTTAGCTTCAATGCACGCAGCATTTTTTCGAGATAAAAACATTATTTAAACAACATGAAAGTTGATTTTTCTTGAAAACGGTCAAAACATTGGCGGTTCATATAGGAGGCTCAAAACTGTACTTTTTCCAGTGGCGTAGAAGTTGGAGAAAAAACACCCATTACCCCTTCAAAATTTTCACCAATTATGAATTTGAAAAAATAAAAAATCCGCACAAAACATAGCTTATTATGAGTAGAAAATGTCTACGAAATCTGTTTTCTGTGCGATAAACGGTTCCAGAGATATTCGCAAAAAAATATAATTTTTTTAAAATTTCAACTCCCTGTATCTCGAAAATTGTGCATTTTAGAGGGTAAGTTAATAAAAACTTTTTTTCATATTTTTGGACGAGCTATCGCATCCTGAAGTGCTACGCATTCATTATGAAACACCCTGTATACTTTGTATGTTCTTTGATTTTCAAAAAAGTGTCTCTGTCGTTTTGCACCTGTCGAATGGCATTACTAATTCTTATCTTTAGATCGTCCAAAGAATAGCAAGGCGTAGAATAGACCATATTTTTAATGTGACCCCATAAGAAAAAATCACACGGTGTTAGCTCGGGACTACTAGGAGGCCAAGAACCTTTTAACTGGGACTACACAATGTGGCAGTTCTCCACCCTGTTGTAAAATTAAATATCTTGGTATGGCTAAAGGTAAATCGTCAATACGTTATTCAATTTCTGATTTTAGAAAATTTAAATAAACCTGATTGTCAATGAATCATCAAAAATTATAGGATCCAAACACGTTCACCAATTAATCCGCACCAAACACTAACGGACTGCCAACGTTGATACTGAATGTCCTGTATTTGATGAAGATTTGAATCAGTCCAATAGCGTCTATTTTGGCGATGGCAACCTCTACTAGTGGAAAACGACGACTCATCGGTCCACAATATTTTATCCAGGAATGTGGCATCCCTTTGAATGATTTCTACGATATGTTTATAAAATTGCAGTCAGATTTCCATTTGCACTGGTGCCAACGTTTGCACCCTTTTTAGCTTGTATGGGCGAAATTTGTATTTTTTTTGTCACTGCGTGGTCTGATCCAATACACACTGGCAATTATTCAACTAGGTACATCGTTTAATGAATTTTCAGGATTGGCACTAAGATATGCTAGAATATAATTTCTGTTTCTTCGGTCAAAACCGTGCTTGGGCCTAAAAGTTTTTTTGGTAAAATTCCGTTAACCGGGCGCTACAAGCTATACAAAAAAAATAAATTTTGGGACTTACGTAGTTTGACCTCCTGAACAAAAAATCCAAATGAAATTTTTGGCGGTCTCAAGTAATTTCGGAGATACGGGCCTTTTTTTGAATGAAAATTGGCATTTTCTGGTACACGTTTCTTCTTCGAAAAACACACTCAAATGACTCCTTATTTTCACCAGCACAATATACACACCCTAATTCACCAGTTTTACACTTTTTTTTTTTCATTGAAAACAGTTTTTTATCAACAAATTGAATATTTTTCTAGCAAATACAAAATCAACAAATTCATGCTGTTTTGTTTACTGAATATCTGTCATTTCTGTTGTCAGGTTGGTAACAATGGAATTGACGGAAAGGCGATTCTAATTTTGCGACATTGCCAATGTGATTCCAGAAATATTCAATTCACGTATCACATAGAATATTTTAGTGAATGAGTATGAAAAATTAGTTGATATAACCACGACATTTTCCCATCAACACTCTGACTGCACATTGGAAACAATGGTACTCATAATGTTTCTAAATGACTAGCAAAATTCAAAAGAACGAGACAGATCACGGAGTGCGCAAACAAAATAATATGAATTTACATGAGCACAAAAAAATAAGAACACTTTTCACATAAAATAACCTACTTTAATGATAATGTTTGCGCACATTTCCGTGATCTGTCTCGTTATTTTGAATTTTGCTAGTCATTTAGAAACATTATGAGTACCATTGTTTCCAATGTGCAGTCAGAGTGTTGATGGGAAAATGTCGTGGTTATATCAACTCATTTTTCATACTCATTCACTAAAATATTCTATGTGATACGTGAATTGAATATTTCTGGAATCACATTGGCAATGTCGCAAAATTAGAATCGCCTTTCCGTCAATTCCATTGTTACCAACCTGACAACAGAAATGACAGATATTCAGTAAACAAAACAGCATGAATTTGTTGATTTTGTATTTGCTAGAAAAATATTCAATTTGTTGATAAAAAACTGTTTTCAATGAAAAAAAAAAAGTGTAAAACTGGTGAATTAGGGTGTGTATATTGTGCTGGTGAAAATAAGGAGTCATTTGAGTGTGTTTTTCGAAGAAGAAACGTGTACCAGAAAATGCCAATTTTCATTCAAAAAAAGGCCCGTATCTCCGAAATTACTTGAGACCGCCAAAAATTTCATTTGGATTTTTTGTTCAGAAGGTCAAACTACGTAAGTTTTTTTTTTGTATAGCTTGTAGCGCCCGGTTAACGGAATTTTACCGTTTTTTTTATTCAGGTTTCTTTTTAAGTCTATAAAACATTTTTTTAGATGGAGCTCTTCTACCTGTAAAGTAAATCGCAGTCTATATCTTCTAAAAGCTTTTTCAACACTTCCACTTTGTCGATAAATATCGAACATAAAACATTTTTCTTCTTTGGAATATCTCATTTTGTTCATTGAACAACAAACTGTTAGGAAACAATATTCACGTATGACATTTAATAATTCGTGCGAAACCATGACAACCCTTGGAAAGCAAATAATAAACGATGGTATCTTGATGTTGCTGAAAAATTACATTTTCAATCATATTTACACCAATTTGCGTGAAATGTTTTCGTAATCAGAAAAAAGAAGTATTTTTAAATTTTCAATGGTATATAGGGTGTATCATTTGAAAAAAAGTAAGTTATGTCATTAGTTTTGACATTTGACAATTAAAAAAAATTATTGGACAGTTTAAAACTTAACAAAAAACACTACAACTCGTTTTATATTTTATCTTATATCTCAAAAAATAAAAAAATTACAGCCTTTTAAAAGTGGGACAAATTAAAATGAAAGCACTGTACAAACTCTGAATTACTATATGCTACCAGAAAAACTAGATGGCGACAACCTGTTCCAATACACACAATTGAAAACTGAAATTCATCCATTGACAGTTGGATTTCCTGTTGGATATTTTTTGGGATTGTTTCAAAATGCGAAGGTGATGGAAATGTTTCAAAAGTTAGAGGAATACAAGATGCGTAAATGAGTTTGAAACCATTTTCGGCTTATAAAACGGAACTATCCATACTCACACTGCGAATACTGCGTCTGTTGTTGTCCATAACTGCTAGAAAACTCCCGCTGGTTGTACAAGTTATCAGGTCTTTCTTTGGCGTCCAGAAACGCTTTGGCGAACGGATTGTATTTTATCTTCAAGGACGTCACTTCCTCGTTCTGATAAGCCGTGACGGCGATGAACTGCGTTTCCGGAAACGGAAAAGTGATCACCCGCCTCGGTTCGGTGCCGACCCGAACGAGGTGGACTCGGGGCTCGTATTTGTGGAGGGAGTTCAACATTATTTGGCCGGTACCGTTCGACTTGTTGGTGAGTTTGACCTGGAAAAAACTGTCATTATGTAATAATTAACAGAGTAAATATTTTATGAAATACGATGGTATAACGTCCCGTGAAATGATTAACGAGCATTCATGACTCCAAGTTTAGCGTTTTCAATATTGAGGGAGCCTTCGATAATACGTCCTTAACATGTGACATGTTTTCCTCCTCTATCAGAACGTTACAATGTTGCTTACGGGGACTGATTGTCTCTGTCCACGCTACAACTCTTTAGATACCCAATACTGCTCTCGGGCGCCAGTAAGATTATAGTGGTGTGTCCCACTTCCTATTCACTAATGGAAGGCTATTAAGCAGGCCATGGATATCTAATTGTCTTTATGGGCTCGGTTTACGGGCCGTTGTGAATCGCTTTCCCTGGTTGACTATCGCGCTTTGAACCTATTGCATGACGCAGTATATGAAATATCACTGCTAGTCCCGAATCACTGTTCAGAACAGCGTTCTGGAAAAGAGAACTCGCGATATGGATTATAGTCACTGCTGTTGCTCACCAGCTACTATAGTTCGAAGGTAGATGGCAAACGAATTCCGAAGAGATATATCGGCCGGTCTCTTCTGGCCGTGAATCCGTTCCTTCAGGGTTGAATAGCGCTGTACGTATGTGGCAGAGATACAGGAGTGTGGATCTAAAGGACAAAACCTCCACAAACAAAAAGGCTCGTTGAGTTCAGCTAGTTCCGATAAGCAGGAAGGCCGTACTATTCGTGTGTGTAGGACTTCAACAAGCGGTTTCTTGTGCCTGATTTCGAACAAAACAATCTCCATACCTGTAAAATCACATTTGTGGATAATTGTGTGACGTTGCAAGATAATTATTGGAATAGACGAGCTCGAAACTTGTATTGATCGGAATTTATTCGGTTGACTCAACTCGGAATTCAATTTTCCACTTTAGCAACTTGGTCGTCTCTATTATACCGATTTCCAGAAGATCGAATCGGCTAGACTTTTTGGAACCAGTAATTTATCTGGAATGATCCTGGTACCTAAATTGAAACGTAATTGTCCAACCGTCGCCGTCGGGGATAAATAACGTGGCACTTCGATTATCAAGAAGGTGGTTGTTGAATTGTGGTCTTTGGATAAACATAATGAACACAGTTAAGAAATTTTAAATCACCTGATAATATGCAATATAACTTAGCTTACCCTCTGAACGTCGATCTGGATCTGCACTATTTAATTTCGGTTTCAAAAATATAAACAACTACTGGTTTTTAGCTTATCAGCACAAAAAAGAGGTCAATCCTCATGTGTTTCCACTATTTATACCCTTGGTTGGCTTTCGTAGCAAAACAAATGAAACACATTAGTCGTCGTAGCAGAACATCATAAGAACTGGACTGAGTGAATATTTTTGGCGTAAGAAATGAATGGTAGCAAAAAACGGGATGGTTTCAAAGTTAAAGCAGATGGATGGGGTCTTGTATCATTATCTGACTAGAAGAATTGCTTTTCGTTTACAATAAATTTGGAAATTAGAGTAAATCATGATAAGGCGTACGAATTATTTCTGTAATACTAGTTTATAGATTCATTCTGGTTAGAGCAATGACTGTTCTTGAAGTGATAGGAGTTTGAGTATTTGAATAGATAGCATTCGGAATTTAAGGAACTGTTTTGGGACTGACGGATTTTTCACGCAATCCACACTTAGAGCCGGTCCGAGGCCAGTTTTAGAATGGAGCGAGATACCATTATGGTGACCCTTGGCGCTTCTCTACAGATAAGGTAATACACATGGCACGGCTTTGGCGCCCCCTGGGACTCGGCACATGAAGCGGCCGCTCCGTTCGCCTCATTGCCACACTTCTTGTCCTCGCGCACGAACCGTTCCTCGATTATTTTGATGCATGCTTGATAGGAGAGTGGAGACTGAGGGCAAGGGTTTTTATTTAAGACACGATAAAGTTTATTGAATAAAGGTTTCATCCGTTTTACCATTTGAAGAGAAGGAAAATTGAATTTATTGGTATTGGCCACTTTGTAGAAGCCTCCTGCGTCTTACATAATGTGTGCTTGGATGATCTAATGAGTTACTAACAAAACCACAGTGAAGAAAACATTGGAGATGAGACTGGTGATAATGATGAAAATTATGAGAGGGATTAGGTTGACTTGAATTGAAGAAATTATCTTGCTGCAATGTTTGATAATCGACCATTGCTTAATTATAATAATATTAATAAATATCTTTAATTTTTCAGTAATTTACAATACATTTACTAATAGTTGATTGAGAAAGAAAGAATATGGCAGAGTTCAGTTTATTTGAGATTTAATCTCCACTAGATTGTTCTTCCATCAACCCTGTAAAATATCACTTTCGGGACTTGTTACGTAAATAAATAATTATCTTTACCTTGGCGAAGGAGATCGATTCCTTCATCCAATGCGCTCCAAAATTCGGAGATTCGGGGTGAATATATATGGGATTGGACGGTGGTACTTCTGCTTTTCCTCCCGGCACCCAGTCTCCATTAACGTACTTCCATCTGTGGGGATCTATTTGGACAAATTCTAGAAGAACGGTGTACATCGCTTTGGGATCGAGGCCAGCGGCTGTGACTTTGACAACAGGAAACATTCGCCTATAAAATAATAATTATTTGGACATTTTTAATTATTGATTGTTGACAATAGAAATGAAATAAACCAAATCATAGCTGGCACAGTGATCTATGTTTCCTACGACCATATAGGAAAATACTTTCCGTCAAATACATAATTTCAATTTAGATTTATTGCTTTCGAGCTGTCAAATGTCAATGCGCAAAAAACAATATATTGAAAAAGTGGAAATATTTTCATTATTATTATAAAAAAGTTAACCCCGCGTGGAATCGAACTCACGTAATCTCTTGGAACATCAACGCTTTACTAACTAAGCTAATTGGGCCTGTATTATATGTTTTTATATACAGTGCACGGCATTTACCTATGTACAGTTTGGCACATGTCACGTCATCACTGGTATAGCTGCAATTTAAAAAAAATACATAAAGAAACCAAAAGTGGGGTAATAGGCAAGACACCGAAAAAAGTCATTTGGAAGTTGCTTAGAAATTAATTTTTTACTAATTTACATAATTTCAAGCCATAAATCGAGAAAACTGAACATACCAATTTTTTGGAATATTGTCCGATCTCTTCACAAATATCAGTTTTTTCTTTTGAAAAGCTTGACTGTAGTGGAACATTTGTATTTCGATGATAATGACAGAACTTTGTCGACTAAAGTGAAAAAATTGGTGATTGCCAGAACCCTCGCTGTTACATTGGTTAGTATCTAATAGTTATATCATCTACATCGTGGTTTCCTGATTATAATCAAGTTTCGATGATGATCATGCATGAGCGTATCACCTCGAACATAAACTTGAAAATAGGCTTCAAATTAAAGAGGTTTAAAAGTTTTCCAGTTCATGTGCGAAGTTAAACGCTCATGCACGATTATCAACGAAACTTGATTATAAGCAGAAAAACACACACATTGATACAAACACAATAATCGTGGAATTCTGAAATAACTGTTAGATACGACATACGAACCAATGTAACAGCAAAACACTTTTTTCCTTTTAGCACCACCTGGTACGTAGGAAATGAGAAATGATTATCATCGAATTACAAATAGTCCACTAGAATCGAGCAATACAGAAGAAAAAAAATTGATATATATATATATATATATATATATATATATATTGGATTGGGTAATACTGAACCGAGAGGACTCGGGCCGTGGCCAAACATGGACATTCGCCATTGACGAAAGGTCCATAACAGCCTTGGAGGAGCTGGACTTCAAACCCTACTTCGGCTTTGGACAGATTCAGTTCCGTCTGAGAGGCAGCCGTGGAGGGAAAGAACCCTCCCGGACGCAGCCGGAGGAGGGGAAGGAAAGCAAGCCTCCTCTAAAGAAAACGGTCGTAAGGGGAGCACCGCAAGGGAAAGGTAAATCCGTCCCGAGTGTTGCGCCTCGGACCAAAAAGCCTGCGAGTGTGGCCTCGGGGAAGGGTAAATCCATCCCGAACAGACCACCACTCAAAAAGGGTGCCGGCACCTCTGAAGGGAAGGGAAGTAAACCGCCCTCTGAGGAAAAGAGCGGGGGAGGACCGCCAAAAGACGGCAAATAAGGGCCTGGCTGATATAACAGTCAGACTCCTGCAGGGAAACCTGCAACATGCCAAGGCCGCCACCTACGTCCTTGGCAAAAAATTCATAGAGGAGCGGATAGATCTGGCCCTCATCCAGGAACCCTGGACCTCCAACACAGGCCGAGTTACCGGCCTGAGTAACACATCTGGTAAGGTAATTGCGGTCAGTTCTGGGGTAAAACCTAGGGCATGCATTCTAGCCAGAAACAACATTAATTATTTTATTCTTTCAGATTTCTGCACCCAAGACATGGCAACAATCCATGTGAAATTTCCAGAGAGGGGGAGCATGACAGAAATGATCGTCTGCTCAGCATACTTTCCTGGAGAAGTGGGTGCGGAACAGCCTCCTCCAGCGGCCGTGCGAGAACTAATTGCCTTCTGCAGGAGGAACAACACCCATCTACTGATAGGATGTGAAGCCAATGCGCACCATGAAGCGTGGGGCAGCACAAACATCAACATGAGGGGTGAGTCTCTTTTCAATTACCTGATAGGGGAGGAGCTTACAATTAACAATGTCGGCTCCGAGCCAACCTTTGTCACTAGTATTAGGAAAGAGGTACTAGATCTTACGATCAGCTCAGAATTTCTAAGCAACAAGATATCCAACTGGAGGGTGTCCTCTGAGCCATCATGCTCAGACCACAGGCATATTCAATTCAACATTGAAATAGGCCCCAGACCAGTGGTACAATACCGAAACATACGGAGCATGGACAGGGAAGGATACAAGACCTCCCTGAAGAACCATCTCCAAAACGGATTGTCCACAATAAATAGTCGTGATCAAATAGATATTGCTGCGGAACATCTACAAACTGCACTTATCTCAGCTTATCACGAAAACTGTCCACTGAGGGAGAAAAGGGATAACCGAAATGCTTCCTGGTGGAACAAAAATCTGGATAAAACACGAAAAGAAGTTCGAAGGTTATTTAACCGAGCTAAGGTATCAGGTGAATGGGAAAATTACAGGTCTGCTCTAACCACTTACAACAAAGATATCCGGAAAGCAAAACGAGAATCATGGGAACGATTCTGCGAAAATGTGTCCAACACATCAAGTGGAACCCGTATCCACAAGATTCTATCCAGAGAGCCGACACAGGAGCTGGGGTCGTTAAAGCGTCCAGACGGCTCCTTTACGGCCTCCAGGAAAGAAACACTAGAGCTATTAGCTAATAACCACTTCCCAGGCAGCCTGATTCTGGACAATCAACCTCTAGTCACAAATATAGGCTGGATAAAACGAACTCACAGAGATGACTGGGTGGTTGCCAACAAAATGATTACACCACAGGCGATAAGATGGGCGGTTAACTCATTCCACCCATACAAATCACCAGGAGAGGATGGCATAGCTCCAGTTCTGTTACAAATCGGACTGGAACATATCATACCTATCATTATAAGACTCTTTAGAGCCAGTTTAGCATGGAACCATATTCCGTCTAACTGGACCGCGACTAGGGTGATCTATATTCCTAAGGTGGGTCGGAATGACCCACACCCAAAATCGCTCAGACCCATTAGTCTGACATCCTTTCTGTTGAAAAGCATGGAGAAAATACTGGATGGGCACATAAGGTGTGGGGCACTAACAAAGCACCCCCTCAATGTTCACCAGTATGCCTACCAGGCTGGCAAATCAACAGAACTTGCCCTCAATAACCTTGTCTCAGGAATAAGCGACGCCCTGGAACGCCAGGAAATAGCAGTCGCTGCATTCCTGGACATAGAAGGAGCATTTAACAATGCACTACCTCACTCCCTATATGAGGCCACTGTCTCTAGAGGGATTGAACCGATACTATGTGACTGGATAAGAACTATGCTTCACAACAGAACTATAACGACCTCTCTACAGGGGGAATGTGTCAGCTTCAAGCCAGCCAGGGGCTGTCCCCAGGGGGGGTCCTCTCCCCACTGTTATGGTCACTGCTGGTGGATGATCTGCTGGCCATTCTCTCGCTGTGGGAGGTTGATCTGCAAGCATATGCTGACGATCTGGTCCTAGTAATAAACGATAAATCCGAAGAGACGATCTCCTACGTCCTTCAGGATATATTGGATACCATATATAAATGGTGTGAGAGGGAGGAAATGTCCATTAACCCCCACAAAATGGTCATAGTACCATTCACCAGGAAAAGGAAGCTGGAACATTTAATACCTCCTTCCATCAATGGTGTAACAATTCCTTTTGCGAGTGAAGCAAAATATCTAGGAATAACCCTGGATAAAAAACTTAATTAGAACTCGCACCTGGAAAAGACTATCCGGAAGGCTAGCCTTTCATTATGGACATGCCGCAGAATATGTGGGGCTTGTCACCAAAACACGTATACTGGTTGTACGTGACCGTCATACGTCCAATGATAACGTATGGCTCTATAGTCTGGTGGAGCAAGGGACATAAAAAAATGGCCATTGCTAAACTTAACGGACTACAGAGACAAGCGTGCCTGGCGATTACTGGAAGCATTCGCTCCACGCCAACGGCAGCAATGGAAGTCCTCCTTGGATTACTTCCTCTCCACATAGTTCTGGAGAGAGAGGCAAGATGGGCAACATACAGACTTTATCAAGCGGCCATTAGTCTACCGCAGGCATGTGTCATGAGAGGCAGCGGCATGCTGGAGGGCATAATAGCTCACAACATTCTAGGAATGCCCTCAGACATCATGCCTAAAACCATCAACCTTCACACGTCCTACACTGGTCTTTCCCGAAAGAGAAGACGGAATGAAACCAACCTATGTAGGGCAAATGAACGTTGGTTCACCGATGGTTCCAAAACTCAGGATGGCGTCGGAGCCGGAATATATGGGATGAACCCAGTAGTGAAACGCTCGTTCAGTATGGGCAAACTAGCTACGATATTTCAGGCAGAGGTATATGCCATTGAAATGTGTGCCAGGGAGCTGGAAAATCGGCTCCACACACGAAAAACAATAAAAATATTTTCAGATAGTCAAGCAGCACTTAAAGCGCTTGAATCCAACTGCTTTAAATCTAGGGCAGTATGGAACTGCAGAGACACCTTAAACCGACTGGCGCAACGCAACAACGTTACCCTAGTCTGGATACCAGGTCACACAGGCCTAGAAGGAAACGAAATAGCGGACGCCCTAGCAAAAGGGGGGGCCGAAACAACGTTCACTGGACCAGAACCGGTAATCGGTTTAGCATATAGCACTGCCAAGAATGTCATAACAGCTTGGGCAGACAATAAAAGACTCGAGTACTGGCGTAGTCTACCGGGCCTAGCCCATTCCAAAGCATTTATTGCTTGTACAAGGAAAAAACAGGACTCTGACAAACTGCTAGAACTCAGCAGAGCGCATCTCAGAGTTATAGTAGGTTTGCTTACTGGCCACTGCAAACTCAAATACCACATGCATAAAATCGGACTTGCACAAGATGCAGAGTGCCGGCTATGCATGGAGGATGATGAAACGGCTGAACACATTCTGTGTACATGCCCTGCAGCGGCCAGAACCAGATTCTCAATATTTGGCGATACGACATTAAGGCCAGAAAACCTGGTAAATTGTTCTCCCAATGCATTCCTCAATTTCGTCAAGAGATTGGATATACTGGGAGAAATATAACCATAGGGTGAGCCACAATAGGCCATTGGCCGCAGTGGAGGGCCTGATACGGGCCCACTCACATTCAAAACCTAACCTAACCTATATATATAAAAGAAAATATGCAAAAAAATAGCAATTTTTCGGGTGTATGTTAAATCGAGGGGGAAACATCTCGCTAAAATGTGTACAATGTCAATAATATCGATATTATTTGGTAACAGTATCGCGTGGTCGTAGAAAAAATAGTTAACAGGACTTGTGCGAAAGTTTTCCAATCGTGTTTCACTTTTCGCAATCGTAATGTAATTTAATTAACATCATTTTCAATCGATTCTTTTGTGGTATAGTTTTTTGTTTATTTTTTTTAAATTGCATAAACATCCTTTTTTAACTCGCAGTTTTTTCCCCAAACATGATTATATTTACAGTAATAATGTGCGATTCTTCTCCATCCAGTTATCCAAGGTGAGAATATCTTCTATCCACATGTGATTATTTGCTTGCTAACTACGAAACAATAACCAAATCGATGATGAGGTAGGCATGGAACTGCTAATTGATGAAATTGTCACAACGCATGCATTTGTTATTTTTTAGGGTAATAAAAACAATGGATGAATGAAGCTGTTAATTGATTATCAGCCTCCGAAAAGTAATAAATAATGTTTGTCTATTGCTTTTATACCTGAATAACCATGAGATAAACTGTTTTCACGTGTATTTCTTCTGTGGTGAATCGAGTACTATGCTCTGTTAAAAATGGGAGATGGTACTACGTCATGGTGGTATGGAATCTGGTATTGATAATTCAAATTTTGAGAAAAAATACACACTGTGTTTGTAAGGGGCCATCCATAAATTACGTCACACGCTAAGGAGGATGGAGGAGGTCGAAGAAGTGTGACAAGTGGTGGGAGGGGTCCTAAATTTCGTGTTGTCACCTTTCTAAATCTAATATATCTATGTATCAAAACTCGAAATTTATTGCTATTCACGAAAAAAATAATCCAACTCTGTCTTTGTGGATACTATTTAGATTGTCACAAATGCTCCAGGAAGAAGTGCTTTCAACAGAGTGAAACGACCAATAGCGCCTCTTATTCGCGAACTTACCGGTGTTGTATGAGAACATTACAATTTCGGTTCACATGTCAATTCCAGTAATCGAATTACTGATGATTTTTCTGTGGTTGCCAAATACTTTGTGCCAACAGATACTAGACTAGATATTGAACAGTCTAGGTATCGAAAAATGATGCGACCTGGTAAGCAAATCATTTGCGTCAATCACAATATTTTTTACAAATAGTAAATGCGAGGTTGTCCCTTGTTGTGGTGTAGAAAAAGATGACTCCAAAGGTAAATTCGCTCCACTGTTACTTCAGCTATCTTTGGATCTCCGAGCGTCATCACATTTGAAGCAAGTTCCTTATAGGGTTTTTCGGAAACCTATACTTACTCGGGTTACCAACCCGCGTTCGGAAACTTCAGTGTTGCATACGCTGATCACTGACTCGGGTTAATTTTTTGGATCGGATTAGAAACCCTGAGTAAGTTTCCGAAAAACCCTTATGATAGCTATTGCCCCAGAGTCGAAGCATACTTGTTTAAGCGATCGAGTTGCATCTGTGGTCTATATTTTGCAGCATACAAGACCACTAACCAACACAAGCAATCACATATAAGATGCAACCAGAAGTTTTGCCAATCGCGAAGATTCGTCCTCAAAGAATTGCTGCTAGTCGTGCCAGAAAAATTCTTTGTTTGGATGATGACAATGATGCTATATGGTTGGATGGAAAAGATGTTGAAACAACGAATGTTCCTGACATTACCAACCCAAACGAGAACGAAGTGACTGCTATGCCAGTTATAAGTGATTCAAAGGAGTGGATTCAGAGTTCATGGACTCAAGATGATTAAGCCAATATAATTATACGTTTTTTGTTTTGTTAATTTTATCAAATGTTTGATTTGATGTTGATTTTATTAAAAAATAATTTAAATGGAAACAAAACTAATTTCGGATCTGCTGTTTTGATTTATTAATTTCTAGATGTAAAATTGCAGGGAGGGGAGAGTCTCACAAATGTGACCAGCTTCGACAAGGACGGGGGGTGGGGGTCAAAAAATCATTAAATTCGTGAGTAATAGTTTAATTCGTGAATTTGTGTGACATAATTTTTGGGTCCACTGCCCCATTCTGATTCTTCGTAGATCCGGCACTGTCTGTGAATGTATAAAAAATGTTAGTTTCGACCTGTAGATAGATTGATGAAGTATTCTATCCAACTTCTATGAATTATATTTAATAAACTTCTTGAAGGATTGAGCAATGAATATATGTGTCCGTCATTACTCATTTCATTTCAACCAGCAACCATACTCATTTCAACTCAGTGTACAGCTTGGCAAATCTAGCTATGAATTTCGAGAAACGTATGAAATGCGCGAATTTAGAACGGACGATAAAAGAGAGTAGTATAATTGTACATTCAGTAATAAAACTTCAGTGAGCTCTTCTCAGTACCACCCATCGATAGGCGTGGCGAATTCATATTCAGAGCTAGATTTGTCAAGCTGTAGTAACTCTGCTTCTTGCTTTGCGAGGAGGGCGCAATCAATTTTTTTCCACTTAAACTTCAAAGCAATAGTATAATTTTAGAAATTTTATTATAATTTCACATACTTCCTCTCTAACTTGAAATGAAATTAGTGTAAAAGAATAAACACTGCCTCCAAACTTTATATCTGGTGAGTCTGAGAGATGGCGCACCTCTATTTATGAGAGAAATCCGATTCCAAGCACAACAATTAAGGGAGCTATTAAAGAACTGAATGTTATTTCTTCAAATGGAAACAAATTCTGTAGCACTTCCGGTTTTACCGTCATTTACTAATAAAATCTCAGAATATTTGGATTCTAATTCACATGTAAGTACATTGTGTTTACACTGATTTTTCCAAAGCCTTTGAAAAGGTCAATCATGATATTATATTATGAAGAAACTGATAAAATCCTGGTAGTCCTTATTAATATTCATGTCACGTTCTCGGTTCTCAATTATATTACTAAAATTAAAAGCTTTTATTTAACTTGCTCTGTGTGTGTGTTTGTTAGATGGTACAAATATTGCAAGCTGAATTAGAACCACTTCCTCTCATCCTTTGGAGTTGAAATTTTACACGTTGGTTCAGTTCCGATGACAATACATTTATGTCGAAGAAATTGTCCCCCCGCCCCCCAAAAGCTAGATAGAGAATGCGTAGGGTTTCAGAAGTTATCTTGACGGATTTGGACGTCAAAAATTAAGACGAAAAAAAAATTTAGACAAGGGGCTCGACTCCCTTTTTCTCGAATAAGGTTGAAAAACTCGCGAAATTAAAGTCGGAAAAATACGTAAAGATAGTGAAAAATATCTGACCTTCGGATATTATGGTTTTAAAAAATGTCACCCCCTGTCCCCCCTCAAAAGCTAGATGGAGAACGCAAAGGAATTCGGAAAATGTTTCAACAGTTTCGGCAAATAGTAATGAAAAAAAAAATCGATTTCACGAAAAAACGTAGGAAAACTCACGAAATGGAAATATAAAAGATCGTCGCGAGAATAAATCTTGAGGTAATTTTAAATTTAATTTACAATAAGAAATACATAGATACTTCTTGTGACAGGCTCTTATATCATTTAAAATTTTATTATGTAACAAAATGATGGGTTTAATTCACTTTAAAAATAATTTTCTTCTTTTAAGTACATTTAAATGAATGCTTGTCTCTAAAAATTTTTTTTAAGTTTATTTCATTGTCAACTTTCAAAATTGTATAAAAGAATGTGTAAGAAACAAATAATTAGGCACCGGCCTGTTTGTTTCTAAAATAAATAAATAAATACCTTCCACTTTTCGTGACAATCATTTCATTTGTGAAACACTGAAATCTGACCCAGAGATCGCGATCATCCAAAGTGATGGACAGGTCTCTTTCGGTTGGATCGCCTTTTTCCTTTCCAGAAGTGATTTCCGATTCCACTGCAGAGAGAATGTGGTGTTGTGCCATTTGTCCTGGAACAAAAATACTTTGGCTATTTCGGCAAATACTGAGGTTAATTTTGGCTTGACTTTTTCACACTTGAACCAGGGTAAATAAAACTTTTAGGACGAACCAGTATGAGACGCCGGTTGGGTAAAAAGTGTTTTAGCAAATATATAAAATTTTGTGTTAATATATTTATTAGTTGTAGCAATATTCTTTATTTTGCTTTCCGATATATCTATTTTTGATCAGACACAAAATATTTACGTTTCAAGCGTTACAAATATATAAAAACGTGAATTCCCAGGTATTTATAAATTAGATCTATTTGAGGTCGTCAAGAGATGGCGCAACCGACACGATTTAGTACACGCTCGCTCAACATAGCATTTAAAGTCATTAGTACATAAAGTGGTTAATATAAGCCAGTGGCACAGACAATTGTCATTGAGCAATTGTCCCAGAGTGGTCTTCCTGTCGCTAATTTTTTCAGTTCTTAGGTATTTGACTTCGAATAATCCATTAAATACTCAAAAAAAACGAATGAAATATTCTGAGAATGCATTCTGGCGACAGCAGTATCATTGGGCCAACGATTTTAAAAAATCACGGTTTTTTCGGCATAACTCTGGACCTTGACCTCGTACGCGGGTCAAACTTGGCAGAAATGAACGAAATGTGAAACCAGCAAACGGTCACAAACTGACTGGTTTTCACCCCCCCCCCCTCCCTCCTTGACCTTGACCTGGAGAAATTCTAAAACTACATCCAGTCGACTTGGGGCAACACCAAGGATGTTATTTCATGCCCAGCAGACCTGTCAGTAAATCATATAGGTAGCTCCTTAACTAGAAGTATCACCTAAGATCGACAAAAAACAAACGAGAGGCGATAAACTTATCTGGAGCATTTCTGGAGAATACCGCATTCCATGTATCTGTGGCAGCGTTTATATCGGAACCACGAAACGCTCCACGAATACGAAAATAAAGGAGAACAAGCCCACGACAATCACAAAGTAAAATTCGAAGAAACTCAAGTCATATCCAAAACATCTGCTCATTACCCAAAACTCTTCCGGGAAGCAATTGAAAGTCAAAATAACTTCAACAGAACTGAAGAGGGATTTCGTCTGAACAAGGCATCTACCTGTTCTCAGAAATACCGAGATAGCGCCGTACCTGAATAATGAAGGCACTTATGACTCCGTTTCCGAAAATACCGAAAGAGGACCGCACCTGGGTAGGTACCAAGATAATGAAGGCACTAAAAACCCTAGATAGGCACCTGACGCAGTGGACCAATCAAAAACCATCACACCGGCACATAAATATTTACAACTGGTATCAAACAGTGAACAGTAATCGGAGCAACTGTAATCATCTTTCTGTTGAGAATGCCAACCACTCGTGTTGGCGAAACATAGAGAACATCTCGCAATACACGTGGCCTAACAAATCGAAAAAATATCATTCGTTGTAGTAATTTTGTTGTTGTTGCATATTCAAACAACCCATAATTTATTTTGGTGTTTGTTTGTTAAAATTTTGTTATTTCCGTCAACCGAGACTTGTGTGAGCTAAGGAAGACGCAGCCCTTACCTTTTAACGTGTGATGCCATGCACGAGACCGATGACCATGCGAGGCTTTGAACCCTCGACCCTTCGTTCCAAAGGCGAACGTTCTACCAGCACGGCCACCACGGCCCATAAATCAATGAATCTTCTTTTATTTTTCATCATCGCTGTGATAGACCTGTTATCCAAAATATGCGTTTAAAACTTGACATTTAATAGCTGGGTTAGATAAATTGTGACTATCCCAACCATAGAAATATATATTATATACCTACTCTAGAATACTAATCCCGCCAATGTTCACGGCGAAAAGCATGCCGCGTATGCGACCCGTTTACGATGTGCGCATGCGCGTCATCAGTGTAGTTTGGGTAGATCGTTGCCAAGTTTGAAAATGATTTGGTGTTCAAATTCAGAGTTTTTTGTTATGAGGCAATACAACATGTCATTTGAAAGAGAGAAAGGACCCCGCACTTTTTATAGGTAAAATTGTTTGAATTTTTAGTATATTGTAGTATTCGATGTACTGATTGAACGTGCAGAATCGCAAAGTTCGTTGATGGATAGATTTTGAAATTCAGGGCGTTCAAGTTAAAAATCAGTAATTTTTATTTAATTATTTTCTCAGGATTTGAAAGTGCCAACTGCATTTTTTTTCGTTCTTATCATCAACGTACCTTCATATTACTGAATATCATTCAGATGGTGTAGATTATATCATTATGTACAGAGTGAAAAATAAAAACATTTTAGTAATGTCTGAAAATTCGATGTAATAATAAAATATTGATAAAATTATTTTGGCATACAGTATACTATTCTTATTCCATTATCTATGACAATTCATACATTTCCTACAGGGTGATTTGAAAAATTGGTGAAATATATGGCCGGTTCTTTCGTACATATTCTGTATATTCAAGTGAATTACCATCCTCCAAAGATAGCTGATACCGTATAAACATGATTTAGTTGGGATATATAGGGTGATCATGAACATTTTCGATGATAAAAATGACAAAATATCAACGTTTCAGAAATCACCCTCTAATTCACGATTAACTCTGTGAAATTCCTTTATTATTATTTAATTTATAATCATCATTCTCTCCTCAACACTGTCCCAAAAATTCAGTTTCCTACTATGACTAGTTTCATAGTTGTTGATTGAGAAACTCATTACCATTTGCATGACGAGTTGAAGGAACTTATTCACGCGTATCTTCTACTTGTGGCCAAGATTTTTCACAAATAATGAAACGTGAGAAACAAACCATCTGGAAAAAGTGAAAATGATTGATAGAACGCTTTCATTTCAAATAGGAGAATTTGAATCTGGGCAGCGACGGTTTTTTTCCAATGCGTGTTCCACTCGGATAGAAGTTTCCATGATTTTTATATTTGCTGGCTATCAATAGAATAAAGACATCTATTATATTTCATCAATATAGATAGTTCAATACGTTAAAGTAATAATAATTGTCACTGATGGAACTAATTAATTTTTCTTTTTCATTCACTCTCCGTCTACGACAGAATCAAAATGTACTCTATACCCGATAGGGTTTTCTTGCTGTATGAGGACCGTGGCGCTGCTACGGGGGAGGTGGATTCGGTTAAGGCTGTTCCTTGTCACCTTCAGTGATACGTGATTTCCCGTACCGGGGCCTCATACACGATTGGGCGAGTCGAACTATCCAAGCATTAGGAATTTTATCTGGCTCATGCCTGAGTTGTAACTGTTGTGTCGTATATTCAGTCAGTTCCCAAATGGTAGATGGAATTGGATGAACCGTCATTGGTCATCACCCTGCATATAATGTTACATTTATTTTGATCTCCACTCTCTCACGTTTCACTATTTGTGAAAAATCTTGGCCACTAGTAGAATGTACGCGTCAACAAGTTCCTTCAGCTCGTCTTGCAAATGGTGGTAAGTTTCTCAATTAATAACTATGTAACCAGTCATGGTAGGAAACTGAATTTTTGGGACAGTGTTGAGGAGAGAATGATGAATATATTAAATAATAATAAAGGAATTTCACCGAGTTAATTGTGAATTACAGGGTGATTTCTGAAACGTTGATATTTTGTCATTTTTATCATCGAAAATTTTCATGATCACCCCATATATCTCAACGAAATCATGTTTATGCGGTATCAGCTATCTTCGGAGGATGGTAATTCACTTGAATATACAGGATATGTACGGAAGAACCGGCCATATATTTCACCAATTTTTCAAATCACCCTGTAGGAAATTAAAGAATTGTGATCAATGATGGAATAAGAATAGTATATTGCATGCCAAAATAATTGTATCGATATTTCATTATTACATCGAATTTTCAGACATTACTAAAATGTTTTTATATGTCACTCTGTACATAATGATATAATCTGCATCATCTGAATGATATTTAGTAACATGAAGGTACTTTGATGATGAGAACGAAAAAAAATGCAGTTGGCACTTTCAAATCCCGAGAAAATAATTAAATAAAAATTACTGATTTTTAATTTGAACGCCCTGAATTTCAAAATCTATCCATCAACGAACTTTGCGATCCTGCACGTTCAATCAGTACATATAATACTACAACATACTAAAAATTCAGACAATTTCACCGAGAACCATTTTACCTGTAAAAAGTGCGGGGTCCTTTGACAGCGCATTAGGACCTTTTAAATCCGAAAAGAACCTTTTAGAGATAGATTACTTCGAATTTTAGGCGCGAAAGAAACTTATTTAAAACAATAATGTACCCTATGCTACTATAATTATAATGACCGTGCAACAATGCTTTTTTATAAACGGGAAGACTTGTCACTAAGATCTGTCACTCTTGTCAGAGATCAGAGACGGTTTTTTAGAATTTCAGATTTTCTCTTGTCGTTTTGTGTGGTGTTTGTTGTCGTTGGTTATGCTTTCATCATTCGTGAATTTGCATTAATCTTGTTCCTTTAAAGACAATTTCTAATAAAGCCGTTTCTTCCTAAAAGTAAACAATGAACTATTTAGTGTTGTGTAAAGGAAAAATACGTGAAATAAATCATTTTTGGTAGATAATGAAATTTTTTATGTACCTATATGCTTTACTCAAAAAAGCTTAAATATTATTTTGGCTTGACAAAAAAGGCATGATTTTTGGTTATTATTTCTAAGAAGAGACCCCAACAGAACATTTTAGTGAGAAAATTGTAATTTGTGGCAGACATTTTCCTCATGAAGATTCATGTGAAAACGACAATAGAATAATTTGAAACCTAGTGCAGTACCAATACTGTGTCTGCGTAAGCATGCATGGCGAGTGATACAACTTTCTGCCACACCGCTTATATTATGAGTTCTAGATTCCTACAAAAAGTACTAAACATACACAGAATCGCCTCAGGAAAATAATATCAATATGGAAGTGCTTTTCTTTGATGGTAAGGAAAATGCATCTGGCCTCACTTTTTCATGCGCCCTCATTGTGGAAATTGCACTAAGGTAATACAACCAGAAATACTCGTAGAAATAGCATGTTAATCTCTTCAAATGATTTAAATTAAATGCAGTTGCGTATTTTGACATGAATCGTTCTAGAAAAAAACCTCGAGCTTCCAAGCATCCAATTTTATAAATCCAATTTGAGTTGAAATTATTCATGATATTAGCTGAAATAAATTTTCATAGTTTTTTGTACTTTCAATTTATTTTCCAATCCATTGCTTCCTTGAAATTCGTACCGACGATTTGGGGTGGTTCCGTAGGTTTTTGTTGGTTAACTACAGCTGAAAAGTGAATGTGATACCAAAAATCAGTCGCTTCAGAGCGGCAAATAATAATAATAATAACCGTACCCTACTTTCAGATGGCCTTTGCTGAATATTCGGGATCATAAATATGTGAAAATTTGTATTCAAATCGGCTAAATACAAATAACAGGTATAAGCACAATGAGGTTTCCAACCTTATCCTCCAAGATTCAGAATTAACGTCTGCTAATCTTCACAAGTACCATAATATTTTACTAAAACCGGGCCTGTTACAAAAATCACTAATGACGTGCATACACATTGCGGACTAGCCTGAACTTTTTACAACACTTTTGACATAGGGATTAGCATTCTAGAGTAAGTAAATAATATATATTTCTATGATCCCAACTCAAGTGAGTACAAATTCTGGTATAAGGAAGTTTGAACTTCTAATGTACATTAATGATCGAATGCAGTTTCTACATTAACTAATATTTGAAGAAAAAATGAAAACTTCAATTTTACTTCCGTGATTTCAGGGGTGATTGGACTAAATACATTTCATTATATGTCAGACCCGTCCTGATTTACAACAAATATCGCATGAATTTGAAACACCGTATATAAGGATTGTATGATCTGAAATACTTTTCGAAAATTGGAATGGCAACCTGCTCTTTCAACCGATTATGAAACCTAGTTTTTTTCCAATAAGATAACAGTTACTCTCACTTACGGGGTGAATTTTAGAACTGGCCTCTTTGGACATCAGATTCCACTAATAATACTTATTTTTCATCTTTTCATTTTCATTTTTAATTTAATATTCTAGATTAAAACTATTATATTGAAGTTACTAGTAGAGGTATTGTAAACTGTTTCGTGGCCTATCAGTTCAAGTGACAGGCTTCAACCAATTATTTAGGTAGGTAGGTGATATTATTCTACTTCAAGGTTGAAAATGTGATAATTTTTACAAGAGAATGTGCATTTTTATCATTTAACCAATTCACAATTTATTGCAGTCTTCCACGCACAATGATACGGCATTTATGTTTATAAATAATCATGAACACTTCCAGAGAGACAGCTGATTCTATTATACTTCTTGGACACTTGGACCAGGAAAAATAAAACTTTGAGGGCTGACCAGCCTCGAACCAGCACTGACCAACGAATCTGTTGGTTTTTGAGACGTTTTATTTATTTATTTCCACGGAATTGTAAATTGGGTTTTACAATGAATTATAAGAATTAAGTAAGATTAAATTAAGATTTGCCTAATCTACTACTATAGTAATACATACACACTAAAATTGAATAAAAATAAAACAACAATGAAATTAAGAATTGCGGTTTCGAAATAACAAAACACTAAACGACTAGATTCTTAAGCACTAACATCTTTCAAGACCTCCCTAATATTACATACAATCATGCAGAATAAATCAAGGCTATGAAAATACATGTTGAAAGATATTTTGATTCTTATAAGAGGGGAGTAGGTATAGTTGGTTGTTTGTAGTGAAACAGTGAAAATTCCAGATGTGCGAGTTTTATAGACTGGCGTTTTAAGAACACTGGTCTCAAGTAGTTTAGAGCAATTGATGTTGCTTTAGATTATTTTCTGTATACTAAGTCAGTGACAATTCTTCTGTGAGAAAGTGATTGTATATTCAGCGCAGTTTCTCTAGCTGCGCCTATAAATATTCTTCTCTAGCAAGCCCCATTTTATACGGGCAACATCTCAAAAGTTTTCTTGAATTATTTCTATTTGTCGAACATAACACTCATAGTGTGAATACCATACAATTGAATTCAAGAATAGATCTAACATGTGAGCAGTATTTGTCTTAGCATATCCTGAAGGTAAAACCCAAATTTCTTAGGCTTTGGTTGTGATTTCATTAATGAGTTGATCTAAAGTGAGTGTGGTATCAATTTTAATGCCCAAATCCATAATTTATTTGACATGGGATAGTTGGTTACCGAGGATTTGATATGGAAAGTTGATAGATCGCAAAAAGATATGACAAAACACTTTTTTACATCAAGATTTATCTTATTGAGTCTACACCAGTTTACTAAATTATCTATATCCTATTGTAAAAAGATTAGCATTAATCAGCGACTTCTCATGACGGAATAATTTTAGGTCATCAGCAATTGAACATTGAACAATGAAGATTTTCCAAACTTTTAATTTGTTTTTGAAACATGGGAATGAGTCTCAAGCCTTCCTGACAGGTGGAGCAACTATTTCAAGATTTTAGTGAAAATTGATGATTTGGATTAATGGTATTTTGTCAAAATTCTAGGATATTTTAAAATATTCATCGATTTTTTTTTATTTTGATGAATTAGTCATTATTGCTGCATGCGTATTGGAGCTCAAGACCCAGAATATCACTCATTTAGCTATAGAGCATTATGAAATATGATAAGAACAGATTACAAATTGACAGTGAAAAAATTCCATGGGACCAGTTATGCTCCATGAAAAACATGACAAAGTCACATTCATCACAAATAGTGTATTGTAATTATTTGATCGTCATGCGCCTGTCCAATGTAATAAGCCTAAAAATAAACCTTAAAGCCAATGGATCATATCAGTAGACACCCTTAAGCAGATCCGTGGCTCATGTACTATGGCTCTTGTTTGTTACCAATTTCATCAATATTGCTTTTGGGCAGAGAGGTTGTCTTTTGTTGTTGAATGTTGTATTCTGTATTTTTTCATATTTTTCAACATACAGGGTGTCCCACGAAGTTTAGGACAGCGAATATCTCGCAACTCGAAAGTAGTGGAGAACTGTAATTTTGGGGTTCTGAATTAAAGCAATTGGTCTAGCTTTTTTTGATATTATGTTACCCAATGAGCTTTTTGTTTTCGGTCACGTGACATCAGATTAAATTTTTTTAATGGGATACCCTATATATTTTGACATTTTTATGTTCCTCCCGATGGAACAATTTAAACAAACTATCACACTTGTGGTCTAAAACGATTAATTCAAGAAATACAGGTACTTCAATATCCTTTGTCTCACGACATTTGAAACGAGCAAATGCCAAATTATTTAGGTTGAAGGCCACCCTGTATATTTGGGCAGTCCTATATTTTTTGTGATAGTTAAAACAATGCAAAATTATATTATTCATGCATATTTTATTAAAAATCGTCGTGGGACAGAGGATATTGAAGTACCTGTATTTCTCGAATTAATCGTTTCAGACCACGAGTGTGATAGTTCGTTGAAATTGCTTCATCGGGAGGAACATAAAAGTGCCAAAATCTACAGGGTGTCCCATTAATAATTTTGAATCTGATGTCACGTGACCTAAAACAAAAAACTGATTGGGTAAAATAATATCAAAAAAGCTGCACCAATTGCTTTCATTCAGAACCCCAAAATTACAATTGTCCACCACTTTCGAGTTCCGAGATACTCCCTGTTCTAATCTTCGTGAGACACCCTGTATACACTTCTGTTATACCAAGTAGGTGATGATCATCTGATGTCACGTATGTCACGTATTGCTGACATGCATTTCATATGATAAAATAAATCTGAGAACTTGACGTTACCTAAGAACAACTTTTCTAGTATGGCGTGTTTGAAGCTTTAATATTTCACACTCTTTTTAGTGCATTTGACAAAGATTATCATAAAGGGATATTGAAAAATATTTTCTGTTGACCTACATCAACAAAAAGTACAAAGAGGGTTGGCAAGTTTTATAACAATATTGTCGCCTTGGACCATTTTCACAAACTGTGATTAAGTTACATTCCATTATTAAATTTTCAAAAAGTGCTCAGTGCTCTTAGGCCGGTGCCAAAACGAATTCTAAACGCTTAAAATAAGAAAAAAAGTAACAAGCAAGGATCAGGTGGAGAATGTTTTTGAGGTTCCAACTTTGAGAAAAAAAAATTTGAACACGAAAACACTCAAAATGGTGGGCAGTTCAGAGGTTGAAAACGGTTTTTTGAGATTTGCGGCGAAACATGACCTCTTAGCGGAAAATGTTCAATGTAAATATTGTAGATAATGAAGTGATCGAATAGTTTTTGTATTCAATCGTCAAAATGGCAAAAAACTGATTTTCAGTATTTTTTTCTCGTTCATAAATGATTTAGTTCAGATGAAAATTTGTAGATATATGCCTTTTTTGTATCACATAAGCATGATTTTTTCGGAAATGAGAAGACTACTAGTTTTCGAGTTATTTACATTTTTCGTAAAACATACCCTTATCTTCCTCGAACAATTGTCTTTATATTTTTTTGCTTTTCAAAGGTCTATAAGTGACCATTTTAATTGTTGAAATGTCTACTTCAAAATGGTCTACGAAACTTGGTGGTTTATTGATTGTCAAACCGCTTAAAAAATATTTTTTTTCTTAAAGTTGGAAGCTCAAATACATTTTCCACCAGGTCCTTGCCTGTTACTTTTTTCTTTTTCACAAAATTTATAGGCACTAGTCTATCTAGAGCTCTTTACAATTGGAAGTGCTTAATAATAAGTGCCTGAAAGCCTTTTTTTTGAGAGCTCGTGAGAACATTGCGTCAGTGCTTTGTAGGACGGAGAGTGAAAGAGTTCTTTACAAGAAATTTGAATCAACTTTTTTCAACGTACTTACCTCATGTTTTCTATCAATAGTATTTTTGCTGATGATGATATCGAACACCGAAGTGAATGACTTCGTTGGTATTAATTTTTCGAAATGATACTTTTAATGTATTCCTTGGTTACCATCAAACAATATTTTATTGCTGGTCGGCTGCTAGTTTACATAAAACATAAAATCATTTTCAGAAAGTCATCTTTCAAACGTTTCGTTGAATACCGCTCATGATTGAATATGTTGAATAATAAATTCCGCGAGATGGATACTTTGATCAAATATACCAGAGGGCGTGTACATATTAGCAAAACCATAATTATCATTTTTCCTATTCATGATCATATATGTACCTAAGCTTCTGTAGATTATCAAAAGATGTCTTCTAAAACTAAAACCTTCCAAGGATAGAGAATGTTAAAACTAACCTCCTCCTTCTCCTGTTTCATATCGATACAGAAACCCTGCGAACAATGTCAATGATGCTCCATCAATTTTTGTCAGGACAGATGATGATAAACTCAAAGTAGTAAATAAACCAGATAATTATATTATGGGTTCAAAAAGGACAATGTAAATGGCGATTGTGTTAGCCGGTAGGAAAATTCTAGAGGAGGAGGCTGTGTTACAGACCTGGTCATCAGTGGAAACGTCGTCACTTATTCTGAATCCGTCGTCGAACATTTAGAAAATTTCTAAGAACTCCACAGAAACATCTAGTTCTTGTTCTCATCAATCTCGAATTTTTTCATATAAGGATGTTCTAGAACTAGTGAACTGAGTGAACGCCAAAATCTCCGAACCATATGGGAAACTTTTTTATCAATAGTTTCTCATAAAATTTCATTCGTGTAAAAGTTGGTGCATTCAATTATACTAAGAACGGTTAAGAATCGGTTATTGCCAGTGGCATGCGGCTAAGCGGGAAACGGCCGATGATATAAATGCACTACAGAGTAAAGTGACATTACTATGCAAAATGTCGGAGAATATTGTCAGGGGTAATATAATAAGTAGTATGATTATTACCGATAATTTTTTGGAATATTAATGAATTGCAATCCCAAAGCTGAAAATACAACGAGTCCGCAGGACGAGTTGTATTTTCTTGCATTGGTATTGCCAATGAATTGATATTCCAAAAAATTATAGGTTATTAATCATACCACGAATTATATTTAGGACGACAATAAATCGATTTGAAATAAAGAAAAATCGTGTCACCATTTTAATTTGAAGTAATTCACAGAAATCAAAATCTAACAACGTGAACACTAAAGAGAAAAATTGGGGTCATATTACAGGCATAATCTTTCAAAATATCAGCCAGCTCCACAATTGTGGTATTCGCATTGACAATATAACCCCTGTTTGTGCAAAAATTGTTGAATTGCCTGGTAATTGATTCTTTATTTCTGGCCGTATTCAACGGAATACTCTTTTCCACTGCTTCATCTATGATACCAATAGCCATTTGTCCCCAACGATCGCTCATATTGATTAAGGAATATAACTAGTCAACACACAAAGATTTGACGTTTATAATTTAAATCATTATTTTCACTTGACAGCTAGTAAAACAAAAACTAAGCAGGTTTATCACCGTGAAAATACAGCGACAAGCTATATTTTCACTGTAATTCCGATTCTATTGGCTGAATTTCAAAATTTGAAATAGACTGATTGGTTGTTAAGCAAGGAGATATGTTGTCGAAAAAAGGTGTTTGCAATTGATTGATATTCGTAGTTATCCAGTTTAGTCTACCAATGACTAATTTTAATAACTGCTTAATGAGTTGGCCTAAATTTCAAATGGCAATTACATACAATAATTTTTGGGTAGTCAATTACTAAATTAGTACAAATTATCTGTCAAACCAATTAACTGATCTACTGAAATCTTAGTGATGGAAAGATAATGAAATAAAGCCAGGAATCTTTAAAAAATTAAAATTGGTAATTGGTAGACTAAACTGGATAAATGGCAATATCATTCAATTGCAACAACTTTTTTCAATAACATTTTTGGATATTTTGCATAGTAATGTCACTTTACTCTGTAGTGAATTTAGATTATCGGCTGATTCCTGCTTAGCAGCAAGCCACTGATGATAACCGATATTTAGTCTAATTAAGGACCAGTTTTTCAAGTTCGAGTTAACCTCCAGATAACTAACTACTAGTTTAGAGGGGAATGACATTATTTAAATGAATTTGAAGGATCACATTCTAACCATTAGTTAATTAATCTGGAGGTTAACTGGAACTTGAAGAACTGGCCCTTAATGCAACAACTTTTATAATGAATAGTTTTTGGAAAAACTATTGATAAAAAGTTTTTCATATCATGGTTCCAAGATTTTGGCGGGCACTATATATAATAATAATAAATCGTCTTTATTCATCTTGCAAAAAATATAAATTCATATATAATTATATGGTGTGACATATATGAAAGGGCGAAGTGTCAGCTGATGCTGTTTTACAACTCAACCTACCTATAACGAATCCGATCTGGAGATTTGCCATTAGTTGAAGTTCTTCATAACAACTGAAGTTAATTGAAGTGTCAAGTCCTGAAGTGTGTTCTGAACATGGACCTATAAAGTATTGTACTGGACCAAGCTGTTTACATCCTGGTTTGAAGTCGTGTATGGCCACAACCTGTAGTCATGATATTGAGTTGGGCGTTGTCACATCGCGTAGGTGATATGACAAAATAGACAAAATAGTGTCACTATACGTATTCCATTCGATTACAATCGAAAAATTGAGAATGGTGATGGTGACATTATCACGCAACTCAAACCTGTATTACTTACAAGTTTAAAAATCCAAACTATCGAAAAAAATCATTACTTGCGCCTTCAAATGGTTGTGAAGAAATTATTGTATCTGGACGTTTGTCAACGCTGTCCAATATCAATGTTTATGTTTTCTACAAAGTAAACTTCTGACAGTTCTGTCATGTTCTGTCATTGATTTTTTGTGGGATTATTGCTGAAATAGTAATTTTTGAACTCATTCGTGATATATAGTGGCAGTACAATAGTAAGAGAATCATAATGGTGCAATCTTGTTGGGTTTGCAAACAATCCATGTGTTCGAACCCGAATATCAGATTCCATTCGTAAGTACCATAGGCGTTACAGTGGGTATCAATCTGTTTTCGCCGAATAAAATGAAATTAATACCTGAATTCAAACCTTTGCATGTGCAGATAATGAAATAGATACCTCACGAAACATTTTACTTCATTAGTTTTTTGGATGATGCATTAAAACAAAAAGGTTGCCAAAAAGTCCAAGAAATATCTATTAAAATTTTGATTTATCTTTAGGTTTCCAGCTGATGTCACAGTAAAAGCGGCTTGGTTGAAAGAGTTGGGGATGAAATGTTCAACTGAATGAGTTCCAAAGTCTGTTAGAATTTCTTCCATTTATTTCAAAGACGCAGCATTCGAGATTAACCCAAGTGGAAGAATATTTTTGAAGAAAAGGGTTCTTCCTTTATTATATGATGAATGGTATATCCCAAGAAATTCAGCTGCTTCAACTTCAGGGTAATTATTATCAGCCGTCAGAATTGTTATTTTCTATGAGTTATTTCAAATAATAACAGAGATTTGTATAAAAAAACAATATATTACATATTTTCAGATTGAACGATTTCAGCAAGAAAAAATCGTCAACTGGTTCTACTGAAACAGCCCCAGGTACATATTCTGAAGAAATTGTTGATTACTCAAGTCCCCCACTGAAGAGGTGAGGACAAATTGAGAATAGTAAAAATTGGTAACTCAAATTTCGCAACTCAGTTTTCATCCACTTCAGGTTGTTTGGCTTTGAAATACTGACGATCTGACAGATAATATTATTTAGGTCAATTTAATATTTTCTGGTTTGAAAAACAGGACAGAATCCCGTGATTTTTCCAAAGAAAATGTGAGTAGTATTAGTTGGTAGCAGTATCAAATCTATCTAATATCTTTAAAAGCAATTCTTTTATATTGATATATTTATTTTGGCTATCTCTGAAACAGCTTTAAAGATTTGGATAAAAATTTTTATTCAGATAAGGTTTTAGTTTTTAAGTTCCTCCATACAGGCGATTTTCCTGAAGAAACTCGATTCCACTAATAATAATAATGATGTGAATTTTTAAATTCAATTTTCACCCACTTCCAATTACCATAATATGAAATTTGGCCACATATCAAGGATCGACGATAATACAAGAATTTCCTACTATTATTGTAATAAAAGTAATGATAACAATAATTGGAATTTCAAATTCAACTTTCACCCTTTATGAAATCCTCCGAATTATCTAAAATTTTTCAAAAATTTCCAGAACTAACGACATTACAAGAATTTTATGATAATAACGCACCTAATAATAATAATAATAATGAGAATTTTCGAATTTGATTTCAATCATCCGTATGATCTAAAATTGGGCACACATAAACCGATGGCAATACAAGGACTTAATTATAAAAGTTTAATGATAATGATAATGATAATAATGATAATGATGTGAATTTTTTATTCAATATCCACCCACTTCTAATTATCCAAAAATTTGAAAATTTGGCATACTTACCAAGGACCGACAATAATATAAGAATTTTATTATATTAATGTTTTATTGATAATAATAATAATGAGAAATTCTAAACTCAATTTCCACCCACTTCCAATCCTCTGAATATTCTTAAATTTAGCACACATCAAGAACTGACGACAATACAAGAATTCCATAATATCAATGTGAAAATAATAATAATGATGAGAATTTTCAAATGCTGCTTTACATCAGTACACGAACTTTGTCACTGCAAGGGCTCTAAATGATTTCGAATATGTCTGAAATGGTCGCAGTATGAAAGGCTTTTAGCGCGGAAGCAAAAAATGAATCTAAGCTAATCTAATCTAGTAAATATATCTTCAAGCAAAGTTTAAGGGAACACAACTTGATGCCATGCAGGGCAGCAACAAGGCCTTCATTGACTGCAGAACATTGCAGATCACGGCTTGATTTGGCTCGTGCACACCCTTAATCAGCTGAATGATGTCGAGTGCTCTTCACTGATGAGTCAATATTCTGTTCCATGACTAATAACATAGGAATGCGGGTCTACAGACGTATAGGAGAACGCTACAATCAATGTAACACTCTGTAAATCATTGCTTTTGGCGGAGGATCGGTAATGATTTGGAGTTGTATGAATTTGGAGGCATGTATGAAACTGGTAGTTATTTATGACGCGAATTTGACAACAGTATGTATCCGAAATTCCTGAACCCATGTTGTCTGTTCTTTTGCTCCATTCATTGGTGAAGAATTCATATGATTGCACGACCATACGAGACCACACGGCCCGCCAGTATTTCCGGGCGATCTTGCCCGCGAGAAGTCATGATACGAACTCCATCGAAAATATATATGATATTCTTGGGAGATGAATTAGAGCCCTTCAGCAGCCCAAAGTTACTTTGAATGAGCTGAGTGAATTTGGGAGACATAATTGAATAAGGACTCTGATATTGAGTATAACAGGCAATTATTATTGCTCGAGGAGCGAACTCAAGAAATTAGCAAATCATTTCAGAATAGAAAACAAATTCTTCATTTTTATTTTATTGTTGTTTTTGTGAAACTCTGCACGTACTTGATTTTTGATATCTTTTAGAAAAAAATGTTAGTTTGATTCTCTGTATTGTGAATTTTGTTTGCATATTGTCGTAAATACATTAAAATTTCGTACATCTGAATTTGAATAATATGCGCTAAAATTTCTTTGGAATTTTTATTCTTCACATTATTCATTTAATATGTATAAGAACATGTATTTATTGAATAGATAAATTATCATTTTTTAGTAAATGCATTTTTATTCTTTTTTTTCAGTCGACTGTCTCCAGCTTTCCATTCATTGAAAACGAAAGTCATGAAAGTCTTATTTTTTTTTAAAACAGTTTTGAACCTAATTTTCTAAGGATTGATACTATCCGAGTCAATGAAGTTTTTTATGACATCAGGTATGTCAAATGAGTTTTTCTATCTCACGAAGTCCAATCGGATGTATATTCTAACACTTTCCTTGATATTTTCATCATTATTTCAAATTCAGCATTTTTTTCTTGTGATTGAACCCTATTTTCAGCAAATGCGTGCGCTCCTGTCTGTTGTGGGAAGGTCACAGTCTATCGCTACCTTCTCTCTTTCCCGCAGCCCGCGCGCCTAAAAACAAACTTCAAATCACTCCGTGTCGTAGGTATGACAATGCTGAGTTCATCTGTATTTATACGATATTATACGTCCATGGTTCTGAACTTAAGGTTGTAAAGCTGATTTTTGGCCTAAACTAATTGAGGCAGTTATTCAAGGACAAGTGTATCACTTACTTGAGATCCCTGAAATGTAACAATACTGTTACGTTTATTAAAAAAAATTCAGTTTTTAGCTGAGACTCTTCCAAAGCTAGCAAATAAAATATTAAGAGTTGTCAGCTCTTAACTCTTTTGGAAAATTCTCTCCAACCTTACGGACCTAGCTTTCATTCGTCTGGTAGGTACCTGGTACCAAATAATAGGCGACGATTTTTACGTATGCGGTGCTGTTACTATTCGTATATGTATATTGATATTGGTACTTACCAAAAATAGGCGTACCCTTCTATTTTCGGCTACGTGCTAACTGATGAGAATCATTTGCATTCCTAAAATAGGTAAATATAAATTCTATGAATTTTTCGATGCCAAATCTTATATTTGTAATGCAGTACGTTGTTGTCTTTTAAATACTCAAATTGATGACGATTATTACGTGTCTGGAAACTCGTTAACCAGTCTAATGAATACTAATATAATAATGAAGGCAAAATTTTGTTTGTCCCTTTATTGGAATCGTGAACATCATTAAAAATGTGTAGAGTATTGTGTAAATATATAGGTTCTTTCCCTATCTAATTTTATGAATCAAAACCAAAACATCAAACATATATATAAGGATTCGTTCAAATCACTAATTTTAGCCATAAAATTTAGGGAAAAATACATCTTCACTTTTTTCTGTCAAAATATAGGTGCTATGTAAAATTTGATTTTTAAATCGAAATCACAAATTTTTTTCAAATGGCAACATGGTGGCTCGTCGGGTTTGGAAAAAAAATCGTTTCATTACGATGAATTTGATACGACCATGCACTAATAGGTTTTGAATAAACTGCTGTAGATAAACGTTTAATCTTACCTGAAATAAATAAATTTAGATTTGAATGCATCGAATAACCTGTGTCAAACAAAACTTATGAAACAAAATCATAAGGGAGGTCGATATCTTCAAAAGGTAATTCTTGTGTATTAATGCAAGGAAATTTGTTATTTCTATTTTTTTTATGGAGTTTGTTTCTGTGTGCAGTATCAAATCAATCGTAATAAAATGCTATTTTTTCTTAACCCGACGATTGAGATTTGAAAAAAAATTATTAGAAATTTTAAAATGAAATTTTACCGAGCGGATACATTTTGAACGAAAACAGTAAAGTTGTATTTTTCCCAAAATTTTAGTACTCAAATTAATGATTCGAAAGTATCCATAGCACTTTAGAATTAAAAAAAAATCAAGATAAAAAATGAATTCGGTGATAAAAATTGACAGGCAATACATGATTGTATTCAGTATTTCATAAAGAGATAAAAGAAGTGAAAATATACCGCGTGTCTCATTTTAAAATCGAAGTTTATGTCACTGCTGGTAAAACCGGAAGTAGCATGAATCTCAGTTACTTCTCAAAAATGCAGTTTTATGTCATATACAGATTTCCCAAATTTCATTCCATTATCGTCAAAACCAATAAAGTTATAAGGGCGAGTCACTCTCCGCGGACACCCGGTATAACACCTCGTTAAAATTATGAGCATTCACCTGAAGACGATTGCACAAGTAAATGAGCATAAGGCAAAAATGCTTTATTGAATTTTACAATAAAACAGTATAACGACTTAAACGACAAAGAAATAAATACAAACTCTTAGACGATGTGGACAATCCTGAAACAAATTCAAAAAAAGGAAAGCTATTCCAATAGTACTGCAATCTGTGAAGGTATCTTTGAAGTTTCTTATATCAATTTGGCCAATAATTTCAAAAGTTACTTTAACAAAGTTCCACAGCAAAAAGCTATGTATCAGAATTTTATGGAAAGAAATATCGAAACGTGTCCTAAAAATTCGAATGCAACTGGCCATGATGGAATTTCAAATTATCGAATGAAAACATGATCTTACCAATTATGTAAATTAATAATGTACATCATGAATTTGTCTATGGAACAAGGATTTTTTCCTGATGAATTGAAAACTGCTCTTGTCTTGCCAATTGTCAAAAAAGGTGACTCAAATATTTATGATAAGTATAGAGAAATCAGTCTCCTCTATAGTATTTCTAAGACTGTCGAGCTCAATATTAAGAACCAATTGGTGTCTTTTTTTTTCTTCCAATGTTCGCCAAATCAGCATGGGTTCACCCAAAACAAAACAAAAAATGCTCTCGATGGAAAACTTCACATCAGTGAACTTTTCTTTGATTTATCTAGAACATTCGATTGTGTTGATCATAAACTCCTCCTGTTGAAGCGATATGGAGTTATTGAAGGCATTGCATTGATTTTGATAAAATCGTACTTGTAAGGCAGGATCCAAAGAGTAGTATTCAGAATTCAACCGGCAACCATTGAGCAGGGCATCCCTCAAGGCTCTATACTCGGGCCTCTAATCTTCCTTGTATATGCTGAAGATCTGATGAATTAATTCAATAATCTTGCAGAAATTCATCTGATTGCCTAAGCACACGATAGGTACCAATTTTCTCGTCAAGGGGCAGAATGTAACAGCTTCCACTGAACTGACACAATCTTTGATCAAGTGATATTATGGGAATACAAAAATAATTTGACACTCAACATATCCAAAACAGCGCTGATGGAATTCATTCTGCATAATGTCCCAGAAAATTTCGAAATCCATGAAAATGACGATTTGCAAGTGGAATCTTGCTCACTACAAAAATGCTGTCTCTTACATTATATCACTAACTCACATGGGCTGCCCATATTGAAACCCTTCGCATTAAAATTCGTGAAAATTGTTATGCATTGACGTTTATGTCAATGCACTGTGCAAAGGAGTGTTGTTGAACTTGTACTATGCGACCATACATGGTTATTTACGTTATGGAGTTTTGAGTTGGGTCTGAATCATTGGACAATTTTGGATGTAGGCAATCATGTAGAAATAAATCCAAAGAATTAAAAATACTAACTGTTGCTGGCATTTATATTTACGAACTTTGCATCTACGTATATAAGAATAAACAGAACTTCGCGAGTAACCAGCTTCAGTACTTGACTCGTTCTTGAGATTTACTTATACCCAATACGCACCGAACTACTTTTTTATCTTTTGTCAACGGACTTCCAAGGATAAAGTGCCAATGGAGATCTACTTTAAATGTTCTTCGAGTGATTGTATATATTGGCCAGCTCGCGCAATGCTACCTGTCGAATGTATCTGTCACTGTTCGTGACGATATGGAGTACTTTGTTTTGCATCCTCCCCTGTCTCAACATTTGATACTTGGGGAGGCTGCAAAACACTGGACAGGCATAGGTCATCGCTGACCTGATGACCTGTTTGTAAAGTAGTATGTTGCTTTTAGCTGCTAGCCTTGAGCTTCTCGCCATCATTGGATGCGTTCTTTTAATTGCAGCTCCTGCACGCTACATAACAAGGCTGTACTTCCAGGTACCCGACTTTACAATCTGATTTTCTCCAAGATGCTGCTGTCATGCTTGCAAATGACTGGGCATATATTGCCGTGTTATCGGCATAGATATCCGTGCACGTGGCTTCATTCGTTGGAAAGTCCTGCGTATATAGCGAATACAAGTGTGGAGACAAGCTCGACTCTGCGGCACTCCTGCTCCGGATCGCATCATTTCTGAGCGGGTGTTGTTCACTTTAACCTTGAAACATTCTGGATATCCAGCAGGACCATAACTGTATTGTGACCTAGTTGGAAGCCCTTCCTCACCTTGTGGACAATCCAGGCAACCTGAGAGGACTTGGAATGTCCTTTCCGGAACCCGAACTGCTCCACCGGGATGGGATAAAAATAATTGAAACGTTGTGAGAAACTGAAAGAAGTAAAAATCTTTCAGTCCATTAAGACGATGGACTACCGAAACATGAGTAATCAATGTTAGCATCATCAAAAGCCATAGGGCTTGATAATTTTCTGTTTGTTTTGCAAATATCTTACCTAATTGATATAATCACATCAGTTATTGGCTAGAACGAAACACTGCACACGTAATCAATTAGTTTTTTAACAAATTCACAGAAACAATGCCCACTAATTCACTTATTTGAAGGAATAAAATGTCAATAATATACATACGCTTATTTCATATACCAACAGCGTCGCACATTGTAAATTAAACGTTTATTATATATTATTTGTTATTATTTCACACCAAACTGATAAATACTCCTTATATTTCACTGATCTTCGCATATTAACGTACAAAGACTAAAATTTTGAGAGTACAACGTCAAGATTATCTGACCACTCCTCCTCGGAGGCTATTGGTCAAGCGAAACCGGTAGAACCACAGGTAGTACCTGTCTGCAAAGACTCCATTGATTCTGTTTCGGTATTACCGATTTTCGTTATGGAAGATCGAAGTATCTGTCTCCTTCTTTTTCTTCGTCATAGACGTGTACAGGATCGGTGTGTGGTCAAAAGTCTAATTGTAATTTCTGTTCCCGTTACGAGTAGGACTGGATCAGTTTTTCTATACAGGGTGTTTCATAATTGAATGCTGAGACTGAAGGGCGATAGTCGATAATCCTTCGGTGATTTTAAGAAACATTCTCTACATTCTTACGTTCGCAACCACTTTGTTTATTACATAGAGTGTTGACAGTCAACAAAAATATTAGATTTTCCTCAATATCTGTCAAACCGCTTTATTTTTCTTCATTAACTTTGGTTCATGCAAACTACGCTTAAAAATACGTTTTTTCCAGGATAAAGGTTTTTAATAGTCATCAGTGACATCCCAGTTAACATTCCCTGCAATTTGTTTAATCGAAATAATGATACGTCCTCGTTTTTTTATAAATTATTATTATTTTTATAAATATTATTTTATATTTTATAACTTTATCGTTTCATAAAAATGTTCTCTTGACTTTTTTCGCCCGCGGTGGGTGGTTTCCGAACGGTTCCTGAGTCAAAGCCAAAGTCAAAATATACTTCAATCATAGATAGATAGATATATAGATAGAGAAAGGATAGTCGTTGCTGACTAGTTAGAAATAAAACTGGTTGATATTGGGGATATAGAGTTTATTCCAAGCTTTCGTAAATTTTATTAACATCTTCAGGGAACAACAAAGAATTATTCATGTCAATTTTACATTGGAATTGTATTAGCAATCATTGTAACATTAATTAAGAAACATTCATGAAAATTTTAACTTTAATGTTCAATAACACATATTTCTCTTTTAACAACAAAATTATAAACATAGTTTTGGTACCCCAATGGAAGCTTCAATCTCCCCTATATTAGCTTTATATGTAATGGATGATGTGTTGGACACAGCAATTCCAGTACTATCATTTAATCATTTTTTTCATCAAAAATATGTTGATGATATCATTGTCGCCTCACCAAAAGATGGCATTACTGAGATTCTTAGTAATTTCAACAGTTTTGATCCATATATCCAGTTTACAATAGAAACTGAGGATGATGATTGTTCCGTACCTTTCTTAGATACAAGTCATACGTAATCTTGATAACAAAATACTTATAGACTGGTACCGGAAACCATGCAGTTCTGGCAGATATATTAACTTCGAGTCTTATCACAAGCGTCCAATGAAAATAAACCTTGTGAAACAGATGAAAGCTGGAGTGCTCAAAATCTCAGACAAATCCTTTCAAAAAAAAACCTAGATATTCTTTTTAAACTCTTTTCAGACAATGCTTATCCACCTAGCTTACTGAGAAGTATTCTGTTCAGCACACCACTAAATATTGAAACATATATTATATCTAACAATCTTAACATATCCACTAATGGCAATGTTGCTAATACTAATCCTACAATTCCTACATTTACTTCACTTCCATATATAAAAGATATTACACCAAGATTGTCCAAGCTTCTTCATTCAGTGTGCAATATAAAAATTGTAAATAAAACTACTACCAATTAGATCAATTTATTCAAAAGTAAAAGATAAAATTCCACTAACTTCTACTTCAAATGTAGTGTATATCATTTCTTGTCAGGACTGTGATAAAAATTATATTGGCCAGACTTCTAGATGCCTAAAAAGTAGAATTTCCTCTCATATAAGTGATTGTAGACTTCATCCTGAAAGATGTGCTCTTGCTGATCACGCAAACAAATTTGACCATCGAATATATTATAATTCAACAAAAATATTAGCTGAAGAGACACATATGACTAAGAGAACTTATTTGGAAATGGCCTGTATATCTCAAGATAAAAACTGTATGAATAAAAGAACTGATATAAATCATTTAAGTGAGATTTATTCCTTCTTACTGTCGTTGGAACACACTCTCCCAACAAACAATAATATTTCCATAACTACTCAATTGGAAATGTAATATTTTTCCTAATTTACAAAACTACAGTTGTATATATCAATTTTCAACAGCTGGTAACATTGACTTGAAAATTACAGATTTCTTTTCTATTGACACCTGATGTATATCCCTTGGATATAATCAACAAGTCTTTTGTTTTTCGACTGAAATTTTTAAATTTTCTGTTATTTATATTGGTAGATCCCATTTTTTTATATATTATTTACGATTTTAAACTGTGGTGTCACTATTGAATGAATTAAGAACATGTCAACCAACCTCACTATAGTTGTAAATAAAATTCAAAAACATCAAAAGGTAAAATTTACATGAATAATTCTTTGTAGTTCCCTGAAGATGTAAAAAAAATTTACAAAAGCTTGGAATAAACTCTATAAAAGAGTACAATTTTGACTTGCTGCTATCCCCAATATCAACTGGTTATATATAGATATACAGATATTGATACATAGATAGATATTTATTAGACAACTTTACATTTACATGTTTGCTGCAAGTCAGGCGTTTAACAAAAAAAAATGATTTAAAAATATATAAAAGTATATAAAGTAGTAAATTCGTGAGGTTGCGGTCAATTGGTGCGCTAATTAGAAATACTGTTTGAAATTTGTCGAGCTACTTTAAAAGTATATTGTTAAAAAATTGTTAAAATTGTTTTTTCCGTTAACCAGCTGTCGTCCCCTTACGAACGGCAGCTCTCAAAATTCAAAACTTGTGCGAGCCAAGAATTAACGAGGTCTTACCTTTTTAGGTGCGATTCCTAGCACGATTCGACGAGAATATCAAATTCAATGTGAAAAATTCATAGCAAAAAATATAACTTAAAAAGTTATTCAGATGGAAACAATACAAGATATTTGAATTCAACCATGTTCGATTCATGCTTGAATTATGCGTTTCAAAACCCATCATTATAGAATTCTTGCAAACTGTAATACACTCTTCCAGACAACAAACAGTTTACATCCTATCTAAACCGAAAAAGTGATTTGAGACTTTATGTTTGATGGAAGTTGATTAAACATCTTACATCCATAATAAATTATTGAATTTTTGAAGAGACTTCTTCTAGGGATTCATTTTCTTGTCGTGTAATATGATCAGAACTAACATAGTGAATTTTGTTTCATGCTTGTATGTCAAACACAAGTGTGAAAATTGCAACCACTGTTAAAATTTTATGTTTCAGAAACAGAGGTCCCGGCATAAATATCGCAGAACACGTTTCTACAAAATTAGAACATTCTGAAATCGATAATCACAACAAACTCCCCAAAATGTTATTCCAGACCGCAACGTGACTCAATAAGAGAATGGTACAAAGGTTTGCAAACTGTCAATACATAATAAACAGAAGAGAGCTTTTTACATAGAATTTCAGTACGCTGCTCAAATTTTAACGAACTATCAAAATATACACCTAGGTACTTCAAACCTAATTTTTTTACAACAATATTATTGTCCAACGGTATATCTTCAAGGTGACATCTGAAGGATTGTGTTGAATGTCAGTAAATTTGAATCACACCACTCTTTTACTGTTTTCAGATCAAATCGTATCATTTCATCAAGATCCTTTTTGTACTTGTGGTGCCAAAATATAGTGCTGTCACCATCAGCAAAAACAGTAAATAAACCTCAAATCTGAATATTCTATATTCATTAATATCCAATAAAAATATAATTGGTCCAAGTATGGAACCCTGAGGAACCCCAAAGTCAATACTCTTCAATTCCGAATATGATGAAATTCTGATTTCGTTAAACAAGAATTGAAGCAATTGACAGTGATTCCTGGAAATCCAAATTTTTGTAGTTTTAAGCAAAAGTATTTTATGATTCACACAGTATTGAATGAATCATTTTATATAGGGATTACCACGTGACCCGTACAATAAAAGTTTTGATGATCCCATTCGAATGAAATTCGGAAAATTTGGAACATCACATAGGTCAACATAATAATTTTCAGTATCATAGCACTTCACAAACTTACATATTTTAATTAGATCACCCAGTATTTTAGCACATATTTGGGTGTATTATTTTTAAATTCGGAGAATTAATAAAAAAGTCGCTTTTATACAATGGTTTTCATCACTTATCGTTTGTCTCACACTCTTTATCAATTTCGAATTTCGAATTATTTGGAATAGTTCGTAGCAACGTTTTTTTTATCAAAAACCACTGAGAATTTTTCAGTAGTTATACCAATGTATAAAACGACAGATTACATCACCAATGTGAAAAGTATTTTTTTTTATTGGTGCCTCATTTTACCAATTTCAAGTAAGCCTCAGCGTGTTTAAATCGAAATTTAAAAAAACGCGCGTTTTTTAAAGTTACCATGGCACCATCAACAACTCGAGAAACGTGAAGACGTCTAAATGACAATTCTTTGATTATTGATCTGACAGGAGTACCTTGTAACGTCAAATAAAACATTACTAACAAATGCAAGACAGCATAACTCGTATTCATGATTTCGAGGTGTATCAATAAAAAAAAAGTATTTGTGGATAACTGGTCGGCGCCGTCGTGCTCGAAAAATCGCGCGTGTTTGAAAGACCTTTAATATACTATCTCACACCACACATGCCATTTACTTCGAATTGGGATACTTGATTGCAGTGAATATTCGAGATGAATCTACTATGAATTATTTGAAGTGGGTTATCAGTTGGATTTTCGTTTTCAGCTCACCGCGATAAGCATTATTTACCAAGTTCCTAATGATATTCAAAACTCAAATAAACCTCAATAAAAATTGGGCAGGTATACCATCAGAGGTAGAATAACTCTATGTGAGGTCCAGCAACCCTTTTGGTTTATTGCACGGGAAGGAAATATAAAACAAAACCGAAGTTGTATTGATGCATAATAAGAAGATTATTGCACAAAAAAATGGTTTGTTGGAGGAAACAAATCGATGGGATTTATTTTTTTATGGCTGAGAATAACGAGTGATGCAGCGAATGTCATTATTTTTCATTTAATTTGCAATAACTTACTTGTTTCATGACTTATCAAAAACACATTGGTAAATATGTACTTACTCTGTTGATCGAAAGTTTGATTTTGTGGAGAAAATTCGCTTTTTGACACGGTATTTTTATGATTTTAACCTAAAAGTCGGAAAATGAAAAATTCAAAATCAAGGAAAACTATTTAATTTTCCTTGATAATTGACTTGGTCTTTTGGATTTTTCAACCTTCCATAATCTGAAAATAAAAAAATAAACAAAATTCAAGAAAATCTATACAGGGTCTTTCACGACGACCGTTCGTTAGGAATATAACCGTTAAAAATAAAAACTTGAAATTTTGTGGTAGTGGGTTTTACAATATGGTCTTTTCAACTAAAATATTTTCAACTTCCGGTCTCTTTTCGTTATACCGGAAGTAGAGGGCAACTTCCTCATTTCAAATGGAAACCCCTGTATTTCATTACATTTTTTAATTTTCCAGCAGATTTTTAGGCCCACTTTGTGTAACAATGCACCCAATTTTTTTACAGTTACAGCATTACTCCGAAAAAATCATAGTAATAGTTGGAAATGGGAAATTTCACAGAATTACACCTGAAGCATCAAGTCATAAACTAGGCCAATCAATAGAGATTATTTCGAAACAAAAATTCTAGTAGGAAACCGACTGTGCCATAATATGAAATACAGTCCATAGTTATATTCTGTTATGTTTTCGACTCGCAACTGTCATTTATTAATTTGTTATAAACATTTAAATACAAAAAACGTGTTTTTCTTCAGTGTTTTGCTTATAAAATGAAAGCCAAGAGTTTTGACCTAATTTTGACCTAATTTGTTAAATCAATTCCTTCCTATTTTCTTTTTGACACAGTTTGACATTTCATTTGGGGTTCTTCAGGAATACATTTTTGGGCCGTTAATATTTCTGTTATATACTTGTTAATGACCTGACGAGTATGTTGGAACATCCACGATTGTACTGTAGGTTGACGACACATCAATGTCTGCAGCAACAAATATAATCCTGATGAGCTCGAAGAGAGGCTGAATATTGTCAGCAATAATTTTACATGTTGTCAGAATAATAAACTTGTTGTTAATGCAGAAAAATCAGTATTAATTGAATTATTTGGTACAAAAAGATGTATTAATCATATACAGGTTTTAGTCAATAATGTTACAATTTTCCCAAGTGGAACAACAACATTTTTGGGTGTTCATATTGACGGTAATTTATGTTGGAAATTTCACTCAAACCATGTGGTTGAAAAACTTAACATCAATAGAGATACAAAAATGTCAAGTTTTTTGTTTTTGACAGTGGTACAAAAATATCTGTGCAAGTATTTCTTGAGGATATGGAAGAACTTGTATGGCTAATTTGGAAGAAAGAGTGAGGATGCCTGTGCCCCCGGACCCCTCCGACCCGTTTGTATATGAGAAAATTATGTCATTTGATTGGTTTATATACTATGAGGGAAAGTGTCAGGACAATGGGTTGAAATTCTGAATTGATTTTCAAGAAGGTCATTTTTTTCGAAAAACTGACTGTGAGAATCTTAACCTCTAGATAGGTGTGCGTCCATTAATTTTCGGCTCCACTAGTCTGCAGTATTAGAATATTTTAAATGAAAGTGAAACAAGCAAAGCAAGCATTCGTATAAAGTGGAAGGCAAAGCAGCAGCAGTTATGTGGTTGTTACGTCGAGATTATGTACTTTTTCAATTATCACTTTAGTGCCGTCTAGCTGACCATGCAGCGTTTTGTACGCCTATTCGATGCTGCGTGTGTACTTTTCACATTACGTCGAAATTTGGTTAAGTCGGAAAACCGGTTGATTTGTTTGTACGGTAATTTTTTAGATTTGGTAGTTTTCAATAGATTAAGAAGATTTACTCACATCTGATTTCTTTTATATCATATTTGTTCTCACCGATTCTCAGGGTTATGATCCTACTTTTGATTTGAGAGAATTGATGTTATTTTCTCGATAGGTCATATTGAGATGAAAATAATGATCTGTTGAGGGAATTCCTTCTCACGTCCGGAGAATTTAGCATCTTAGGCTTATCACTTTAGGAAAGTTGGAGAGAAAATAGCAAAACAATGCAAACTTTCACAAAAGTTGTATTTTTGTACTCAATGAAACAAAAATAATTTGCGCCTCCGTACAAGGTCGGCAACATTGTTAAAATAGTTATTTATGTATCAAGGACGTAAAGTAGGCGTTTATGGCATGCGGCGTGGATGATGGCCCGATGGCGTTAGCCGAGGGCCATCACACGCCGAAGGCCTTAAACGCATTTTACGCACGTGATACATACAAAATTTTATGCACTAGCGGTTTTATAGCGCGAATCACAAATACTGACTTGAATTGCAATGGTCTACACGTTTCATACGTTATGCATACAATAATTAAGGGTAACATAATATGAGGAATGTGAAACTATAGTAGCTGAGTGCTATATTGGAGAATCTATTTCAAATAAATAGATCATCACCGAAAAAATTGCCAACGATTATGAACAAATGTTAGAAAGAGTATTGCTCTATTGAACTGAAATGATTCTAATTCGTGTTAGGAATTGCATGAAATGATGTGTGAGTATAGACAATTTGAGAATTTTATCTTCTTTACGGCCCGCCGGGCCATAATGCGCCCACGGGCGGTAAAGTGCCACTTTACGCCCGGCGAACCGGGCGGTAAAGTGTACTTTACCGCCCGCTAGTGCATAAATGTTAATTATACACATTTCTTGTTATATTGGAGAGAAAAAAAATGCAAGTCGCAAAATGACGAAAAGAAATAAAATATCCATTATCGTTCAATAATTTTGCGACCATTTCCAAGTTTGGTATCCGAGTAAATAAATTATTTATTTATACTTTTGTTAATAACTCTTCCGAAAAAAATCTAAAAGAGTGGCAAATGCAAAGAAACGATTCTTCCTTTGTCATAAGTCTCGTCGAAACTTTGCCATCTCCGCCAAATAAGTTATTTATCCACACTTTTTCAAAAAATTCTAAAAGAGTGGTAAACGCAAAGAAACGTTTTTTTTTATCTCATAAGATTTGCCGAAACTTTGTCACCGCCGCTGATGATGGCCCCATTTTTTTTGTTTATTTTACACAAACATTTTTTTTGCAACCTTAACTGATTTTGGAAATAACTCAAACGTTTTTTCTATTGATCGAGAACGTAGGGAGTAATTGCCCAGAAAACATATTGAAGCCACTATCATCATAGATTTCGGGAACTTTGTCAAAGGACCCCGCAACTCCTTATGAAATTTGGGTTCCTGGTGGATTTTTTTGAATTTTTGGTATGATGTAGTTCATGTAATTCTCAACCATTGTTACAATTGCGTCAACACAAAAAAATTAACAGTTTTGCTGGTAGGGGGCGTTGAAATCACCCCTTGCGCAGATGAGACTATTTACTTTTGAATCCGGTAACAATATTTTCCCTTGTTTCATTGTTGCTAATATTGCACAATAGTGTACTGTTTTATAAAAAAATTCTTACCCCCCCTTCTTCCTTCCAACTCAATTCGATGCAGTTCAAGTTATTTTGAATAGAAATTGATTGAGTGACAAACCCCAAAAATGAATAGGTTTGATGCTAGGGGGCGTTGAAATCATACCTTGCTCAAAATAGACTATTCATTATTTTAGGCCGAAACAATATCTCACAAGTATTTTAGATTAGATTATGCTGAACAATTGTGTAATTTTCCATTAAAAAAATCTAAAACCTCCCTCTAATACCCTACCCCAATTTTAAAACACGAAAAAATTAATTCAGGCACCAACTCAAATTCAAATTTTTCAAATTGTGTATGTCTAATTTTCATTTATTTTCAAGATTTTCGCCCAATCAATTAATATTCGAATAACATGAGCTACGCCCGACTAAGAAGTCAGCGAAATCCACCAATATATATATTTTTTTGAAGTGAGGTAATGGTGAACGTCTGAATTCTTGAACGGATTTTTCTGAAAAAAATTCGGATTTGATCACATTACAATCCAATATGGCGGATTTTAGGTTTTTCTGTAAATACCATCAACTCAGTTTTTTCAAATGGAACACCCTGTATATTTTTACAATATTCAATTCTACCCGTCAAAAAAAGTTCAAAAGTTATGTCAAATGTATTTATTTCTAAACAATTGAAAAAAAATATTTACCTTGTGGATGAATGCGATTTGGACAAGGCTATTCACAATGAGTCGCACGTAACAGAAAAACATATCTTTTTCTGAAAAATTTTGTGTGTCACTTATTATAGATGAATCAATTCAGTCACATCCATTTTGAGCAAATTTTTTTTTGCAAATGCAACCCCTATCTGTCTTTCTAGAACATACATTCAGGAAAAAAAATCACACGTCAACAATTGAGAAGATGATGCATTTATCTCAAGTGAGGAGGCAGAAATTAATGTTTTGGCGTATTTTGAATTCGATCCAAAAGCTTCATCATATTCATTATTTCCGATACTACTACCAGTTTGAAAACAAAATCGATAGAATGTCATCAAGAATGGATATCATACAATATGCTAAACTTGCGTGCACTGCTGAAACTCACAGGGCGAGGAATAAAAAATTAACTGACTATCTTATCTCGAAAATCGCTCACAAATTGTAAAAACAAGTCACCTCTCTCGAATGGCGATAACTCAATGCGGAGTGCCGCAGGGTTCAGTACTTGGCCGCTATCTCTTCCTTCTCTATATAAATGACCCCACAAAAATTAATATATCAGGAAAGTATACATTGTTTGCCGACGTGACGACAACTTCTAAAACCAACCTACTAATAATATTCCGCTGCGAGCTTTCTGCCCTGAGCTTCTCGGACTCCACATTGACAATAAATCAAAATTTAACGACCACGTCACTAAATTGTGCAAGAAAACAGCTTATTTTGCTCGTATTGAATCCCACCGGGTCTATGGCATAGCATTCTGGGGAGTGTGCTGCAAACAACTATTATAGATGGTTCGATTCGTACACAAAAGAACCATTAGGGCTATCCGCAAAGTAAAATTGCATGATTCTTGCAGGGACCTTTTCAAAACTCTTATGGCCGATATCACCAACTGATTCATAAAGTTAGGAAATACCTTAATCGGATTTAGGAATACCCAAGTGCAATTTGCGTTTCACCACACGTTAAATAATGCTTAAGAGTGATAGGAAATACCTACGTTAAGTATTTCCTATCACTTTTGAGCATTATTTAACGCTTGGTGATACGCAAATTGCACTTGGGCATTCGTAAATTCGATTTAGGTATTTCCTAACTTTAGGAATTAGTTGGTGAAATCGGCCAATAGACTCCTCACAGACCATCAATCTTCATTTTAGAAACCACCTGCTTAATTCACAAATTTAATGAAATGCTTCCTAACCATTCCATGCGATCATCGCAAAAATTTAGATTATCCTTATCTTTACCAAAAAACAAACTTGTCAAGGATTCACTCATTTATAATGGACTTGAAATTTATTATTGCCTACCATTACGTTTAAGGATGACTGAATCACTTGGATTATTGAAAAAAATAATAAAAAAATTGCTATTCTGTCATCATTTTTTACAACTTGGAAGAATTTTTTTGTAGTGAACCCTTATTACAATAAGCTTACCTCATAGGTGTTTTGATTGACCTGAATATGTTTGCATCGTTACTTAGGAAAAAAAATTGTCACAATTTTCAATATGTCTGTATCAGCACCATGTTTTTTATTGTTTTTTAAAGTGTTAGTTTGTAATGTTCTAGTTTGTAATACCTATACAACGACTTTGTCGATAAGATTTGTATCTTCTGACAATGAAGCATATTGGTATTGTATTGTATAATCTTCATTACAGTATAGTGTGAATTAATGAACATTATATTCACTTATCTCCCAATTACTCGCCCTGTACGCTTTAGCATTGCATGAAATTCCATCATACTGCATAATATTCATTCTTGACGATATTCTATTGTTTCGATTTCCGAACCCTACTAATTAATGAATATTTTGTTGAGTTATAATTTAATTTATCGCTCTATACACTTTAGCAGCGCTTGAAACTTTACCACACTACATAATATCCAACGAATATGACATTATATCGATTTTGTTTTCGAACTCGAAATAGTTTCGGAAATAATGAATAATTTGTTTATATATATTTTTATTTCTTGCAGTGTACGATTTAATAGCTCTTGAAATTTCATCACACTACATAATATCCATTCCTAATGACATTCTATCGATTCTGTTTTCGAACTCATAGTAGTTTCGAAAATAATGAATATTTTGTTTAGTTACCTTTTTATTTCCCGCCTTGAATGCTTTAGCAGCACTCGAAATTTTATCACACTGTATGATATCCATTCCTAATGACATTCTTTCGATTTTGTTTTCGTACTCGTAGTAATTTCGGAAATAATGAATATTTTGTTTAGTTACCTTTTTATTTCCCGCCTTGAATGCTTTAGCAGCACTCGAAATTTTATCACACTGGATTTTGTTTCCCAACTCGAATCTGTTTCGGAAATAATGAATATTTTATGTAGAAATCTTTTTATTTCTCGCCATGTACGCTTTAACAGCGCTTGAAATTTCATCGCACTGTATAATATCCATTCCTAATGACATTCTATCGATTTTGTTTTCGAACTTGTTGTAATTTCGGAAATAGAGAATATTTTGTTTACCTAGTTATCTTTTTATTTCTCGCCCTGTGCGCTCTTTAGCTGCGCTTGAATTTTCATCACACTGTATAATATCCATTCCTAATGGCATTCTATCGATTTTGTTTCCGAACTCGTAGTAGTTTCGAAAATAATGAATTTAATGTTTATTTATCTCTTTATTTCTGACCCTGTACGCTTTGAGCGCTTGAAATTGAATCACACCATATAAAATCAATTCCTAATGACATTCTATCGATTTTGTTTCCCAACTCATAGTAGTTTCGGAAATAACGAATATTTTGTCAAGTTCTCTCTTTATTTTTATTTCTCGTCCTGTACGGTTTAACAGCGCTTGATATTTCACCACCTGTATAAAATCGATTCCTAATGACACTCTATCTATTTTTTTTCGAACACGAAGTAACTAGTTGAATATTTTGTTGAGTTATCTTTCTATTTTTCACCCTATATGCTTTAGAAGCGCTTGAAATTTGATCACACTATATAATATCCATTCTAATGACATTCTGTCGATTTTGTTTCCGAACTCGAAGTAGTTTCAGTTATCTTTTTATTTCTCGCCCTGTACGCTTTAGCAGCGCTTGAAATTTCATCACACTGTATAATATCCATGTGACGCCAATTCGTGAAACATCTGACTCAATTTTTGATCGTTAACGTCTCATAACTGGTGTACGTTTGGAATCGTTGAAATTCATCTTTTAATGAAACATCCAATAAAATGTCAATGGTGAGATGAAAGGGGCCGCTTCCCTCTGTTATGACTAGCAATAAAGACATTAAAAACAAGTGCTTCTGATGCATACCTGGACGCACTCTTTTACGACAATCGACGATCCACGAGGTGCAATAAAACCATCGGACCGACCTTTTGTAGAGATAATTTTTCTTTAATTTTGTGGTTTTTATTTTCATAATATCCTTTGGGGTTTTATGGCGTACTGAGCATTGCCCAGAGAGTCTTGAAATATTGATAACGCGCCTTGCAGAGGCCTTTATTGTTGGCAAAGACAATTGAATAATTTAAAACATCCCATTCGGTTGATTGAATAAATTTTTTATGATAGTGTAACAGACCGGAGTCTTGTTTTTGTTTTTCAGACTCTGCTTCAACCCTTTCATTCATCAGTCTCTCGTTCTAGAGAACAGCACAATATACAATCGAATTATTCACACAGTGCGATAGGAAATTTTTGACCGACTTTCATTGAAAAAGATTTTTCTTCTGCAATTTTATGACTTTACACCAAATTTCATCAACCTAGGCCAAATGTAATAAAGGATACCGCACACTTCAATAGGGAAAGTGGTCCCCTGTCGAATTTTTGATATGTTATAATCCAAATCATTCCAAACAAAAAGTCCAATGGGCATAACTTTTTCTATAGGCTAGTTTTGACGCTAGAGGCCGCCGAAAACTCTAATTTTTTCTCCATTGTTAAACAACTCAAAACGTTATTCTGAATTATTTTCACTATTCTGAGTGATCACTAATATGAGATACTATTAAAAGTATTGTTCATTGGTGTCAGTACAGGTTTGGTCAAATTATTACTTCAAGTTGATGATGCGACTCAAGGAAGATATATAACAAAAAGTGGTCTATTTCATTTCGATGGAGTTGTGTCGAATGAGTAATCTAATTCTAATACATTATCAAATAATACAAATAATTCATAAAGTTTTGTAGTATTCTTATGAACATCATTTCAATAGTAACATTTCTTTCAACATTTTGGAAAATGAAATTATCGTTTTTGAATTTTTTATTTGTTCTGGTAATTTATTAAATGTTTCTATAGAGCTGAAAATTGGATTTGCTTTTCCTTTGTTGGAATGGATATTGTCCAAGTGAAAGTGGTTCAAAATCCGAGTATTATGACTATGTAATTTGGAATTTTTCTGAATTGTTGTATTACTCTTTTGAATATTTTTGGTTAATTGGAATGCAAATTTAGCTTTTTCAAATTTAATAAGTTTGTTCAATGTCATATTATTGGTGTTTTTGTACAAATCTGAAGATGGTGTATCCCAAGGTTTACCAAATATTACTTTTATTGATTTATTCATCAATCTATAAATAATTTCTTTTTGTTTTTGACTGAATGATGACCACACTGTGATCATATATCTGATTCGAGAGACAATATGTGCGTTATATATTAACAATTGAATATTTTTTCTTAGAAATTGTATTCTTCTGATAGCTCCTATCAGAGGAATAATAGAATTTTTTATTTTCTCTATATGACTCACAAAATTTAAATTTTTGTCAATAATCAGACCGAAATACTTGTGTTTCTCAACGTCAGCAATAGTTCTGTTTTTAATTATAATGTTTTTTCTACATTCATGCAAAAAGCAAAACTTTATTGAACTATATTCAGTGGAAAAAGAAGTTCTTTATTGCACTAGTGCAATAAAGTTTTTATTGCACTCATCTGTCATGGAAATAACGATGTACAGTTACCAAGTACTAGTACGTTTACAGCAGTAACAAATCAAGAAGTGGATTTAAAAAGTACTTCACTACGAAATATTCATATTGAAAATTGCACCAATTGTTCATTCACTTTCAACATTGAGGGTAAAAATAAAGTTTGAGTTAAATTGTTCGTAACGTATTAGTTTCTCAACTTCAGCAATAGTTCTGTTTTTAATTATAATGTTTTATTTGATATTTTCCATATTCTTTTGTTTAAATATCATATAGACAGTTTTTTCTGAATTGATAGTTAAATTAAGTTCATTCAACCATATTTCAATTGTTTTAATATCTTTTTCCAAATTTGTTTTTAAGGTTTGAACATTTTTAGATTTGTGATAGAGTACAGTATCATCAGCAAAAAAAAATGCGTACCAATTAGGTTGATATTCATAATGCTATTAACATAAATCAATTAAAGTATTGGTGCCAAAACAGAACCCTGCGGAACTCCAAATGTTGATACTTTTTCGTAACTTTTATATTGGTCAATAAGTGCATATTGTACAAGATTTCGGAAATAATTTTGAAATATATTCAATGCCCCTTATACCCAGGTTATTTAAGATGTCTAATAGAATTGTATGATTGACAGTGTCGAAAGCTTTTTTAAGATCAATGAATATTGCAACACCATAATTACTTGAATCTAAAGTTTCATGAATACTACTCATAAAGTCAGTAACTGCTGCTTGGGTATTGGAATGTTGTTGGAATGCATATTGAAATTTATCAAAACCAATATTAGCATTGATGAAATCAACTAATTGGATTTTCAACACTTTTTCAAAAATTTTAGCAAACACATTCAAAAGTGCAATTGGACGATAATTTGAAATGTTTTTTCTGTCACCTCCTTTATAAATAGGTTTCAAAATTGTTCTCTTCAAATAGTCTGGAAAAGTACCATTTTCTATACAATTATTAATAATTAAGGATAAAGGTAAGCTTACTAGATCAACAATATCTTTTAAATTGTTTGAAGAAATTTGATCTTCACCAGGTGCTGTATGCGATTTGAGAGTCATAATTATTTTATTAATTTCTTCATCTGAAACTGGCTTCAAAAAAATTGACTTTTATATGGTGACAAATTTTTATGAAACTATATCTGATTATTTCATTGGCGCTCAGGAAGAGTACATTTAGTATAAGGATAATATGGAAAAATAATGGGCCATAACTCAATATATTAAATGTTACATTTTACGTACCTATTGAACCTGGTACCGTTGACCCTAATGAAAAACCCTCGAAACTTTGACATCGTTTCCAAAGCCATCTACAGAAAAAAAAATTCTACATTAAAGGGATGCAATGTTTTTCATATCATCCAGTACGTATATACCTCACAATTTCGAATATACTCAAACAAGTTTTAAAACAAATCTGGACTGTAACATTTTTATACAGGGTGGAGCAATAGTGCGTCAAAGTTCGATTTCTCAAGTTCTATTGTGGTATCGACCTAAAAACGAAAGTTAACTATACAACTAGATCGTGTTGAACAAGAATTTATTGCCACACATACAGGGTGATACGAAAAAAATTGAGTTGGAAGGTGGAGTGCATTATTTTAAAATGAAATATTAATAATGTGATATATTGATATCCTAATATATGATCACTCAGTATATAATTTATTAATACGATTGTCCAGTCTCTGTACTTTATCGCAGATAGAAATACCTACCATTGTTTTTGTATTACTGTCGACTGGTTTTTATGTTGTCTTCTTTTTACATCTATCGGAGCTCGATATGAATATATTTCTCACCACATTATTATTATTGGAAATTTGAAAGTGAATAGAAGTTTTATATTTTCATTTACAAGTCTCGTTATTTTTACCCAAATTACCCCAGTATGCAACAAAGTGGCGACGAGGAGTTTTAACACTTCATAATAAGTGTAGAACCTACTGGTATATAGTGAAAACGTTGGATTTTTAATTTTTTGTTCGCGACATAATTCGGAACAAATGGCAGTTGCAAATCCATCATATTATGGACAAGTACGGGAATTTAGTGCTCAGGATAGTGATTGGGTGATATACAAGCGTAGACTTGATAATTACTTTCAAGTAAATGAGATCGCCGATGGAAAGAAGAAAGCGATTTTGTTAAATGCTTTGGATGAAGATGCTTACAAGCTAATGTACAATCTGTGTCTTCCGAGGTTACCGGAGGAAAAAAGTTACCAACAGCTCACAGAACTGTTTGACCAATATTTCAAAGTGTCCGAGTCTTTGTTTGTGGCAAGATCAAAGTTTTTTGCTGCCTTCAAGAATCATCATGAAAGTGCCAATGAGTGGGCGGCAAGAGTGAGAAATTTAGCTCTCAACTGTGAGTTTGAGGAAGCAGTTATAGATATGATGCTGCGTGATCGATTCATCGTGGGATTTGATAAAGGATCAATTCAGTCTCGACTTTTCAAAGAAAAGTCTACCTCCAAATTTGCGGATGTGATTGAAACTGCAATGACAGAAATGGCATCGGAGGAAAATTTTAGTAGCAAACAGCCTTTCATCAAAACCGAACAAGGAGTGCATCATGTTTCGTCAAGAAGAGATCGTCAGACTCCATCTTCATCATCTCAGCCTTCACAGAGTTCGAGACCCAAGGAAAAGTGCGCGTGTTGTGGTAGAATCAATCATATAACCCAAAATTGCCGGTTACGTAATCATTCGTGTAATCTGTGCAAGTGCAAAGGGCATATGGCTCCTATGTGTCCGAAGAAGAAAGAAAATTCAAGAGGAACTTCATACCCAAGATCCATTCAAAATTTTGTTGAATGTGAAGAGTTGTTCTCAATTACGGATAAAAAGGTCGTAAACAATCCATATGTTATTCAAGTTTTAATTGATGGTAAAAATTATTATTTTCAACTAGATACAGGTGCAAGTATTTCAGCTATGTCAGATATTTTTTGGAAACAAAATTTTTCAAATTATGAATTATTGCCCCCGAATAAAAGTTTGAGTGTTTATACGGGAGAAAAAATGTTTGCTTTAGGAATGTGTAGATTTACTGTCAGCTATAATGATATTCAGAAGGTGCTGAATATTTTTGTTATAAAAAATGGTGGTCCTCCTATTCTCGGTAGAGACTTTATGTCTCTATACGATCTTAGGATCAATCAGATAAATTTTTCTACAGATTCGCTGAATATACAAGTTTTAATAAAAAAATACAATCCGGTTTTTTCTCCAGGAATAGGAACTTTCAATAAAGGTACGGTATCCCTGAAATTAAGAGACGAATCGGTTGTTCCAAAATTTATTAGAGCAAGGCCGTTGCCTTTTGGTATTCGTGATAAAGTTGAGTCAGAATTGAAAAATTTGGAAAATTTAGGTATTATCAAACCTGTATATTATTCGCCCTGGGCGACTCCTGTCGTGCCAGTATTGAAAAAGAATGGTGCCGTAAGAATATGTGGTGATTTCAAAATTACATTGAATCCAGTATTACAGATTGACCAATTTCCGTTACCACGGATAGATGACCTTTTTTCAAGATTACAGGGTGGGGTAATTTTCTCCAAAATTGACCTTTCACAGGCGTACGCGCAGATATGTCTCGATGAAGCTTCAAAGGTTCTGGTTACAATTTCAACTCATAGGGGTCTGTTTCAGTATCAGAGATTACCTTATGGGGTGGCTTCAGCCCCTTCAATGTTTCAAAAAATCATGGAATCCTTGACTCACGATATTGAGGGATGCGTTTGTTTTTTGGACGACATACTCATATGTGGAAGAAAGATTAGAACGTCTTTTTAGCAGATTACAGGATGTAGGGTTGAAAGTTAGCCCTGACAAATGCAGTTTTTTGCAAGATAAAATTAGTTACCTTGGTTACATATTAAATAAAGACGGTCTACATACTTCACCTGAGAAGTTTCTTGCAATAAAAAATGCGCCATCGCCCACAAATGTGAAACAATTACAGTCAGTATTAGGGATGATAAATTATTATGGGAAATTCATTCCCAACTTAGCAACCCTATTACATCCATTATATGAACTTCTTCAAAAAAATGTTAAATGGACCTGGTCTAAAAATTGTGAAGAAGCCTTCAACAGCGTTAAAGAAATTTTGATGTCTACAAAAATTCTGGTTCATTATAACCCTGATTATGTATTGAAATTAACGACCGATGCGAGTCCCTATGGGGTTGGATGTTTTCTTTCCCATGTTATTGAAGGAAGGGATCATCCAATCGCATATGCCTCGCGAACTCTTTCGCCAGCTGAAAAAAATTACCCGCAGGTTGAAAGAGAAGGTTTGTCAATTATTTTCGCGCTATGCAAGTTCAACCAATATTTATATGGTAGGGAATTTACACTTGTTTGCGATAATAAACCACTACTTCCAATTTTTAGCCCCAAAAAGGGCATTCCTCAATATTCTGCTAATCGTTTAAGGCGATGGGCTGTTATATTATCGAATTATAGATACAAAATTGAATATATTCAATCTGAAAAAAACAATGCTGATTTTTTATCTCGATTGCCAATCGAAAATAATGAAAACGAAATTTGGGAATCTGTGGATGTTGATTATATTAATTATTTTTCACAAAGTGAGTTGATATCTACGAATTTTGATAATATTAAAGAATTTACAAAAATTGATGCGATTTTAACGAACATAATGAAATTTTTGAAAAATGAATGGCCGAAATACACGAAAACAGATATTAAATATAAACAATTTTATATGATTCGAAATGAACTGACAATTGAAAATGAAGTTTTGCTTTGGAATAACAGAATTGTTATTCCAGAGAAACTAAGAAATCAGATGTTGAATTTGTCCCATCTCGGGATAGTAAAAATGAAATCTATTGCAAGAGCATTTTTTTTCTGGCCGGGTATCAATAAGGACATCGAATTTTTATGTAATAGTTGTGAAAACTGTTCAGTGAATAAAAATAGTACCCCAAAAACTACATTAAACCCTTGGAAATGGCCAGAAGAAGTTTTCTCTCGTCTTCACATAGATTATATGGGACCCTTTTTAAATAAATATTTTCTTATAATGTTAGATGCCCACTCGAAATGGGTGGAAGTTTTTCCTACTTCTAATATTACTTCACATTTCACAATAACCGCCTTGCATAGTACATTTGCGAGGTATGGTTTAGCCAATCTCATAGTTTCGGACAACGCGAGAACTTTCACAAGTTCTGAATTTCAGCAATTTTTACAAAAATTTAACATCAAACATATAACATCCGCGCCATTTTTTCTGCAATCAAATGGTGCAGCTGAAAATGCCTTTAAAAATATTAAAAACGCATTGAAAAATGCATTGGGTCGAAACAAAAGTATTGATATTAATACCGCATTAAATAATTTTTTATTGGATTACCGAAATAGTAGTCATGGTACTACAGGAGTTTCGCCTTCAATGTTAATGTTTGGGCGTGATTTGAAGGGTAGATTTAGTAGTTTGAAGCCAGGTGTTGAATTGGATATACGAAATAGAATTTTGGATAAACAAAAGAAACAAATAGAATATTTTGGGGGGAAAATGGATAGGAAATTTTGTATTGGTGGGAAGGTCATTGTTAAGGATTACCGAGAAATTAATAAGTATACTTGGATACCAGCTGTTGTGGAAAGAATTATAGGGAAATGTACTTATATTGTTAGAGTTCCTGAAATTGATAAAATATGGAAACGCCATACTAACCAAATAAGAAAAAGCAAAATTCAAAGTGGTTTACGAGATCTTAAAGCTTCTACCGAGAATACTGAACAAATATCAGAACCTATCAATCATAAATTGCTTATACCTCAAGAATTAGATATTCCTAATAATTCACTTATGGACACAAATTCACCTGAAATTGGTAGACCAAAAAGAAATAGAAAACCTCCAGAGCGTTTAAATTATTGAAATATTGTTTAGTTTTTTCTTGAACTGCTTTTGTATTCTCTAGATTCGGGTTTTGTGGAAATAATTTTATTTCTCATTATAAGTTGAATTGGTAGGGGAGGATGTGATATATTGATATCCTAATATATGATCACTCAGTATATCATTTATTAATACGATTGTCCAGTCTCTGTACTTTATCGCAGATAGAAATACCTACCATTGTTTTTGTATTACTGTCGACTGGTTTTTATGTTGTCTTCTTTTTACATCTATCGGAGCTCGATATGAATATATTTGTCACCACATTATTATTATTGGAAATTTGAAAGTGAATAGAAGTTTTATATTTTCATTTACAAGTCTCGTTATTTTTACCCAAATTACCCCAGTATGCAACAAATAATAATAATATATATTAGTAAATTCAAATATCGCTTGGAAGTTACGAATTTTTGGTCGAAATGATAGACTTAGAAAAAAATATTTGTAATGCCATTTTATTGACAGATTTGTAATATTTCTAATACTTTCTCATGCCTTGAAATTATACAGGATTGTCGAAAAATATTTTTCATACGGAAATTTTCGAATATAACTTGAGCTTTCTTTCAAGAGGAACACTCCATATATTTTTCGACTATGTGACGTAATATGGTGTAGAATAGGGCTCATAAACATTTTTTTATTGTAGATTCCTAAGGCGATTTGTAACCATTTTAGAATTATTGAACTCTAAAAATTGAAAGTAGCTGGTACACACTGTATAAATGACCAAATATAACAAAACACTTTCAATACTTTTGATAGCATGTTATATTAATGACTGATGTCTACATTTTGATCAATCAGAATAGTAATGATTATTCAGGATTACGTTTTGTGTCGTTTAGCAAAGAAGAACAAATGAGAATTTTCAGGGGCCTCTAATGCCAAAACTAGCCTATAGAAAAAGTTGTGCCTATTGAACTTTTGGTTTGGAATGACTTGGACTATAACATATTAAAAATTCAGCCAATTTGACAGGGGGCTAATTTCCATATTAAAGTGTGCGGTATCATTTGATAATATTTGTGTTGATTTGGAAACTAAACGTGACTTCAGTATTTGGGTTATTATTTGGAATCTCATTCGTAAGAATAAGAATTACAATCTATCTAATGAAACAAATTAAATTTCAAAACTCTTCGAATTAAATTGTAATTTTTAGGACCTTTGAGTAACAATACTATTGACAAGGTAGAAATTTGGTGCCTTATTGAATATCACAAGAACGCAGTTTTGAACAATTCATTGCCATACATTCCAGTATGTTGTCCTTCGCTCTCAATACAAACGACGGTTCTTCTGCAAACGTGATTATTTTTTATAAATTGAGGTTTCGTATTTGCGCAGCACTCTCATCTCCAAATGTTGAAAGTTAGTCAAAGGTCTTTCGCTTTAAATAACCCCAAAAGAAAAAGTCCAATGGCATTAAATCGGGCGATCGGTGTGGCCAATAATATTCCTAATCTCGTACTATAGCTTTGCCTCTGAACATTTGATTGATGCATTGCTTTACTGCAACAGTTTGGAGTATTGGCGCGCCATCTGGAGTAAGAAAAAATCGATCAGTGGTGATATTTTTACCGCGTTTATCCATAAGCGTATTATACATTCTTATGGAACACCGTTCAGGATTCTCTGAGTTAGGTGTCGGTGCATTTTTTATTCACACCCTGGCAAGTTTTACTAAATATAGGATTATACTCTAATCGTCCTGTTTTTTCACCTGCGTTATTTAATTCCTCCCTGATACAATGGATATGGCAATTAACACCTTCGCCTCCGCGCCAAGCTAATTCATAGGAAATAATATAAAATAACTTCATTTTTAGATCCGAAGGTGCGACGGCGTATTGGTGCCATTCTACCAGTACAGTTTTTATTGAAATTTAAAAATTTCGAGATTATTTCTGGAAATTTGACTTTTTTCTCAAAATTCCGACTTTTTTTCTCAAAATTCTGAATTTTTTTCTCAGAATTTTTACTTTTTATCCCAAAATTCTGACTTTTTTCTCAAAGTTTCGACTTTTTCGACTTGAGAAAAAAAGTCGAAATTTTGAAACATAAAGTCAAAGTTCTGAGAAAAAAGGCAGAATTTTGAGAAAGAAAGTCGAAATTGTGAGAAAAAAAGTCGAAATTTTGAGAAAAAATCTAAAAATTTTTAAATTTCAACAAAAAACTATACTGTTAGGATGGTGCCAATACGCCAGGTGTATATTTTCGTCACACGAATCGATCATACTCATATATTCTTCTTCTGCTGTTGCACTTTGCTTTCTTTTTTCTATATAAGTTTGCAATTCCTTTTATTTTGGCATTTCGCACATCTCTCGCTATTTTAAATTCCAAATCTTGAAACGGATTGAGCTTATATTAAATTCTAAGAAGTAATTTTTCTAATCAACTTGGCTGTTACATTCCAAATGGATTTCAACGTTTACTCTTTTTAGTCTTCGCCGTTACATTTTTTCATATTTGCTGCCCATTCTTCCATAATTTTTGCGATTTCTTGATTAGTCGTATCGTTTTGCAGCTGGTAGTTTCTGATTCTGCAAAATGCTTCAAACTGATTCTATATACATTCTTTGGATTTAAAAACGGGGCCAGGTGGCCGAGTGGTTGAAGCGACATTGTTGCATTCGTACTCTGGCTGCCAGTCAAAGGTTCAAACCCTTGCGACTGCAGAAATTTTTCTGATGGCCTGAAAAAGTGCTTGGAATCGCACGTAAAAAGGTAAGACCTCGTTAAGCACATGTTTCGACTTCTGAGGGCTGCCTTTCGTAAGGGGACGACAGCTGGTTAACGAAAAAAATAATTTTAAACAACAACAACAATTTTAAACAATTGTGTTTTGTGGAGTCGAATTTTTAAATTAAATGTTCAATATTCTCTTGGGTGATGGCACTGAATCGGTTTGTGTTCTTTTTCAATAAACTTCGAAGCACTTTAAGCTGTCGACAATGACAAATTCAGAGTAAAATTTTGATGCTTCAATGTAAACAAGGTATTATCGGGGGTAATACCACGAATGCTCGCAATACTATCGATAGTAATTCTATCAGAAATCAACGAGATCAATTTGCTTGGTAACACCACGAGTCCTTTAGAACGAGTGGTGGATCCAAGATAGATGAAATGGCTGGAGTTGGCGTCACAGGGCCAAGTTTCAGACTCCCAAAACCCCTTGTTAATACCACAACCATCTTTCAAGCAGAAGTACATGCCTTAGAGATATGTGTCCACGAGTGCCTCGAAAGGGATACTCGGAGGGGAAGAATCTATGTACTGTCAGATAGACAAGCAGCACTGAAAGCTCTGAAGTCATACACTTGTGCATCTGAGCTGACTTGGGACTGCAAACAATCCCTGAGACAACTGGCAGGTATCTTTGATGTGGGTGTCAGGTCACAGAGGTATTGGAGGCAACAAGGAAGCAGACTGCCTTGCCAAAGAAGGGACAAACAATTTTCCGACCAGAACCCTTCTGTAGGCTCTACAAAGCCCACTTGAAAGATTAATTCTGACGATGGGTAACTGAATGAATGAAAACTCACTAGAATAAAGTGCCTCGAGTTGGATAGGAAAGACTTGAAATTGGTAACGGGACTACTGCCCTCTGCGGTATCACCTCAGAAAAATGGACAAATCAGAGAGTGATAGTTCCTGGAAAAGTCCTCCTTTCAGGAATCTGATAAACTTCATACGAAATCACGGAATCCTGGGCCTTGAATAGATTGAGGTTTATGCACAAAAAATCTTCGAAGTGCATTGTGAGGTCGAATAGCTTGTACAATACCCCCTACTATCTACCCTGTCTCCTGCTCTGCTTTTACAGGGGTTACGGAAAAAGTTATCGGAGCTAAACGGGTTGCGGTGTTGGTTCATCCTCAGTTGGAGCATGTCTATGTGATGTTTTTACTATTGACGTTCGTGGAAGATAACCGTGTTTACGGGGCTCGTTGTGGTGGTCATTCGTGTAATATATCTGCTTAGATAACTCTTAGGGATAAAATACTTATAGAACATGTATGCTATTTTATTTATATATTCTTGGATAGACGTAACATTTGCGATGTCGCGAAGGTTATCAAGTCCGATGTATCTGTCACTGTTGGTGACAATACACAGTACTCTAGTCTGCATCCTGTCCAATCTCGTGAGATGTTCGTTGACTAGTCCGCAGATCACTGAACAGTACGCGATCATGGCAGGTTTTATGATATGTTTATACCCTGTGTTAAAAATTTGTCAAGAGAACTTTTGAAAAAATATCACTTTCCTACCTTTGTCGCCTGATATATTTCGTCAGATGCTTTGTTTATGATTAGGGCTGTCGAAGTTGGGATAAAACAGAATTTATGGGCAGTGTTGCCGAATTTCTCAGCAACATTGAGTCCAATTTTGAAATAGGGAATGTGCAGAATATACTTTGCAATAATCTGTACAAATTTATGTACAAACAGAATAAACAAGAGGTCTGTTTTTAACGGAATCTGAATATATCATTATACCGTGTGATGGAATTTCAGGAAATGTCTAATGTTCGAGGTTAGCAATTGAGTGATTACTATCAGTGCGTTGACGAAGTCTATGAAAGAAAATTAAGCACCACCAAAGCGCACAGAGCGAGCCAAAATGAAACAGAATTTTAGTATTAATACTGATACTTTTCATGTCAACCTGAAAGTGAAAATAATTTGACGGTGGTGGATGAGAATTAGAAGCTGTAATGGGAATACTTTTATTGGTTTCAAAAATAAAATATCATTTTACGAATAAAAAATATTTTGAACGTGTAGAAACTGGCTATCCAACAAAAGATTCCAAAACTTGGTCTGAAACTGGCATAAATATATTGAGAAGCAGAAATGTTGAGAACATTGCTGACACATTCATTCAGAACAAAATAAAATTAATTTTCTGTTGGATTAACATTAATTACGTACATCGAAATCAAGAAATAGTACATATATGGAACTTATTTTACATCAGGTAAAAACATGAAACAAGAAAAAAGACCATCTATATTGGTTGAAATTTGTAAAATCGCCCTAAAACCAGGAATTAATATTGGCGAACTAAGAGGAACGTAGAGTTATATTGTGATTGCATTTTTGAATTGCTTTAGGACCAATGCAAGAAATGTATAAACCTCAATACAGTGCTCCCAGGATTCAGAAGATCTGATAATTGATTCGGTTTACTCGTATTTGACAGATTTTGAGACATGTCGCAAAAAGGACTAATTTTCAATGTACTTTAGTATAAAAGAAACGGCTTGGCGGGATGAGATCTGTTAAGGCGACAAAAATTGGCTGGGGTAGATGATTGTTGTTTCTGTTATAAGAATTGTGTAAATCATTTTGTTTCTTGTTTATTTTGATGGCATTTTCAAGTATCTATGACATCTCTATTGAGTTGTATTTTGTTGGCGGAAGAATGTTGAAAAAGAAAAAGCATACGATCCTCGTTTATAGGAAATTTTTCTGATATTATATCATTTTAGGGGTCACTGGAAGCAACCTTTGGATGAACATCAACTTCATAGGGCAGTTAAAATGCGAGTCCAATTTAGTGAGATCTATGCTCGCAAGTTATCAAATATTCTCAACTTTCTTCAACAAAATAATGAACGAGATCAATTTAGAAATTTTCAATAATGTTTCTATTTTGAATTTGAAATAGCCAGAGTGATGAATTGATTCGAACTGGGAACATATGGATTCGAAGCTGTCTGTATTGACCTACCCTTGCACTGATGAGAAGCAAAACCTCTAAAAGAGTATGCAGGTGGTCCCCCGTCCGATTAATAAAAAAAACACTGCACAAGTACCTGTTTGATATATTTCAATACCCGTCGTGCTATTAGCCAGGGGAGTAGTTTTATTTCAATAAACAAGTTCAATTTTATATCTGCCAACAGTTCAAATGCTCAGTAGGACTGTTTAGTTTTTCATGCAGTAACAGTAAGAAGGTTTTAAGAAGGCAAGCGTTAACGTTTATATGTTATGTAACAATGTATTTTAAACGCCCTGAAAATGAGCAATGAATTAAAAATGTTACTACCGGATTTATACTTGATTGGGAATCAGGAGTTCCTGGGTTCAAATCCTCGCTGGTCCCCATAATTTAATTCTCAATTTTCATATCTGAATAGTTGCGGACCGTAGGTATTTCTTTATATTGATTTACAGACATTTCAACCCTTTATGTATTGTCATCATCATTTAAAAAATGCTTGCATTGAACCCTATAATATACTGAAAATGTCTGAACTCAGGATCTCATGTTTTGGATGCCATGTCCAATAGAAAACAGATAGCTGACACATGTTTGAATTGAACATGTGAAAAAGAAGGATCTAGGATCTATTTTATCTACATATACAAAAATACAAAGTAAATACAACTATACAGACATTTTACTTTAACATTACTATATTATTTTTGGAACATGGAAGGTTATGGAAAATCAATACATTTAGGTAGAATCAGTCTGATTTTAAGAGCTACTACTATTATTATGCATATATTTTAATTTCAGGTATAGTGGGACTCTAGAAATATCGATTATATAATTAATATTTTCAGTAGTTGAGATCATTTCAAACAATGCAATGTTTTCAACAGATACCAAAGATTAAGATTTTTGTCTTAGTTATCTTTTTCAGGGAATTGTACAAACAAATTTTACATTTTACAAAAATATTTCAAATATCTGAATCGTAGTTTGATGGCTAAAAATATATCGATTAAACACAACTGATTACTATAGTAGGAATGGGCCTTGTAGTAGAATAAAAAAAACGAGCATTTCAAACAACAATTTGAAATCAGATGAATTACACATGGGTCCCGTCTAAAGAGTGCACTTTATTCAGTTTCTCCCTGTTTATCGCATTCTCCAGCTGAATCTTGGTTTCTCTCCTTATCATAGGCGATTTCAACGAGAATTTGGATTCCTTTTTGTTCAAGTGTTTGGGAGAATGTACTGGAACCACCCCAGCAGGTTTCACCTGAAAATAACCCAAAGTTGAACTGCAGTATACAGTGAACACGTAAAGATTGGAATAAATTCGATAAAATCTTTACAGGGCCAGAAGATAAAAATACATAATCGATATTTATGAAAATTGCATTCCTATATTTGTATTATTCGTTTGGAAGAGGAAATTTTTCTGCATACATTACTTATAATTTCTTTACTATGGCACATGAGAAAACTGACAAAAAATTAAAAATCTTAACTGCTGATAACTGATGATTTAATAAAGTAAATACAAAAAATACTCAAAATAAACAAATTAGGTGTTCAAATTTTCTGCTATTCTCTTCTTGACAATACCCAGGCCATGTTGAAATTCTCTTAGAACGTTTGTTATTGTTTCGGGTCCAATTATTCTAATTTCGTCTCTAATTTTTTAAGATCAGTCGGTCTATTGAAATGAACTTTGGATTTGAGATAAAAAATCTAACGGGATAAGGTCTGTAGATCTAGCTGGCCATTCTATTGTTTCGCGTAGATGTACTTTTGCACTCTTTGCCAATACTTTGACAATTAAAATGTTAACAACCAGGTCCACGCTGCTGAGTAACACAAAAAACAAAATAACAGTTAGTTACGGATGAAAGTAACAAAAAATGTATCTACCAGGGTGCTCTTGAAATTCAATTGATTTTTTTTCGGCAATTTCATTACGTATCAGCCAAGAAATTATACGTATTGTGTGCAGGAAAAAGTCCTCTTTCAAACAACACTTTCAAATATGTGGGTTGCAATAAAAAAAATATCGATGACGTTATAGCTAACCCAATTATGACGTCACCCGTGTGTGACCTTGCACACTTTGCTTTTCATCTTCAATTTGAGGGTTTTCTCACCTTGAAACTATCATTCAAATCGTTCGTACAAACTTCCATTTTCCTGTCGGTTAAAATGGAAATGTTCCTCTCGAGTCGACTAGTTTTCGTACAGGGCGAGCAGCTTTTTGATCTGTTGACAATCGGCTCTGAAAGCAGTCTCGGTACTGTTTTAAAAATTGGTCCTTCGTGATTCGAAGCTGAAACGGGGGTGTGGGGGGCCGACTGAGAGACAGCCATGCGATTGAGGGTGTTGGAAGTGACATCTCTGTCGATGGATTTCATTGATTTCATGTTTTCTAAGTAATTACCGGAACCAGATAGCTGCCTCATATTCGGTTGGGATCTGAAATATCATATTGTTAAAGACAAAGACAATATTAAACAACTTAAGATATCTAAATACCCTGGCTACCGACTGATTTGATTTTGTTTAGATTTTTGTAGTGACAAAACAAATTCCATCATCCAAAATTATTCTGAAAACGGCGAATATTTATAAAACTTCTGAGAATTCCTCCGAAGCAACTAGTTTCAGTTCCTAATCTCGAAATTTCTATACCATATGAGTTTTCACATAATAAAGTTTACTAAAAATTAGACATTTAAAAGAGGAAAGAAATTCCGATCCAGTAAAAAAAACTGACGGAGGCTCAACGTGTTAACATACAGGTACAGACACGTAAAGATGAAGTGAGTTGTACCCAGTGATTCTGACAGAGAAATACTAAAATTAACTTCATCTGGTCGTGTACGAAACGTTCTCTTTCTTTTGTCTGGGTGATTGAAAACATTATTGTTCCAAATAACAAATGAAAAATAATAAACTATTGACCCTCTCATTACCTAGCATGCATGTGTTTTTGATTGGCTCTTGTAGTATTTCTCCTAACAGGATATCCGAATGGCTTGTGAGTTATCCTCATGGAACTGTAGTTGATAATTTTCTTGCCGCCCTCGATTTTTTGTTGCGTCCTAGCTCTTCCAAATACCGCGCTACCAGCTGCAATAAATTCCAAATAATCTCAAAATCGTAGGTTATTTGTCGAATAATTCTGTGGATACTTGATGAAAATCCATGTTAACTTTTATAATGATACTTCAATGTTGACTTTCACAAATTTTCTGTTCATAAAACCGCTATTCAATGACTTCTTCAGGCAGAGGTTTAGTATGAAATTGCATTACAGACACTGACTGTGGAGATACCCTTCTCTCCAATGATCCTACAAAGTGAGACATGTGGTAAAATATAATAAAAACAATAATTCTCTCTCATAAATATTCATGTGAGTGTACCCAAAAGTATGGCATGTGCCATCGCGCTCTTGGGAGATTCACTGATTTTTGGAGGCAAAACCCGGCAAAATCTACAGCAACACCCCGGGTAGTGAGTAAAATCGCACTTGTCACCAGGATTGGCATCTAGGCAACTCATATCACACTTCCTTTTAAGCTTATACATTCGAGAAGAACTCTTGCCTCTCTGAGATTTGAGCTCATAGCAAGTACTACATGAATATCGAGCGGATTTATACCTAGACTGCTTGGACAGCAGGTTACTAATTACTGACAGAAACCAACTACTATCCTGGCCCATGGCCGAATCATATCCGACTCTTAACACTGCAAAAAGGAAATTCTTGTAATCGAACTATTACAAATTGTGAAAGGCTTTCGCGGCCTCGTTGAATGAATGATGGTGTTTCGGGTTTTTAGGCCTCTAAATAAACGTCGGCCTAAAAATCCGAAAAACCATCATTCATATCAGAACTATGTTTTATTTTGAAGAAGTGATCACTTGCAGAACGGTTTCTGAGCTCTTGCTTCATTTGGCTATTTGATTCATTCGTCACGAGCTAACAAAGCGGTCGCCACTCCATCTCACACGCAAAGCAAAGATCGCTCCTCCAACGTGAGATCCTGAATTTTTATTTTGAGATTCAAGGTCACTCTAGTAGCATCATGCATGTGCAAAACATGTAATGTATACATCAAACAATGTTACGCATACGATGAAAATGTCACGTATACTTTGAAAACGATATGAATATGTTAAAAAGTCACGCATATACCAGAGGAACTCACACTTACGTCGAAAAACGCCACGCATACGTTTAAAACAACACGCATAGGTCTAAAAACGACACGCATACGGCAAAAAACGTCCAGCATATGTCGAAAAATGCTAGGCATCCTTTGAAAATGTCGCCCAAACTTCGAAAAACAACAGGCATGTGTAAAAAAGCTTCACGCAAATGACAAAAATGTCACAATTACGGCAAAAAACGTCACATATACGTCGAAAATCGACCCTGATACTCCGTAAACGTCCAGTAAATGTCGACAAACGTCCAGTAAATGTCGACAAACGTCCAGTAAATGTCGACAAACACTACGTATCCATTTAAAAACATCGGGAATATGACCAAAACGTCATGTTTATTGTAAAAACGTCAAATACGTCTGAAAACGTCACCATACATAGAAAACGTCCAGCATATCGTTGTTGATATTGCAAAAAGTCGTATGTCAAGTGATAGCTGATTTTCAGAAAAATAAAATGTTTACTTTATATTTTATTTTTTATGTTTGATTCTTGTAAGAAACAATAAAATTGGCATTCTTTTCGCTTATGATTCTTTTTGTTCTTTCAGAACTGCTCATTTTGATTACAAATTAAATGAAATCCCAACATCTTTGACATACGACTTTTTGCAGTATCAACAACGATATGTCGAAAAACGCTATGCATCCATCAAATATGCATTCTTTGAATAAAGTCACGCATATGTCAAAAAACGTCACGCATGTGACAAAAACGTCACGTTCACTGCAAAATACGTCAGCATGTATCGAAAAACAGCGTGTGTGCCTGGGAAAACGCTACGCATTTGTAAAAAATGTCACCATCTTGGAAAAATTTACACTCAAGTCCCGCATTTGCCGAAACGTTATGGATATGTCTAAAAATGTCACGCATACGTTGAAATACATAACGCATACATCGCACAACGTCTGTCTCGTTTATGGCAAAAAATGTCGCGTATACATCGAAAAATGTCGCGCGTGCCACGTAATACTAGTATTTATACGTAACGTGTTAAGACGTATGATTGACGTTTTTTAAGGTAAACGTGAGGTTTTTCGACGTATTCGTGACGTTTTTCAAAGCATGCACGAGGTGACCTATAAGTTCAGAATAGACCTTGAATTTCTTATGGAAGAATTGCTTGGCGCAGAACGCTTGTTATTCAAATGCAAAAAGGTATATTCTTTGTCGTTTGTGATAACCTATACTGTGTCATCCGAATTGAACTTGATTCTGCTGTTAGATTGAACTTGCAATAGTGTATTCCTTGAATATGATTGCATACGTACCAGTCAGATGCCCTTCAAGTCCAATTTGATATGAGCTAAGGAGTCAAAGTTGTATTACTGTTTATTTTTGCATTTCTCTTCTAATACTCATGCAAAGGGATCAGATACAAGTAGCTCTAAGAAAAATTACTTCGCTGGCTAATACCAGGATGTTCAGTCAATCAAACTGCAAGGGATTTTGTTTGAATTGAATATGTTGAGTAACCACCTGCAGACTGATTTCTGAATTGTTCTTCATTGTACTTCTTCAGTGCGAGGATGGGTCATCACAGATGACATTGAATTCATCTGTTCAGATCAATCAAAGCAATTAAATAGTCACAGCTCCTTCTCGCAGGTGAAGCAAGAAGCACTTCTTCAAAAAATCGCCTTGTGCGATTATTGGAAAGAAGAGTATTTTGGCGTAGTTAATATTATTTTCTGTCTGGTTGGTAATTTCTAATAATGTAAAATAAAGACGTTTTACGAGTATTTCCTGTGTGTTTCCTTCTTGTTTGCGCCACAGCATACACCACCGCCGCTAAACTGCTGTAATGGCTGGGCTGTCTTTGAAAACTCGACGGCTTTTTCATTTGTCTGCCGATGACGAAGTACGTTTCCATCTGGCCTTTTCCTTTGACGTCAATGATTCCACGCTTCTTGAGCTCGTATCCTCTCATGCCCAATATCTGAAAGCGGATTATTTATAAGAAGATTTTACAGGTGAGAGAACAGAATCGTATCGAATATGATGGCTTACATTTTCATGAGTTGAAGATGAATTTACAAGAAATAATTACGATTTTGGTCTAAAAATAATATAAAACTGATTTATTTATGAAATAACGTAGATGTATTACTTTCAAATACATGATGTTATCTTTCAACAGTTGTAATTTTCTCTTCATACTCTTACATTGTATGGTTGGTTCTTAGGTTAAAGGCTGACCAGCGAGATACCGGTTTTACCTTTGGGGTTTGCCTTAACACTGATACCTGCTGAGGTCTATTGTATTGTTCTGTCGTCAGTGGTTTCTAGTTGAATATGTATGTGTCTTTCATCAGGTTTAGTACTCCATTTACTAGGTGTTTCAGATTCATGCATGTTTCTAGGTTGATCTATCTGAATGTTCTGTTGCGATTGTTGTCTATCGCGTCGCATTTGTCACCACAGAGTCTACCCTCCCCAGATTCTTTATTTATTCCCATGGTGTGTGAGTGTTCTTTTAGGCCGCAGTGTCCGGTTAGAAGGCCGGTAATTGTAATCTTAGATCTGTTGAGAATGAGGGTGCATGTCAGCCGTCAGTGTTTGGTGCCTCACCATGGCTATACTGTGTCGATGTCCTTTGATTTAATTCCAATATGTTTGCTGTTTTGTTTTCCTTCACTCATCAATTAGGTTTCCGCATCTGGTTTTGCTAATTCCAAACACTGGTTCTGGACCTGTAAATGGTGATCCAGATGCTTGTCTTGCAAGTTGGTCTGCTTTTTTATTGCCCTATGTCCAGGCAACCTAAGCTTGTTGTGTTATGACAGTTCATTGAGGATCTGAAGGAATTCTCAAACTTGCTTTGACTTTATCTGAATCGAATATAGAGCTTTCATTGTGCTCTGGCTGTCAGAAAGCATGTAGATGTGTTTTCTTTCATACCCTCTGTCCAGATTCATCTGTATTCATGTGCTTATAGCATGTGTCTCAGCTTGGAATACTTTGGTATTATTGTCGAGTGGAACTGTATTCCCCCTCCTGTTCCTACATTTGTTTTTGAACCATCTATATACCAGATTATGTTTCCAGATGATAGTGATTCTACTCCTGAATCCCTTTTAATCCACTTCAGCTGTGTTCTAAATGGATTTTCGTATGAGTATTGGGATAGCATGTGGTCTGATATCCTTTCCATTTCGGTAATATTGACTTCATGGATGATTTTGGTATGACCAGTTTGGATGCACTTATCATCACCTTCCCCATGATTGTGACGTCCAAAGGATGATTTCCATAGCAGCGGTTAGAGTGCTATTCATAGCACTCGTGATGCACAGACAGGCAAGCTCAGATGATTGCGATATTTGTTGTGGTGTGTTTTGTCTCTGAAGTCGAATGGTCCAGAAAAACTAAGAAAGTGCTTAAATTATTTTTTACCTACTTGTGCCGTTTCTTTGGGTACTTGTATGCTGCCGATGACTCCTGTAGAGTCCATTCTCGACGCGAGGTTCACGGTATCGCCCCAGATGTCGAATACCGGTTTTCTGGCACCAATCACTCCGCACACCAAAGGCCCACACGCGATACCGATCCTCAATCTGAAGTTGTTGAAGGAATCTTTATTGATGGCATCCAGCTTGAGTCGCATCAGCATAGCGTAATCAACGAGGGCGCAAAGATGTTCCGGACCATCTGTGTTCCTGAAATCCTATGAAAATTCGAAATTAACAAATTTATTCATGATTTGGTAAAATTTGTATGCAACCACTAGCAGTAGCTAGAGAGGTTGTTACTCACTCAAGGCATCACGAAGGGTGCAGTTGCGTACTTTTCAATTTCTATACATTCACAGTCATTTTATTAGTTATGAGTCTTTCATACAGATAATCTCACGATATACGGAACATAGGAAGAATACATAAGATCAATTACCTATTGCCCAGATCCCGCCTTAGAAATAACAACAAGCAAAATACAATAATATTTCGAGCTTTGTTTGAAAGTGGTTGATAATATGTTAGTTTCAGTAGAATTCTTCTGGGCTTCCATTGTCTAGCAACAAAGAAAATGAATTATTTGCATGACAAGATATCTCGAATATTTATTATACAGATCATCTCACGATAAAAGGAATTAAAGGTAGAATTAAAGGTAGAATTAGAGGTAGAATTAGAGCAATTGATAATTGTCCAGCCTATTTCCAAACTTTTTCACAAATAATACTTAAATCTGACGCAATGTACGTCCTTGATCCTTGAAAATACCATTTGACAATTTGCGCTTTCTCAGCAATTTCGTAAACCATGTTCAACAAATGTTATTACGTCTGTAAATAAACTACCTATAAGTGTCTTTGCTGGATAATTATTAGGATGTCACGATGACAGTTATTGTCATCGTGAACAGCGACACCAAAAACGGCAAAAACTGAAGGGGTTGAACGATAGTTAATTGGTCATATCCTCTCCTATGTTCGCAGTGCTGTGAGATGATCTGTGCCATTAGCATGCAACTAATGACACTGCTATGTAGGTAATTATGATCTTCGTGGGGTCTATCAGGCATCAATCAATCAGGTCATCAATGTTAAATAATGTGATAGCGTGCCCGTTTCGAACTGATAAAAATTCATTTCGGAATGTTTCACGTACACCGACCCTAATTGGGTTTTCTGCCGAGTGTTATTATCACCGGTCTTGACAGGTCTTGACAAAGAGTTTCATTGAAATTTCAATCGATCTAGCTGAGTGATAATTGGCTTCCACACATTCCGAATTTCTATGCTCGGCCAACTCTATAAACTTTCTATTGTAGCAATGTTATTCTTTGTGGAAAACTTCGGCTTCCGACCATACGTGATCTGCTATTCCCGACTTCGATTTTTCTCCGCGCTGAGTATTTTTCTTGTGTTCCTCGATTCTCATATTTAGTGGCCTCTTAGTTTCTCCAACATTCACACGGAACACGGTAAATGCAGTTTTTGGAGTCCCTATTCTCGTTGGGTGGTCTCGTATTTGTGAGTTGATCACGAATGGTATTACTTGATCTGAAGCATGTTTGGATGTTGTACCTCGATCTAATTCGCCTTATTTTATCCGATAACCCTCTCACCTAGGAAAGTCATAGGATAGGCTTTGTTGGTTCATCTGATTTCTCGATGCCTCTTCTGCGGTTAAGGACCGCTGCTATATGTTTGTCGGAGTACCCATTCCGTCACAGATCTTTCTTGATGGTATTCAATTCGTTGGTCAGACTCACATCGGTGTTGCAGAGGCTGTAGGCCCGGTCAACCAACGAGCGGATAATTCCCCTCTTCGTCCGCTCCATGATGGTTCGACTCAAAATTCAGGTATTGTCCGGTGTGAGTTGGTTTTCTGTACACCGACGTTTGTAACTTACCATTCGTTATTTGGACTTTTACATTAATAAAGGGTAACCCCTCCTGGGTTTCCTTTTCCACTAAGAAGTCTATGGACGGTCTAATCTTGTTTAGGAGCCGCAGAAAGGCCTTGAGTTCTTTGACTCCATGGTTTCATATGACAAATGTATCATCAACATATCTTAACCACATCCTAGGTTTCTTGTCGTCTTTGTCTATAGCAAAAGCCTAAAACCATTCCATGTATATATTTGCTACGGCAGGTGACAATTAGGATCCCATCGGTAGTCCATCCTCCTGGGCGAAAAAACGATATTTTTCCTGAAAGTAACAGTTCTGAAGGCAACATTCCAGTAGTTCTATAATACCAGTTACCGGTAGGCTCGTCCTGTTCTTCAGTGCTTCGTCCGCTTGTAGTTTTTGGCGAATAACATGCAAGGAATCTTCAACTCTCTTTGTCAAGCGGCAATCTGTTTATTTGTGCTCTAAATCCACATATAGCTATTTCAAACCTCTTTTTTGCAAATCATGTTCATAACCGTTGATCTTGAGCAAACGACAGGAAAGGGAGTGGTCAACGATAGTATCGCTCACCTAGGTAAAGCAAAGTCGTGAAAAGATATTACTGACTTAAAAGAAAATACAAGCACGTAAACAATCATCCCTGGATGCCGAAGGTACATCGACAATGTGACGAAGCAGTTTTACCAAAGCCGAGCATGTCAAGAAGACAAACGAAAGGCAGTAATTGCGAAGAAGTCAGGAAAAAGATATGAAAATAAATATACGATTTCATCACTGCGACGATCAGTTTGAGAATAACAAATAAAAGTGGTAGTAGGAAATGAGAGAGACAAAAAAATAAACCGAAGATGGTACGACAAAACAAATACAGAAAAGTCAAATAATCATTCTAATTTCTATTCTTAACCATGTAGTTTTCATTAGAACGGTTTTCTCAGTTCCTTCATTTTTCTTTCTTGCAGTTTTCTAATTTTAAGTTCTATGTGACACAAATAATAAATAAATTTTAAAAAATCTAAAAAGTTTTATGTGCTTTTTACGAAAGCGTTTTTCTTTTTCCGACTTCAAACTCGGAATTTCCGACTTCGAAGTCGGAACTTTGTTTTTCCGACTTTAAACTCGGAAATTCCGACTTCAAAGTCGGAAATTCTGACTTTTAAGTCGGAATTTTGTTTTTCCGACTTCAAAGTCGGAAATTCTGACTTCAAAGTCGGAAATTCCGATTTTAAAGTCGGAATTTTTTCAAGTCGGAAATTTTGTTTTTCCGACTTTGAACTCGGAAATTCTGTCTTCAAACTCGGAAATTCTCATATCGCAAGTATAATTGCAAATTCCGCGTGCAACCTGGACAAGTACCCACCTACCAGGAATGGCTTTGTGTTGATCACTAGAGACATAATGTCATCTCTAAGAATCTTAGTAGTTGATAAAATCAATTCAGACAGATTTAGTTTCCCCATTTTCGCATACAAGCCTTGAATAGGCTTGAATAGTACATCGATGTTGAGTAAAATGGAGGGAAATTTACGAACAGAAATAAAAGTAGTATATTGCCCATATCTTCACGCGAGCCTTTATGTTTTTCGGACTAGTAACGATGTAAGTTTTCATAGTTCCAATGAGCTTGTGTGGGAAAATCTGTCAAAATCTCGATTTTTCCTTACAAGATTACACCCTCATTTTGACCCTTTAGCCACATGCAACACTAAAGCCTTTGGTATTCCGAAGCCAGGTTCTATTAATTAATAATAATTAGGTGAACACAACTCGCGTGAAAATATGGGCAACATACTCCTTTCATTTCTGTTCTGGAAAATCGAATTTTCCATCTGTTCTCCCCAGGAGCCACTCTTAAATTTCCCTCCATTTTACTCATTATCGATGTACTTTTCAACCCTATTCGAGGCTTGTATGCGAAAATGGGGCACCAAAATCTGTCACTATCTGACGGTCTATACTTAACTCATCATTTTAAAAGAATTGATCACAAATAAACTGATGAAAAAAGTAGTTTGTTGCCGTTCTGAAGAATAACATTGTCCTGTATGTTACCTGGATCCATATGACATCAAAATTTGAATTATATCAAACGTTCAATAATACCAAAGGAAGTGTAACGCCGAGAGGAATGACAGCTAGCCGTTTCATACTTTTCGGGCGTCGTTACAAGTCGAATAAAAATTAAATTCTTTCATTTCTCTACTCTACTCTAATTCAACAATAGTTATTTACGTAACAAGTGGGATATAGACATTATTAACGCACGCATGTGAGGATTGCACGACGAAGCCGTAGGTAGGTAGGTAGGTAGGTTTCTTGAGTGAAAATGTGAAGAATGATCTACCATCCGATATTAAAATGCGGCGACAAACAAGTGTTATTTCAAATCTTGTGCCCGAGAAATCCCGAGAAAAATACCGTTTAGTGTATGATAGGTATGAAAATGGTGCAGAGAAAGGGGGGTTGTTAACTTGACGCATGAAAAGGGATTGCTAGTTTACTTCAATGAACTAAGCAAATTACAGAAGCCTTCATCAAGTTTGCACGTAATTCTAGAGAGAAAAATAACGTCTTGTTGAATTTTTATCGTTTTCTATTTAAATTTTCCTTGAATTCATTCAATAAACGATTTATTTTGGTTGAAATTTATTTCTTATCTCATTACCGCACTTGTGCGGTAATAGATTCAAAAAAGCACTAGTACGGTGAAAAACGTCATTATGACATTCAAAAAAGTGTCAAATCATAATCATTACTTGACAGTTGTAGATGAAAGGTTTAAAGTGATTATTCACCCATCACCAAATCCGAAATGACTGTAGGTAAATAACAACAGAAATGTCTTAAAGGTAGTGGAGATATATTCGGCCACATGGCAGACAAGATTTAGCAACTACATTCAAGGGTAATATAACAAGACCTTGATAAATAGTCGACTATTTTTATTGCATCTAAATTTCGACTGTATTTTATAATAATTTAACGAGACATTATTTTGGCATTAATAATCTGATGAGAGCCCGAGAGCGAAGCTCGAGGGCTTTCATCTCTGATTATTAATGCCAAAATAATGTCGAGTAAAATTAATAAATACAAGAGAAATTTAGCAGCAATAAAATAGTCGACAATTAATCAAGGTCGTGTTATATTTGTGAAGATTATTTCTTGAATCTACTTCGTTATATCAGTCATATGAATGAATGAAAATTAAACAATTTGGAATAATTTATTCAAAATATCAAGAACAAAGCACAAAATCTAAACAAAAACAGCACCATCTTTATAATTTATCAATTGAAATTAAAAACACAATTATTGTATGTGACATTTCCATCATGCGTAATTTGTGACATTTGTTCAGCTTTTGAAGAACTTGCAGTATTAACCGTAAATACCCTGGTGATGTTGTTCATCCATCTGCAAGTAAGGTTGAATTGAAGAAGTACTAGCGTGGCCAGTAATTTGAATGAGTTGCTGCTCTGGTACTCCGGATTTTGCCAGTTGAGAATCTGCAGTTGATCTGCAAGAATGGTTTGTAATTTTCAATTGGTTGGTATCTAAACCAATAGACTTTGCTCCCAATTTAGTCCATTTTGAAAATTCGTTTTTCCCAACGGGCGAATTCTTGTACCACAATGAGTTTCCATTCTGCCAGAATGGATTTGGAGTTAGGAACAAGCGTGGACATGTGAATCCTGGTCCTCTTTTTCCAATCAATTCTCTGAACAATCTAACTGGACAGCGCTGTGGGTTTTCTTCATTTTTAGTAAGCCACTTGCTGTCTGCGCATTTCTGGTTTCCTCCTTGACAGGTTTTTGTAAAAATTGGGTTGTATTCTATCCTAACTGATTCATTACCATCATTCTGAATTTCAAATTTGAAATGTTCAATCAAAGCTGAACAACCTTCGCCCCCACGCCACGCTAATTCTACTGAAGCCAAATAGTAAAATTTTTTTTGAAGTCCATCTGGAGTTTTTTCATCGCATTTGTCAATAATAGCAAACATATTTTCTATACTTAAAGCCGTTGAACTCTGTTTCCGTTTTTCCTGATGTTTCTGCAATTCCCGTCTCTTGGCATTGCGTGCATCTCGAGAGCTTTTGAATTCGCACGCTTGAAATGGATCTAATTTTATATTATACTTCTTGAAATACATCTCTTGAAGAGTTTTAGCTGTAGAATTCCACATGCACTTCACAGTATATTCTTTATAATCTTGCCCATTTTCTTTTTTCATATTCCAGGCCCAGTCTTTCAAAATATCATTCAGTTTTGTGATTGGTGTCGAGTCATTCAATTCATATTGACGATGCCCGCAAAATTTGGTAAACTGTTTCCATACGCTATTTTTACTCCTCACTGTATTGTCAGGGATTGCACCCTCTATTATCCTATCTATCTCTTCATTTATAGTTTCTCCAAATCGATTCATTTTCAAATCCTTATACACCTTCAACACGATTGATTTTATTTGACGTTTAATATGTATTTATTTAGAGTACTGTCAGATGCTCAGGCTCCTTGATATGAGTATCATGCTGAATAGTCGGTGACTATTGTGCATCATGTAAATAGTCGCTAATAGAGCGTGTTGATTGGTCCTGTCAAACAGGAAACAAACGTATGATTGGTTGATGACTGATATTTAATAGACGAAAGAAATATATTTCTGGAATGGAACCGACGATCAGATGCACCAATGAAATAAAAGAAAGTCGCAATTTTTACTAGGTGTATTAATTAAAAAGTATCCAGATCATTCCAAAATGATTGGTTTCAATAAAGAAACACACAATAACACATATAATATGTACTTTCATCTCAATTAAAATCACCAAATGAGTATAAAAAAAGATACTCTCTGTAGAAGTCCATTTCAGCTCAATGTGTAGTGGTGACACGGATCATCGGAACATGTACTAGTTACCAAATTCAAATATTTTCTTTTTGAATCAACTAAGTATAACCATGCTTGGGCATTGGACATAGTATCAATATTTGATTTCAAGTTTGACACAATTTTTCACATTAATATGAAAAAAGACGTCTTTTCTACTTAACTTGTAGAAGGCTGAAGATGGATTCTTGCTGAATCCGAAACTTGTAACCCCTACTTTGAAATTTGTTTATAATTAAAGTTGTGGAGATGATTGTGTGATACTTTTTCCCGATCAATAAAAATAGGTGTTCCCAAAATTCTGAATGACATACTTATCTGAATTGATTTTATTTACTACAAAGATTCTAAGAGATGATATTGTTTTCATTAAAACAAATGTATATTCAAGAAGCTTTGTCCAACACATTGACAACAAAAAGCATGTCCTTTCAAAAATAATAGACAGTCTCTAGTAATCAGCACAAAGCCATTCCTGGCAGGTACAAGTCCAGGATACACGCAAGATTTGCAGTTATACCCGCGATACAAGAATTTCCGAGTTTGAAGTCAGAATTTTCGAGTTTGAAGTCGGAAAAACAAAATTCCGACCTTAAAGTCGGAATTTCCGAGTTTAAAGTCGAAAAAACAAAATTCCGACTTTGAAGTCGGAATTTCCGAGTTTAAAGTCGGAAAAACAAAATTCCGACTTTGAGTTCGGAATTTCCGACTTTAAAGTCGGAATTTCCGAGTTTAAAGTCGGAAAAACAAAATTCCGACTTCAAAGTCGGAAATTCCGAGTTTGAAGTCGGAAAAATAGAAAAAAAACTCAGTGGCCCTTATACTCTTTCGTAGCTTTTTCAACAGTTTCCAAATTTTTAATACAACAATAATAGGGATACACTAAGATTGCATATGACATCCGCTAAAAACAGAATCACAAACGAAACTCTGTAACTGTCCATAAAGCATGATGGGCATTTTTTAAAATGCGTTTTACTGAACTTGTGTACATTGCAATATGCAACCTTATAATATTAGGGTGACGACTCGTCTACGTCGGATTGGCACATCCATCCTATAAATCAATAAAGTAATTTTTTGTTAAAAAATGTCAATTCATTTTGGTTTTTTAACTTCTTTTGGTGGGTATAGCATACAGAATAATTTTCCGTAAGTGATGATTTAAGTACCTGGATGAGTAAAATTATATTTGACAAAAATTTTATATTTCATAAAAAATTATGTGATTTCATGTCTTCACTTTTTTTCTGCATTGTGTAGTACCAGGAAAAAGTGTGACCTCAAACCTAAAATTCAATATTATATCACGATTCGGCCTGCCTTATTTCAAATCATACAAGTCCCTAGTGATGTTCAGTAGATGAGAGCTAGCTTACTTTATGTGTTGGGTTGAGTCCTGAGGCTGCCATGTATGTAGCCGTGGCGCTGACTGTTTTGATTTTTTCTATGATGCTGAATCGTTCTTCGTCGAGAAGTTCATCAAAATCAGCTGAAAATGACGAAATCATTCTTTAACAATAATTCTAAAAATATACATTTAACAGATAAGTAATATACACCCATTTCAAGATAAAATGAGGAGGAAACTAGCACACGCGATAAGCATTTTTTGAATATCGAAAAATGGGTTTCATCGAACGATTTGGTTTGAATTCACTAACATACCTATTATTTCATTCAGAAGTCTTATACACTCTACTCCTTTGTTGATGTCTTCTGAGTAAAAATCGGTGAAGTTTGGAATGCTTCCAAACAGAACTCCCACTTCATGGCGGTACTGGGCGTAAAGTTCCTGTAAAATGGAATTTTTTTAACCATATTACCTGTTTTCATTTTAGGGTTTTCCGAATACAATCGCGGGATACCATACCAAATTAGTTAGTTAGTTAGTCAAGATAAGTTTTACCTCGCTGTTTCTATCAGTGGATAGAAAATGTTGAGCTACGTGATCCGGCAGAATGTTCTTCAAAAGTTGTGTGTTGTTGTGTCTGGTTTCTTCCATGTCGTTCAGTTCTCTCTCAGCTTGTTGCTTCCATAAAAAGTCTAGTCTCGACGTAACTTCTACCAGTCTGGCATGGTAGGCCACCATGAGAAAGAATACCACCAGCAAAATGAACATTTGGGCGGAGAGCGGGATAAAAAGCCTGGAGATTGATAAACAAATTGTTTAGTTGAATATTCGTAGATTTTGGAGTCGATCGTTATCATTAATCCATCCCTAGAAGTAGTCAGTCAGCTAGTTTTTGTATCGATTTTGAGTAATAGCAATGATATCTGTAATAATAATGGCCATCTCAGTTTTTTAATGACAAAAAAATATGATGGTCCCAGCTCAAATGATTGTCAATCATTATTCCTAAATATTTGACACATTTGGTTTCATTAATTTTAAACTCACTATCAATTTTGAGTGGACCTAAATTTGGCAAAAAATATTGATAACAGATGAAGGGAAGATAATTATTTCAATCAAAATACATTCATGTCTGAAAATTCGATGTAATAATGAAATATTGATAAAATTATTTTGGCATGCAGTATTCTATTCTTATTCCATTATTGATCACAATTCATACATTTCGTACAGGGTGATTTGAAAAATTGGTGAAATATATGGCCGGTTCTTTTGTACATATCCTGTATATTCGAAAATAGCTGATACCGTATAAACATGATTTCGTTATGATATATAGGGAGATCATGCAAATTTTTGATGATAAAAATTACAAAATATCAACGTTTCCTTTATTATTATTATTCTTTTATTATTATTTAATATTTTAATATATTCATCGTGCTCTCCTCAACACTGTCCCAAATATTCAGTTTCCTACCATTACTAGTTTCATGGTTATTAATTGAGAAACTTATTACCATTTGCATGACGAGTTGGAGGAACTTGTTCACGCGTATATTCTACTAGTGGCCAAGAATTTTCACAAATAGTAAAACGTGATAATGTGGAGATCAAAATAAATGTAACATTATATGCAGGGTAATGACCTATGGCGGTACATCCAATTCCATCTACCATTTCGGAACTGACTGAATATACGACACATCAGTTACAACTTACAACTCAGGCATGAGCCAGATATAATTCCTAATGCTTGGATAGTTTGACTCGCCCAATCTAGTATGAGGCCATCACTAATCACTGAAGGTGACAAGGAACAGCCTTAACCGAATCCACCTCCCCCGTAGCAGCGCTACGGTCCTCACACAACAAGAAAACCATATCGGCTAGCGGGTACATTTTGATTCGGTCGTTGACGGAAAGTAAATGAAAAAGAAAAATCAATTAGTTCCACCAGTGATAATTATTATTACCTTCACGTATTGAATTACATATATTGATAAAATATAATAGATTTCTATATGTTTCTATTATAGCGAGCAAATATAAAAATCATATGGAAACCTCTATCCAAGTGGAACACGCATTGGAAAGAAAATGTCGCTGCCCAGATTCAAATTCTCCTATTAGAAATAAAAGCGTTCTATCAATCATTTTCACTTTTCCCAGATAGTTTGTTTTTATTCCGACAAAGCTTAAACCAATAAAATTCACTAAACTATCTGTACCTTACATTATTAAATTCATATATCTGATGTGAGTGTTATCTTCTCCCTCTTTTACATTTATTTTGATCTCTACATACTAACGTTTCACTATTTATGAAAAATCTTGGCCACTAGTAGAATGTACGCGTGAACAAGTTCCTTCAACTCGTCAAGCAAATGGTAATAAGTTTCTCAATTAATAACTATGAAATTAATCATAATAGGAAACTGAAATTTTGGGACAGTGTTGAGGAGAGAATGACGAATATATTAAATAATAATAAAGGAATTTTATCAAATTAATCGTGAATTACAGGGTGATTTCTGAAACGTTGTTATTTTGTCATTTTCATCATCGAAAATTTCCTTGATCACCCTATATATCTTAACGAAATCGTGTGTATATGGTATCAGCTATATTCGAAGGATGATAATTCACCTGAATATACAGGATATGTACGAAAGAACCGGCCATATATTTCACCAATTTTTCAAATCACCCTGTACGAAATGTATGAATTGTGATTAATGATGGAATAAGAATAGTATATTGCATGCCAAAATAATTTTATCAATATTTCATTATTACATAGAATTTTCAGACATTACTTAAATGTTTTTATTTTTCACTCTGTACATAATGATATAATCTGCACCATCTGAATGATATTTAGTAATTTGAAGGTACGTTGATGATAAGAACGAAAAAAATACAGTTGGAACTTTCAATTCCCGAGAAGATAATTAAATAAAAATTGCTGATTTTTAAATTTCAAAATCTATCCATCAACGAACTTTGCGATTCTGTACGTTCAATCAGTACATCGAATACTACAACATACCAAAAATTCAGACAATTTCACCGGGAACCATTTTACCTATAAAAAGTGCGGGGTTCTTTGCAAGGACAGTCTCGGAGCTTGCACAGCCCAAGATATAATAGACAGGTGGTGTAAAGTGGAGAAGCTAATAGTGAACCTCATAAAACTGTTGTTCTTCCTGTATATGTTTTTATAATTGTTGATTCGATTCACCATATACTAAGGTCGTTATGGTAATTGATATATAATTACGTTATCTTCTGTTATTAGAAGGAGTTTTCTGTACCTTTTTGAGAAAATAAATACTTATTTTCTACTTCTACGTACGTTAATTATTTTCCACTACAATGCAAATATAAAAGTGGCGACGAGGATTCGAAAGAACCTACAAGAACTCAGCTTGGTAGGAAATTCGTCAAAAATACATTGACAATATACAATTTTGACAAGGTACGTCAACCAAAATATACGAAATGACAAATCAAATTCCCGAAACTCCAGCCCATACTACAACCCATGCAGTTCATACTGTATTTTCGATTGAATCATACGATCCTTCAAAACAATTCAGTCGTTGGCTCATGCAATTGGAATGTGCCTTCTACTACATTACATGGGGTCAGAAGCATATGATGTCCTTTGCGACAAGATTTCTCCAGAGACACCCAACAAGAAGAACTACAACGAATTAGTACATACCATGAAGAGTCACTACAATCCTGAACCCCTGGAAATTGCAGAAATTTTCCACTTTTTGCAAAGAAAGCAGCAAGACGGTGAGTCTGCACAAGAATACTTAACGGCTTTGGGAAGATTAGCAATTACATGCAAATTTGGAGATTATTTAAGGAAAGCTTTGCGGAACCAGTTCGTTTTTGGTCTCAAGTCCCAAAGCATACAGAGCAGATTGCTCGATATCAAGGATTTGACTATAAACAAAGCGATTGAGGTAGCCACCGGTATGGAAACTTCGGTTAGAGATGCTGCCCAACTTCATCGGTCAATTGCGAGTTCCAGTGTGAACCAAGTGAAGATATACAAGAAAAATGATAGATTTCCGTCCAGATCTACTAGCAAGAAAACAACGAGTCAATCATCCAATAAATCAAATACTAATAATTTGAATTGTTACTGATGTGGGTCGAATCAACATTTAGCTAATTTATAACCGATTTAAAGCGATCTACCGGTTATCCTAAATTTGAACCGGTAATTACCACTGGCATTAAAGTGACTTTGGTCTTTAGGGATTATTTTGTATGACGTCATGAATAAGCCCTTTGCAACGTCATAACTTGACGTTTCGAATAACCGGTAAATACACAGAACTCGAGCTGTTTTCATCCCCTCTACTTGCGGTCTATCTCTCATCAGTCTCATCGTGTTAGGTTAGATTTTCGTGAAGTTGTATCTTTATTTTATTTGCTTGCAATAAAATGTAAAATGGATGATACTGAAGGACCATTCCAAATTAATTTAAATCATGAAGGCAATGATATTGCAGTTACAGTTGAGGATTTGAATACAGCAGTATTACTGTTAAATGGTAAGTAGAGAACACGGAATGAGCGTTAGTGAATGTTTTGAAACTGTATCACTTTAAGGCAAAGAATACACCACTTAAGGTATATAAACTTTCAGATCCTGATGCTGCCATCACTTTTTTGAAAACAAACTACCCCCATATAATTCCCTCCACATCAAGGGCTCAACAGCAAACAGCACAACAAAGCCAGGAAGATATTGAAGTTGATGTCATAAGGACAAAAAAAAACCATCTCAAACAGATTTAGAGGCTACAAAACAACTTTTATATCTGAGGGAAAAAATGGAGGATCAGTTTATTGATAAGAAAACAAATAAAACTAAATTGTGGAATAAGATTGGCCAAGAACTGAAGAAACAGTTTAATATTGGAGACAGTGCAGGAGAGAGGTGCAGACAAAAATTTTCAAATCTAACTAAGGCATATCTCCACTTCATTAAAAATCAAAAAACCACGGGGTCGAAAAAATTAGAACTACCCCCATTCTTTGAAGAGATGCATTCCATATTAGGTATGTACTATTACTACTAACAGATGTGCCCACTATTAGCTAAGCTACTTTTTATTGTATTCCCAGTAAAAATATGCTGTAAATACATTTTTATAATATTTTATTCTACGTTGTTGTAGCTTCCTAATAATTAGTTATCAAAGTTTTCATCGCTTATAAGAAAAATTACCAGCTAAATAATGAGAGTAGTCAACACATCTGCTACAGTTATGCAACAAATTGGATCACATGAACTGTGTTTTCTATATTCTATATAAACTTGAAAATTCTGATCACATTTTCATGTTACATTGTTTATAAAAAGTGTCATTACACTAAATTTGTGATTGTTACATTTTCTAAACTTTTTTGATACTTCTATTGATAATATTTATATATTTTCCAATGTTTAGGATCAAAACACAAGACTTCACCCAGCATCCTTGAAGATTCAATGGAAATAAATGATGAAATGCCAGAACAAGATGAACTTCCGAAAGATAATTTCTCTTTGGATAATCAAATGAATGAAACTCCATCAACTTCCAAGGATTTCCAAAATAGATTCACAAAAGCAACAAAAAGGGTAAAGCCCTTCACTACTTCGGAACTAATTTTAAAAGAAATTCAAGAAGATAGGAAGGCAAGAAGCGAAGAAATTTCGTTTTTAAAAGACCACTTGAAAACAACTGAAAAACAAAGGGATAGATTACTAGACATTCTAGCGAACACCTTCAAAAAAAGAAAGAGAGGAAAGGAATCAGATGATGACTCTGACTAAAACATTTTGAAGTAGATTCAAAAACACTTTCTTGTATAATTTAACTCTGGGTTATAAAGTTCCAAGAGGGGTACTGCTTTGTTTTCTCAATTTTTATTGATTTCTTTTATTTTGTGATAAGTACGTACTGGGAGATTTCTTATTATTTTATCAGATGTTCATGTGTATCTATGAGACTGATATGACAATAAATGTATTACTAGTTTTTTATTTGACATATAAGATGAATGAAACATTTAAAATATAATCTGGGATATAATCATTCCCTGGTAGCAAACAAGGTATTGGCAATATCATCCCTCTTCAGCTGGCCTTCAATATTATTTCCAGCATTTCCTGGCACTGGTAATGGTACCCTTTCTTCAAAAAACAATTCTTCATTCCAAATATCACAATTTAAAATACAGAAATTGTGCAAAATACAACCTGCAGTTGCAATTTCAACAGTTTTACAAATATTATATGTATCTATGAACTGCAGCCTCCTCCATCTTCCTTTTAGTTGTCCAAAGGTGTGTTCAATAACAACTCGTTCTGATGAAAGACAATAATTGTGGTATCGTTCCTTTTGACTCATGTTTTGATTATCCCTTAAATATCCATTGATTAACACAATTCTGATAACATTAATTTAATTCGTACCTATACGGAGTCATAAGCCACTTTTTTATTCCAAAGGTGGTATTTGTCATGAAAAATGCTGTCTGGTCCACATCTCTCAATATCCCTGTAGAATTGTGAATTCTCAAAAACCTATTAAAAAAATTGCAATATAGAGTTGGCTGTTCCTGATGAGAAGGCTGATGTAATTAATACTCTAAACAGTGTTACAATTTAAAAAGTAATAGTGTGCATAATATTCTCACACGGGAATCATGTGCAGATCCTGGAAATCCAATAAAAACATATGTGAAAAGTCTATTGGAATTACAAATTGCCATAATATTTATGGAGTGCCTTCTATATCTATCTATATAACTATCTTGTTGGGATTTTTAAACGTTTATAAAGATATGGGTACCATCTAATGCACCAACAACTCCTGAAATTGGCTTGGAAGCTTAATTTACTACATTGAAAAACTGCTTTCTTACCTTGATATTTTTTAAACCCCTTAGAAACCTGTTCCAATTCCTCTTTCGAACGGGGAAATCTTATAAACACTTTTTCAAGTCTTACAACAAAATACAGCAACCTGTTAACAATATTCATAACAGATACACCTGAAATATTAAATCTTGTTCCAATATAAAATAAACTTTCTTGAGTTGCCATGTAGTAAAGAAAAATAAGAACTTATAATTTCAATTCTAAGGGATAGTGCCCTCCAGTATACTTTTTTTTGAGAACTTGATTCACATCGATTTTATGGAGGGCTCTTTCTAAATTTTCGAGCGTTCGTGAAGTCACCCTAAATAGTTTAAAAAATTCCATCTCGTTGTAATTTATTAGCCACTTATCAACTTTAACAACTTTTGGAGACATTGAGTGCTCCCGTAACATAAATATCATCTGTCCAGTTATTATTTGTTTCAAAAACTGTTGTATCATAAAAGCTTCCTCATAGTTTGATATAAAAAAGTCATCAATTAGTAGCAATGTAGTAGGAATATCCATCTTTTATCTTTACTATCATTTAACTTTGTTAATATTAGAGGGGTATTTTGTGATTACCACAGACTGCATACATAAATTGTCGTTGCAAATACGAGTTCTGTGTTCTGTGGAAAAACTAACCGTGTACGGGTTTTGTCCATTAAAGCGATCTACTACGGTTATAATTGCATGAACTGATGAAGGGAAGACCAAAGGGATAACCGTTGATTACCATAGGTAAATACCGGTAGATCGCTTTAAATCGGTTTATGCCATAGGAAGAACTTGTTCTGTGATTTTTGCAAGGTCAAGGGTCATTTGAAGCAGGTATGTCTCAAAGCTAAATCTAAAGCTATATACACGCTAATCAGGTAGAGGAAATTTTGATGGTGTGAGTTTTGGAATGTTTAAGTATTTATTTCCAAATTTAAAACTACAAGAAACAACCATAAAATTCGTTAGTTTCTGCAAAAACGATTTAGATGTAATGGGATTTTCTGAAGTTACAGTTCAATATCTGAATAATATTAGGAATCTGAATATTTACATAGTTAGAATGGATAGAAATCCACTTTTGGGACGCGAATGAATAAGACAGCTAGGGATAGTTTTGAACGATGTTTATCAAATTAAACTTAAAAATGTGGAATAGGAATTACAGAAAGTACTATTCTCCACGATCATCACAGAATTTGCCAATTCTGAAATCAAATTTGATTACAGAATGCTGGAATTCTCTCTCTTGAGATTGAAGAAATATTCTGCAACACCTCTGCCCCCATGCAATTCAAATGTATTTACATTCTCTCTCTCGTGATAGAATAATATTCTCACACTGGTTAGCAATAATAACATTAGTATTGACGCAGTTGATTGTCATCGTAGTGGCAAAATTTGAGAAAGTGTCAAAATTATTGCTGTCACGTTTCCTATCTTTGATCGTGGAGAAAATATAGTCTGCTACTCGGTTAGAATGAAAATTCGTGATGCTCGTGGTTCCTCACGCTCGCCTTCGGCTCGCGCTCGGAACTTTCCACTCGCATCGAATTTTCATTCTAACCTTGTTACAGAATATACTAGATAAATACCATAGAAATATAAATTATATACTTACTCTAGAATGCTAATCCCGCCAATTTTCACGGAGAAAAGCTTGTCGCGTATGCGACCCGTTTGCGATGTGCGCATGCGTGTCATCAGTGTAGTTTGGGTAGATCGTTGCCAAGTTTAAAAATAATTTGGTACTCCAATTCAGAGTTTTTTGTTATGAGGCAATGAAACACATGTTATTTTAAAGAGAGAAATTTGACAGCGCATTTAGGACTTTTTAAAACCGAAAAGAACCTTTTAGAGATAGATTACGCCGAAGTTTAGGCGCGAAAGAAACTTATTTAAAACAATAATGTACCCTATGCTACTGTAATTATAATTACCGTGCAATAGTGCTTTTTCATCAACAGGAAGACTTGTCACTAAGATCTGTCACTCTTGTCAGAGATCAGAGACGGTTTTTAGAATTTCAGATTTTCTCTTGTCGATTTGTGTGGTGTTTGTTGTCGTTGGTTATTCTTTCGTCATTCGTGAATTTGCATTAATCTTGTTCCTTTAAAGACAATGTCTAATAAAGCCGTTTTTTTTCTACAAATAAACAATGAACTGTTTAGTGTTGTGTAAAGGAAAAATACCTGAAATAAATCATTTTTGGTAGATAATGAAATTTTTTATGTACCTATATGCTTTGCTCAAAATAGCTTAAATATTATTTTAGCTTGACAAAAATGGCATGATTTTTGGTTATTGTTCTTAAGAAGAGACCTCAGCAGAACATTTGAGTGAGAAAATTGTAATTTGTGGCCAGACATTTTCCTCATAAAGATTCATGTGAAAACGACAATAGAATAATTTGAAACCTAGTGCAGTGCCAATACTGTGTCTGCGTAAGCATGCATGGCGAGTAATACAACTTTCTGCCACACCGCTTATATTATGAGTTCTAGATTCCTACAAAAAGTACCAAACATACATATAGAATCGCCTCAGAAAATTATTGTCAATATGGAAGTGCTTCTCTTTGATGCTTCTGGCCTCACTTTTTCATGCACCCCTATTGTGGAAATTGCACTGAGGTAAAACAACCAGAAATACTAGTAGAAATAGTATGTTAATCTCTTCAAACGATTTAAATTAAAAGCAGTTGCATATTTTGACATGAATCGTTCTAGAAAAAAACCTCGAGCTTCCAAGCATCCAATTTTATAAATCCAATTTGAGTTGAAATTATTCATGATATTAGCTGAAATAAATTTTCATAGTTTTTTGTACTTTCAATTGATTTTCCAATCCAGTGCTTCCTTGAAATTCGCACCGACGATTTGGTATGGTTCCGTAGGTTTTTGTTGGTTAACTACATCTGAAAAGTGAATGTGATACCAAAAATCAGTCGCTTTAGAGCGATACATACTAATAATAACCGTACTCTACCTTATGATGGCCTTTGCTGAATATTTGGGATCATAAATATGTTAAAATATGTATTCAAATCGGCTAAATACAATTAACAGGTATAAGTACAATGAGGTTTCCAACCTTATTCTCCGAGATTCAGAAATAACGTTTGTTAGTCTTCACAAGTACCATAATATTTTACTAAAACCGTTCCTGTTACAAAAATCACTAATGACGCGCATGCGCATTGCGGACTAGCCTGAACTTTTTACAATACTTTTGACATGGGGATTAGCATTCTAGAGTAAATAATATATATTTCTATGATAAATACCCAGTAATATTTCAAGAGAACTTCGGCAAAATAACAGGTTTGCAAGCAAAAATACAGGTACGAGAAAATGCTCATCCAGTTTTCATCAAAGCTCGAAAAGTTCCTTACTCTTTATTACCAAAAATTGAAAACGAACTTGATTTATTTGAAAAAAAAGGTGCTCTAGTGAAAGTTAATCATTCTGATTGGGCTACACCCATCGTACCAGTGGTGAAATCGAATGGAAGGATCAAAATTTGCGGAGATTTTCGCAGTACTGTGAATCCTAACCTCGTTGTTGATCAACATCCTTTACCATCAATTGAAAATCTATTTTCATCAATGGCGAGAGGTAATAAATTCACCAAATTAGATTTAAGTCAGGCTTATTTACAACTAGAAATTGCTCCTGAGTGTAGGAAGTTTCTCACTCTACTCATAAAGGTTTATATCAAAGTACACGTTTGATGTTCAGAATATCTAGTGCTCCTGCTATCTGGCAAAGGGAAATCGAAAATATTCTCAAAGACATACTGGGAGTTTCAGTATTTTTGGACGATATTAAAATAACAGCTGAAAATACTACAAAATATTTAAAAATATTAGATTCTGTTTTATCACGTCTTTCCAATCATAATATAACAGTGAATTTGGAAAAATGTAGATTCATGGAGGATAAAATAGAATATTGTGGCTATGTTATTGATAAAGTTGGTATCCATAAATCTCAAGGCAAAATTGAGGCAATTCAAAATGCCAAACAACCTACAAATAAAACTGAAATTCGAGCATTTATAGGTTTAGTCAACTATTATGGACGATTTTTGGAAAATGTAAGTCATAAATTATATCCTTCGAAAAATTTACTGAAAGATAACGTCAGATTCAAATGGGACAAGCAGTGCCAAGATGCTTATAACCTAATCAAAAAAGAAATTCAGTCTGATCGAGTACTAGCTCATTTCGATCCCAAAGTACCTCTAATTCTTGCAACTGATGGAAGTCCTTATGCTGTTGGTGCAGTTTTGTCTCATGTTTATTCAGATGGAAGTGAGCATCCAATACAATTTCCCTCACAAACTTTATCTAGTATTCAACAAAGATATGCTCAAATTGATAAAGAGACATACAGTATTATTTTTGGAGTAAAAAAAATCTATTACTATTTATACGGTACAGTTTTTACAATATATACAGACAGTAAACCATTATTGCATATTTTTTCTCCTTCAAAAAGTATAACAACGTCGACTGCTACACGTATGTCACACTATGCTATATTTCTACAATCTTTTCGATATAAAATAGAATACAAAAATACCAAATTACACGCAAACGCTGATGCAATGTCAAGATTGCCTGTAAATAGTTCATAACTCGATACATATGATGAAACTGACGTTTTTGAAATAATGCAGATTGAGACCCTTCCTATAACAATGAAAGAATTAGCTCATGAAACGGATAAAGATTCAACATTGCAAAATTTACTTGATTTCCTGAAAACTGGTAAACAGTTGGATAGAAATGATCGTTTTAACGTAAATGAATCAGAGTTTTCCCTACAAAATGATTGTATTTTTCGAGGTCAACAGGTAATAATACCAAAAATCTTACGAAAAAGGGTTTTGAATGAGTTACATGCTACACATTTTGGAATGGTTAAAATTAAAGCTTTAGCAAGAAGCTATTGTTGGTGGCCAGGAATAACTAAAGATATGGAAGATTTGGCTAGGAATTGTGCAGAGTGTAACAAGTTCAAAAATAATCCGCTTGCAGTAACGGTTCATCCTTGGGAACAAGCGAAAGAACCATTTCAACGAGTACACATTGACTTTGCAGGACCATTTTTGAATTCATACTATTTTGTCTTGGTTGATGCATATACTCGCTGGCCTGAAATCCATATGCTGAAGAATATCAATACAAGTTCAACCATTTCGCTATGTAGGAAAATATTTTCTACTTTTGGAATTCCTTGTCATTTAGTTAGTGATAATGGAGCTCAATTTCTTTCTCATGATTACCAAATGTTTTTGAAAGAGAATGGAATTATACATAAATTGAGTGCTCCATATCACCCGGCTACAAATGGGTTAGCTGAACGTTATGTGCAAACTTTCAAACAAGCTTTACGTGGCATGACAGGCAATGATTCAGATAAATCCAACCAACTATGTCAATTTTACTGAATTATAGGAAGACACCTCATTCCGTTACTGGTGTTAGTCCTTCAAAACTATTATTTGGTAGAGATATTCGTTCTAGACAGATTTACTCATTAAAGTACCAGACGAAAGTATGTCGATCAATTTAAAAGTTCATGAATTCCAGGTAGGTGAGAGAGTTGCGGTGCGTAATTACTTGAATGATTCGAAATGGAAATTTGGGCGTGTTCATCGAAAATTAGGAAAATGGCACTATTTAATAAAATTAGATGATTCCAGAATTTGGAAACGACATTTAGACCAAATTCGATCAATCGGAGAAAATACTCCTGAAACAAGTGAATATTATTATTCATATCCGGAAGACTCGAATGGTACTAATAACAATTCCAACCTTCCAACAAATAACAATCTTTTGGTTTCACCAAATATTCCTGACGATAGTAATTTGAACCGTCAGAGTTTTCCGACACCATCATCAAGTTCTTCATCTCCTGAGTCTGGAGTCATTGCAGATGGAAAGAAAGACTGCGAAGATTACAGAGGATAAGGAAACCAGTTTCAAGATTTAGTTTTTCTTCGAATTAGTTATGTATTCACGAGAAGGGGAGGAAATTGTTATGTTCTTATAACTGATGATTCGATATACCATATACTAAGGTCGTTATGGTAATTGATATTTAATTACTTTATCTTCTGTTATTAGAAGGAGTTTTCTGTACCTTTTTGAGAAAATAAATACTTATTTTCTACTTCTACGTACGTTAATTATTTTACACTACACTGGAAATATAAAAAAAAACCACAGCAGTTACATTTATACAATAGAAAGTACTGTAGGAACTAGGGTCACCTGTACTAAACGGGATAGAAATTACATTTTTGTAAAATACTTGCTGGTAATTAACACCAGCAAAGCTAGTGGATCTGATGGAATTCCGATGATTGTTCTCAAAAAATGTGCCCCCAAACTATCACCAATTCTTTGCAAGTTATTTAACCACTCTTATAATTTGGAGGTATTTCCGCCCAAATGGAAAATTACAAGAGTACAACCAGTACCCAAAAAATTGGAAAATGACCCTACCTAGCAACTACATACCTACCGCACTGCTGTTATTTCGAAGGTCAAGGAAAAAGCCATCAACATCGAGATCATGAAATATCTAGAATGCCCAGGAATTGTGAATGATCGATCCTACATCAGAGATCAACTAGTAACCTGTTTGCCTATATTTCACATTTATGGCATCTTTTGAAAAATATGGTGATACTCTGGCAGTGGCTTTCGATATCTCCAAGGCAATTGACCAGGAATCAGACAGACTGAATAGTTGATAAAAAAGTCCGCTACCAACATTCAAAGGAGCCAGAAGAGAAGCACTACTATAATATTAGTAGGACTAACAAACATTTGGTTACAACAGTACACATACCTCATCAAGGCTCAAGATTCTAACGCTGGTTGAAGAAAAACCAGTAGCTCTCGGATACATCGGAGTTTTGAAGACTAGCCTATAGCTAATGAACTCTAAATGATTTCGAGGGCACACACAATAGATATGAAGAGATCGCTGTGTAGAGGCTTGTAGTACGAATACCCCAAACTAATCTAATCTAACCTAGATATTACAGATTGTTCTTGAATTTTCATGCCTCAATAATTTGAACTCAATCATACTTACCCTGGTGATGTTATGGGCGATCCTCGCTCATTGAAGATATTAGATGGAAAAATGATCAAGTTGGCGTAAATTGCCACCATAACGAAAGCCAGTAAAAGTTTTATGAGATAATATAACTTGAGAGCGGTCGCTAGAGCTATCAGACAAAGCACCCATGTGAATACAATATATTCTGGATGTTTACAGTCAAATTCGCCCGAAACAGATGTTTCAGTAACACTAGTAGATGTTGAATTGTCACCATCAGTTGTTATTGCAGCACTGTTGGGGATAGGAGTGTTGGTGTTGTTGACTCCTCTTTTTACCCGAGGAATCCTTCGTTTCAATTCCTTCAGGGCACTGGTCTGAACGAACAGGTCTCTGGTGATATTGGATAACTTCTTGTTGAGGCTCTCGACTATTGTTGATGTCTTGTTGGCCATCTTCGTGATATTTTCCGCGTCCTCGATAATACCATCGATATTTCCCAGGACGTCACGGATGCAAGTCCCACCGCAGTCGGTTCTGTTGGCGAAAAGTATGGTGAAGTTGTTGTTGAAAGTGGCTTCTAGCTTCAAGTTGAAAACTAGAGAGAAGTTTCCTGGGTCGTCTTCGCTGCTGGCACCACCGTAGGAGTTGGCAAGTCTGGGAAGGGATTTATTTGGCAGTGATTTGTTGTCTAGCGGCTCGTCGGTTTCCAAATTGATCAGCGTTAGAGAACTAGTTATCGACATTAGGATGATGACACCGCAAATGAACGCCGTCCTCCTTTTTCTTTTGTGGACCAGGGTGGATGAGATCAACCTCAGTATTTCGGGTAGTTGCTCAAATTCTTCTGCCATAACCAGGACCGACGTGGATATTAGGATAACTGTTGTGATGACTATGCAGGCTATGACGAAGTTGTGGCTGGAATGAAAAATTGTTGGAAAATAGAGTTGTGAGTAGTACCGTACGTTGGCTTACAGAGGGGTGATTACCGCTTGGCATGTTACGATGAACAACCATATTATGAAGCAACACATCATATTCGATTTGAACATGTCTTCTCTGAGTTGGCTGAACTGAAAAATATCAATGTTTCATTATGGAATTGTAAATCTCCACAGGACGTATTGATGAAAATGTAAATGTAAAATTGGCCATATACTACAGGTGGAAGTGGTCCATTGATGAAACTTTGTGAAATCATTTCATTTGTCATGAACATACCAAAGTGGATAAGGACCACACATTTTTTTTTTAATTTTTCATACTTTTTAAACTCGGAATTTCCGACTAAAGTTGGAATTTAAATTTTTCATCGAAGTCACAAATTCTGACTTCGAAGTCGTAATTTTTTTCCGACTTAAAACTTGGAAATTCCGACTTCAAAGTCAGACACGTTGATGCTACAAGATTCTGATTGGCTTGAGCTTATTAGACTCTCCTGTTCTACGTTTACTCTATTTGTTCTGAACTCACCTGATGTTCCATTTCTTTGTCGATGAATCTCAGCGTCCAGGGGTTAACGTTTGCATTTCTCATCCTTTTGTTACTCTCGATTTCGATGCTGTGGTCTATGATGTCATCGACTTGTTCAGTGGTTGAACCGTAAGTCGAACCTCTCTTCTTATATCGTGGATCAGTCGAATCGTATTTTTGTTTGTATGACATTGTGTCGTCTTCGTCCATGTCGTTCGAAAGGGTTCTGTGGAGCTAAAGAAGAACGTGAATTATATTAGCATTCGAATCTGAATAGGAAACACAATGATATTTTTAATTCAAAGAGAGCAATGCTCCGTGTTCTTTAGGATTAAGGAATTTGAAAACGAAACTTGCCACTTACAGGTCCTCATAGAATGAGACTTATGCATCATTTTCATTAAGGTAGAATTCTCTAGCAAATATGAAAAGTCAAGGAAGTCTTATGGGATCAAACAAGAAGTTTTGTGGAAGCTGATTTCCTCCGAGTGAATGTAGTAAAACTACTAGTCTAAGAGCCAGTGGCCGACTAAGTACCAGTATGTAACTGACCACATCTGAATTTTTGCACAGTGAGTCTCCTTTACCTACCATACATGCGGTGGGGACTCACTAAGCCCATCGCTGCTGGCGCGGCTGGTAGATTTTGAAAGTAATTCAAGAAAAAATGAAATTACCCAAACACCAAAAGTACGTCACAGTCAAGCTTTTAGCTCCTGAAGATGCTAACTTTGTTGGCGAAAGGCGCATCGGTTGTGATTGTGACGTAGTTTTGGTGTTTGGATAGTTTCCTTTTTTCTTGAATTGTATTCACACCAAAGGTTCCAATATATTCATTTATTTGATTGAAAGTAATTGACCAGGCTGATATTAATATATTTTGTTCATTATGGTCTTAGAAGCTTATATTTATCACGGTAGCAGTGTTTACTGAGTACACACATCAGCAGACAACAACATCTTAACTACTGCTGAGCAGATGTATGTTCAATGTTCTTGTTCTTTCTCACATTTATTTAATCGGCTTGTAATTGAATTTACAGATGTGTTTATAAAAATTAATATTTCAAGAGAAATTGACATATTTACTTCTGTAAGATGGATGATAGGAAATAAATAAATTCTCGGACTACTTCTCTTATATTATACTCAATTTAATGACGAACTTAAAGTTTACATCATTTTTAAGTAATGCACCTAATGCATATAAATAATTTTTTCTATTTCCAGTTTGCGACTTAGAAATAAAAACTATAATATCACAATTGAAAAACAAGAAATCTAAAGATAATGATAACCTCAACAGCGAGGTTCTAAAACTGGTCAACGACTCAATCGCTAAGCCCATTGCACATTTAATAAACATATTTATTGAGAGAGGGATTACTTCTCAAATATTTAAAATAGCACTAGTCACTCCCATACATGAGAAAGGTGAGTTAAACAGTACAGACAGTTGCAGACCTATATCTATCATACCTGCCATCTCAAAAATACTTGAAAATGTCCTAAAAAACAGATTATTAGAATATTAAAAAAAAAATTATTCAAACATTGCTCAATTTGGGTACAGACAGAGGAGATCTACTATCGATGCAATCTGCGAAATGTATAAAAATATTAAAGAAGCTTTTGAGGAGCGTAAATTGTGCTGTGTCAAATTTTACGATATGTCCAAAGCGTTTGACACTGAGGACCATGATGTATTACTACAAAAATTAGAACATTATGGGATCAGAGGGACAGCCTTGAATCTATTCACATCCTGCCTTGCAGACCGCCAGCAATGTGTTAAATCAAAACCTCTAAAAGTCAATTATGGGGTACCACAGGGCTCAGTCCTTGGTCCTATATTATTTATCATATACATTAATGACATGCGTTTTAATCTAACGAATGCGTATCCGATAACTATGCTGATGGTGCCACTTTTTTGTTAAGTGACTCTAGGCCTTCCAATCTACTTTAAAATGCTAATGAATCTGAAAGCTTTATAACAATGTGGTCTAGAAGCAATTATCTCACTATAAACGACGATAATACAAAAACTTTCGATTTCTCAACTATAAACAATAAAGAAAATAATGAACCAATTAAGATTCTTGGAGTTTATTTGGACTAGTCTTTAAATTTCTTACCGCATATTCACAAATTATCAAAACGCCTATCATCGTGTATACACATAATAAGACAGCTTAGCAACATAACTACAACAGAAGAGTAATTTATTTTGCACAGCACAGCATAATGACATATGGACTAATAATATGGGGTTCATCTCATCATCTAGATGTAATATTCAAATTAGAAAAAAAGTCGTCAGAATCATGGCTAAATCCGACGATCATTGCAAACCTCTTTTTAAAAATCTTCATATATTAGCTTTGCGATCTTATTTCATATACGAATGTTTGTGTTATGTCAAAAAATTAAAAGGTTAATATAAAGTGACTACGCATGAGGACATACACCACCATGATACTAGGACCAAAGCAAAGGACCCCGCACAAATCAAATGGGAAATGAATCCCTGTCGAATTGGCAGAAATTTGGGTATGTTGTAGTTTATACCCTTTTGATCAAAAGTCTCCATTGGCCCGAGACCTAAAAATGGATAGTTATTTAGATATCGAAAGTCAGAAGTTGCAACATGTGCAAATCTCCCAAGCGATCACATTTGATTTTGACGATGTATAATGGCGATGACTTTGTTCAGTTTTGACAGGAATAATAACAATTTCTGGATTGTCAATAAATGTCAAGTTTCTACAAAAGCTAAATGTTTGGAAGATTCTTATACTCGCATTATTTTGAATAAAATGGCTTTCAGAAGAAAATGCCGACAAATGTGAAATCGCCATACGCAGACGAGAGCGGTTAAATAGACCACGCAAAATAAGAGATGCAAATTCTTTGTCGATCGCGTAAGAGATCTGCACTAGTCGGAACTTTTGATCTTCGATACCTAAAAAACTGTCAATTTTTAGGTCTCGGGCCCATGGAGACTTTTGATCAGAAGGGTATAAACCACAACCTATCCAAATTTTATTTCATTTCTCATTTGATTTGTGCAGGATCCTTTAAGGCTACCCAAATATAGACTAAGCAAATCGCAAAACTCTTATCTATATCTATATATCTTAAATTCTTTTTAATGCTTTACCAAAATAAATGAGTTTCGGTCTCTCGACACGAGTATAAATACTTTTAAAGTAAAAATTAAGAATATTCTTTTACAAAATGCCTTTAACACATTTGAAGAATATTTTGACTATTTTGAGTCATGACTAAGTTGTCGCCTGCCCAATAATAGCTATATTATGAACTGTTACATTTCTATATTTTAAGTTATTTGTCTCTGCCCATGTTTTGTTTTACTGATCCTATTTCATTATACTTTTATTTTTGTATGTTATATAGATTTAAACTTATACTATCATGTATTACCATTTTTGACGTATTCTATTCTATAGATCCATTACGAAGCAATAATGAATATTAGGGTATAATAATGATTATTATTGAAGGATGAACTCACATTTTCAAATGGTATTTCTGGAGTCCAGTCAGTCGTATTTTCATCTTCTATGCCGCTGTGTTGTATACCGCTGTCACTTCTCTCGCTGGATGGTGCTTTAGGTGGCGAAGCTGGAGTGGACGGTGTTTTAGGAGTACTCATGCCACTTCTCATCAGATCTTCCTCAGGCCATAATTTATTGGAGAATATGCTTCAAAATAATTATTTTAAAATCAGTTATATTTTACTGAAATATACAATATCTCTTCTTAGTCTTGTCGATTTTACATTCGGATTCAGAAAAGTCACGAAGGTCGAACTTGAAAATTAATCCAAAGTTGTATTGAAAAATATATTTTATACTACATTAAAAGTGGCACATTGTCGGGAACATAAAATTATTTGAATGTTTGTATCACCCTAACTTGTTATAAAAATATAGGTAGTCGAGGAAACAATCAACATAATATTACTGTAGTTACATAAAATTGTCGGTAACTAGTTTTAAATGTTGGTGTTTTGAATTTTTCTGGTCCTGAAATTTAAATGGTTTCAGATTCGGATGAGTTTTTGAACTGTTGGTGAATTTATGAATTCAGTTTCACTTCACTCTCATTTAAGCCTAGGAGATTACAGTTATTTGGCTTTTTTAAACCTGCTTCCGCTTTTTTGCAATATCTTGTCAATTTGTTCAATGGAATAGGATAACTATATCGTCAGCATATGAGATGATATCTTCACCCAACTCCATATTGATAATATCATTGAAATAGAGAAGGAATAACTTTGGACCGAGGACTGTTCCCTGTGGAACACTATATCTGATTTCTGGCGGTTCACTAAAATACTTTCTTGTTTTAACAAAATTTTTTTCTCTTTGAATAATAACTTCTGTATAACGGTAAAGGTAATCCCGTATTTTTCAAGTTTTTCTTTATCGAGTGAAATGCTGTTGAAAGCTTTAGCTAAATCCAAATAGATACCTAACACTTTCTCATTTCTATCGAGGTGTTGGTGCATTTCATCCGTGAAATAATGCAGTGTATCTTCATCCTGTCTGGAAACCGAATTGTTTAGTAGAAATGAGTTGGTGGTGGTTGATGTGATTTTGTGATCTGCTGGATATACTTTTTTCATAGAATTTTGCAATATTATTAACGACAGATATTGGTCGGTAATAACTGGCGAAATGTGGGTCAACCAACACCTTTGCATATAGGAGTTATTTCTATATTTTTCAACCTATTTCGAAAAACGCCACTTTGGAAGATCGAAATTATCAGGTGAACTGAAACGTCAACAATATCATTTGACAGTTTTCGCTGATATTTTGTGTATTCCTGAGTTGACATTAGTTTCAAGGTTGTAAATTGTCCTCATTATTCCTGGAATCGTGACAGGTGTTAGGAATAAGGAGTTTTTTTATTTGGTTTCTCTTTTATGTCAGGTAATTCATATCTGAGAGTGAGTACGATCTGAACGTTCTTGCAAGATTTTCTCCAACTTTATAGAAATGATTCATGAATGTAATAGATATTTCATTTATTTCACTGCTCAGCAATACAGCATTTTTTGGTTTTTACGCGTTGATAACAAGAAAAATCAATTTTATATAGTTTAATTATCAACGACGCGTCTAGTGAACTAAAATAAATTATAAATACGTCTGATCTTTTTGTGGCATTTAAACGTCACAAAAATATCTGATTTTACTTTTTTTGTCAAAAAGATAACTAATAGACCAGTCAATCGTGACAGGTGTTTGACTTAAGGGCTTTTGGTTAAAAAAAGTGCTATATTGCTCAATGGAGAATTGAATACCCTTTTTTACGCTATCTCTTTTCGTTTAATTTTTTTATAGGGGTAGCTATTACCCCTAGGAGGTTGAAGGGGCAAGTGAATAATTTCATTGAGAAAGTGTAGTTTCATACATCAAAATAGACCTGTTTCAGGATTTTTCATTTGCATTATTCATAATTACGTAGAGAATGAATTCATCCATTACTTTAGGACCTCACTGTATATGGAAGAGGGTTCAGTTGATTCGTAATTTGAAACGAAATTTTTCAGAACCTGCTTTTTTTTCTAGTTTTTGTTTGCATCCAGAATTTTTCTGGAGTAGTATTTTTGTTAAGTTTGTTTAAGTAATTTAGTTAATTCGTATATTCCCTGTGCTATTGTCAAAATGTTTTGTTATCCTTATCAGCCACCCATTTTTTTTAAAAGCATCTCTAGTGTTTATTGACTAAGAATTCATTAATGATCCTTTTTCCGAGTTTTTCTGCGGTTTTGATATTATTACAGTGGGTACATTTTTCCAAATCACACATCAACTGTTTCTGAAAATTAAGGAAATGTTCGGTCAATGTCATTTTCATTATTCACGTTGCTCCAAGGTTCAGCTTGTAATATTATAGTGCTTCATTATCAATCTTGGTGATTTGTATGAAATCGTCCAGTTCCATCATTTCAGCTTTATTATATTTCTGTGCGATGTTGAGTATTATGCTGTAGTTGTAAGTAATGGCTTTTCTAAAAATAAATAATCTTTTGCACCTACAGATTTGTCTCTTTTCAAGAAAATATAATCTAAACAAGTTTGATTTACTTCAGAAATGCTATTGCAGTTATACAGAGTGGCCTAAGGAAAGCTTTCCATCCGGATATACTGGGAAAGGACAAATTATTTTGGGAAACGACAAATTATTTTCGGAAACGCTGATACACGACGATTTAAATGTCAGTGATTGATTTACTCATCTGGAGATGTCATCAGATTCGCAGATGATTCCAGCATAATCTTCGAAGCTGAAAACTGGGAAAATTTATATATAAATAACCTCCCAGAATGATTTATCACGCATTGGTTATATTCGTATTAACAGTGCATTGCAAGAACACATTGAAAATGTAGAAATTCTTCAAAAAACCTTTCTGAAACTTTACTAAATGAACTCTTTCGTTACTCATCTGATTTGATATAGATACTCCGAATCTAGGGTCCTGGACATTCGCCAACATTATTTCTTCATCCTATCTTGCTTTGAATTCAAAGTAAATCTAATTTTCGGAGACTATAACATTGTTACGAAACACTACACAAATCCAATTATTTCAGAACACCGCTTGCTACAAAATATATAGATCAAAGATGCTTTTCATATTTGGTACCAACATTTTAAAATTTTATGCCTGTTCTTATAGAGAATGAAAAAAAATTAAAAAAATATTTAGTTGAGTCAGACATAATCTTTTGGAAGTTAATATTATTGTATAATGAGATTTCATACCACTCTAGTGCATTATTTAAATATCTTCATTCAAATATTTCCTATATACAGGGTGGGTCACGGTCGATGGTACCTTAGACGTTTACGGAGAACGGGACATAGGATCGTTCTGAAAATTTGGTTGCTCAAGTAGTTGCTCTTGGTCTATCGATCTAAAATATTTTCATCAATGCAGCGTTGCCGCTTATACCAGAAAGTAGCAGCATGTTTGTTATTTCAAATGGGTCATCCTGTATATTACCGCATTTTTGAACTTATTATTCCTTTCTTCTGATTATTTCTGCCTTATACTCCCCTATACCTATCTCTAACGGTTTTTGAGATATTGGTTATTTTCCATATTTTTTATCCAAAACATAGCTCGAATTGAATGTTTATTTCTGCGGTATTTGGATTCTTAGGAAGTTGCAATTTTCTGTTTAGTTCATCAAGATCATGTAAATTGATTCTGTATAGAGAAGTTTGTTCTGCGTTATACAGGGTCGTTCAAAATTCATGATCTTACTGCTTGATACGAAAAGGGTTGAAAGTGCGTTTTTTTAAATGGAACATCCTGTATATTATGAAATATCCTGAAAGATGACTAAATTCCCTTCGGATTGATATATTATGTTCCTATACCTAAATAGCCAAAATTCCGAGATAATAGCAATTTTCACTTGTAATCTCCCAAGTGCTTAAATTATTGCCGGAAATTTTTCGAGTACATGAATTTTCTTCGAAAATTCATGTACGAGATAAATTTACGGCAATTATTTCAAGCACGAGGGGGATTCGGTAAGAAAATTTCAAACCGAGAAATGAAAATCATCCAACAATTCATAAGAAATAACTAAGGATGGTTTCACCTGAACTATTTACTGACATGCCATAATTGTATTGCTATATGTAAAATGGTGAAAATATATCTATCTATCTATCTATCTATCTATCTATAACCACTGAAATATTGATATGTAAAATACTTACAAAATAATACAAAATTTTCATCAATAAATGTGTTTAAATATGGAACAAAAAAAAAATAAAAAACTTATGTTTTATCGTGTATTGAACAATCGACTGGCGACTCATAGGCCGCAACACTACCGCTGAGCTACGGGATTTATGATAAAAACTTGTGACAAATGGTGTATTGACAATTTCTGCAATAATCGTAGAGAAAATATTTTCAGACACATTCCAAATATCTAGTAAATACATAATTACCTCCTTTCATATGAAAACTAGACCTCCATTTGTACATTGAAGCAAAATATCAACTTGTCACATGTCAAATGTTTGACAAAAAAATTTCCACTTATTAATTTCGCCCAGGGTACCCAGGAGGATAAAATTTCCGGAAATTTTTAGGGTTGCCATGGTATCTAAACAAGAACGAATTTTTTGATTGGCTGCAAAAGTGAGGTGTGAAATTTTCAAAAAAAATATCGATTTATTTTTCTCATATTCATCTAAGGTGGCTATTAAAGGTCATGATGGCACATGACATTATGAAAATTTGACAATTAGTGCACTATTAATAATACCGATGTGTGTTTCTTAACGAAAGTGACTCAAAAATATTTGAAATGGAGGGAAATAACTATTCAAACGAAGTTCTGATGAAATTGTTTATTCTTCATGGAAAATGTGAGGGAATTATAGCAAGAACGTGCAGAAAATTCATTGAAACGTACCCTGATTTACAACCAATGAACAAAAGGAAGTTTGTACGATTACAACATAATTTCATTAATTATCTGTCAAAAATTAGAAAACATTAACAATAAATTTTCGAAATGCCGATCATTGGGTTCCAAACATTTCAAAATCCGGGTATTTGGAGATACAGTTGTAGCACTTCTTATTTTACTGGCATCTAGCATTTTTTTTTGTTCCAAATTTAAACACATTTATTGTGGTTATAAATAGTTCAGGTGAAACCATCTTTAGTTATTTCTTATGAATTGTTGGATGATTTTCATTTCTCGGTGTGAAATTTTCTTACTGAATCCCCCTCGTACTTGAATTAATTGCCGCAAATTTATTTGGTACATGAATTTTCAAAAAATTCATGTACTCGAAAATATTTCCGGCAATAATTCAAGCACTTGGGAGATTACAAGTGAAAATTGCTATTATCTCGAAATTCTGGCTATTTAGGTATAGGAACATGATTTATCAATTCGAAGGGAATTTAGTCCTCTTTCGGAATATTTCATAATATACAGGATGTTTCATTTAAAAAAACGCACTTTCAACCCTTTTCGTATCTAGCAGTAAGATCATGAATTTTGAACGACCCTGTATAACGCAGAACAAACTTCTCTATACAGAATCAATGTACATGATCTTGATGAACTAAACAGAAAATTGCAACTTCCTAAGAATCCAAATACCGCAGAAATAAACATTCAATTCGAGCTATGTTTTGGATAAAAAATATGGAAAATAACCAATATCTCAAAAACCGTTAGAGATAGGTATAGGGGAGTATAAGGCAGAAATAATCAGAAGAAAGGAATGATAAGTTCAAAAATGCGGTAATATACAGGATGACCCATTTGAAATAACAAACATGCTGCTACTTTCTGGTATAAGCGGCAACGCTGCATTGATGAAAATATTTTAGATCGATAGACCAAGAGCAACTACTTGAGCAACCAAATTTTCAGAACGATCCTATGTCCCGTTCTCCGTAAACGTCTAAGGTACCATCGACCGTGACCCACCCTGTATATAGGAAATAATTGAATGAAGATATTTAAATAATGCACTAGAGTGGTATGAAATCTCATTATACAATAATATTAACTTCCAAAAGATTATGTCTGACTCAACTAAATATTTTTTTTATTTTTTATCATTCTCTATAAGAACAGGAATAAAATTTTAAAATGTTGGTACCAAATATGAAAAGCATCTTTGATCTATATATTTTGTAGCAAGCGGTGTTCTGAAATAATTGGATTTGTGTAGTGTTTCGTAACAATGTTATAGTCTCCGAAAATTATATTTACTTTGAATTCAAAGCAAGATAGGATGAAGAAATAATGTTGGCGAATGTCCAGGACCCTAGATTCGGAGTATCTATATCAAATCAGATGAGTAACGAAAGAGTTCATTTAGTAAAGTTTCAGAAAGGTTTTTTGAAGAATTTCTACATTTTCAATGTGTTCTTGCAATTTTGGCTATTTAGGTATAGGAACATAATATATCAATCCGAAGGGAATTTAGTCATCTTTCAGGATATTTCATAATATACAGGATGTTCCATTTAAAAAACGCACTTTCAACCCTTTTCGTATCTAGCAATAAGATCATGAATTTTGAACGACCCTGTATAACGCAGAACAAACTTCTCTATACAGAATCCATGGAGATGACCTTGACGAACTAAACACAAAATTGCAACTTCCTAAGAATCCAAATACCGCAGAAATAAACATTCAATTCGAGCTATGTTTTGGATAAAAAATATGGAAAATAACCAATATCTCAAAAACCCTAAGAGATAGGTACAGAGGAATATCAGGCAAAAATAATCAGAAAGGAATGACAAGTTCAAAAATGCGGTAATATACAGGGTGGCCCATTTGAAATAACAAAGATGCTGCTACTTTCTGGTATAAGCGGCAACGCTGCATTGCTGAAAATATTTTAGATCGATAGACCAAGAGCAACTACTTGAGAAACCAAATTTTCAGAATGATCCTGTTTCCCGTTCTTCGTAAACGTCTAAGGTACCATCGACCGTGACCCACCCTGTATACCTATATATATTTTGTATTTTCATGTTAAAAAAGCTGTGTGTTGAATTGCATGTTCGTTTTATAATTGTCATTTTCTTATTTAGTGTCCATTGTGTTAATTGTACACCTGGATATGTGTTTTTTATCTGATCGTCTAGACGTTATCGAATCTAAACATATTTTTTACTCCCTTTATTCCATATTTATCGATACTATTAATTTTTTAAACATGGGCTACATTCACACCATAGACAGTCTTTGACTTTGCGGTTTTATGTTTATTTGTGAAAAAAATTGTTATCGCCATCATCACCATAGAATTGTATGTTATAATTTTTTTTTATGCTAATAAACATATTATTATTATTATTGTAGTATTCTGTGTGAGTCTCCAGACTGTAAATATCGACACGTTTCGGTCTTAGATTAGATGGCGTCTACCGTCATTTTGGAACATGGCAATAAGCGCAAATTTTATTCTGGTAACTATTGAGGAGATGCAATTCTAGGACACATTGAACGCTTTTCAGTAACGAGATCAGCAATCATTCCTTATACGTTCCACGCCTCAATCAACTCCATTCGATTATCTCGATTCAACGAAAGGAATAATATTCCTAGAAATGTTGGAATACATCGAACAGGACCTCCATTCCACGTTGCAGATAGACATCAACCGTTCCTTCATTTGTTCTCCAATATTATATGCTTTCAGGGGACAATTTTCCGCTCGACGTTAATGACTCCCTTTGAACACCGAAAGGGCTGACGGCAATGTCATTCCGAACTTGAAGTTGTTGATTTTCTCCTGTCCAGAGACAACAAGTCTTACCGAAATAACGACCCCTACGCTGCAATTGAAAGGAGATATGAGAACTATTTCAGATTCGGTGGAACTAAATATCCTTGAGGCATCGATAGAGGAATACATTACTTGGGTTTCGGAGCATACTGAATTGTATGTGGCTGTAACTTGATATGCTTACATAGTAAGCTTTGCTGAAATGGCATATGGCATATAAATCTCCAACGTGAGGTTTGTGAGGATATTGAGTAATGATAGATAGTTGCTGCAATTATGATGATATAAACAAAAAATTATTATTTCACTTCATAATATACCTTGTACAATATTGAAACTAGTGATAGACCAGGTCATGACTGTTCAGAATATCGGAATTTCACCTCAGTAAAAATATCACTGTTTTCGAGATAATGGGCATTTTAAGAATTTCTGGAAAATCGCTACCTAACCTTGGATTTTTGAGTGCTATGTATACAAATTCAGACGAATTCAAATATCTTTGATGCTGAAGATTACTGATAAGTAATGCATTCAGACGTACAGAACAGTTTTTCAGAAAGTGAAAAAAACAATTCAAGAAATGAGGGTAATATGGCAGATTTGAGTTTCATCAATTTTGTTTTAAAGTTTGACATTATTGTCTGAAAGAAACATAACCAATTGGAAGTAGACATCCATTTCAAAAGAATGCTCATTTTGTCCAGACTCTACCATGGTATAAAACAAACTATAATTATTTTTGGAGAAAGTGATTTCCATTGAATTAGGCGTGGTTTTATTCTAGGCTTCCATCAACTTTTATACTTACACTCAAACATTATTTTCTCTCGATTTTATCAAGATAAAATGTGGAAATGATTATGAATAGTAAATAATAGACTGTTTGGTGGCATTAAATAGTATGTCAATAAAATTAACTTTTCATAATAAAATTATCGAAATGAAATGTCGATTATCTGACATGGCACCGATTAATACGAATTCTTGTGATAAATGTCGCAATTGTCCAACATCCAGATTTCAACGAAGTTTCAGAGACCGACAGATATACAGGGTGTAACCAAATAAGTGCAAAATTTTTTAGGGGGTGAATCCTTGTCGAAAATTAAAAACTTTTCTGATTCCTGTGTTGTCGTAGAAGCAATAGTTTCCCAATGAAAAAAAAATACAGCATTGTGCATGAATGGATCTTCTGTAAATAGAATTGAAAAAATCTAGTAGGTGGCTGTCACATTGTGTTTGAACAACTTGTGACTTCTGTCATAGTTTTTTGAAATTATTCCGTTTGTGATGCCGTACAAACTTTATCCTCCCCAAGAATATGCGCATATGCACTACATTTATGGTGAATGTGGAGGTAGTGCTACTGCTGCAGCAGCGCTTTATGCAGAACGATATCCTATTGCACAATGCCGCTCAGAGAATCGCTGATTTGGGGGCTATAACCTATAACGCTATTGAAAAGGCCCTTCTTGAAAAGATGTCGTCTCTGCGTACGAGTAGATGGAAAATAACATTTTTGTAATATTATTCAATGCGATGTTGAATAATCGTTATTTAATTACTTCTTTACATCTCATTGAATGCTTCTAAGCAGTTGATTCGTTATTAGGTACTCATAATTATTTAATCATTTCATCTTGATAGGATAAAAATAAAAGACATTACTGACAAAGTCTAATAGAGTTGATTTTAGCTCAGAATAACATCACACTCTAATATAATCGAAATTCTATTCCTTCCAAAAATAATTATCGTATGTTTTATACCATGGGAGAGTCTGGACAAAATGGGCATTGTTTTGTAATGAATATCCACTTCCACTTGGTTATATTTTTTTTTCAAACAATAATGTCAAAAGTTGTATGGTAAGTTGTATTGTATGAATTTGAAAAAATAAAAAATCCGCACAAAACATAGCTTATTATGAGTAGAAAATGCCTACGAAATCTGTTTTCTGTGCGATGAACGGTTCCAGGGATATTCGTAAAAAACGATTATTTTTTTTTAAATTTCAACACCCTGTATCTCGAGAATGGTGCATTTTAGAGGATAAGATAATAGAAACTTTTTTCATATTTTTGGACGAGCTATCACATCCTGCGCATTTATTATGAAACACCCTGTATATTGTACAATGAGCATGAAATGTCATATGGGCATATGGGAAATTGGTCATTTCATGCTCATTGTACACTATACTTTTTCTACGACCATCTGAATCATTAACAAATCTGTAATATTTTTAATAATCCTTTTTATCAGTAACTCTCCTGTCGTCATTTTTACATGGTTTAGATAATTTTTTTTCTTCACCCGTTAAATGAAACATTTAATTTTTCTTTTTATACACGTACCTACCTACGTCGTGAAACAAATAACATTCAAAATTTTCAAATTTTGATAACTTGGAAATAAAAAAAACTTTATGCAGAAAAAATCAAACACTAATCGAAAATGTGGCTGCGTGAACCCTCGCTCCCACCATCCAAAGTCCATGTGTCATCTGAATCAACACTCGTCGTTACTAGAGCACATAATAATTTGTTCAAATTAACTGCTATATAGAAAGTATCTGTCAACTATTCAAAAATATAGAATCCGATTGTAATCAATCTTTTTATTGAAATTATTCTGGTTCTATGAAAAGAAAATCATACCTTTGTCAGAAGATAGGCATTATCAGGAGCTTCTGATATAAATTTATTAATTTGATTGTTAAATCATCCTCACTATCGCTAATCATTTTTATTAACTTAATTGTTTCAATCGAATTTTGTAATTATCTACTGGTGTGAAATGTTTAATTATTAGACAGATGTAAACAAACTTGATTCGATATTATTTGTGTTCATAAAATTCGTTAATACCTACCTATAATGACAGTCTAGTACTTCATGAAAATCGTAGGAAATGAAATATTTCGATACAGCTAGCCCGTGGGAAATGAAAATCGGTGTTACAACGTGGTAGGTTTCTTAATCGAAGACGCAATTGAAATGTTCATTTTTCTTAATAGTCGTAGAAAAAAGATTTACCTAATAGCAGAGAAAATTAACAAAGAAATCATTTCAAAAGGACAGGACAAAATTCCCTATTCCCTGTTCAATTCTGACATGTTATAAGAGGATTTTATGATTGGGAGTGCCGTTAGAGGGCAGCAAAGTTGATTAATGCATTGTTATATTTTCCATAGAAAAATCACGATTTATTTGATTTCATGCACTTTTAATACAAACATCTTTTCAAATCAAGGGTCAGTAATAGTTTCATTTATACTTATGAACACCAAAACTCAATGGTTTAGGTAATAACAAGTAATGAAGGGGATGAAATGAACAAGAACAAGTTAGTAATCTGAACCTTTATAGTATATTACGTAACAAGAGTTATAAGTAACCCATTACGCACGAAATGAAAAAGTTTATGCACGAAACCGCGCAGGGCGAGTGCATAAATTTCATGAGTGCGTTAAGGCCCCCATAAACTTCGTTCAATTCGCGCGAATTGGACCGTACGGACCAAATCGCGCGAAACACGTTTGTACGGTTTTTTTGTCCACACACTACGATCTTGTAGCTCAGTACATTCAGTTAAATTCAACGCGCGAACAATGGTACCTCGAAAGTGTCTCCTGGCAGTGGCGGCAGTATTGGCAGTGAAAAAGAAAAGGGAGAGAAATCGTACAAAATGGTGTAAAAATTGGCTTTTGAGAAGAAAGACCTTTTCTCATATCAATTCAATAGACGAATTGAAATTACAACCAGGAGACTGGTATAATTATTGTGTATGGACGAAGCGACCTATTTGGAATTACTGCAACTAATAACACCTTTAATATCCAAACAAATTACACATCATACGCCCTATTTTTCATATGCCGATCGTGGTACTCTTTTGATTTAATTTTCCGCAAATATGGATAATTTTTATATAAATTAATAAAATCTGACAGAAATTCTTTAAAATTCATAGTTGTGGTCTGTGCGCTTATGTGGTACGTACAGAGTGCAAAAACAGCGCACACACTGCAATCCAGGCATGTACATACCTGTCCTTACGTGCAGAAAATCAAACTAGCACGGATTTTGCACGACGGTTAATCCGTACCGTCTTTCAACCCACACACTACGTGTTTGGCTGGTTCGTGCAGGTACGTGCGGTCCAATTCGCGCGAATTGAACGAAGTCTATGGGGCCCTTTATGGGCTTACAACTCGTGTAACGTACTATACCTTTTCTATGCTTGTGTCGCCAATCCATAAATTTCGTACCTTTCTTTGGATTTTAGCGGTAACAAAATATGTGTGGCAGCTTGAGCTTTTTCTAAAATCTTCGGTGGAGTGCTCATAATTTCATCACTTTCACTACTATCAGACATATTCGTAGATAAAGTTGAGAAAATGTTCGGATACAATTATATTTTGTTCAAGAAATTGACAATGTGAATGACATGACATTTATTTTCATAGCATGCTACTCAAGGAAACGTGTCCATTTTTAACTTAAATTAACAAAATTTGAAAGTTATAAAAAGTGAAGGATTCCACTCGTATTCATAAACAGGCGATACAAAAAAGTTATATCCATTATTATACAGGGTGTGTTCAACATCGAAAAAAATATTTTAGATTGAAAATCTGTTATTATCTCCGAAGACTATCTCAACTATCGACAAGATTTTGATATCGAAGAACTGTTATTTCATTTGAGTATATAATTATAAGTGCCAGTTTCACAGGTTCCAGTTAAACTCCAGATAACTAACCAATAGGTAAGATGGTGCATGACATTCTTCAAATTGTATTTAAAGGTTCACATTCTAACCATCAGTTATTTAATCTGAAACTTAACTGGAACCTGTGAAACTGAACTGAAAATTGTTGTTGTTAAAAGGGCCCTAAGTCTTTTACTTGAACTGTTTGATTATCTCCATACATACAGAGTTAGTCGAATATATGGACCCGACTTTTTTCCTCAGTTAATATAAGACTATCGAAAAATAGATCTGATGAAAGTTGAAATTTCACTCTACACCTTTCTGTAAATTCAAGTGTGTATTAGATGTGCCATTGGTGGAGAAGTGAGGTCAACGGCATTTTTTTAAATGAAACTATATGTCATGTTCAGTATCGCTAGAAAGCTTGTTTTTTTCTCATTTCAGAAATATTAATATTATTTTAACTCTCTCGATATGTACAATGTGTTTCGTATTTTTGTGTTCACCTCTGTATTTCACTTACCTATTGCTTAATTAGTTCACAAATTTTCTCAGTCGGGTAATATAGCCAGCTAGATATTTTTAGCGACATGGTAACTTGACAGTGGCGTAAGTTTTTATAAAAAAAATACATTTTATTTAATACATTGACAGTTGTTTCAATAAAAAATTTCATCAATGGAATAATATCATTTTTATAAAACGTTTTTATAAGAACTTACGTACGCCACTGTCTGAATCATATTGCCATATCTCTCAAAATATCTTCCAGCAATAGGTAAGTGAATTACAGAGGTGGACACAAAAATAAGAAACACACTGTAACCATCGAGACAGTTGAAATAATATCATTACAACTAGAATGAGAAAATATAAGCTAAATATGGTTCCATCTAAAAAAAATTCCGATGACGTCACTACTCCACCAATGGCACATTTAAAAAATACTTGAATTCATAGAAAGGTGCAGAGTGAAATACCATTCAACTTTTATCAGAACTTTTTTTCGATAACCCTCACATTAATTGAGAAAAATGGGCGTCCATACATTTGACTAACTATGTATAGTTAGTTGACTTGTTTTGATATTTATACATAAGCCGCGTGGCAAACTATATTATTTACTTATAATGTACATTATGGAATACAGTCTAGGTGAATCACATCCAAATCAGAGTTGGTGTAGGGTACTTCAAGAGCGCTCAACCCATACAATATTCTTACTTAGAATATAATGATTACTTTTCTACCGTTTTTTCGGAGGAGACTGTGTATGTTCGTAACTATTTCAGATGCTCTCTATAGATAGATAGATAGATATTTATTGACTACGTTATATAAAAAAAATTACATTTGCAGCAGGTCATGGGGTACATTGTACATTTCGTATATGTATATAAATAACACGTATCACTAATAAGACAAAACATTACATAGGTACGGACTAAAAACAATAACAGTATAAGTAGGTATATAGTAGTTGTCAAAATGGGCAACAGTCTAATATGGAAAATAATGTCAAATCTGTGATTATAAGTCATGATTTAATGAAAGAGAAAACGAATTATATATTACAGGCCATAAATTCATCAATTGAGTAGAAACAGTGGTGGGAGCATATTTTATTAATTTCTACTTTATACTGTCTATAATTTAGGCTTCTAGTTTCTTCGGGCAATTTATTATACAGCTTAATATCTGCTGAATTTCTGGCTGATTTACCAAGACGGTATCTAGGTTCTCTTATCATTTTTTTTATTTCTTGTATTATGGCCATGATACTCTGCATTAGTTGAATATTTATTTATGTTTTTATGTATATGTAGTAGCGACTGGTATATATATATATATATATATATATATATATATATATATATATATATATATAGGAAGTTATTCATGACATCTACAGTCACTAGTTGAAACTTAATTTGACACGAACCAAGGAATCCAAAAGTAGAGGTTTGTCCACAAATTGACAGGCAGCCAACTTCCTGTTATACTCTGTCTTGCCTCACGGTATTAATTCTTGAGTGGATTCGTTTTGATTTCGAGAGCTCCATAAATCCTTTCTGATGAGTGCGTTAGCACGAAACAGCTGTCAAAGGTTAGAACTCTCGGAATTAAAACGAAATATACTCTATTTTCACTTATATATATATATATATATATATATATATATAGAAGGTACGGGCATTATTCCATATTTGGCAAACAGCGGCCGACAGTGATCCCTATATCCTGCATTAGCTATGACTCTTATAACCCTTTTTTGAATAATGAATACTTTTTTTGAGTTTGGAGAATTTCCCCAAAGAATGACACCATAATTCAAATGGGATTGTATGAGACCATGGAAGGCACTCAGTAGTGTATCTACGTTAGCAAACTTTTTCAGTTGACGTAAAACGAAAAGATATTTGGAAATTTTTTTGCTTAGTTCCTCTATGTGTGCGGACCAGTTCAGATTTCCATCCAAAGTAATTCCTAAGAGATTAGCAGTAACACCTTCCGATAATGTATGATTGACGAAGTAGTTCAATTTTTGCGTTTTATTTCTGTTTAAGCAGAGAAGATTATTTCTGTACCAGTGATCTGCAATGTTCTCCACCTCATCTTCAATGTATTTAAGGGTGCGCAAGTCTGAGTTTTTATTAATTAAAGTTGCATCATCAGCATACATGACAACAGTATTAGGAAAAAGGTGGTAAAAAAGGTCATTGATATAAATGATAAAGAGAAGAGGTCCAAGGACCGACCCTTGGGGCACACCATATTTGATTTCACGTAAGTTAGATGTCTTCTGGTTATCAGAGACACATTGAGTTCGTCCTGTGAGATAAGATTCTATTAGTTGGAGAGGTGGACCTCTGATGCCATAATGTTCTAGTTTTTTCAGTAAAAGATTGTGAGAAACACAATCGAACGCTTTACTGAGATCTACAAGTGTAATTGATGAATGAATTCCTTCCTCAAAACCATCGACAATGTTTTTCACTACCGTATAGATAGCGTCGAGTGTTCCCAGGTTTTTCCTGAACCCAAATTGAAATTTATGAATAAGTGAATAATTTTCGAAGAAGCTGGTAAACGTTTTTTTAATATAATTTCAATCACTTTTCCAATAATAGGGATCAAAGATATCGGTCGATAGTTGACAGGGTTATTGGGATCGCCTTTTTTGAAAATTGGGATAACACACACAGTCAGCAGCGGGCAAATATCTGATAATATTTTCTGCTGCAGTTGCAAAGTAATCAACAAATCTTTCACAAGTTATGGTGCTTTCTACTTTGGATGAGGTGGACTTCCGTTGGTAGTTAATTATTCTCCACGAGTCTCTAGGTTTGTTCGACGAGTTATTAATGAATGAATTGAATGCAACTTTTTTTGCCATTGTAATTGCGGATCAAGATTATCTTTGAAAAAATTCAACGGAGCTTTGTCCGCAGATATAGTTTTTAGCGGGAGATATATGTGAATTGAGTTTTGAAGTGTATTTACCAAGTATGCAGTGGAAGAGTGTATGTCGGCAGTTGGATTGTCAAATATGGAATCCCAGTCAATTCCAGTCAGAGAGTTATTTACTTTTTCTATTCCTTTTTTAGTAATTATTCTCTATTTTAGGTAGACACGAGGAGAAAATTAACAGTAACACTCGGGTATGCCTTTATTGTTTCACATGAAAAAATAGTTTTTATTCAACTCGTAACCAAAATCTTGTCGATGGTTAAGCTATTCATCCGGAGAGAAGCACAGGTTTTCAAGTTGGGTTTTCTATTTCAAAAGGTGTTTTTCGATATAATGATATGATATAATGATGGATATTACTTTTTTAAATTCATGTACGAGTGCATTCCTCCATTTCTAATACCTTTCAAATATTCTCAATTTCGAGAAGACATGCATGTCTTTTCAGAATAAGCAGTTTCAATCCTTTGGACGTTCTTCAATGAATGATTTTCCGATTTTCCAATTTTCAACGATCTGCTGAGACAGAGATACCAGTCTGTTATATTTTCAGTCATGTTATTGCACTGAGTAACTCATTGTTATTGATTTGAGCATTTTGATTTCGAACTTTCTTGATAATTCATCCCCTTCAATACTTGTACGTAATTACTCAATTTTTTTAGTTCTGGTGCTCACTGTATACATGTGTGTATTCCTGACCCTTAAATTGTTCAAAATTTTGCAATAAACATGCATCACAATCAAATAAATCATGATTTGTTTTATGGAAATTACCAAAACAATCCTAATCACACGATCCTCCTATAACTTGTCAAAATTGTTTAGGGTTTTGGACCAAAAAAAAAATTAAAATGTTGTTAAATTTTGCTGGAAGCCATTTTCATGAGGTTTTGCGCTCTGTCCTTTGATTAATTTGACTTTGAATTTTCAATAATTGTTGAAAGAATACGGAAGGTGTGATTCTATAAGAACCCCAATCTTAGCTCGAAGCTTACTTCGGTAACTGATGCCGTCGCAGTTGAGATGAATTAAATTTCATTTTCATGGCCAACCTTGTTCGATTAAATAATCCACTGTATTTTCGTAATTTACCAAACGACTTTCAAAATAATCAAAATTCGAAGCAGTTTCGGATAATCAGAAAAAATGTGCAAGGTGTCATTTGAAAAAAGTTTAGGGTCACTTCTGGTTAAACCTGAAGAGATAAATTATCAGTTGTTGCGTTAAAATAAGCATATTCAAGTACAGTACTAACTCCACCAAATTTGATACCTGTATTTTCAAACATATAAAAAAATTGAGGAAGCGTACCTCTCCTCGTGGCACCCAGTATGTAACACAGCGATTTTATTGATTTTCATTTTTGAACACATACATTTGCCATTAAAATAATTTATTATCAGTATTATCAAATGAGTAACGCAAATTTCATTACCTTGGTCTTGATGCTAACCGTCTCCTAGTCCGCAGTGGCTCAACATGTTTTATCAAATAAGTGGTGATGTCATGTTCTCTCAAATAGGCGTCTCTTTCTTGACCGTTGCCTGGTTCCACTTCGTAGGCCCCGTTCAAACATTGGTAGGTGGCTTCAGATATGTGGACCTGCCTAAAAGCGACACATTTTTGAAACTTCAAATTTTTTTTTCAATTTGGTATTGTTCAAAATTGTAATTCTAATTCGGTAGGTATTTTGTCTATATCTGACTGTCTGTTTTAAAGGATAAAAACCAATCTAGAATTTCTTTGGTTACATGAGACCTAGAATGAAACAAGATTTCACCCCATTGCAAAGATTTTTCAGATCTTTTCTCTGGAGACATTAGGAAAACAATCTTTGCTCTTCAACCTAAAGGCAAGGCAAGTCGTTAAGAAAACGTACAGATATCATGGGCCGTGGTGGCCGTGCTGGTAGAGCGTTCGCCTTTGGAGCGAAGGGTCGAAGGTTCAAATCCCCGCATGGTCATCGGTCTCGTGCATGGCATCACACGTTAAAAGGTAAGGGCTGCGTCTTCCATAGCTCACACAATTCTCTCGAAGACTTCTGAGGGTTGCGCATAGGGGTGCCATCGGATGACGGAAATAACCATTTTAACAAAAGAAAAATCCATTCTTTTGTGTAAACGGTACGGAAGAAGTTAATTTTTTTTAACTGCCTCCTTATTAGCCGCTTTATCAACTTCCTTGTAGTTTCCAATGGAGATTTAATATTCTTGTAACTTCTTATTTCGGTCACTATACTCCGCACTTTTGACTTGCCACAAGCACGGGAAACTCTTGTAGAGTTCAATAAACTCGCTTAACAATTGTCGAGTACACTGACGAAGATCTGACATATTATTAATTTGCAAAAAACAAAATTGAATGCAACTAATGTCTACGGCCACCAAACAGCAGAATATACTGATACTCCATAAATATACTACAAAACGCTTCAACAAAACGAACGTTCGTCTACATGCTCCAACTGGTCGATTCAAGTTTCAAAAATGGCGCAGGGCGGTTCAGATTTTCAACTTATCGTAAAACCTAATATTGACCATGCAAGACGTACCTTTTGTGGTCCACACGCTTCGTTTTACTTGATACGACTAGTCAAATTCGACATGTTCGACAAGACGTTGTGTCTGGACCAGCCTTAACAACCTTGGTAATGTTTGAGGTTGCCCGCCTATATATGGACTACAGCTCCTAATCAAACATTGAAGCTTCTACATTCATCTGTTATCGGGGATTCCTCTCTCACAAACTCACTTCTTTGGAACAGCGCAAAATAGTTAACTATCGTTACTGTATCGTATCAATTTGTTTACATGAAAATTTTTAAAAATTTGACCTCCTATAGGAGGTATACCCTCACATTATACTTCCAGGGTGTTATCTGGCAGGCCGACTCGCACTATGCCGTTAACAACCGAATCTGTAAGGGTTATAACTTCGACTGTACTGAGTCACTCGTACCCATCTTTTAGACCATCTGAAGATTTCCACCAACTACAGGAATATCAGATTTTCATGGGCTATATGTAGTTGTCCCTTAGGATAATTTTTTTTTAGGAAATATCCCTACTATAGTTTCTAGTAGCAGACTGTGTAATGAAAATGGATAGCTAATTTGATTATATTACCCTGGTTGACCTCCAGACTCCATGTGGTTTGCTAGCCTCACGTCGGATGACCATATGTCAAACTGCCATTTTCGCAGGCCCAATACTCCACATAACACCGAACCAGAATGGACTCCAATTCTCATATCCAAATCTTCCACCTGTGGAAAAGATGAATTCTGAGTCAAGTTGGCAGTTCAATATTAAAAAAAGAAACACAGTTTTCCTCCAAAAATATACACATTCAGAATAGGAGGAGAAGTATTAGTATAGTTTCTATAAAACGATAAATAAAAAAATTGAAATAATTTTTTTTGGAATATTTTTCGATCTCTTTACAAATATCAAAGTTTATTTTTCTGATTTCTTGACTTTTCTTGAATTTTATCATTTTTTCCACAGCAGATTACACTAGATTTAATAAATTTGTTTTTGCCGGGACCCGTGCTGTTACATTGGTTCGTATCTAACAGTTATATCAGAATTCCACCATTATTGTGATGATATGACAATTTGAAAACACCTTTTTTCCTGATTATAAGGAAGTTTCGATTTGAAAATTATAGATCAAAATTAAAGAGGCTTTAAGATTATGTGCGAAGTAAAACGCTCATGCACGATTATGATCGAAACTTGAATAGTCATGAAAACGCGATGTTTTTAGATTGCCATGTCATCATAAAAGCCGTGGAATTCTGATGTTAGATACGAAGCAATGTAACAGTGCGTGTAGTGCCATCTATTGTGTTGAAAATGAAAAAGTTCTGTCATTATCATCGAAGTACAAATGTATCAATACAGTCAAGCTAATCAGAAAAAAATATTGAGTTCTATAAAGAAATTGGAAAATGTTTTGGTTGGTTTCCGGGTTTTGCCGTGGTCTTCTTTGGTTTAAATCAAAGAAGACCACGGCAAAACCCGGAAACCAACCAAAACATTGACGCCAGCCGTGAAAGCCTACATTCCTACAAATTGGAAAATATTTAAAAAAATTGTTATCTTCAATTTTCTCGATTTATTGCTTGACATGATAAAATTAAATTCTAAGCGATTTTTTCTTTTCACTTTATTCAATATTTTACCATTTTACACCCCTTTTCGCCTCTTCATACATATTTTTTTTCAATTTGTTGCATACAAGTAAGTTGGCACGTGACATGTGTCAAAATCAATGTTAATTTTGTCGGGAAAGCATAATCGATCACTCAAAAACTTTTTTTCCAATTCTCTAACAATAAACAATAATAAAATTTGTTGTTACAAATTTTATGGTGGGCACTGTATACAGGGTGTTTCTAAATTCAATACAAATATTTCAGGGGTATATTCCTGGAGTCAAAATAATACTTTTTTTCCCATCTTCAGATATCGCAAATTGCCAGAAAAAAAATATCATAATTTCGAATTTGAAAATACAGTCCCTTGGTTTTCTGGACGGTCTATTCATTTCTTGCTCCAAAAATGAGGTACCTGTGATCTAAGTGGGTGAATGCGGGTTACAGTTTTTATAGCCAAAATTTTCTATTTTCGCCCAAAATAATCAAATTCAAATATTACCATTGAGTTGGCCATGAAATAATGCCTCCTGCATTTCTTTGAATCATCTAATACTTTTCGAGAAAATCGCTAATAAATGAAAGGAGATTAATATTCTCCTATGAAAGGAGAATATTAAATTATCAAACTAAAATACTTAGTGGGCTATGACTTTTACTTTGTTTACCATTTATTCCCATCAGATACGAAGGCTGACAATAAAGTAAGGTCTCCAACGCTGCAACTTCGCCGGATCACGCGCTAGGCGAAATCTGGCAACACCGCCGTGTTCCTTGGTTCCCCCACTACCACTTTGCTGCTGGGTGAGGCTTCCCCGACCGCTCAGTCTTGGCTGAGCAGCCGTCAACGATGGAGGTACCACTCGCGTCAGCGTCCAAGTGCGAATTGCGTTCTGTAAGACGTTTTTTGAGTGCGAAAAAGGTGACACCTATTGAAATCCATCGTCAACTAGTTGAAGTTTACGGGGAAAAGTGTATGGACATAAAAAACGTGCGTAAGTGGAGCCGCGAGTTCAATTCCGGGCGCACTAATGTTCACGACGAGGAGAGAAGTGGCCGACCGTCGGTCTCGGATGCGATTGTTCAAGCAGTGGAGGCAGAAATGCTCAAAAACCGCCGTGCGACAATTAGGGACTTGGAAGAGAAGCTTGGAGGAGTGTGTAGCAGCGAAACAATCCGTCATATCCTTGTGAACAAGTTGCAGTACCACAAAGTTTCTGCCCGATGGGTGCCGAAACAGCTGACCGAAGACCACATGAAGCGGCGCGTGGAATGTGCGACCAAAGTTGTGGCCCGTTTTGAAGAGGAAGGCGATGATTTTTTGGAAGGGTTTGTTACGGGGGATGAAACGTGGGCTCATCACTACACACCCGAAACAAAGGAGTCGTCCAAACAATGGCGCCATAGCGATTCTCCGAAACCCAAAAAGTTTAAGGCGACACTGTCAGCCGGCAAGGTGATGGCTACGGTGTTTTGGGATCGCCACGGGGTATTGTTGGTGGATTTCATGCCAAGGGGAACCACTATCAATGCAGCAAGGTACTGTGAGACCCTGGAAAAGCTTCGTCGTGCCATAAAAAACAAACGCCCGGGATTGCTGAGCAAAGGAGTGAAATTTCACCACGACAACGCGCGCCCGCACACAGCCAACGTTACCCTTGACCTGCTCAAGACATTTGGCGACGTGGCCCCCAGTGACTACCACATGTTCCCCGCCCTGAAAAAACATCTCGGAGGGAAGAAGTTTGATAGTGACGCGGAGGTTCAGAAAGAGGTCAACACCTGGCTGCGCGAGGCGGACGGAGAGTGGTATTCTGCCGGCATAGACAAGTTCATCGTGCGGATGCGCAAGGTGTTGGAAAAAAATGGCGATTATGTAGAAAAGTAGCCAAGACCTTGGCCTTTCCAACGGTGTATCGCTTTTTGTAAATAAATGTCATTTTCTATGAAAAAAAAAATTGGAGACCTTACTTTATTGTCAGCCCTCGTATATCTGAGAAAGCAAATGCAACAGTATCTAATATGTTACCAGCCAAATCCAAGTTATTATATGAGAAAACATATGACCAATTTCGTGACTGGCGAGACAAGAAACGTAAGAAAGGTTTCTGAAAATGTGCTTATATGCTATTTTGAGGAGAAATCTAAAATTATAAAACCTCCTACGTTGTGGAGTGTCTACTCAATGTTGAAAAGTATACATTGAATGTCAAGTAAAATATTGATATAAGGAAGTTTTCAAAATTGGTCCCGCTCATTAAGAACAAAAGCGTCGGATACCGAGGAAAGAAATCTAAAATTGTATCAAGGGATGATTTCAATAAATTTCTTCAAGATTCTGATAACGAAACAAATTTACTTTATAATCATAATTTGGAAGATTAGTAGTAATTTCAATATTTTTTATTATATAAGTTGTCTTTAATCAGCGGTGCTGGTCGCCGTGAAGAATTATTACATATAACTATTGATGCCATCGAGGGGGAATCGCTGAGGAAATTGTGTGCACTAATTCCCAAAAATCCTAAGTAAGTCCTCTAATACCCAAGTGAATCCCGTGAGTAAATCCCGAACAGATGCCAGTAATTCCTCTTATAACCCCAGGAATATGCCCTTGAAATATTTGTATTGAATTTGGAAACACCCTGTATAGACAAGGCATACTGAACACTTCAGTGGTAAGCAGAAGACGTTTTAATAGGATCATGGATTTTTTTAGTTGGCGATTAAAGGGAATAATACTTGAAATATCAGACACACAGGATCCGTTTATTACTCATTACATGAAACAAATATTTGTATATGATAACTCTAGCGTGAGAGATAACCTTCTGTTAACTAATTAGAATGCAGTGTAATGTGCGCTTTGATCTAACAATATCATTGTTTTTGGCGGTTCATTAAGAGAGAATATTTTGAAGTTTTTCGGTTTGCTTAAGGTAAGTTCGTAGAGTTTCTTTTGGTAGATATTTATATTACACTATAGGGGTCGATTAGCTACGAAGGTATGCCCATCAAGGGACATGAATATTAAGTTGGATTATCGGGAAAAAGTGGTTTGTTGCAACGGTACCCGTTCGCCCCCCCTCCCTGACGTCAATGACGTCACCTTTCCTTCGATAAATTCGCCCACCCAAATTGTAGGCAAATGTTATAACATTGAATGAAGGGTCAAAATGAAGGGTTCAACCAAAGGGCATTCCTTCGTTAACAATCTGAAGGACCTGTCGGTAAAGGGTAACTTCGGGTCCGTATGCCGCACCTGGGGACCGACCTAGACGTATGCAAATCGGCTAGAGCCCGGCCAATTTAGCTAGACCCGACTATTCCAATACATTTGTACAGCTGCTTCAATAATAACATTTTCAACGTTGCTTTCAACCGGAAGTTGATTAATCCAACTTAATCTTCATATCCCTTGATTGGCATACCTACGTAGATAATCGACACTTCTAGTGTCATGGGACAACGGCCTACCAGCATAATAAGTAGGAAAAACATGAAACAGTATGAAACTAGATACAAAATGTTTTGTTAATGTTTATAATAAAACTTCAATGTTGATTTTCACAAAATTATGGTTTACAAAACCGCGACTTGTGTTTCGCCAATACAATGGCTTCTCCAAGCAGAATACTGATTCACAAACTAGGATGTCATTCCTCAATATTCCATAACCGTTGATTAATTAGGGAGCAGTTTTATACCTTTCTTCCGATACCTCAACGGATAACAAATATTGTTTGTCGGTTATGAAATAATCAATTACATTAACCTAATATTACTTCAAAACAAATTGAGAAGGGGGGAATTATTAAATTCTGTTTGATGGTTAAGTTCTGAGAATATTTCTCCTTATTAATTTCCAAACTCTCCAGCAGATTTAAATTCGCCCCTTTTCTTTCAATCAATAAAGAATTGAACATTATGAAGCAAATGACAATTAACAATTGATTCAATAGTTATTTAATAGATATTATTTTATCAAAGAAATTAGATAGAAAAGCAATTCAAGAAGCTTATCCTTCTATTGAAGACCAAAAGAAATTTAAACGTAGTTACAAAATAGAACACTTTTTGAAGGAGGGAGGTCCTAAAATTGCTTTTATGACAAATAAACTTTAAGAAGACCTATCAAAAATAAAAAAGATGAAGTAGGAAAACTAGAAAAGAGTTATTTTTGTTAAAATTTTTATTTGCGTCAACCGATTGCACTCCTACGCGTAACCCTCAGAAGTCTTCGAGAGACATGTGTTAGCTAGGGAAGAGGCACTGGAATATGAATCAACTTGTGGTTCTTGTCCAATGTTTTATAACGAATAGACTGGTAGAACCTTCAAAACGCAAACCTCAACATAGAAATTGCTTGTAAACGGCAAAACAAATTCAACCTTTGCTGTCCATCTACAGCAGGAAAGAGAGTGAATTCTCTGAACTTAATCAACGATGAAACAGAACTTAATAATTCCTCTCTTCTCAATTTGTTTTGCCGTAATACTAGGTAAATGTTATTTTCATTTTATAACCGGAAAACAATATTTGTTATCCGTTAAGCTATCAAAGAACAGGTATAAAACTGCTCACTAATTAATTAACGGTTATGGAATAGAAAAGAATAACATCATAATTGTGATTTATTACACGTCTGCTCGAACAAGCACTTGAACTGACAAAACATATGACGTGATTTGTAAATCAAAATTTTGTGAAAATCAACATTAAAATTTTATTATATACGTTAAAATAAAGTATCGGCTACATCGCTTCAACATTAGAGAGTTTGCTATAGATAAATCTACGGTATAGAAACGTTCACGATTCTTAGTACTTGCGCAAGGAGCTTTTACATTTACCTTAAAAGTAGATAACCTCAACATTTTATTTACAACAAAATGAAAAAAAATGGTTTGCTCGACTTGTAATAATTCAAGTACCTATATTACTATTACTATTATTTCCAACGAGGACGATGAACTAATTGAAAATTATTTCCTGTACAAATTAATGAATCAAGAATTAACTGATAAAGAATGTATAAGAGATAAAGGAAACTCATCTCCACAATTTAATATAACCATCCATGTTATGTAATGGTGGATCGATCAAAAACCATCGATCAGTTAATTGGTATCGTAGTAGTACATGTTTCGAGCCTATATCATCAGCTAAACTAAAATTATGGAGAGAAAATTGTAATGTGAAACAATGTTATAATAAAAAGTGTCACCACATGTTGTAACAAGGGTTGTGGTCCCACTAGCATATTGTTTTATTAATGAAAAGAGCCAAAATAACAATAAGAGAGGCTTAGGACCTGTATCTTCTTTTTTATTAAAGGGAAGAGCAATCCTTAAGGGAGGCTTAGAGCCTATATTCCTTATTATGGGGATAAAAATTAACAAAAAACACCACATGGGATGACAATTGTCATCCCATTCTCTCTCTAGTACACTCCATGTGGTGTTTTTTGTTAATTTTTATCCCCATAATAAGGGAAATAGGCTCTAAGCCTCCCTTAAGGGTTGCTCTTCCCTTTAATAAAAAAGAAGATACAGGCCCTAAGCCTCTCTTATTGTAATTTTGGCTCTTTTCATTAATAAAACAATATGCTAGTGGGACCACATAACCCTTGTTACAACATGTGGTGACACTTTTTATTATAACATTTTTTCACATTACAATTTTCTCTCCATAATTTTAGTTTAGCTGATGATGAGCCTATATAGGCTCGAAACATGTACTACTACGATACCAATTAACTGATCGATGGTTTTTGATCGATCCACCATTACATAACATGGATGGTTATATTTAATTGTGGAGATGACTTTGAGTTTCCTTTATCTTAAATCTACACCACTCCACTTCGAGACACAATGGACTTCTACCACAGGTTGATAAAGAATGCCTATATTTGTAATCATGTTCTTTTCGATATAGGTAATAATATGCCAGAAAATAATTTCAAATACCTATATGTTTTGTTATGATAGAGACAAACTTTGCAACACTCTTCACCTTTCATCTATAATAATAATAATAATAATAATAATAATAATAAATGGTCTTTATTTTTTCTGGCGGAGTTTAGCTGAGCTATTCTTCCACTCAACCATCTATCATGTCATTTATTTTATAAGAGCGTGTGTTTGATTGTTTCCGCTATTTTCAGAAATAGTGTAAGGAAAGCAGTTTTTCCTTACGCTTATACTTCTTACGTGATACCTATAAAACTATCATAAGCATAACATTAGGTTTTATAAGCGAAAAACCCTCCATGCGCAAACTGCCTATTTACTGATCTGCGCCACATTATTGTAAGGACATATTATAAATATCATCATAAAATTATCAATTATGTTTTCTCTGGACATTTCACATTAGGGCACTTCAACAACTCTTTGATATTGTTTTCAGATTGTCCATTACTGATTTTTGTTTTTGAGTTTTTTTTGCGGTAATGTTGGAAAACAGCATTGCGCTGAAACTTCACCAATCCACGCACTTCATGTGATGAATCATGGCGATTTATTATTACTGAGTAGAATTTGTTATACTTTCTAAAATATGTCCATTTAGGATTAAGGTGTAGTTAAAACCAATGCTAAATAGGTTCGTTTTTTGCGATTAAAGTGATTTGCTCCCCATCATTATTGACTCGTTTCCAAGTCTCTAGTTATGTCATTTCGCAAGTTTCCATGATTTGTTCCATGCCAGAGATAGCTAGTGTTATCAGAAAAATTGGTGAAGTTTGCTTGAATGGGAAAAGTCGCTATAGGCTGGTGCCTAAACGAATTTTAAACGCTAAAAATAAGGAAAGAAGTAACAGGCAAGGACCAGGTGGAAAATGTTGGGATTCCAACTTTGGGGTAAAAAAATTCAAACACGAGCAAAAAATGTTCAGGAAAAAAGGTGTAGAATATAAAGAAATCGAAAACTTTTGTATTCGACACTTTTTTGGTGTCGAATGAACATGATCTTTTCGCAATTCAGGAGACGACTAGTTTTCGAGTTCTGTACATTTTTCGAAAAAAATACCCTTATTTTCCACGAATTGATGTTTTTTGATGTCTTGATGTTTTTTTGTAACTTGGTAGTTTATTGATCGTTAAATCTCTTAAAATTGAGAAAAAAGTCCTCTGAATTATGATTTTCTCAATATTTTCAATAATTTTCGACTTTTTCCATTATTTTTACAACAAAAATTAGTTTATATTGAATTATTTATGATAAATAAATTGAATACATAATTACACAACAAAATTAATTTATTAATTTCGTTTATATTATTTTTTACAACTATTGAAAATCATTGAAAATATTGAGAAAATCATGATTCAGAGATACTTGTCGGTTTTTCTCAATTTTAAGCGGTTTAACGATCAATAAACCACAAAGTTACATAGACCACTTCGAAGTAGACATTTCATCAATTAAAATAATCACTTATAGACCCTCAAAATGCTGAGAAATATCGACACCAAAATAGATATATTACAACAAATTTTCATCTAAATTGAATCATTTGATAGCAAAAAAAATTAAATAGGTTCTGAAATATCGATTTTCCGCCATATTGCTGGTAATTTGAGTTTATGTCAAAAAGTGGTGGATACAAAAGTTTTTGATTTTTTAATTTTCTACAACTTTTCTATTGAATATTTTCCGCTAGAAGGTCACGTTTCACCACAAATCGCAAAAACCGTATTCAACTCCTAAACTGTCTCCCCATTTCACCATTTTGAGTGTTTTCGTAGTTTAATATTTTTTTCTTTAAAGTTGGAACCTCCGCAACATTTTTCATAAAAATTATAGGCACCAGTCACAAGGTCATTTAGATATAGTAGAAAAATAATTGGGCCTAGAAATCATTGCGGGACTTCCCATTACATATCCTTACTGCTAGACAGATTTCCACTAGGTTTTACTATTTGTTTCCTGTCGCTATAAAGACAGTACTTCCCATAACTAGATAAAACAATTATAAATACCAATTCACTTTCAGACGGCAGTACTATGAGTGACTCAAACAACTCATCTGATAATATAGAGGACTTTTCAAAGGAAGACATCTCCGAAGCATTGGCAAAAAAACTGAATACTCAACATTTCGTCATTCTTAGGTATGAGATAAAACCACTACTGGAGAAGATTGGTTTATTGGGAGACCATAGTACGATAACCGTAACGATCCTCAATAGTGAAGGAACCAAAGAAATAATATCACCATTCTTGAAACGGTTTCCAAAGGACTCAGCACCTGCCAAATTTGCAGATGGTTTGGGGGCTTTCAAAAAAGAAATGTTCGTCTATGGTCTGCTAGAAGAATTCGTAGTTCAAGGCGTCAATATCGCTGCCAACGTAGCTCCAAAGTGTTACTTAGCGGAGTACAATAAGCACTTGGTCCTGGACAACCTCGTCGAAGATGGTTTCGAGATGTTGGACAAGCATATCACCCTAGAGAATGAATCTGTTCTGACTGTCCTCCAAGCTTTAGCTAAACTGCATGCTGCTAGTGTAATTTATGAGGATCAACTGGGAAACAACTTGTTGGATGTATATAGGGATGATTTAGAAGAGTCGTTCTTCAATGATTGCGAAGGTTTCATAAACTCTAGTGGAATCGAAGCCTCTATTAAGTGTGTTACGAAAGAAATTGATATATTTGGCTTTCCCACAGAGCTTAAATCTGGTAAAATTTTTGCTGAAGTTGCTCGAATTGTTTGTTTGAAAATCTACGATTTGGTGAAGCCATCCAAAAAATTCAGAAACGTTCTGACCCATGGCGATCTCTGGGTTAGTAACTTTCTCGTACGCTACGACAAGAATCGGGTTCCAACAGACTGCAAATTTGTCGATTTCCAGTATGCACGATACACTCCACCTTCCCAAGACGTGCTCTCCTTGATTTATTTAACGACTTCTAGGAGCTTCAGGACAAAATACATGTACCAAGTCATAGGCATGTACTACAGCTATTTGGAGAAGCACCTGAAGATGGCCGGTCTAGATATAAACGATGTTATCCCATTTTCTGATTTTATGGAAAGTTGCGAGGAGCAAAAATTATTTGCGATCGTTCAAACAGCTATATACTTTCCTCTCATTTTGATCAGAAGTGACATGGTTGAAGTTTATTTTTCAGATGAAACCCTCAATGAGCAAGCTCTTTTTGAGGATAGGAGTTATCTGGTGTTGGCGCACAAAGACAAGGATGAATCGTTCGAGCAGAGACTTAGGGACTCCATTGCGGACTTGAAAGAGTTTTGTGAATATTTATAAATTACTTATAATATTAGTTGATGGAATATTTATCAACATTTATCTTGAATGATGAGAAAAAAATCACCAAAGTCGAAGTACCCTCTTCTCCAAATATTTCCACAAACTGGAAAATATGAGGCAAAAATCTGACATAAAACAACTACTTCCCTGGCTAATGCCACGGTGGATATTGAACTACATCTGACAGATATTTGTGCAACGTTCTTCCAAGAAGACTCAATTGCAAGTGCTTATTGTAAACAAACAAAAAATTATCCTTGATTTGGATGGAGATGACCACCTGCAGACATGTTTCGAGGTTCTTGCCTCTCATCAGTGCCAGGGTAGGTCCGACAACTATATATCAGGCCCTCCACTGCGGCCAATGGCCTATTGTGGCTCACCTATGGTTATATTTCTCCCAGTATATCCAATCTATTGACGAAATTGAGGAATGCATTGGGAGAATAATTTACCAGGTTTTATGGCCTTACTGTCGTATCGCCAAATATTGAGAATGTGGTTCTGGCCGCTGCAGGATATGTACACAGAATGTGTTTAGCCGTTTCATCATCCTCCATGCATAGCCGGCACTCTGCATCTTGTGCAAGTCCGATTTTATGCATGTGATGTTTGAGTTTGCAGTAGCCAGTAAGCAAACCTACTATAACTCTGAGATTCGCTAGACTGAGTTCTAGCAGTTTGTCAGAGTCCTGTTTTTTCCTTGTACAAGCAATAAATGCTTTGGAATGGGCTAGGCCCGGTAGACTAAGCCAGTACTCGAGTCTTTTATTGTCTGCCCAAGCTGTTATGACATTCTTGGCAGTGCTATATGCTAAACCGATTACCGGTTCTGGTCCATTGAACGTTGTTTCGCCCCCCTCTTTTGCTAGGGCGTCAGCTATTTCGTTTCCTTCTAGGCCTGTGTGACCTGGTATCCAGACTAGGTAACGTTGTTGCCTTGCGCCAGTCGGTTTAAGGTGTTTCTGCAGTTCCATAGTGCGCTAGATTTAAAGCAGTTGGATTCAAGCGCTTTCAGTGCTGCTTTACTATCTGAAAATAATTTTATTGTTTTTCGTGTGTGGTGTCGATTTTCCTGCTCCCTGGCACACATTTCAATGGCATATACCTCTGCATGTAATATCGTAACTAGTTTACCCATACTTAACGAGCGAAGGGTACTTCGACTTTGTCGATTTTATTCTTATCATTTATTTGTACTTCCCGGAAAACCTTCGAACTTGTTCGAATTTTCGCATTTTACTCTACCTGGAGTCTTTGCTTCCTCGAGGAGTGCTTATTGATTTTTTCTAGCGGGTGGAGCTGTAACTGACTTTACTGTAAGTCGCTGCTTCATCCTTAGGGAGTAATTAGATAAACAATAGATTGTAATTCATTTGGCAGGGACAAGACAACTCAAAGTTGTCAGACCTACCCTTGCACTGATGAAAGGCAAGAACCTCGAAACATGTCTGCAGGTGGTCATCCCCGGCCAAATTAGGGATAATCTTTTGTTCGTTTACAGTAAGCACTTGTACTTAAGTCTTCTTGGAAGAACGTTGCACAAATATCTGTCAGATGTAGTTCGATATCCGTCGTGGCATTAGCCAGGGAAGTGGTTGTTTTCTGTCAGATTTTTGCCTTATATTTTCCACTTTCTGGGAATATTTGGAGAGAAGGGTACTTCGACTTTGTCGATTTCATTCTTATCATTTATTTGTACTCTCCGGCAAAACCTTCGAACTTTTTCGAATTTTCGTATTCTTGAATAGAAAATGTGAATGGTGGTTTATGTCAAGAACTTTTAGTGCTTTGGGAATAATTCAAATCCATATTTTGTTGATTCTGGGAATTGCTACATTATTCCAGAGTTAATTTCTCTTGCAGTATTCCACTGAATATTTGTTCATCATTTTCGTACTCTATTATTCTATTATTATAGATTCGCAGTATTCCTCTTTATCATGCAGAATATATATGTTGGTTTGCATATTGTTTGTATTCCACAGTGGAATTGCATAGCGAGATGCTGAATTTGATTTCACTGATAACAGGTCGTTTCAGACTATTTTGAAATAATATTAGTAACAATAATAACCAGGTGTAAGTTGATAATAAACATTAATGAAAATATTATGAGAGCCTTTCATTTTCAGAGAACCTAGTTATGCGAAGATTTCTTTTATGAATTCTAAAATAGATGGTCATTAAATTTTCAATTCTGTGAGTGTCGGTTGATCTGTCAAATTGTCGTGACAATGACAACTGGAAATAAAATGGAATACCAATTAATAGATAACTGTTTTTTGCCAACACACTGCAGAAAATCACGGTGGCCATTTTCAATTTTCCATGATTTGTTCTGTAAAATTTCATCTGATTTATTTTACAATATTGGTATTTAGGAAACAGGTGAATCTTCATAAATTTCCCTTATCCATTTTGCAATAATTTGTCATGGAAAGTGCACGGCAAATATTGTATTTTCACATCGTAATCATTCGCTAATGTAAAAGCAATCATTCCAACATCTGTAGTGAAATATTCAATTCTTGAAACAATTACTGTGGGAAAATATCGTGGATACAGGGCAATCACGTAAAATTCCCTGACACACAAAGCAATGGACAAGAATATTCGACATTTCTAACGGTGTAATGCTATGAGAACATCTCTTCGTTTTTGGGTTTCTCGTGTTCCGAAAAACGATAAAGTAAGTACATACAGGGTGGCCCATTAGTGTGAGGAAGTACAGTCTCTCGCCTACCATGAGGAGTATGAAAAAATGTTTCAGATCTAAGTTATACGGTTTACTTTCTTGCTTGTTACTAAAATATTTCTAGATATACAGAGTGTTTCTTTGAAGCGGGGCAACACAAAGCATCAATTTCTTAAATGGACCAACCTGTAAATTTTCTCACCATCAAACTGAGAAAAACGTTTTACATTCGGAGGTATTTCTTTTTTTCGAAAATTTTGCTACGTTGTCAAGTTATTGTCGAAAGAAAGAAAATCTTCGGAAAAACAGACCATCACAAATGCCATCATAAAAACTTTATGAATAGAATTTAAGCAAAAACATTCGAGACATGCAACACCAAGAGTGAGTTGAAATGTCAGAATGGACTGAAAGTTAGATTTCTAAAACAGGAGATTTTATACAGAGGCATTAACATGACAAACTTCAAATATCAAAAACTTGAAAAAAATGAAATACCCAGTATTTCAACTCTCTCTTAGTGTTGCGTGTCTCAAATATTTTTGCTTAATATCTATTCGTAAAGTTTTTACGATGGCTTTTGTGATGATCTGTTTTTCCGGAGATTTTCTTTCATTCAGCAATAACTTGACAACTCCGCAAAATTTTCGATAATAGGAAATAGCTCCGTATGTAAATCGTTGTGCTCAGTTTAATGGTGAGAAAATTTACAGGGTCGTCCATTTAAAAAATTGATGTTTTGTGTTGCCCTGATTTAAAGAAATACTCATATAACTTTTAGCTGAAACATTTTTTCATACTCCTTATGATTGACGAGATACTCTACTTCCTCACACTAATGGGCCACCCTGTATATTTTTTTGAAGTGTGTGAAACGTGGTCATATTCCAATGCAATATATGCATGCATAAATGTAGTAATATTTGAAAATGTGCGATGTTCATTATTATTTCCATAGGAGTGCAATATATTTGTTGCTGTATTTGGTGTGAATTTGAAAGCCTGTACTGGGTATAGGTAACATGGTTTTCGATTTCACCAGACGTATAGGTATAATGTCTAGCATATTGAATCTTCTTCATATTAACTACCTTTCCTTCTTCACATTTATTATCATTTGACAGAACCAAATATTAAAATAATATACACACTCTCTGTAATATGTAATAAATACATTGTTTATTTTTTCAAATACTGAGAGCTTTCGTTCTTTTGTAGAAACGAAAACTTAAATGAAATATTTGACGATGATACACATGCAGATTCCAAGCATGAAGGAAAAATAAAAATGACGATGGAAAAAGTGAACTATATAACTACTGAAGTTCAGCAAATATTGGTATGAAATGAAGTGTCGACATGCTCAAATCAGTTTTAATAAAAAAAAATTGACTGATTCAGATTGGGACTGGGGAATTTGTATGGAGACAGTATGAGGTGTTCTAAATTTATGTAATGTCTGTGTCAATTATTATTAATTGGGGGTATTCCCTAGTCTTCATATACAAAATAAGTTTTATACATTTATACAGTTTTTCAAGTACCATTTTGTCGAATTTTCGCTGTGTTGGGATGAAATAATGTGTTTTGTGAATTTTTCACCACACCATGTATAGCAAAATAAAAAAAAGTTTTTCACTAGGTGAATATATCCTATCGTTCTATCATTTTTGTTCTAATGATCCCAATTCTCCGTTGTGGATCATGAAAAGCTACACGAAGGATATGGAATAGTTAATAGTTTTCTGAAAATAATACCCCATTTGTTATGGACATTTCCACAATATTTTACAACATTTTACTAAAATCTTTATTCATATCTATCATATCTATATTCATATTTTATGTATCTTCATTCATTCCAAATGTTCACCAGAATTCATTGAAAAATTCGAAGAATACACTTTTATTTCACTTCAACTTTGACATCTTCGACTTAATTGATTTGCCAAATAATCCCTTAACATAACTAATACTTCCCAGTTGATGTTAAATACGTAACTTAATGCTATTATTCAAAAGAACTTCACCAAAAACTTCAACAAGAACTTTCACAAACTTCATACAACTCTTCAACAATTTCTTCCATCCTGTTCCTGAAGGGTTCATATTCCATAGCTTCATTGAACACTCCTTTACGATCCACCAAATAGAAATACGATGACTTCTCCGGACAATCATTGATTTTTTTCATTTGATCTTTGGGGCATAGTAAAATTTGCAAATAACAGGCTGCTTGACAAACTGCTGTAGATCGAAAGTATCCACAGCTCTCCAAAAACGTTTCTTGATCGTAAATATCGTTTAGATCGAAATTATATTTCTTCAGAATCCTGGATAACTCTTCAAAGTAATATTTCATTAGTGTATCCATATACTTCCTTCTAGTTTCCTTATCAGTATTCGTATAGAACAGGAACAAGAGATCTAGAGCAGGTGAGCAGTATCTGGTTAGCTGATAGTCTATCAGCAGGCAAGAATTTGGTTCGCCATCTTTTCCAGTCCTCATCAAAATATTGCTGCCCCACATATCTCCATGACAAATGACGTTCCTGAACTTGGTAGGTTCTGCCAGAACACGAAACATCCTATTGAATGTCTCTTCAACTTTTCGCCTCAGATTATCTGGTGTTGGTCCATTTTTACCGACTGGAAATTTCTCCAGGAAAAACTCTATGACAGTTCTAGCACCACGCAGCATGACCATTCCTGATTTTTCTGGCGTAAAATTGATTTCCTTCAAGTAAACGCCATATTTCTGGTCTAATCTCACCCGTTGTCCGGTGATTTGGGATAATTTCTCTTCGTATAGTAAGGAGCAAGCGTGAAACTTAGCCAACTGCTTGGAGGCTATCGAAAGCCAGTCGTAATTAGCAGGGGTATGTATGTCTGAGGAGGAGTACCGGAGGGTGGAGACGTCGTTCAATACCAGAACGTCGTTGGTCCTGGCGAAGTAACATTCTGGGGCGAAATCGGTTATGTCTTTGAATCCTAACTGGTTCAGCTTTGGAATGAAAGTTTGGTAAATGAATCTTTCTTTGTTGAATGATAACGAAGCTATGTCTCTCGTTGTCTCGTTTGTTGTCGGTAAGTATTTGGCGAACAGTTGGAATGTTTCCAGTGTTGTGTTGTTTTCTGTGGATATTTTCAGCTTGTAGTAGTCTCCTAGGAACCCAAGCCTCTCGCTTATAGCTTTGAGCTGGTATGCTTTGAAGTTGAACTCTGTGGATTTCAGCTTGTTTTTGACTACCACATAACAGTCCTCTCTTAGGAAATTAGGATACTGGAAGTACTCTGTCAACTCCTGGATGAATTCTAAAGTTATGGATTGATCTCTGTGCGGTTTTTTTAAATTATCCAAACATTGTCGGGCCATTTCTAGTTTCACGTACGGTATGTATTGTTTCGCTTGGTGTTCATAGCAATCCCGTGACAAAATTGAAGGAAGGGAAATATCGATTTTCAGCAAGCACTCTTTCAGTTGATCGTAATAGCACTCTAGTAGCCGATGGAAGCAGTACTGCCTCTGGAATTGGTTTGTTTGGGAGTATATAACAGTCAGAACTGCATACACCAGTGGGACGAACTCCTCTACACTTTTTTCTTGAGGAACGTAAAAGATATCTATGTCGCACTGAAATATCTTATCACTACACTCCACAAGTTCTTTTACACCACATTTCAGTAATTCAACATCAAGCTTTCCCAGATTGTGATTTGTTTGTGACTGGCATAATTTGTCGACGAAATTCACGAAATCTTCTTTTCTTAACTTGTTGCTGGCTTTGTTGCTATTTTCTTCCGAATTATTGTTGTTTTCGATGTACTGGAAATGACTGGAAGCCAAGCTTTTCATCCGGTCTTCAAGACGGATGCACATATTTTTGTCGAAACTCATTTTACAGCAGTTTATCGATTGAGTACGACTCGAGTACTACTTACTTTTGAACATTCTTCGAGATTATTAGCTGGAGAAACTGATCTCTCTCACTCAGCTTTCTCCGAGGTGAATGCTATTGTATCTTAACACTTTTGTCATGAACAGATGCGTTAAACTAGGACAAGAACTCGGATATTACTCTGAAATGTAATATGTCTGATTTATGGCGGCTGCCGATGATTTATTATGTCAGACTTGTGGGAGATTTGGTGTTGGAAGCAATAATGTTTATATATTTCGCAGAAATAACGTTCTCATTTAGGAATACAGTCTTTACGGCAGTTCAACAGCTGTCTCTTGGTTGTAAACTTGATAGAGCATCAAAATGCCTTCATGCATTATTTGTACTGAATTTGATCTTGGGAACCATAATATAAAAATTGGAGGAAGAAAATTTTTGTATTTCGTGCAGAAAGGACTTCTCAAACTCCTTATGGAATTTGGGTCCCGGTGGATTTTTTTGAATTTTTGGAATGATGTAGTCCATGTTGTTCTCAACCAATGTTACCATTGTGCCAACCCAAAAAAATTAACAGTTTTGCTGCTAGGGGCGTTAAAATTACCCCTTGCGCAGATTAGACTATTTATTTTTGAACCCGGTAACAATATTTTCACTTGTTTCATTGTTGCTAATGTTGCACACTATTGTGCTGTTTTATAAAAAAATTGCGTTTAAATAAATCGTCGAATGTTTAAATATGCCTAAATAAGGGAAATAGCCCAAATGACACAAAACGAAAAAATGTTTGTGGATTTTTCTGAATTTTTGATATGATGCAGTTCAAGTTATTTTGAATAGAAATAAATTGACTGACTTACCCCAAAAATGAATAGTTCAGAATAGACTATTCGTTATTATAGGCGGAAAAATAATAGCTCTACGTATTTTAGTTTAGATTATGCTGATTAATTGTGTAATTTTTTATAAATTGAAAATCTAAAACCTCCCCCTTACCCCCTACTCCTATTTTAAAACACGAAAAAATGTATTCCCTACTACTAATGCTTTATCAAAATAAATGCTTAAATCAGCTCAAATTGAGGAAATCGTACAGTTGTTTAATTTCCCTCCCTTCAGAAAAATATTGGTGGAGTTCGCTGACTTCTTAGTAGGGCGTAGTTCATGTTTGTTGAATATCAATTAATTAGGCGAATATCTTGAAAATAAATGAAAATTAGACATCCACAATTTGAATTTGAGGTGGTGCCTGAATTAATTTTTTTCGTGTTCTGAAATAGGGGTTGGGGGTAAGGGGGAGGATTTAGATTTTCAATTTATAAAAATATACACAATTGCCATTGTGAAATTATGGGAATGAAGTCAATTTCTCATACCAAAGAGCTTGAAAGAAATAATACATCAGATGAAGAAGAAGATTACCTTCCTTTGAAGTACCCGATCAGTGGAAACTCGCAAACTAGAAAGAAGATCGACAATTTCTAAATAAGTACCCAAGATGAAAAAACTACTGGGCCCTCCGAATATCCATGTGGTGAATGTTGCCAAAACATTACTGCCAGTCAGACTGCTATATTATGTAGAAGTACGTGTGAGAAGTGGTACCATTTGAAGTGTTCCAGTTTGACTAATAAAGATTTGAAATACTCCTGTGAAGAACTTAAGAAACCAAAAGGAAAAAAGTGGTATTGTCTGAACTGTTCATCATTCACATCACAAAAAATGCTGCCAATGGTAAATCCAGCATTATCAGAAAACATTCAGTTAGAAAATTTGGGTAAAGTTGTTTTGGAAATTCAAAATTCTTTCAGTTTCATGTCTCATAAGTATGACGAATTGAAACAAGAAAATAAAGAAATCACGAAACTGCTTAAAGAGATAAAGAACGAAAGAAACCAGTTAGCGACAGAGAACTTGAATTTAGAAACAGAAGTAAGAAACTTTAAACAAGAAATAGACTCCCTCAAACAAAATTTCAATAAAGAAGAACAACGCATTTTGAAAAACAAAGTGAAAATCAAAGGAATACCCAAGCATGAAAATATTAATGATAATACAATAATTGAAAAAATATTTGCCAAAATCGAAGTTAAGGAAGAAAAGGAAAACAACCTGAAGGTTGAAAGAGTTCCTGATACAAAAGACAAAAAGAAGAATACAGTGAAGATCACCATGAAGAATGAGGAATCCAAACAAAATATTGTTGCTGCAGCAAAGCAATATTTCCGAGTTAATGCAAAATTCACCACCCAGAACATCAATTTACCCGGCCTTTCTACTACTATCTACGTGAATGAAGACCTTTCTAATCGTAACAAATTTTTATTTGCTAAAGCAAAAGAATTGAAAAAACAAGGTTTCAAATTTATCTGGTACAAAAATAAAAAAATATATTTGAGGAAAGGTGAAAAAGATAGTTCTTTCATCATTAGCTCGGAGGCTGATATTATACATCTAAAAAATGAATTTTAATTTATTTTTCAGGCTCATTTTTTAGATTTTTTATTTCATATCACTTATACATATTTTATTCTCTTTTATGGTTCAGTTTATTAATGTAGTAGAAGATTGTATTGAGACTAATGTCGTGAAAGATTTACATGAGTACAAAAATGTAAGTTTTAATACTGGTTTAAAAATTGTGCATGCAAACATCAGAAGCATGGCAAAGAATTTTGATGAGGCTAAATTATTCATCAATCAGTTAAATGAATCTATTGACATGATATTTTTTCTGAGACTTGGCAATTGTTTAATCCAAAATTATTTGAAATTCATGGATACAACCAAATTTATAATTATGGAAACATTAATCAAAATGATGGAATGATCTTATATATAAAAAATATATATTCTTTCAAATATGAAATTATAGAACTGGATAATATCAAAGTAATCTATACGAAAATTGCAGTAGATAAATCAAAAATTATTAATTTAATAACATTATCAACTTCACCTTATACTTTTAACGATAACTTACAAGTTTTTCTAAATGCACACCGAAATGATATCAATAAGAATGATATATTTTTTTATAGGAGACATAAACATAAATATTTTGTCAAATTTCAAATTTGTTCATGAGTATCTCAATATACTGAGCGAATTTGGCTTTGTTCCCTACATTAATGGGCATACCAGATTAAGAAACAACATAAAATCTTGCATAGATCATATTTTCGTAAAGAGTAATAAAAACAAAAATGTATTCAGCCATGATATATGAGTATGAAATCACTGATCATTATCCGATATTTCTTCATTATAATTTGTACATTCCAAACAGATATTATGACAATTTTTTTTATAAAAATGTGATTGACTATAAAACACTACATGAGAAGTTTGAAAATGAAAACTGGAGCGAATTTTATAAAATGAACAATTCCGATGACTTGGCAGAATATTTGATGAAAATAATTCAAATAATTACTGGTGAATGTACTAAGAAAGTCAGGATAACAAATAAATTGAGAAAAAGAAAAGAGTGGATGACTTCAGCATTATTAATATCTGTAGATAGAAAATATGCATTGTATAAACAACTGAAATAGAATCCCAATAATGCAGTAATGAAACTAGATTATAATACTTATAAAAACAGACTAACCTGCCTTATTAAAGAAGCTAAAAGACAGTATTATCAAAAACAGATAACAGATAGTAGTGATTCACTTGGAAATTTATGGAAATGTATTAAAAATATCTGTAATGAACATAAAACCGTTGAAGGAATAAAATCTATGAAATTGAGTGATAATAATAACAGACAGTAAAGAGATTATTTCAGACCATCTCATCAATTATTACTCGGGAGTAGCAGAAAAAAATAATAAAAAAATTATTCGGTCAAAAAAACACCCATATTTGAACCACCCAGAACACTGAAAACATTTTATCTAGAAGACACAAACCCGATTGAAATAGAACAAATAATAAAATCGTTGAAATTGAAAAAATCTCCAGGTATTGATAAAATCACTTAAGAAATACTAATATTCTTAAGTAAAATAATTTCAGAACCATTGACTCATCTGATGAATTTTATCCTGAATTCAGGTCAAATTTCAAAGTCTTTCAAAGTGGGCATTATCAAACCAATATATAAATGTGGTGATAGATTTGAAGCTAAAAATTTCACCTATTTCACTAATTTCAAGTTTAGCAAAAGTTTTTGAGAAAATTTTGAAATATAGAATGGAAACATTTTTGGAAAAAAATCATCTAATTTCAGAAAAACAATTCGGATTTAGAAAAAACATTTCAACCCAGGATGCTATCTGTCATCTGCCTAATAATATACATCAACATCTTTATAATCAAAATTTAACTATGGCTATTTTTTTGGACGTAGCTAAAGCATTTGATACAGTTGACCATAAATGACTATTAATGAAATTAGAGAATATTGGATTTCGCGGAAAAGTTTATGATCTTCTCAAAAATTACTTAGAAAATAGAACTCAGTATGTTGAAATTGATGAAGCTAGGAGTGAACAAAAAATCTTTCAATTTGGTGTGCCACAGGGGACAGTTTTGGGACCACTGCTATTTTCTATCTATCTCAATGACCTTTTTTTATATTAATACTATAAGGCGAAATTCATATTTTGCAGATGATACAGTTTTATATTACATGGAGGAAAAAACTGGACTGAATTACAGACTGAGACTACATTAGATTTTGAAAAGATTAAAAATTGGTTTGATTATAACCTACTCACAATAAACTTTGAAAAAACGAAATATATGCCATTCACATTTTATAATAATACTCTTCCAGACATGGGGCCACTCATAATTGATAATAATACTAGAATAGAAAAAACAGATAATAATCAAGTACTTAGGGATTATGCTTGACAGGCATCTTAAATGGGACAAACAAATAGAATTTATTTTGAGGAAATTGCGAAGTTTATTATCAAAATTCAAGTATCTCAAAACATTCATGGACATAAAAACTCTTGACATTCTTTATTTTTCATTAATACACTCGCAATTGAATTATGGGATTTTGGCTTGGGGAGGAGTCATGAAATCCCATCATAGAAATCTTGATGTTCATCATATATAGAAAAAGCTATTTATATCCAAGTGATAAACTGTACAAAGAATCAAAGAAAATGAATATAAGACAACTATTTGGATACAACATAATGATTTATATCTACAAACATAAAACGAATATAAACTTCAATAATCATATTTATAATACTAGTGTCACAGTGAAAATTAAAGTTAAAAAAACAAGGTCTCAGAAAAATTTCAAATATTTATTGCCATTTTACCATGATTTAATTCCAAATCATATAAAAGGGATCAAGTCATTATTCTCATTCAAAAAACAATTGAAGAAATGGATTCAAGAGTCTCATCGAAATTTATTTCATGATTTCTTTCACTTCAATTAACTCGGGAAATATTTTTTTTGCGTTTCGTAATAGGGGAAAAAGGGGAGGGATTAAGGATTTTTTTTATAAAACAGCACAATATTGTGCAATATTAGCAAAAATGAAACAAGTGAAAATATTGTTGCCGGGTTCAGAAATAAATAGTCTAAACCCCCTAGCAGCAAAACTGTAAATTTTTTTGGGTTGGCGCAATGGTAACATTGATTAAGAATTACATTGACTACATCATAGCAAAAATTCAAAAAAATCCACCAGGACCCAAATTCCATAAGGAGTTTGCGGGGTCCTTTATTTATTAAATTGTAGCAAATCGCTTTCGACTATAACGTCATCGATAAAAATAGTAAAAAACTTTCCCCCTGCCTCCCTGAAGGCTAGATAGAGAAAGCGTAGGAATTCGGAAAAATGTCCAACGGTTTCGGATTTACAAGCGTTTATTTAACTTGCTTTGTTCGTATGACTGTCTGTCTGTCTTTCAGGTTCAATCAGCGATTAATTTTTTAATTACTTGCGGGCATTCGATGTAACTGAACCGATGTTAAATAAATGATTTCAAAACATTTTACCCCCTATCGCTCTGATGGCGACAGTTACGGACGTCGAAACATGTTAACGTTGAATAATTTAATTTACCTCCTGCTCCCCTGAAGACTAGATAGAGAATGCGTAGGAATTCAGTCAATGTTAGTGAAATCTGGGGATCTAGCAGGCCATCGAGTGTATTCATTTCCCCCAATCAATCGAAGTAAATAAATATTGTTCAAATACTCCATCATTTACTTTTCATTTGGTGAATAAGAATACTGTCAGAGCAAACCCAAAAGTGTTGAGTGTTATACATGATACAAAGTAAAGTGGATTGTGTTATATGCTAGGTAGGATGAGTACAGTTATTTTAGCTTGCCGTAATGAGTTGTTAACGAGCTAGGAAAAATATCAATTTTCAAACTGGTGGATAATTTATTGAAAGATTCATAATATATTTACAGTAGGAAATTTAAAAAATAATATATGTTACTTGAATTTATTTTGAAGACATGTTTTGTTCTAGAATTGTATGGAGGAAGAGCATTGAAAATGTGAAGAAATATGAATTGGTATCTAAAAATGAAAAAAAAATACTCTCCAAAAACACTATGGTACATAGGGAGACGTGAAAGTTGCTACTGTGTTTTTATTTAACTCGGTCAACCAATTTCCAGGGCCGTAATTTAAAAGGGAATAATTCGCCCAATTATAATAAAATATTACCGAAACATCCCGAAATATAAAATTAAATTCAATTTCCCAGTATGAAGTGAACCTCTACGATCCAAAAACCACAACAAAAAATACAGGTCCGTATTTAAAAATTCAAAGATGGGGGTGGCCCAAGTCAGATGACACCCTGTATAAAAAGATTCATGGACATATTCTGATAGCCCACATCAAGTGCCAATAGCAAAATGTGGACAGATTTTCAATATGTCTGCGAATAAAGAAGATACAAGCAAAAAAATTATTTGGGATTTTTTGGTTTTTGCTGTATATCTCCAGAACCAAAAGAGCTAAATTCGATTTTTTTACATCATTGAATAGGTCTCTAAAATACGCAAATAAAACCGATCGTTTACGAGATCCCCATGTACAGAAACGAATTTGAGTAGCCCTGTATATTTTAATTAACCTGTATCTCGAAAACCAAGCCGTTTGGGTCATATGTTTATGTAAACTTTTCGTCCTGAATGCTCAAAGAATCACCTCTCGAAGTTTGTTCACGTAGTTAATTAACACCCTGTATAGCAAATTGTCGGAACTTTACAAAAATGAGACTGGCTCGTTTTATGTCCATCTCGACTATATGAACAGTTATTTCAAACGCTGAGTCTTAAGATTCCATCGATTTGTTCTAGGTGCTTATACATGAACACAAATGTGGTGGCTCACCTGAGTCTTGTTTCTCGTGTCTTTGATAGCTTTTATCATGTGCAGTCCCATTTCCACGCAGCAATGTGCATGATCTGACCTCGGTGTTGGTAGTCCTGATACGCAGTAATAACAATCCCCAAGTAGTTTGATTCTCAGACAGTGGTTTTCCTGAGAAATTAAATTTATTAGAGAATGGAAGTTGAAGGTGTAGAATGTGCAAACTATGGATTAAAAAAGTTCTCAGCAAATCGGACAGATCAACTTCACTTACTAATAGTGCTGAAACGTGAGACAAGAATTTATACTGGTGTCACTTTGTAAATCACAAATATTTGAGAGAATTCCAACTATGCTCAATCTTCCAGGTTGATTCTCATTCGATCGAAATTTATGAAAATATGTTGAAGTCAGTGATTAAGAAATCGAAAACGAAATACTTTTCAAAAAAAATTGAATATGCTCAAAATAAAACCAAAGGGACATGAATAATAATTAATTCTGAAGTGGGGAAACATAGTTCGTCAGATACTTGAATCATCTTTCTGAAGCATAATACGAAATTTGTGGATAATACACTGACTATTTTTTGTTACATAATTAAATTTGAATATTCACTTTGGGCAAAACCTATCATTACCTTGTAGTTTTATTAAAAATTTCACAATCATTCAGCCCTTCCTGAATGAACCTATATCCGAAGTGAAAATATATAACGCTCTGAAAAAAATTGTAAATAAAAAAACAATTAGTAGGTATACAACTATCTACAATTATCATCAAAAATGTTATTAATCTTTTAATTGATCCTCTCACTTATCTGATGAATCAGTCCTACTTACAAGAATATTTTCCCATTGAGTTTAAAAATAAAAACGCTTTAGTGATACCTCTCTATATAAAATGTGATAAAAATAAGATTGATAATTATTAAAGGCAATTTTTTTTGATTTTTTCCTTGTCCAAGCTAATTGAGAAAGTAGTAGCTAGCAGGTCAGTGGATTATTTGGAAGCAAACTAACTGTTATGTAATAATCATCATGGATTCAGAGACAGCAACTTTTCTCACTTTCATTTATGCAGAAGAACTTTACGCTAAAATCAAAACATAATTCTGCTGGTTGGTCTGATGTTTGAGGATCGTTGCACAAGTATCTGTTAGACTTAATTCAATACCCGTCGTGGTCTTAGCCAAGGGAGTAGTTGTTTTCTGACAGGTACTTGCCATAATAAGTTTACTTAGTAGGTGTATATAGGAGTAAAGGGTTCATCATCGGTCGGAAACGACTGTTCGTTACTAAACGATCTCCCAAAGAATTCTGTTTTGTTCTTAACCCGGAAATTAGGAGTGTTCTCCCTCTGCTCGCTAGGTGGAGCGGCCTAGAAACCGCTTCATCGCGTGAACGAGAGTTGACCAAGCAGCGGAGTGTGTAATGGTTTGGACGGGGAACAGATGGCTTCAATGCTGTCTGTGTTCAGGTTTGGTCCATTATTGTTTGTTCTATTTGACAATGACTTGCCTGAATACATAAAAGACTGCCATTTAACTATGTTTGCTGATGATACCTTGATCACTGTTACAAGTTCCAATATCGACAATTTACTTGTTAAAGTTACCAAAATCATTGATACATTTGCATCTTGGTGTGACCGTAACAGACTCATTCTGAACTCTTAAAAGTCATTGTCTATTAATTTTTTAATTAGGAAAAATAATAAACCTTCTAAATACAAAAACTCCCCAAACAACAAATTGCCTAATGAGATGAAAAAATCTCAAAGTGACGAAATTTTTTGTGATAGAGGTAAATGTTTATTGATTGACAGGTGCTACTATACTCTGCAAGAGTATCTGAATGAAATTGATAATTATTTATTAAATTTCATGGACTTCTTTTATAAAACAGTATGTGAAGCTGTCACGCTGAATTTTTATTCTACTACTATTACTGGTGTTTTTCATCTGTACATTTTATCCATATTTTTATTTTAAACTTTTATATTTGTATATCTTTCATCTGACCTACCATATGTACCCTATTGTACCAAAGTAGTTAATAAATTATTATTATTATTATTAAAAAATATATAATTTAAACCTGCTATCAAATAACTGCATTTACGATTCAAATTGACTCCAAAATACTGTGTTTTTACCATCCAAAGATTTTGAAAATGGTGGTCTACTTTTCATAGGGAATGAACTTACAGTGGCAAGTTTGTCGAATCTTGCAAAAAGCTCATTTAGAATTTTCACTAATTCCTGGGCTGTACACTTCGTTGACAGAACTGAAACAAAAAGAAATTAAATTCAACAGTCACACTGGAGATTGTATTCCAAGAAAGTTTTTGTTTTCTTTTAATTTGTAAACTGATATAAAATTGTCGGAATGAGATTCGCAATTAATTATATTTTCAAGTATTGTCGTCGGGAATATCACAAATAAATTACAATATTCTTTCTTACCTGTGAAACCTTTGATGTCCGCAAACAAAATGCTGACATTTTCATACCGATGAATGTAGATCTTGTGGAACTGATGCGGCTGGAATGCGCCCCCTCTCTCTTCCCTTTCTATGTCTCTTATCATTTCTCTTGCCACAAAATCTGGTAGTACTGAAAAACACAACCGATTCTAATAAAGCTCTAAGGAAATGGAAGATATCAGTTTTTAAGGTTAAATATTTAGGGTTTCCAAGGAATTTTCTAGGATCATTCACAGGTTGACTCATGTCTTTGGTAGTATATCTAGAGTAACGAGAATATGGAAAAATGCAATTTCATACTGATTTTTTTTTGTTTTGTTAGAAGGGGAAACTCAAGGTTCGTATTCGACCTAGAACTCACCTGACACCAAACTGTTGTATTCGATCTGCATATTGTCCGTTCTCTAAATCTAGTGTAGAACATAAATTCAATAGGGTGTTAATTTTACAGGAGCCGATGATAAGTAATCTCTCATAGGTATTTGGAAAATGTTGAATATGTCAATCGATTTGAAACTAAACTATTCAAACGTAATCTTCTTCCTTTTTGGATTCGAGCTCTGGCTCTCTTTGAAATCAACACCGTTGATCTCACTGACAAATAAAGGCGCCTTGAAAAATTCCTCACTTACTCTCAAAATTCACAGGCTATTCCATTAGGAAAAACTAGCTTCATGGAACTAGATCTTACAGCTCCAAAGGCTTCAGGTTTTCTCCAACCATGATCTAATATTGGGAATATTTATTGGAATTCTTCTAATGTGAAATGCTGGAATTGTCATATTGAGGGTCATACCTATAATTCTTGTCTTGTGTCCAAGATATGTTTCTGTTATGGCTTGGAGTTATGAAACTAAATAGTTCAGGATGCCAAAAAAATGAGCAGTGTACCACAGAACAACTCTACCGCTAAAACCAAGCAAATCATAACAAGGGCCTTCCTCAAGACCTAATTTTTTTTCGTCAAAAATTTCTTTCCTTTGTGTTTTTTTCAACTAGTGGCGCTCCTCAAGGAAGCAATCATCTTCGTTCAAAAATTGTATCAATTCAAAAATTTCCGTACTGATGATTTGAAGATTTTCAGACCGATTGAAACAATTGAAGACTGTTTTATTCTACAGAAAGAAATTAATTCAATATAAGAATAATGCTATACTAAATAAGCTTCCATTGAATATTCAAAAATGTAAGTTTATGAAATACACTATCAGATACAACAATATGCAGTTTGACTTCTTCTTTGAGATCACTTAGGTGCATTACCAATTTGTTGTTGTTAAATTTTTTTCCGTTAACCAGCTGTTCAATTAGTATTCAAATCCTTCTAGTATTCTGTGTAACATTATATAATTCTATGTTTTTGTATTTGGCATTCTTATTTTGTCTTCTATTATGATATTCTATTAGATAATATAGACCTGTACTTATTATTTAATTACAGTAATCCATATAGTTGTCTTGTAATTGGGAGTACTCCTATTAGAAAATAGAACTAGAGTGGAATAACTGGCTCAAAACAGTGACCCAATTTGGAAAATACTCCTCAAATTCAAACCAACGAAGTCGTAAAACATTTTCACTAAAATAGGATGAGAAATTGCATAAACGTTTATAATTTTTATTTTTGAAATTAATTTTAACTATCGGTAAAGCGATCTGATTCGTTTTTCGAAGATATCTTGTTTCAAAAAAGCATATGAGAAACCACGATATTGTGGAATTCAAACAATGAATTTCTTTCGGAAAGAGAAAGGTCTGGAGTGGGCATCGAAAAATTCTGTATTAGTATGAAATTGCATCCCATGCTGAGGTCAAGTTTTCAATGCCCCTCTTGCTCGTTTTTATTCCACTTTTCACAAACATTCTAAAAGCAGCACATGTAACTAATGGAAAGCAAAACGTTCGATGGCGTTTTTTACCTGACAACAGCAACTTTTCCTGTTTGTCGTTTTCACTTTGTGTCTTGTATCGGGTTTCCATTGATCTGTGAGTTTCCAGGAAAGCTTTTCGTTGGCTTCGATCCGTTAAATATTTCGTGTACATTCCGGCAAAATTCACGCAAATGTACAGTAGGATGTTTGCCATGATTCGTTTTATTTTGCATACGTCGGAATCTTCACACTAGAACAATTAATTAACCTTCAAATACTTACATATTCACATAACTAGGAAACAATTTTTCTACAAGGAGTTGTAGAGAATGATGGGGATAGTGATATTTACAATAATTTACAGTGTTGTCAAATATCATAATATTTATATAAATATCAAAATATCGTAAGTTCGGATACATCAAATGTGATATATATATATATATATATATATATATATATATATATATATATATATATTTATATATATATATCCGATATATATCAGAAATTTTGATTTTGTTTCTAGGATAAAATGCAAAAAAACAAAATGTAAAAACTAAATTAAATTTTAGTTTAAAATAACAAAGAACGAGGAATAGAAATAACGAATTTTTCCTGTTTTATCAGTATTTTGATTCAAAAAGTTAGAAATAAATACTAGTTCACTGGCTTTTTCGTTGTCAAGTTTTCATTTCTACGCAAAATATCTAGGATTTTTTGCTCCGGTATTTATTTCGTTAAAAATAAATAAATGATATATATCATGACATATATCAATCAATAAATGTCAGATATATATATATCATGATATTTATTAATCAATAAATATCAGATATATATCGTGATATGTATCATGAGAGAAAGGATAGTCGTTGCTGACTAGTTAGAAATAAAACCAGTTGATATTGGTGATAGCAGCAAGTCAAATGTGTACTCGTTTGAGGTTATTCCAAACGTTCGTAAATTTTATTCACATCTTCAGGGAACTACAAAGAATTATTCATGTCAATTTTAAATTTTGATGAATAAAAGAACTGATATAAATCATTTAAGTTAGATTTATTCCTTCTTACTGTCGTTGGACCACACTCTTCATATAAACAATAATATTTCCACAACTACTCAATTGGAAATGTAATTTTCTTCCTAATTTACAAAAGAACATTCGTATATATCAATTTTCAACAGTTGGTACAAGATTACCTACAGTTGGTAACATTGACTTGAAAATTACAGATTTCTTTTCTATTGACACCTGATGTATATCCCTTGGATATAATCAACAAGTCTTTTGTTTTTCGACTAAAATTTTAAAAAATTCTGTTATTTATATTCGTAAAGCCCATTTTTATATATTATTTACAATTTTAAACTGTGATGTCACTATTGAATGAATTAAGAACATGTCAACCAACCTCACTATAGTAAAATTCAAAAACATCAAAATATAAAATTGACATGAATAATTCTTTGTAGTTTCCTGAAGATGTAAATAAAATTTACGAAAGCTTGGAATGAACTCTATAAAAGAGTACACTTTTGACTTGCTGCTATCCCCAATATCAACTGTTTCATGATATATATATATATATATATATATATATATATATATATATATATATATATATACAGAGTGTTTCAAAATTCAGTATCAAGATTTCAGGGGCGTATTTTTCAGGTCATAATAAGACTTTTTTCCCCATAAACATGTGTCCGCAACCGCTTCATTTCTGAGATACAGGGTGTTGAATTTTCAAGATTTTTTTTGGTTTTTTCTTCATAGCTCTTTCAGTTTTTGAGATTTCAAAATCAAATTTAAATTAAAGATTACTTCTTAGAGTTTACATCATCCAGTATGACGCCCCATAAACTTTTTTGTAGTACGCCGCTGGTGGATTTTAACACATGAAATACATTCTTTATTTTGTTCATGATTTTTTTTGGTCTCCTTTAATTTTTACGCATCTGCAACCATTATCGAGAAAAAAATTAATAGTTATTTTTGTATTTAGAGCGCAAAGTGATTGATTGCCGCTCGACAAAGAGAGTTACTGCGCGACGCGAAGCGAAGCGCGGTAATCTTTGGAGAGCGGCAATGACACTTTGGGCTCGAAATACACACATGATTTTTTCTACAAACGCAGCTCCTCAGACATAAAAACGATAGACACTTCATTCAACATAGGCTCATAATATTTCCTATGAGAAAATTTACATTCAATAGTATTCCCAAATGTATAAGCAATCCAAATATCCAATAATTTACATTTCTAACAAAAGGAAAAAAAACTTGCGAAAAAAAAATTTAAAAAAATTAGCGATTCCAGAGTTCGAACTCACGCCGGGAATGCTAAATCAGTTTCATACGAAGAATCTCTGCCATTACAGCACCGTAGTACATCATATTCCTATGAATTTCTTGTGTTTACTTTCCATCATACAAGAATGGGTTTGTTTTCAACAAAAGCTAGGGAGATCGAGCGTTTTTTCAATATTCTCGCTCTAGAGCTTAAAAGCAGTCACAAAATGACATTCCTTGAAAAACGTCAACTTTGCATTGCGATCTGAAAGCGTCAAAGGCTACTTTGGTGAGCGGTAGTAGAAAAAAAACATTTTTGTAATTCGCTAGATTTAATTACATTTTTCAACTGAACAATGAAAAAGCGAATTAGTGGGCTTTGACTATTTTCATTTTGAAGTTTAGGTTTGTTTTGAAGCATTTGACATTATTTGAAAGTTGGTGGATGTCTCATCGTGTATTTGTTTAACTTCAAAATGGAAAATGGACCATATTCATTTGAACATATGGCTGACATCCATTTTGTTTATGGTCTGGCTAATGGCAACGGACTTGAAGCTCAGAGGTTGTATGTGCTAAGATTTTCTATTCGCCGTCTTCCCAACTATAGAACTTTTATAAATTCCCATCAGCACCTTCGGGAATATGGCAGATTTCAGACTCCAAGGCACGATGCTGGCAGATAGCGACAAGCACGCAACCCAGTAAGAGATGAAGAGATTTTAAATGTTATCGACGAAAATTCTGGTATAAGTACTCAACAAATAGCACGAGATTTGGATGTTTTCCATTTAACTGTCTGGAGGGTTTTACACGAAAACATGCTATACCCATATCATATCCAGCGCGTCCAAGGTTTGCTTCCTCGAGATTTTCCACGGCGCTTGCAGTTCTCCCGATGGATACTGCGCAACTATACTAGGGATCCTGAATTTTTATCTCGTATCCTTTTTACCGACGAAGCTCACTTTACTCGCGACGGAGTAGTGAATTACCACAACGTTCATATTTGGGCGCTAGAAAATCCACACATGATCAGACAATCTCGACACCAGGAGCAGTTCAGCGTAAACATATGGGCAGGAATAGTAGGAGATACTTTAATTGGTTCTTTTATTTTACCGCGAATTTTAAATGGTGCCACATATTTAAACTTCCTACAGAACGACTTGCCTGCATTATTGGAGGACGTGCCTTTACAAGTTCGTCAACAAATGTGGTTTATGCACGATGAGGCGTCCCCTCATTTTCGAGTCATTGTCCGCGATTATCTAGATACAGTGTTTCAAAATCGGTGGATTGGCAGAGCAGGTCCAATTGCTTGGACCCCACGGTCCCCAGATTGCAACCCGCTGGACTTCTTTTTATGGGGACATGTAAAGGGTCTAGTTTATGGTTCAGAACCAGTGCCTTCCATCGAAGTTCTAACTGAACGAATTATGGATTCCTTCCACACCATAAGCAACACTCCCGGAATTTTCGAACGCGTACAGCAGTCTATGAGAAGAAGAGTGGAAGGTTGTATCGCAGAAGGAGGAGGGCATTTCCAGCACCTTTTATAAAATGTCAAGGTTCTTATTTTTTAGGTAATCTTTAAGGAAACTTGTAATTTAGATCACAAATCAAATACCTACCTTTTGTTAAAATTTTTAATTAAATTATAATATATTATAATTAATAAAGAATGTATTTCATATGTTAGAATTCACCAGTGACGTACTACAAAAAAGTTTATGGGGTGAAAAGGGGATTGACCCCTGAAAATATCTCCCTGTAGATTGTTACAATCACCCGGCATACTGGATGATGTAAACCGTAAAAAGTTATCTTTTTTTTGATTTTGATATTGATATCTCAAAAACTGAAAGAGCTATGAAGAAAAAACTAAAAAAATCTAGAAACTTTAACACCCTGTATCTCAGAAATGAAGTGGTTGCGGACACATGTTTATGTGAAAAAAAGTCTTATTATGACCTGAAAAATACGCCCCTGAAATCTTGATACTGAATTTTGGAACACCCTGTATATCGGCCAACCCTGATAATTTATGCCACTATTACATTTACCAACTTCAACCATAAAATATTCTATTTATCAGTATTTTACCTCTTACAATCCAAGTCTCCAGGTTTACCAAAAAATATTGTTATTTTTTTTAAAATTTCCTGAAAATACCAGTATGTTCTCTAGCATTTTTTCAGTGTATGATAAAAATAGAAGCAGAAGTCGGTGCAAATGGAAACAAATGCAACGGAACCGAAAATATTTGGTTTTTACAAATGAGACAAAAATATATTATTAACTAACGAATATGCAGCAAAAAATATATTTTCAAGTGATACAAAAAGCAAAAATCAGATCATTCAATGATTTTCAGTGAATTTAAACAATTGATCAGCACTCAGTGACTTCACTGATTTGAAAGTGAATCAATTTTACAGTGTGGTTCATTTCAAGCGTTATGATGTGTTTGTTTAAGAAAACCTCAAACAGGTCGATTTCTATTCTCAATTTTACAATTCATAATATGAATATATTACCTCCTTCGTGCACCCCCTCTGAATTATAAGCACTTCGATCGAAAGGAATTTTTATTCTCTGTTCAGCAATATTGAGTTTTTCAAATTTGGTGCAATCATAACTGAGAAAATTTATTTTGAAAATGTAATATTTTGATACTTTACGTAGAATAATGGAAATAATGTGACAACATGTTTAGGAAGTATTTTTCAATTTATTCAACAGTTAAATCAAATGTTCAAAATGACTACCATTCACTTCTTGGCAATGAGCAAGGCGATCTTGGAATTCTATTAGGACTTCGGGGGTTATCTGCTTAATTTCTCCCGTTATCCTAACTTTTACGTCAGTGTAATGAATAATGTTTGTGTGTGTATTAGATTTAACTACGGCTCATTTATCCGAAACCAAAAAATAGACCTTTTGATTATGATTGGATGCGAGTAATAAAACAAGACCTCAAAGGGAAGTTTGTGAAATAATCAATAATAAATACCCTGGTCAACACGTCTTACAGTCTACAGTTATCAAACTATAAAAACCAAATTTTGTGAAACTTGACATGTAAAAACTATTCAAAAATCACAACTTGCCGAGGACAAAGATGTACGTAAATCATCGGCATTGAGAGAAAAATATCATCCTCATAAAGTTAAGTTGTTTCAATTCTTAAACTTCATTTCATTTTAATTAGTTTGAATGAGTATTATTCATTAAAGGTCGAAAGTGAGAGGGGAGTCAAGCCAGAGTCCCCGTATTCGGCCGTATTTTCAAAATTATAAATATTGTTCCTACCAAACCCCATTTTGTCTTTTCAGTTAATTGTTGATATCTTTTGCAATTTTTTCATGCGGCTCTTGAATTTTTTCAAAAATCATCCACACGCTATTCCGAATCAAATGACACGTCGTTCATATTTTTCGGAGACTATTCTAATAACAGCATTTTTAAAATTAGTATAAATTGTCCTTGTTCAGAAAAAAGTCCCTCTTTTCCAAAGTGACTGAGATAGGAAAACGCTATTAGATCAGATTATACTCACTGTCATTTCTCCTAAGTAAATTTCGATGGTTATGACAAAAATGTGCCCTATCGAAGATATTCCTCCAGCTATCATGCACCATCTCAAAGGAAGCGGCAACATTGCGTACGGAACGAAAATCGTAAAAAGAACGTACCACACCAGATCTTCTTTCACTCCAAACCCCACTCCTTTCGCAAGGAAACCTAAAATGAGTAATAGTGACAAAAATATTCCTTGCAGTGGTTTGAAAATCAAGGAATAATTCAATTAATAATAACGAGGAAAACCAACTACTTTATGTGTGTACAATCTTTTATTCATACCCTATTTTGTAACGACAGAGTCCTGAAGATGACTGTCGATGATGATGATGATGATTCAGTCGAAACGTCGACCAATGAAAATAAGGTAGTTTTCTTAGAGTGACCTAATTCCCAATAATCTGTACAGATTTAGAATATATCAAGGTCAAAAATAATAATAATATTTAATTGAATCATTTGAGATCACATTATTTATATATTTTTTTCAAATATCCAATTAGAAACATTTTCAAACAAAAAAAACCCTCTTCATGATAACGAATACGAAAAAGTTGGCAGCTTACAATATAATACGGATGCACGATAGTAAAGTGAAAAATTACACGTAAAAAATTCTGATACGCTATGGAAACTGCTCTTGCATATTTCTTTTCAGCTACAACTTGAACAAATTTTTATTTTCAATTCTCTTCAAACTTATAGGGAGATGGATGAAAACTACATGACAGGCTATTTAAAAAAAAATGGAAAGTTGTGAGTGGGAATTCTGAGAAGATCTCCATTTCTGGTGGAATAATACATTTCCGAATGTATATACAAGGAAATGTTGAAATGTTATATATCCTGAAAATCTGTTTGAAGCAATCTCTGTTTTTGAAATGAAAAATCAGTCTTACAAATCATTTTTGTCGAACAAATATCCTATTGCAATTGCTGGAACATCCTCAAATGTTAATATTACAAGATTATGATTATAAAATATGGCATAATAAATACTTATAAGTTGAGTCGTGTTGAAGACACTTTTCAGCTGAATAATAATTTAATACCCACTGTTGCAGCATTTATATTTGTTTCCGAAGTCATTTCACTGCTTACAAAAATCGCAAGGAATTTAGTACTTTCAGAGAGAACTATTTCGTCATCTTTGACTTTTTCTTGGATATTCTTTATTTCACTAGATCTGCAATCAAATTGCATGCACGAGGTTTTTTCGGAATTCACAATGAGAGGATTTCTCTAACACTAGGTCGTAATTTTTTTCAGAATTCGGAGAATGTTGTTTTTAGAAACTCTAGAAATAGTCTCAAGTTGTCTCAAAGATTGAATTCCATCACTACATTTAGACCGTCAGATAGTGACAGATTTAGGTGCCCCATTTTCACATACAAGCCTCGAAATTTACGAGTGGCTCGTGGGGAAAACATATGGAAAAATCAAAAAGAATTTCCATTAAATTTTCCGACGACAAAATCTACTTTTCCATTCACGCCACTCAAGCCATTATGTTTTTCTGTCTAGTGACGATGTAGGTTTTCCTAGTTTCGATGGGCTTGCGTGGGAAAACCTGTTAAAATCTCGATATTTCTTTACAAGATTACAGCCTCATTTCAACCCTTTAGCCACCTTCAACACTCAAGCCTTTGATCTTCTGAAGCCAGGTTCTATTAATTAATGATTAGGTGAACACGGCTCGCGTTAAAATATGGAAAATCGAATTTTCCATGGAAAATCGAATTTTCCATGGAAAATCGAATTTTCCATGGAAAATCGAATTTTCCATATGTTATCCCCAGGAGCCACTCGTAAATTTCCCTCCATTTTACTCAACATCGATGTACTTCTCAACCCTATTCGAGGCTTGTATGTGAAAATGGGGCACCTAAATCTGTCGGTCTAATTGTCCTACAACTGATGCAACAGCGAGCCCTTCATTTCTCAAAGTCTTTTTACGTTCATGTTTTTGATTTTGTACTGATCCTGACCCCATGAACATATTCATCAATTGTATGACGTACTGATAAGATATGTCTTTTTCTGGATGAATTTCTTCGAAAATTCGAGCCGTAGCTATCATACATCATCTGTTTTCAAGATATGTAGCTACAATTGATATCATCTCTTGTATAGTATAAACCATTTTCGAAAGTTTGCGAATAATTGAATGAAGTGAATCGAATGAAAATGATAAGAACAAAATCGAAAAAGTCTAAGTGAATCGAATGTACCGAGTGTACCGAGTGTACCAAGGCTTAACCAAAGACATGCTCAGCCACTCAGAATATATCTTCTTGAAATTAGCGCACTTTTTATCGAAATGGAGATCCTCCACATTTTGTTGGATCGGTGATGACAGTTGTGTTCAAAATTCTCTTTATTTCCTTTTTAATCCAACATATATCTATAAAAAATACAAAAATATGTTCGATATAGGGTGCGTCAGACTAGTTATAAAACACTTATTTATATATAAATAAAAAAACGATCACAGGTACAATATAACAACAAGTTTACATATTAAAAAATTGGTCTAATGAATAATAAACTCTGTGTAACAGATAATTTTTCAATTCTAGTTTGAACTTAAGCATATTGGTGATATTCTTTATTTCCGACGGTAGGTTATAGAATATTCGTATCGACATGGCATGGGGACCATCCTTTGCGCTACAAAGGCGATACTGAGGGGTACACAGTTTGTTCTTTCCACGAGTATTGTAGTTATGGATGTTCTCATGTGTTTTGTGGTGTTAAAATATCATATTTAATGAAAAGCCCTTTGCATGAGTACCTTCGGGGTACCCTTGCAATTTGGCGAATTATATTTATTATTATCAGTACCGATTCTATATTTTGTGAGTTTCCCCAGCATATGACAATATAGAGTAACACTGCCTATAGTAAAGCATAAGCAGCACTAACATGTGGTCTGAGTTTACGAAATAGAAAGGAAAGGAAGTTAATGGATTTGCATAAAGACTCTGTGTGCGCGACCCACGATAGTTTACAGTCCAGATGGACTCCCAGGAATTTTGTGCTATCTATTTGCTGTATGGTGTTTCCATTACCTGATTTGGGACATGAATTGGAAGGCGACGATCAATATACATTGGACTACTAGATCTCCTGATTTATCACCTTTAGACTTCTTTTGTGGATGTTTTTCAAATCCAAAGTTCAAATCAGTTGTAAGTAGATGCGTATGTCATGCAGTAATTCCACAAATGTTGAGAAATGTGTGAATACATTCCGAAAATCTCTTATATTCTTTATATTCCGACGTGTCATAATGACATTATTATGGATTTAATTTTTAGTGTCGAAATGGCATACTTCATAGGACTGAGTACTATAATGATTCATTGGAGTACTGAGGACTAATGAAAAAAGTATAGACACATTTGAAACGTTAAAATTATGAATCTAAAAAAAATGCTTGATGAACTTTTCAGTAAATGTAACTTTGACAATGACATGAGAATACAAACAAACAAATCCATTGTTACCTTACGTTTCTACGCACATTACTGAAACTAAGCTACGTTCACATCACTTGCAATGCAACAAGAAATCTATTTTTAAAGAAATCGTCGGAATACAAAATTTTGCATGAAATTCGGATCATAAACAATCATTATGGTAGATGCCTCGTCTGATAATCTTCACAGCTAGAAGCATAACGATCGTCATTATGATCCTTATATCATAAATATCTTCCAATGATGATATTTCAGGATTAAAAAAATGTATCTTAATTTACACTTATTTTTCATTAAAACTTCCACCTCAATTGATCGATTCTCATTTACATTTCACCGATGTATTTGTGATTGGATACCCTTCAAAATGGTATTGCAAGTATAGTTGTCCCTTTTTGAAAATCTGAAGTAGAACGTGCTGGAGATGAGGGCGTTGTCAGCACAATGCTGACGAAATAGAAATAGACGGGTCTGAGCGATTTTCAATTTTTTCTAAAACTTTGGAGATAAAAGTGTTGACAAGTTTCAGCCGGGACACATTGTGTATATGTTAATGTTAGTGGTCAAATAATCCTGACAAATCGAAGAACAGTCATCATGAACTGTTGACCTATAAATAAACTTGAACGGTTTATTTATCATTATAACAGAGTGGCCTATAAAGCTCAGCTTTCAATTGTTCGCAGTAAATGGTCGCCGAGGATTCTATTCTTACTTCATTGTGACTGGATAATATCCCGACAGTTCATTATCACGACCAGTGAACAAATTGTCCAGAACGTTCTGCGTATTACCTATGAATTCGAACAGTCCACTCATTACTGCTTCTCGTTATTCAATTATCTCAGTATTCGTACTTTCACTATCAACATCATGGAAACTAAATCACGCTGCTAGAATTACTAGAAAATATTCGCGACCCATTTGAAGTCCCAACACTCCCAATCTAAACATTGAAACACTTTTGTGAAGTTTTAGACAATGGCTGTGTCTATCAGAGAAAAGCGGAAAGCGCTTTGTTGGATGAAGCATGAAAGCGGTTTACAAGTCTACTAGACCATAAAACTAGTTCATAAAATGTCATTTGTCTACTTCTGTCAATTTTCGAAACTGGGAATTTCAAAATTATTTGCTTATGCCATCCAAATTGTGTGGGTTCCATTGATGGTTGTCAACTGAAGGCACCAAAAAATAATTGCACAGATTTTTTAATCGGAATAAACTCTGGGGAAAACTATATTTTGCCCATTATCTAAAATACTATAATTTTTTCTCCTAATGATTTTCCAATATTCCATTTTCGTTCTTTGTTTGACTTGACAATTTTAACATTAACAAAAATAAAAATACTTATGAAATAAAACTTCTGTCAAATTACAGACCGCTCAACCGCTTCAAATAAATCCAGCGGAAAATAAAGCGCTTTATTTATCTGCAGCGGCTGAAAGACCTGTCAGCCATCTATCACGTGAAACTTAAAAGCGGCTGCACCCGCTGCATGCTGTAGAGTGATTACTTGTGTATCTGTTAATCTATTTTCCCCGATGGTAGTCTGACAGGAGAAACTTATTTGGAAATTGTTGAGTTTGAGATGAGTTTGTCTATCCACAACTAATAACGATCGATACCAGGAAGAACTCTTGATATATCAACAAGATGGAGCACATCATGCACGCCCTAAAAAGTTGCCAATAATGTAGAGGGGAACGAGAGGTTATACAGAGTGGCCAGCCAGATCTCCATATTTAACCCCACTCGAATTTTACCTGTAATACAATGCTAATAATTTCATCAAATTCGTTCCTTACTCTGCATTGTGAGCAACAGCCAAGTGCATACAGCGGCCCAGTGCAAGTAATTGTTGGCGAAACATCGCCACCACCCCAGAACACAGACGGCAATGTTGATGGACATGCAGCAAACCGACCAGATAATCGTATCGGCGTTCTTTCTCAGGTCTATGTTGATCTTACGGTTGTATAAGATCCATACGAATATCAGGGTGATCTGGAAAATAAAAAATCGTAACAAATAAAATGACATGACGTTGATGAAAAACAGAGTAATGTGATTGGATGGTTGGAACGAATGCGGAATTCCCGGGTAGCTCATTCTATTGATGATGGCGATGAAGAAAACGATATTAGCATCCACCAGCCGGGATTTGAACGTTGCAAAATCACTTTTTGTGTAGTCTACTTTTTTTCAAATAGCATATCTATGCAGGCGCACCCTTTATGGCATTTTTGAAAGAGGCGAATCGAATAATATAAAAAAATTTAATATCTGTGAATTATTTTCAGAGTTATCACTTTGTATTATTATAGAAATGGGTTCAAAAGTTCTCTTATTATAACCAATGTGATTAGCCAATTTGTAGTAGTGTGTGTCTCTCCAATGAACGCATACTCCAGATGTATATAATGGCAATTCTGGTTTGCTACCAGCAGATATTTCTATATGTCTAAAAATCATATTTTCTGATTAATTCGTTTTTTCAGTATTCCTATGGTGGACCCATTATCGTTGATTGGCACATTCGTTGTTTTTTAAAAGTTGAGTTAATTTTGATATTCCAAAACATTACCCTAATGGTATTTTAAATTTTTAAGTTGATGTGCCCCCCTCCATCTTGAAATATATCGATTATAATGCATTTCATTTCAAAAAGTAGTGTAGGTCATATTGTTCTATAATTCAAAACGGGTTTTGTCCCATTTTTTGTACGTCAAAACGTTTAAAAGTTAACAGACATAATTTTAATTCCTGAATAATAAACTAAAATGTATCGCAAAAAAGCTAAGAATCTAATGTAACAAAGGTTCAAATGAACTACCTTGTTGTGCCAAACAATAGCAAAATCTGTGAAACAGATAATATCATATCGCTGAGTAGATTTGGCGTTATGTTGGCAAAATGTTTGATGATTTTCAGAGATTTGTTGCTCTCTGAAATTCATGTCCATTTTTTAGATATCCCCAAAAAAATAAATCATTCGAAGATAAATCTGGTGATCTGGGAGGCCACATGAACGTACTTGTAGATATTAATCGATCATGAAACGTATTTTGAAGAAATTGTGTCACAGGTCGAGCATCGTGACTTGGACAACCATCGTGTTGAAACCAAATGTCCCCTAAATGAATAGGAAGTAGATGAATTGTCGGACTAATTTGATTTTGCAGAAGCTGTAGATATTTGACAGAGTTTAGATTATTATCGATAAAAAAGGGACCTATGATATAATCTTGTAACATTCCTGTCCAAACATTGAGTTTTTGTGGGTATTGAGTACGCACAGGAATACTTAGATGATGATTTTCTTGAGACCAATATCATACAACTGATGGATTGTGGTTCCTACGTTAAAGTAAACGATGACTCATCTGTAAATAATATGTTTTGTACAAACACTCATTTCCATTTTGTTTCGCTATCATGGTTTCGCAAAATTACATTCGTCGAATGTGGTCCTAGGGAAAAATTTCTTGAGTTTTCTGTACTTTTATACATGGTATCCATTAATTTTTTGTCATTCATATTAATTTGATCAGCAATTTGACTACTCGTACAAGGTTCAATGGCTTCAACAACGGCACAAATACTCATATCTCTATTTTGACGCTCTTCATTTATTGGCTTTACGCGTGGTTCATCGACATTTTGTCACTTCCGGCAGTTCTGAACACATCTACATTTCTCAAACTTTTTAATAATTCGAAAAATGGTAGACTGTGACGGATTCTAAACAAATTTATTTTATATTGACCCCCAAAATAACACTTCAAAATTTGGATCTTTTCTTCCTTTGTGAACGTGAGTATTTTAGAATTCGCAGGAACGTCTTGTGTTTTCAATCCTTGTGGGTTTACTAATGGCATATACGACTGCGATTGATAGACTCAAACAATTTGCAGGAAGAGGAACAGTGGTCCAGTTGAATACTTATATCTTCATCGCGTATTTGTTATATTTTATATTGGTCGATTGACTACAAGAGCTATCAAACAAACACATTGGGAATGCTATATGCCGTTGATATTTTTCTGTATCTGTATTTGTGTTATTTGGCGAAGAAATGTATTTTCTGTCTTCTCTCCATTTAGTTTCTGCTTATTAGATAAAAACCACTCATTAGCACTATTAGTTATTTCGTCAAGATGAAACTGTAATTTATCATTATCATTCGACAGAATGAAAGTAGCGTCGTCCGCAATATAAAGGTTGTTTCAAAACTTATCCGATATTTTTTAACCACAAATGCATTTCCCCATCATAATTCGTTTGCTGTAAGAAAAATTCAATAAAGGTCCAACAAAAAACGAGATAAGATCTATTTGGGTTCTAATAATTGAGATTAAAAGAAGTGGAAAAAGGTTCAAAAACAAGTTGCAAAATTTGTTTTGTTATTTTAGTATTGTAATGGCCAGTGTAGGTTTTGAACAGCTTTTGTACAATGGTTGGGTAAAAACTTCTACAATCTTTATTTCGTTTTCCGTTTGACTTTTTTTTAAAGATTCTTTCAAGAAATCGAGTTATTATTCAGAAGTGCATGTGTGGTTGAAAAATTTCTGATACGTTGTGAAACACCCTGTATAATTTTGTAAAGGGAAACATTCTCAATTGAAAATTGAACCAATACATGACTCCTCTGGTAATGGAAAAACCTACGATAAAATGAAGTTATTTTTTGTAATATCTAACAGAAAACAACTACTTCCCCGGCTAAAGCCACGCTGGACATTGAACTACATCTGATAGATATTGTGAAAGACCCTACATAACTTGAGAGAAAAAATCTGAAAGTGAAAATTTGCATTTTCATTCAGATAGTTGATTATTTTTAAAATGTCCAGTTTCCATTGGAGATTCTCATCTATAAATGAGATAAGGGAGAATGTTATTCAGAAGTATCACTCACAGAAAATCGCTTTAGCCGGGGAATTAGTTGTTTTCTGTTAGATATTACATAAAGATAACTTCATTTTATCGTAGGTTTTTCCATTTCCAGAGGAGTAATGTATTGGTTCAATTTTCAATTGAGAATGTTTCCCTTTACAACATGAATCCCTTCCAAGAGAGGTTATCTTGTACGATGGAAAATAGCTGCTAAGTTTATCTTTCAGTCGCAGTTGATTCCACAACTGACTTTATGAACATTCTGTTCCTATTTTCATTAAAATAAACATGACAAACCCAACACAGGTTTTATGTCAGAAAAATATTTTCAAAGTTTCACCGCACAAGAAATAATCCAACAATTCCATCATTACAGTCATCATTACAGTGTGAGATAAAAGTCGTAGTTTTGTATAGGTATCTCGGATTTAGCAGAAATAAAAATTTCAATAATCGTGCTAATGACCATATAAACACCATAAACACCAAGAGAAGAAAAAAATGTGTCAATGACCAAAAAATAAATGAAAATTCACCTACCTTGAGGAGTAGATCAACGATATTAACAATAATCAAGGATTTTTGTCGTTGCCTATGGGAATATCTCAAGTAAGCTAGCTCCAAGTGTTTGCAATGAAAACTATTCGTTAGACTCGGCCAGTAGATTCCTTTGTACATCATACCCCTTTTGAAGAGAGTTGCGAAATCAGCTGAAACAATGGTGAGTGCTGAAATACGTATACCAACAACAAGTTATAATCACCTTTGTGTACTGCAGAATAGGTATCTTCGTCCAAAAAACATCTTGACATTTCCGAGGTGGGATTACAAGGGTGAAAGTCACCAAATTTGCCATTTTTCAACGAAGCTGAATCACTCGTTGGTATTGAGAGGTGATTGCTCAAACTATTGTCTGTGCTGTCCTGGAAAAAAAGGAATACCAAGTATCTCACCTGCAAACTTTTGAACCTCTTCGTAGTCTTGGTATATTGTTATGAAATTTTGATGAATCGATTAGGGCAAACAATGGTACATTTTTACTATAAAACATATTATACCTGTCATAATCATAATCCTTGTCAAATGCACTGAAAACCATGCGAAATCTTGAAGATTAAAACACTCCGTGCTAGCGAAAGGTTATTGCTAGGTAACATCGCCAAATTCTTGATTTTGACTCATGATATGTAAAAAATAAGCCTTCCTGTCAACAATACGTGACATCATTTGACCTTTACCTACTTGATTAGATGCAATATCGTATAAGGGACATTATCCCCATCAAAAATTAATTTCCAGCATTGTTTTCGGAGTCACGTTACAGGCATGATGAAAATAGCGTTGGATACACGTGTACAAGTGTATTTAAAGCACTTTCAACGTTGAGGGCACTACTCTTCGCGTCGTGCTCTTAAAATTGTGCTAACAATGCTGTCGTGCAGCTATGTGATGTTCTGAATCCATACTATTTCTCATCTGAGTCTATCTAGAATCTATAGATGTCCTTCAATTTGTGAATATAATATTTTTTCGAAAGCTCTGGATAGCCTAGGCTGATTGTTCTGACATCTTTCAGTTCTTGTGGGTTTTTGTTTTTGCTAGAGGGTATGCACTGGCAATTTTCCATTCATAAGAATATGTTCTGATTTCTATAGAGAAGTTGAAAAAGTTCGTAATAAAATGAAACATTGAGGGACTACATAAACGGGTTGATATTTTTTATAAAGGTATGATTGGTTGAAATCACTTTACAACTTCCTAACAAAACTCACATGTTTCAGTATATTCATTCTTCTAGGAGAAGCAGGTGGTGTGAACGAAACGTCCTTCTTCATTTGTTTGTGGGAATCAATCACAGAAAATGCTATAGCAGAAAAATGAGGTCTTCTTTTCGTTTCCTTCGATACTTTTTCCACTGCTTTCGTCCATAACTCCTTGGTGCGGTTTTCTTCTTTTCTGAAACAAAAGAAGTAAACTGTGGTCATGGGATCATAGCTATGTCATTTATTTCAATATTTATATATTTTTCAATAAGTTTGATATCTGAGACAGATATTGTATCCGGAACGTCAATGTTTTTGGATGAAGATAAATATTATTTAGTTCTTTTGAATTCATTTTGTCAAACACGCAAATTCAGAATAAGATAAGAAAGATACTGTCAAGATAATTTTTTCAAGTCAACAATTTTATGAATGTCATAACTTAAAGTAGGTTATACTTGTATAGATTGGCTTGACTTTACATTTTTTTATTTTCATACTGAAGTAGGGTAAAGTTCTCCTCAAAATCATACTTTCAATCAATAGAAATAAGTGTGAAATCATGTTGTTTACTATCATTGTCTTTTGATGCAGTTTAGCACAAAGAACTCAAATATGAATTGAATAGAAGTCTGCCCAAACATGAGCGTAGTGTAGATTGCATACAAGTCACGCGGCCTCACAAGCAATTCGAATCTTAAAAACATTGAAAATGCAAAAAGTGCAAATTCCACCCGTACCATTTTCAGATGCACTATGAATCATAGTTCTAGGCAAGTTTATTGAGGATGAACATTTTTTTGATATCGATTTATTTTCTGAAGAATTTAGTTTTCATAACAATGGCTTAAAGAACAGACACAGCTTCCATTATTATAGTGCTATGAATTCTCATTTTTTCCGCACCATGTATCACCAGAATAGATGGGCTGTTAACGTGTGGGGAGGAATTATATGTACCTACTCAAGTTATAGGACCATCCTTTTTTAATGGTCAAACATTTTTACGAAATGATCTGCCTAAGCTTCTGGAGAATGTGCCAATAAATATCAGACAACGAACGTGGTTAAAATTGGATGGAACTCCGGCACATTTCAAATTCAGTGTCAGACAGTTTTTGAATATGTGCTTTCCGAATGAATGGATTGGTAGGGGAGGACCACAAAATTGTCCGGCGAGTTCACCAGATTTGGCTTGTCTTGATTTTATCCTAGGGAGATACTTCAAGAACGAGGTTAACGACACTTCTCCAACCACACTAGAAAATATGAAGGAGAGATAAGGGCTTCTTTTTGAACAGTGACTCCTCAAATGTTAAGCAGTCTTTCAAATAGAGGGTGGCTCTTTGTATTCAACAGGATGGTCGTCATATCGAGCACCTACTATCAACTAACAACATTTGTGTTTCTTATTTTGTTGTTGTTGATAACTTTATTGTAGTTAATATTTTCAATGAAGTGAAGTATAACAACTGTCAGTGAGAATTATGTGAGCAAATCAAGTAGATGTCCTGTCAAAGCTATCTTGATTCATAATGCATTGATATAAAAATTACAATTTGAAGAAGCCAATATCTGAATAACTAATTAGGTTAGAATTTTCATAAAAAAAATTCGATAACGGTTAGAGTTGGGTACATAGTATCTTCTATGAAATCATATTATTTCTACCTATTTCTTTCAAAAGTGTAACGAAAAACACAACTTTAATATGTCACACTTTTTGAGACGGTCGTTCTGGGAGAGGGGGGTGTAGTAACCCCCTTATCCCCCCTTGAATACGCCCTTGAGCAGAAGTAGATTCAGTGAACAGTAAAAAGAAGAGTGAAGTGTGGAAGTGGACTCGAAATCTTGTTGTAGTTAACTTGATAGATTCTACTATAAAAATGAGTGAGATCGCAGTTGAGTTGTATTTATATTGGTAGTTTATGTTATAGACAAGGGTCGATAATTTTTGAAACGAAAAAAAATAATAGTAGGATGAAACCCATTGGAAAAGGAGGGGAATATAATAAAATCAAAATGAAAAATAAATTACGGGCGACCTGAGTTCGGGAAGTGGTAGGGATGAGTTTTTAAGGGTAAAAAATGAATTACTTCGATTTCCGACAAAACAACAAGTCCAAAAGTTAAACGGCAAAGTTGTGAGTAATGAAAGAGAACTTTTGTATTCACAATTTTTTCACATAACCTCAAATGTATGTAAAAAATTCAAATAACCAAGTCTTTGGTTTTTTAATAATTTTTATCTTTTTCAAAAAAAAACTTTTTCACGAAATTTGGTGAAAACTCACCTTTTCATGTCCCAAATATACTGTAATTTATTTCATGTGAAATATTTATTTCTTCACATTATTTTGACTTAATATCAAAAAAGCACTCTAATTTTCATTCGAAAATTCTCGCATCAAAATATCAGCTTTTTCCAAAAAGTCGGTGTGCTTTTTGTTCGTTGAAATCTCTACTTTCTGATGGTGTAAAAAAATATACATTACTATAGTAAATGTTCTCAGAAAATTAAAAAAATCGAAAAATAACTCTAATTCGAATATTTTTTAATCATTATGTACAATGTCATCAAGAAAATGTGATTGTTGCAATTTTTTCAGTTAAAAAGTTTAATTACATTCATGTCACAGAAAATCTCATAAAATATAAATATAGGTACATGTAAATCGTACCATTGAATTCTGAAAAATTTACCTCTTTTGAAGCTTGCTGTCCAATTTTTCAGGGTCACATACGAAGGACATTGATCACCAAGGGTATTAAGCATATTTTCGTAAATCTGCTTACCCCCTAACCCTTTTAAATACAGGTACTTGATGATGGCTCGATACTCCAATTTTTCGATTTTCACAATTTCGGTGGACATATTTTTTCTTTTAATTTATTGCGTAACTCTGGTTTACTTTTTTGACGTCAAACTTTACACTGACACTTCTAATAAGTTATTGTTCGTTGCTATGGTAACGCAATATTTTGTTTATGCAGGGAACTGGTCTAGGCTAACTAGATATCAATAAATCCTCGTAGATGTCTTATTGAATATTAACTTTATTGACTTATTTGTTTGTCAATTATAGTAGTATATTTCGATTTGCAATTTTTTCGTTTATCAATGTAACATGGAATCTCACGTTTTTTGAGTAACTAAAGTGTAAATTTAAAAAAAAATCTCAAAATTGTACGTAATGATTTTTTTTAAATTCGAATTCGAGTTTTTTTCGATTTTTTGCATTTTCTGTTAACATTTACTATAGTAATGTATATTTTTCATTACACCATCAGAAAGTAGAGATTTCAATGAACAAAAAGCACATCGAATTTTTTTTTTAAACTGATGTTTTGTCGCGAGAATTTTTTATTGAAAATAAGGGTGCTTTTTTAATATTGAGTCAAAATAAGGAGAAAAATTTAATATTTCAAATCAAATAAATTACAGTATATTTGAGACATGAGAAGGTAAGTTTTAACCAGATTTCGTAGAAAAAAAAATTGTTTGGAAAATATAAATACAAAAAAACAAAAACTTGGTTATTTGAATTTTTCACATAAATTTTGAGGTTATGTGAAAAAATTGTAATTGCAAAACTTTTAGATCTTTTTATTACCTACAACTTTGCCATTTAAAGTTTTTCATAGGACTTGTAGTTTTGCCGGAAATCGAGATAAACCATTTTTTACCCTTAAAAACTCACCCCCTCCCACTTTTTGAACTCAGATCGCCGGAATTTATTTTTTCTTCCATTTTAATTATATTCCCCCCCTTTTCCAATGGGTTTCATCCTACTATTATTTTTTTTCACTTTTTACCATTTTTAAAGGCGTCTATAGACAAAAAATGCTTTTTGATCCAATAACAATGGTTTATTATAAAAAAGTGCATTCAGAATCCACTTTTTTTTCTAATTCGAACGCACGATTACTTTTGTTGATTAATGATCTCCATATATTTTATACCTTATTGATCTGTCTCCAGGCGATAGAAGAGATCTATGAGTTTAATAAAGTTATCTAGGTGGATATGAACAGAATTTATGTTTTGCCATTAGAAATTTTCTTGCAGTTATGGATGAGCAAGCTAAGAGTTCTTGGCGTGTAGATTGACTGGGGTATAATTCATACGAAAGCTCCGATAAATTGGATCTGATTCATCTAAGGCCATAACATGAGATCCATTAATCTGATGTCGTTTACACCAGAGACTGAAAAACTGAAACGAGGTAGTGCAATAATATCAAAAGCAGAACAAGTATGCCAACATTATACAAGATTACTTTCAGCGTACAAGATTCTGACATACTAATATCTCAGCAATGTTGGGAAATAAGAGGTTCGATATTTTCCGCTGGTTTTATACTAAATTTGTGACTCTACGTAGAAGCAACATGTAGTGGCGGAGAGAGGAGTTGGCTTGTTCTTTTACATTACAAAATTTTATTAAAACCCTACATGCATGGAATTTTTCAACGTAATTTTGGCCCACTTCTAGTTTTTCGAATAAATTGAAATTTGACAGATGTTCATAATTCCGGTGACAATGCATTATGAATTTTTGTTATAGAAAGTTTTGGCGGAAGTTTTGTGATCATGATTCAGTTCGATTCAAAATTGGTATGTGGGGGATTTCGGAGTTGGAGATTATGAATTGTTTGTGAAGGGTTTCACTTCCGTATTCTCATTTCATTACACCTAAATTTATTTTGGTCATATTACAATTTTATTTCTGTTCTAACTGTTCAAAAGAAATAAATTTCTCAAATGTCTCGCTGTGAAATCGTGAGTGTCTTTTTTTTAGAAAATTAAGTTCCTCTACAGCATTTCCAAGCGACGCGACGTCAAACCACATTTTTCCAATTCACTTCCGCTTTAGTCCGTCAGAAGGCCAATTCAATCAATTGTTATTCTACTTTATTAGCGGAAAAAGAATTTGATACGCAAGGGTTGGTCGGAGTTTTCTTTAACATTGTTGTTGAAATGTGGAAAAGTTCAGATGAATATCTTATTATTCGTCTGTTCTCATCAAACACGATGCTTGTTGTCAACTTATCGGATATTTGTTTGTTTCATTCGGGTTCCTAACCGTTTCTATAGTCCGCTTCGGTCCACATTACTATCATTTTTACCAATTGAGTTTGCTTCTACTCTTCGAGAATATAAAGGAATTTCTTGTCGGGACAAACATTGTTTTATGCTTTTATCATTTCTGCCTAATTCATGGCTGTACTAGCAGAGCAAACAAATGAATTTAATTAATGTAGGTGTGTTGTGTTTTGTTTCTCTAATGTCGCTAGATCACTCATTTCCTTGATTAACCCAGACATGCCTATTGCACTATAATTAGTACGGTCTTAACAAGTCTCAACTTGCAGCGTTTTTTACATATGAGAGAACTAAATAGTTTTCTAAATGTTTCAGACGGGTCATTTTACACATCGTTGAAAAGATAACTCAATAAATTCCATTTTCAACCATATACATTTTTTTGATTTTCGATTTCTTCCTCTTTGCCTTTCGAAATTTTAAATTGATGTGGCACCCATCCTCTCTATCAAGCAATCGCAATCTCTTTTGTTTCAAAAATTGTATCAGTGATACCAACCAAAATGGTTTTTATTCCATGTTTGCACGTCAAACCGTTCAAAAGTTAACAGGGGGAGGGACTAAAAATGCCGTACTGTATAAACTAGTCTCAACCGGAGTGGTAAACGTTAACCAACTATAGTACAACGCCGGTTCTACTAACCGACACTGGTTAACCCTTAACCTCCTTGTTTTATTCAACCCGCCCGTAGTATTGTAATGAAAATGCCCTTAACTTCGTTTCACCGGTTTATTTCTACTAGTATTCTACCACAAATTTATTTCCACAAACTGAATAATGACTGATTTATGTCACTATGCAACTGTATATCCAACTCTGTTAGTTGTCTACTCTCTATCATCATCTTGCTACACGCTATGCCTTTATATATAGCCCAGCAGAGTTCTCTCAATGGTTCGCAAGTCTTCAGAATAGCGTCAATTGTTCGTTGTTCCGCATTCTTGTCCAGAGGGGACTAATCTCGAATATTCGTTACACATTACTAGGAACGGCATAGACGATACACGGTTGTTGCCTTATGCTCCGGGACATATTGAGTCCGTTGAGGAGAATAAGCGTTTTCAAATCTATTGGAACTACTCGTTCCCTATCCTCAGGCAAATACAAGCCAAGAAGCCTGATGTTGTCCTCCTCGACCACCAAAGTAGGATATCGTTCGAATAGAGGAGGAAAACCGGACTAAATATCGAGATCTTATCTTTGAACTCCGCAGGCTCTACCCGAACCATTCATTAAGGTTCATATAAAGTCAAATATTTCGCGTTTCTGAACTGTAAGATGGCACTGACAAGATATGTTTTTCATATCATAGTGACAGCGATCTTTTATAATATTTCCAAATAAGTTTCAGTTTTCTGCTGGAATATCTACCGAATATCCAACGGTCAACCCTACTGCTAATGCATCATTGTTGCTAAATCTCAACATTATTCGGAGTACTGCGAAATAGCGCACAGGATTATTAATTATTATCTGGTATTAATTGTGGTAATGTGGTTCAATCATAGAAATATATATTATATACTTACTCTAGAATGCTAATCCCGCCTATTGTCACGGCGAAAAGCATGCCGCGTATGCGACCCGTTTACGATGTGCGCATGCGCGTCATCAGTGTAGTTTGGGTAGATCGTTGCCAAATTTGAAAATAATTTGGTATTCCAATTCAGAGTTTTTTGTTATGAGGAAATAAAACACATGTCATTTGAAAGAGAGAAATTTGACAGCGCATTTAGGACGTTTTAAAACCGAAAAGAACCTTTTAGAGATAGATTACTCCGAATTTTAGGCGCGAACGAAACTTATTTAAGACAATAATGTACCCTATGCTACTGTAATTATAATGACCGTGCAACAATGCTTTTTCATCAACAGGAAGACTTGTCACTAAGATCTGTAACTCTTGTCAGAGATCAGAGACGGTTTTTAGAATTTCAGATTTTCTCTTGTTTTATTGTGTGGTGTTTGTTGTTGTTGGTTATTCTTTCATCATTCGTGAATTTGCATTAATCTTGTTCCTTTAAAGACAATTTCTAATAAAGCCTGAAAATAAATCATTTTTGGTAGATAATGAAATTTTTAAGTGCCTATATGCTTTGCTCAAATAGCTTAAATATTATTTTAGCTTGACAAAAAAGGCATGAATTTTGGTTATTGTTCTTAAGAAGAGACCCCAGCAGAACATTTAAGTGAGAAAATTGTAATTTGTGGCAGACATTTTCCTCATGAAGATTCATGTGAAAACGACAATAGAATAATTTGAAACCTAGTGCAGTACCAATACTGTGTCTGCGTAAGCATGCATAGCGAGTGATACAACTTTCTTCCACACCGCTTATATTATGAGTTCTAGATTCCTACAAAAAGTACTAAACATACATAGAATCGCCTCAGAAAATTAATGTCAATATGGAAGTGCTTGGGTGGCTACCAGCAGCGTCGGCAGGTGACGGATAGCCGGACGGCCTGCGGCGTGCACTGTGCGACCCACAACCACGTCGTAGGTTACCACCGAATAAAATAAGGTGGCGCTGAGCAACCCTCCAATCCAAGGTGTTACGCGACCCGTGCATGTGGATGCATGGCGGTGGGAGAGCACCGTCTCGAACGGAGCCTCGAGGATACCGAGTGACCTCCTCGAGTATCAGCCTTGCCACGCCGTGCGGGGCTCCGGCGTGGTCGACTATTTGTTCCCTAGCTATTCTTGGGACCAACATGGACAAGGAAAAATAAGAAAAATCGCGGGAAGTCACCGCAACCCAGGATGCTCAAGAGCATCCTGGCCCCTCCCACACACCGAGCTCACCTCGGGAAGCAAAAAGGGAGGAAAAAGAAAAAGAAGGAAAACCTTCGGAGCAAGCATCCGGTAAAGGTACTTCCTCCAAGAAACCCTCCAGGAACAACCGGAGGAAACAAGACCTGCCACCTCCAGGCAAGCCTGGAGGTATCGATGATCCGCTGAGAAGGGGCCTCAGCGGGGCAGGAGTAAGATGGTACCTTCGCTTCCTTGAACAGGGCCTGACACCTGAGGAAGCAAGAAGGAAATCCATCGAGAGGAAAAGGCCTCAAGAGCAACCTCCACAACAGACGGAGAAGAGGGGACCCAAAACCCAAACTCCCCCTCAACGTCCAAATGTTAAGAGGAGGAAGACCGAAGCGGGAAGTAGCACCGCTGCTGCTAAGCAAACTGGGCAAGCCACCAGCTACGCCGAAGCAGCAAGCACGGTAAAAGTTGCAGTCCTCCCCAAAAACTACCCAGGGGAGACGCTGAGTGCTGAGCAACTCACAGCACTTGAAGACGCCATCGTACAGGAGATGGTGCTGGGCGCAGAGTGCAAACTCCAGTTTGGAGGAATCCACTTTCGCCCAAGCATGCTTGTGGTAGACTGCGTCACCCAAGAGACGGCAGACTGGCTGAGGGCAAATGCCCTCAGACTGAGCACCTGGAAGGGTGCGGAGCTGACGGTGTGCCTGGGAGAAGATATCCCAAGGGCGCATACCATCACTGTGTTCTTCCCCAGGAGCACAAATTTCGAGACGGAGAAGTTGCTAGCCCTAGTAAGCACACAAAACATGGGGCTTAACACCCAGTTGTGGAAGGTACTAGGGAGCAAGAAGGAGGGCAATGGTCAGTTGCTGAATATCGGCATTGATGAGGAGTCCTGCGAGGCCATCAAGAAAATGGGATACACCATTTTCGCAAGGAGTCGAGCAAGAAGAAGAAGGAGGAAGAAGAGGCGGGCAAGACACCAGCCCCTGGGGCTGTAGAAGATACAGTGGCCAGCGAAGTCGAATCGACTGGGAGCATGGACCAGGACATCACGGTGACTCCCAGCAAAGAAGAGCAAATGCTGCTGGACGATGAGGAGGCAAACCCTCCAACTCACCCGTAGCAATGGCTACCCAATTCAAAGTTGCCCAGGTGAACACTCATCATGCTAAGGGGGCATCAGCCGCCTTATCGAGGGTGTTCACCAGGACAAACTTGGGAGTTGTGTTGATCCAAGAACCTTGGGTCAACAGAGGACAGATCAGAGGACTGCCGAACAAAGATGGGAAGGTGATCTGGGATGTCAGGTGTGACAACCCCTGAGCTTGCATCCTGATCAGAAATAATATTAATTATATCTGTCTTTCAGAATTCACGACGAGGGACCTAGTACCGGTTCGGGCCAAGATCCGCACAGGGCACTCACTCCTCGACGTAGTAATAGCCTCAGGATACTTTGCTGGAGATGGACAAGCACCACCAGAAGAAGTACAGAGGCTAACCGACTACTGCAGCAGGAGCAATCTACCCCTCCTGCTGGGCTGCGACGCCAATGCGCACAACACCATCTGGGGCAGCACGGACACCAATCAAAGAGGTGAGCAATTGCTAGAATTTATACTCGCGGCTAACCTAAATATACTTAATGTGGGATGTGTCTCCACCTTTGTAACTAGGGCTAGGCAAGAAGTATTAGATATAACGCTCGGCAGCCAGGGCATTAGTAGAATGGTAAGGAACTGGAGGGTCTAAGACGAACCCTCTCTTTCGGACCATAGAATCATTATGTTCAACATGGAAGGGCTGGTGACACAAACAACCTTCACCAGAAATCCTAGAAACACAGATTGGGAAAAATACACCACCAATCTAAAATGCAACCTAGAACAGATCAAGTTCAACGGCAACAGTCACGTCGAATTTGAGCAGACCCTAGGAGCGGTTAACGGGGCAATTATGGATGCATACGAATCCAGCTGCCCCATAAAAGGAAAGAAATCACACAGTGGTACCATTTGGTCGAATGAACACCTGTCAAATCTGAGATCCGAAGTCCGCTGGCTATTTAACAAAGCAAAGCGGGACGGAGATTGGCAGGGATACACCGAAAGGCTGACAAAATATAATAAAGAAATAAGGAAAGCCAAGAGGAACAGCTTCAGGAGCTTTTGTGAGACAATCACATCAAGCCCCGCAGCAGCCAGACTTCACAAAACTATGGCGAGGGGCAGAGAGCAAGGACCAATGTCCCTCAGAAGAACAGATGGCAGCTACACAGAGGATGAAGAGCAACGAGCTCTCCTCTTACTGGAGACGCACTTTCCAGGTAGCTTACCATTTGAACCCGGAAGATCACTGGAAGAACCAGGTAGAGCCAGACGAGAAGACTGGGAGGTAGCAAAAACCATATGTACTCCCCAAAGAGTGAAATGGGCAATTGACTCCTTCCAACCATTCAAGTCACCCGGAATTGATGGTATATTTCCGGCCCTTTTACAAAAAGGGCAAACGGAACTAATGCCATTCATTATCAAAGCAGCCAGATTCAGTCTAGCGCTCGGGTACATACCGAGCGACTGGAGGAGAGCACGGGTAACCTTCATTCCCAAAGTAGGAAAGAAGGACCCAACCCTCCCGAAGTCATTCAGACCAATCTGTCTCTCATCCTTCTTACTGAAGACAGTGGAGAAGACGGTAGATAACTACATCAGAACCGAGATACTGGAGAGGGTGACATTGCACCCCGGGCAGCATGCATACAGGGCGGGCAGATCAACGGAAACCGCTCTGTACGTGCTTACCGAAAGCATCCAGAGATCTATCGAGTATAAAGAAATGGCCATATGCGCTTTCTTAGACATAGAGGGGGCATTCGACAACACCTCTCACGAAGCAATAAATAGGGCCCTAACGAACAAGGGAGTAGACAGAACCACATCCAGATGGATGTGCCAAATGCTGGCTACAAGAACTGCTGAAACGAAAGTGGGCGATACCAGCTTTCGGATCAGCACAAGCAGGGGATGCCCACAAGGAGGGGTACTATCACCTCTGATGTGGAGTCTCGTAGTAGACGAACTACTCGGAACACTTACCGGGAACGGAGTCACTTGCCTTGGATATGCTGACGACATAGTCATTATGGCCAAAGGCAAATTCGAAGGAACCCTCTGTGATCTAATAGAAAGGGAGCTAGAGAATTAACTCATCAAAAACCACAATGGTAACATTTAATAGAAGAACAAAGATTCAGCACCTAAGGACTGTTCGCCTCGACGGATCAGATTTAGGATGGCAGCAAGAGGTGAAGTATCTAGGACTAACCCTAGACTCAAAACTACTCTGGAACAGACACGTAGAAAAGATCTCTAACAAGGCAAAATCATCACTGATGGTGTGCAGGAACATTGCAGGAAAAACATGGGGCTGTAACCCATCAATACTGCGATGGATGTACACCATGATAGTGAGACCTATGATCACCTACGGAGCAGTAGTGTGGCACGGTAGAACCGAACTCGCCACAACAAAGAAAATCCTGGAGAAAGTACAAAGACTAGCATGTCTTTACATAACAGGAGCAATGAGGTCAACTCCAACAGCAGCAATAGAGGTCATTCTGGACCTCACTCCTCTCCATCTCATAGTGAGGAGAACTGCTTGGGGAGCAGACCTGAGGTTGGCCAAAGTCGGACTCAAAGGGACAGCACACAGTGTAAGGGGCTCAACCCCCACCGGAAGTGCACACCTTGCCGATCTCCCAACTGACGAAATTACCAGGAAATTTAGTTTCGAGAAATTTTTTCGAACGGAACTAAATACCAAGAAACAATGGAGCACAGAATCCATTCGAGCACTGGGTAAGAATACCATTACATGGTACACGGACGGGTCTAAAACTCCCGACGGAACCGGAGCAGGAGTATTTGGACCTCGTACCAAGTACTCCGAACCCATGGGACACTTCCCAAGCGTTTTTCGAGCGGAAATTCACGCCATAGCAAGATGCATTCATTTCAACCTCGACAGGAACTACCGGAACAAGGACATTGCAATCCTCTCCGATAGTCAAGCAGCCATCAAAGTGTTGAGCTCATATAACATCAACTCGAAGATGGTCTGGGTATGCCTAGAAAAACTTAATGATCTAGACAGGAACAACAAGGTGATCCTCCTCTGGGTTCCTGGGCACGTCGGAGTAGAGGGCAATGAACAAGCAGACACCCTGGCACGAAAAGGGGCATCAACGCCACTGATCGGGCCAGAACCATTCTGCGGACTTGGAAAATCTCACTTCCAAGAAGAACTCAATAAAACTGAAGAAGAAATGAGAGCAACATACTGGCAAAGACTTCCAGGGCTAAGGCAGGCCAAAGATCTCCTCGGCAATTTCAACCGAGAAAGATCGAAAACACTGATTAACCTCAGCAAAATTAGTCTAAAGACAATCACAGGATTTCTAACGGGGCATTGCAGACTCAAAGAACACCTAAGGAAGCTAGGCTTGGAGGAGGACAACATGTTGATCTCTTCAAATGATTTAAATTAAGCGCAATTGCATATTTTGACATGAATCGTTCTTGGAAAAAAAACTCGAGCTTCCAAGCATCCAATTTTTTAAATTCAATTTGAGTTGAAATTATTCATGATATTACCTGAAATAAATTTTTATAGTTTTTTGTACTTTCAATTTATTTTCCAATCCAGTGCTTCCTTGAAATTCGCACCGACGATTTGGGGTGGTTCCGTAGAGTTTTGTTGGTTAACTACAGCTGAAAAGTGATGTGAATAATGTGATACCAAAAATCAGTCGCTTCAGAGCGATAAATAACAATAATAACCGTTTCTGATGACCTTTGCTGAATATTTGGGATCATAAATACGTGAAAATATGTATTCAAATCGGCTAAATACAAATAACAGGTATACGTGCGATGAGGTTTCCAACCTTATCCTCCGAGATTTAGAATTAACGTTTGTTAATCTTCACAAGTACCATAATATTTTACTAAAACCGGACCTGTTACAAAAATCACCAATGACGCTCATGCGTATTGCGGACTAGCCTGAACTTTTTACATCACTTTTGACATGGAGATTAGTATTCTAGAGTAAGTGTATAATATTGTAGTATATTTAAACTCTAATTCACTCTAAAATAATTTATTTAACGAAATACAATGATTCACAATGCTCTAATTTATATAACAATCACTCTACTATGTATATTCGACTTTCACTTCACTGACTGTCCGTCCATCTGCTGCGTCGTTCTTTTTATTTTCACTGTTGACTTCTCCGAATACTCTAGAATTTTCCATCGAATTGTCCAGATTCTTCTCGGTGCAAGCGCAACGACGTTCACCCGCGGCCAGGTGCCGGCTACGTAAGAGTTCAGGTCCGGCATCACCTGCAGCTTCGCTACATTGCCCCCTTCTTAGAGATATTTCGTCCCGAAATGTCCTACTTGGAGTGTGTCGATATTTGCAGGACTCCCCATATCTGCATCGTGAAGTTCGATGGAAATAACACTCCACAGTCTTCATGTTACAGCAAACCAAAATCTGGACGCCGCTGGATCGGAATATCGTCTCCAACATACTTCTTATAACTCTCCAATCCAGCTCATCAATACCACTGCATAATTTTGGGATTGCCAAGTCCACCAGATTCTGGTCCACCATCGTATCCCTCAGTTGGGTGAGGCTCCTCCAGACATCTTCATAGCACGGTTTGTCTTGGAATGCTTCTTGGTCACCAAGTAGTAGATGTTCCTCTGGCCCTTCTTCAGCTGTAGCACACCTCCAATTTCTGGATTCTGTTTCCGTAGTGTTTGGAGTCGGCCAAATTTCTTGGAGAACACCACAGCGATGCCCCTGGACATTCGAAAATCTTCTGCGACGCAGTGTGCTAGGGCGTAATCGACTGGTACTTTGAAAAGGTCCCGTGGCTCCTCTCGAGTTATCCCGTGTGACACTTTCTGTCCATTTGAGTATAAGGACATGAATTTCTGAAACGTCATCGCATCCTCTGGTGGTCTGAGGGTGCGGACTTGGTCATGGTTTCCAGCGTAGGGAGCCAACCTGTTGAAATGAACGACCCTAGGTTTACCTCTGGGTTACTTGTGGATTCGGTAAAGCAGGTCATTTATCCTTTCGATGATCTTGTACGGACCTTCCCATGAATTCCTTAATTTTGGTGACAGGCCACGGCGAAGCATCGAGTTGTACAACCAAACTAGGTCACCAACCTGAAATCCTCCAGCATCGGCATTGATGTCATAAGTCGCTTTCATTCGGTCGCTGGCACTCTGGATGTTCGAACGGACTCGTTCGTGGATGTCCTCCATTCGCTGCCGGAGTTTGCTGACGTAGTCCTCTCCTGCGGTATCCTGTCCTGGTGGCATCCCAAACTTTAGGTCACAGGGAAGTCGCAGCTCTCGGCCCATTATGATACATGCAGGGGTTTGGCCGGTCGACTCGTGTACTGCGGAACGGTAGGCCTTCAGGAACAAATGGAGATACTGGTCCCAGTCTTTTTGATGGTCAGAGACTACCTTGGACAAGTGGCGATTGATAGTCCTGTTCATCCGCTCAACCATTCCATCGGACTGTGGATGTAGAGCTGTGGTTCTCATCTTTCGGATGTTTAGCATTTGGCACATTTCTTGGAACAAATTGGATTCAAAATTTCTGCCTGGGTCCGAGTGCAGCTCCAAGGGAATCGACATATCCACTCTTTCACCAAGACGTCCGCGACGGTGATGGCTTCCTGGTTGGGCAGGGCATAGGCTTCGGCCCACTTGCTGAAATAGTCCATTGCCACAAGGATATATTTATTTCCGTGATCTGATACGGGGAACGGGCCGGCGATGTCAATGGCGATTCTTTCGAATGGACTACCTACGTTATACTGACGCATCGGGGCCTTGGGTCGTGTCCGAGGTCCATTGCTGGCAGCGCAAACAGCACACTTTCTGCACCAGTCATTGACATCAACTTGACAATTGACCCAGTAAAACCGTTGCCTTACTTTCTGCAGGGTCTACGTCACACTCAGATGTCCTCCAGCAACTCCATCATGGATCTCTCGGAGTACTTGCTGTCTTCTGTTCTTGGGCACCACTATCTGACGTCTGTCTTCCCCACCATCTTCGGACTCCAATACACGTTTCAGGACCCCATTGTCCAGGGTAAGGGAATTCTATTGGGCCCAGTAGGATTTGACTGCTGGGGAATATCTTGCGATTTCCTGCCATGTCGGTCTTTGATCACTCTTTTTCCAACCGACGACTAAACCAAGATCTGGATCGCTTTCTTGGTCTTTCTGGACCTCGTTGTCATTCCAGTTGTTGTCAACTGCCGTGATTCTACAAATCGCTGTTTCCTTCTCTTCTGCTCGTCGGCAGTGTGAGCAACTGCGTTCTTGTGGCCACTCCCTGCTCGATGTTCGATCTTGAAGTCGAATTCTTGGAGTCTTTCGATCCAACGTGCTACTTGGCCCTCGGGGTTTTTGAACTGTAGGAGCCATTTGAGGGCTGCATGGTCAATCCTTAACAGAAATCTTCTTCCGTACACGTATTTGTGTTCTACTCCCTTGACAACAGCCAACAATTCTCGTCTGGTGACACAGTAGTTACGCTCCGGTTTACTGAGAGTTTTACTGAAGTATCCGATGACCTTCTCTTGCCCATCCTGAATCTGGGACAAGACAGCTCCAAGTCCCACGTTGCTGGCGTCCGTGTCCAAAATGAATTTTCCACTCGGAAGGGGATAACTCAGAATCGGTGTGTTGATCAGTGCCCCCTTCAGCTTTCTGAACGAGTCTTTGCACTCTTCGGACCACTGGAACTTTGTTTAACCTTCCGTGAGCCTGGTCAGTGGGTTAGCGATGTTGGCGAACCCTAGCACATATCGGCGATAGTATGTGCACAAACCAAGGAAACTACGTAGTTGGTGTATGTCTTTCGGAATAGGCCACTCCTTCACTGCTTTGATTTTCTCGTCATCTACTGCTACTCCGTGCCCAGAGACAACATACAACATGGCCAAGGTAATGTACTTCTTTTTGGAACAGGTGGCATTTCTTGGGACTCAGCTTCAGTCCAGAGTTTCTCAGTCGCAGGAATACCTCCTCCAGGTTTTTTACATGGTCTTCGAACAATTTGCCAACAACAATAATGTCCATTAAAGTCCTTTCAGAACCGTCTCCATTAATCTCTCGAATGTGGCTGGAGCATTACAAAGCCCGAATGGCAGAACGGTGAAATGCCACAGTCCTGAGCCGATGGTGAAGGCTGTCTTTTCTCTATCTTCTGGAGCCAGTTCTACCTGCCAGTATCCACTCTTCAGATCAAGGGTCGAGAAAATGGTTGAGCCGGCCAACGTGTCTAGGGTGTCGTCTATTCTCGGAAGAGGGTAACTGTCTTTCTTCGTCACGTTGTTCAGTTGACGATAGTCTACGCAAAAGCGTGTTGATCCATCTTTCTTCTTCACCAGCACGACTGGAGAGGACCATAGACTGTCGGATGGTTCAATAACTCCATCTTTCCCCATATCACTGACTATTTTGTCAGCCTCTTCTTTCTTGGCAAGAGGAAGTCTTCTAGCTGATTGTCGGATTGGTCGGGCATCCCCAGTATCAATTTTATGTTGAACTACTTTCGTTCGACCCCCTTTTCCTTGTCCGGTATCGAAGATGTCTTGGTACTTCTTGACTAATTCTCTCAATCTGTGCTGTTGAGCTGGTTTAATGTCCTTGGAAGAGATGGTAACCAATTTTTCCAGTTCCGCTGTCAGGTTGTTGTCTTGACAAACAGTTCCGTGTACACTCCTGATCACAGAGGAAATTGACGAGCAGTGCCCCAAAACAGTTCCTTTCTTCAAGGTCACTGGGTAATAATTGACATTTATTACCCTTACTGGCACAAATTTATCAGCACGCAACAAAGTCTTGCCTAGTGCAATCCCTCGTCCAATTTTCTCATCATGAAGCTTGGGCTCGAATATCACCACGCTTCCATTGCTCGCACCTCCGTCCAAGCGAGCCTCAAGTATGGTCTCAGCTTCTCGGGCACACTTACATCTTCAGCCAGCAGAACACGAATCATCTCTTCACTTCTTCCATGTAGCACCAGCTCTTCTCCGTTCACACGTAGAACGTCATCTTTGAAATTCGAACCCTCTGGAATTCATGATGTCCATTCCAATAATTGCCTCGTCCTCAATGTCCGCTACTAATGCCCGATGTTTCACTTTTGTGCTGCCTAGAATCAGTTCAATTGGTAGCTCTCCATGTACAGTGGCCGGCTCTCCTGTTGCTGTGCGTAGCTTCCAGGATGATGGTTCCATTCTCTCTGGTGTTTTAATAAAAGCAGGTCCAGGGATTGTCCTAGTCGCACCTGTATCCAGCAGCATTGCGCAAGGCTTGTTGTTGATGAAACCGTCTACGAAGGCACCTTTGTTCTGTAGTTGGAGGACAGCGACATATGCGTTGTTCACCGGGGCTTTCTGAGTATAGGCCGACGATTGCCTCTTCTCAACAACCTTCGTTGGTCTCGACCTCTTGAGGGTTGGACATTGACTACGCACGTGTCCAAGTTTCCTACAGTTCCGGCATCTCACTAGTCTTCTCTCAGGCAACATCTGCTTCACGACCTTTCTTATGGCAGCTTCCAGATTAGTAGGCTCCTGTGGGTTTTCTTCAATAACTCGGACTACTGTGGCTTCTGCAGGATTGCTTCGCCGCCTCAAATTCCAAAGCGCGTGCCGGTGCATCCACGAGATGTGTTGGACGAGCTAGTGTCAATGCTCGTCTGGTTTCCTGATCACGAAGTCCATCTAAGAAGGCCTGAACTGCTAGTCGCTCCATTACCTTTTCCGATGTAGCTGGGTATGCAAGGCGAACCAAGCGTGCAATGTCGGCTTCAAATTCCTGAAGGGATTCGCTTGATTTCTGGCAGCGGTTTTTGAGCTGTGAGTGGTATACATGTTCTAAATGGCTCTGTCCATACCGTAATTCTAGATGTTTGATCAGCTGCTCGTAGTCCTCTTGTTCTTGGGCCGTGAGGGTTTGTAAGATAATTGTGGCTTCTCCACGCAACGCCAGTGTTAATGCTACAGCTCTTTCTCCTGCATTCCATCCATTAGCCTTTGCTGCAGCTTCAAATTGTCGGCGGTAATTTGCCCATGGTGTTTTTCCATCAAACTGAGGTGGTTTCATAGAGAGTTTTCCTGTTTCCGAACTGATTTTTACATCTTTCAAACCCTTTTGAACATCATCTGAGTTCAAACTCACTTCCAGCATTGAATTTTCGTTGACAGATTCTGTGGTGTGGGTAGTATCATTCTGGTTTTCCAACTTACTGATTTTCTCCTTCAATTTGTTGATGTCTTCCTCGATTCCGCCTCTGATTTCATCGCTGATTGTTTCCTTCAATTTTCCCATCTCTTCCTCGATTTCATCCTTGATTTTATCCATCTCTTTCTCGACAGTCCCCATTCTTTCTTCTAATCGGTTTGCTACGCCACAAAGTTCTTCTTTCATGTTCTTCGAGTTTTCTAGAAGCTCTTCCCTCAAACCCTTCGAATTTTCTAGAATCTCTTCTCTCAGACTATTGGAATTTTCTAGCAGCTTTTCTTCCAAATTTTTCGAATTTTCTTTTTTCTTGAAGTTTTTCTTCCAAATTCCTCGAACTTCCTTGAAATTCTTCTTTCAGACTATTCGAATTTTCTAGTAGCTTTTCTTGAATTTCTTCCTTCATTCCGTCGAGTTTACTCATTATGGAACCCATATCTATTCCAGAAACTTCGAATAAAAATGTTTCTGGGTCCTCACCCTCCTGGACTAATCCCTCTGCAAGTCTTGTTTGAAGCACGGCATTTTTACAACATGTGTCATGTTCTCTCTCCTCCAGTTCTTGCTTCAATTCCGCAACCTTCAATTCAACCAGGCGAACTTTCCTCGAGCACATTTTGTCTTAGTCTATGTCTCACAGTCTATTTCACGGGTCACCAGTTTATTATTATTATTATTGTCTATTTCACACAGTCTGTTTCCCGGACACCAGTCTATTATTATTATTATTGTCTATTTCACACGCGAGAAGTGTATCAGTTTATATACACAACTGTCAACTTCACGAAAAATGTTTTTCAGTCACTGCCTATTTTTCGCGAAAACAATTGTCCGAAATACACAAACTGTCTATTAACACGAACACTATTTATCTTTAGAAATCGCACTTCTAACACCAACTGTAGTATATTTAAACTCTAATTCACTCTAATATAATGTATTTAACGAAAAACAATGATTCACAATGCTCTAATTTATATAACAATCACTCTACTATTTTTATTCGACTTTCACTTCACTGACTGCCCGTCCCTCTGCTGCGTCGTTCTTTTTATTTTCACTGTTGACTTCTCCGAATACTCTAGAATTTTCCATCCAGATTCATCGAATCGTCCAGATTCTTCTCGGTGCAAGCGCAAAGACGTTCACCCGCGGCCGGGTGCCGGCTACGTAAGAGTTCAGGTCCGGCATCGCCCACAGCTTCGTCACAATATATATATATATATATATATATATATATATATATATATATGTATATATATATGTCTGTAATTGGTGGTTTATTTCATTGTTTTTCGGAATTATGAGGTCATTGTTATGTTTTTGGGCCACGTTTTCAAGGTTCTTTCTTTCTTTTCTTCTTTTTTCCAGCTCTTCGTATAGGCTTATTGTTAAGTGGTCTACAAAATATTTCAGTTTTGCAGTATCTCCGTTTTTTATGAATGTAGACTTTGCGGGCCTCATTACTGTTTATTCGCGACATCTACAGAGCCTTATCAGTAAATTTAGTGAAACTAACAGAACCTCTAGTTTTTTGTTGGGTGGAAACCTCGGGGAAATAATTTTTCGAGTTTAGTTGAGTCCTGTCTGTGAATTTGGTAGAATTCACAGTACCTTAATAATTTTATTGGGTGGAGACCTCGGAGACCTCGTTTTCTGAATACTGTGGGTCTCTGCTGAGTCCTGTCTACGAATTTGGTCGAATTTGAAGTGTCTTCACTCTTTTGTTGGCCAATCGCAAAACATAAAACTTATTACTTACATACTTCTTCAATTGTGTCCAAGGACTCCAAGGCTTTAGGCGGACCAATCGAACATCCAACTGATGAACTGACAAACCCCTATCGACGTAACTTTCATTTTCAAAAAATTAAACAAATTACATCGGTTACCGCTGTCTAGAAGTATTGGCAACGCTGTACAGTAAATACGATAGTGACATTAATTCTGTGCAATACCTTGTGGACAGTAGCAGAACTAGTTTTGTCTTTTCGTTCATGTACTACAGAGGAATCTCTTACTGGAGCGATTTATCGTTTTTTGTCTGAGGTTTTGAAAATCATTGTTAAAAATATAAATCGTTTGATTTTATGTTTGAAAAATAGTATGAATAGTTCCTCAATGTCCAGTCTTCTGAATTTCATATAAATATCACTTGCAAAAGCGATTCTTCTCAACTGTCTTTGATTAAGATTTTCAGAATTTTTTAAATTGTGAGGGAACGTTGAAGTTAAAAATTCTGAAAAAAATCGTGATTATTTTTTACTTTGACATTGATATGTCATGACATTTGAAATGGAATCTGACTAATGGTTTTTGGGAAAACTTAAAAAAAAACCTCTAAAAATTAGGTTTTTATTTGTTTCCTCGAAAACTGTTAATCAGATTTTCTTCTACATCTCTCTAATTATTCAATTTGAATGCCAAAATGACTCGAATTTTTTTCAGAATTTTTAACCTTGCCGTTTTTTCATGGGTTCATATGAACCTTAAAATTGTGGTACTGATCATGAAGTTCTTGGTGGAATGATGCACACTGCTCTCGAATTTGGAAAGCATACCGGCTTGCAGTAATATGGCAGAAATCCGCAGAAAGCCGCACGAATACAGAAGGCCGTCATCCTTGGTTCACTTCGTCTGCTCAGAGCACATGACTCGCGGACCCTTTGAAAATGGCAAAAAGTGAGAAAAAATTAGGATGATACCTATTGGAAAAGTAAGAAAATTAACAAAAATAATCGTCGGGAAGTTGAAGGGGTGAGATTTTAAGGGTGGATAACGGTGTATCACGAGTCCTATCAAAAAAAGTTAAATAGCGTAGTTGTAGAAAATGAAAAGATATACAGCTTTTGTCTTCACACTTTTTTCACACAACCTCAAAATGTATGCGAAAAATCCAAAAAACCGTCTTTTTAGTTTTTTATTTTAATCTTCTACAAAAAACTGTTTTCACGAAATTTTGTAATTACGTTGTTATGAACCAAACACACTATAATTTTTTGGATTGAAAATATTTATTGTTTCCCCTTAATTTGATTCAATATCGAAAAAGCACCCTAATTTTCAATCAAAAATTCTCATGCCAAAATATCTGCTTTTTAAAAAAAATCGGTGTACTTTTTGTTCGTTAAAATCTCTAGTTTCTGATGCTATAAAAAATATACATAACTATGGCAAATTGTCTCAGAAAATGCAAAAAACGAAAAAACTCGAATTAGACCATTTTTTTTATCATTATGTAAAATTTTGAGCTATTTATTAAAATTTACACTTTGATTACTCGAAAAATATAAGTGTCCATATTACATTGATGAATTAAAAAGTTGCAAATCGAAATATACTACTATAATTATTAACAACCAAATAAGTTAATAAACTTAATACTTTATAAGACGTCTACAATATTTTGAGAAAGTTGTAATATAATCCTTAAATTATATACCTATGTGCCTATTTATTGCTATTTTAAGATAACTTGCATACCTAAATGGCCTCGGAAAATTTTAGCCCATCAGAAGATATTTCATAGAGACGTGGGAAAGGGGCTAGGAGGCTCAGGGCCTAATATGTTGATTATGTCGTAGCAACTGCAAAAACCGTTAGCCAGTATTCGAGACAGTGATTAACATCGTTTATAAAAATACAGCTGTAAATAAAACTGTATGTAACAGATATTTTGAGAATTTTCGATTAAAAATTAGTTTGCGTTTTCGATATTTTGATATTAAATCAAAATAATAAATTACAGTGTGTTTGGGACACGAAAATGTGAGTTTTCTCCAATTTTTTTTTTGTGGGAGATAAAAATAAAAAAACCAAAAAGTCGGTTTATTAGATTTTTTGCATTAATTTTGAAGGTATGTGAAAAAAGGGCAGTTTCAAAAATTGTTAATCTCTTTATTACCTACAACTTTGCTATTCAACTTTTCCCGATAGGGATCTTAGATTTTCCGGAAATCGTGATAAACCGTTTTCCACCCTTAAAATCCCACCCTCTTCCACTTCCCGACCTCTAATCGCCCGTAAATAATGTTTCCTTTAATTTTTGTCATATTTTCCTACTTTTCCAATGGGTGTCAACCTGTTCTAAATTTTTTGGACTAAAAAATTATCGACCCTGGCCTGTACCTGATGTTCATTCATTAGTATTCTAAGAAATTTAATGTTCTTCCTTATCAGTTAAAGTTCATCTAAAAAGAAATTTAACTCTATTTGGAGTCTCTACACTAGCCTGTTTGGTTATGAACATATTGATATTGGTTTTGTCTTAATTATTCAAAGCAAGTTTATTGTTTCCATACCAATGCAACAATAAGTACAACCTAAAATATAAATTGAAAATTAGTTCTTTAATCCATAATAGATCATTTTCAATATATTCCTACCTTCGTACACAAATACAGTTCATCTGGGGCATCTGATAAAAATTTCTCGATTTCTTCTCTTTGAAAAACTCGGGATTTCTTGCATGGAAACCGTTTGACTGGCGTTTCAAAAAAGCCCGTAACTTCAGGTATTTTGCCAAATCAATGTTATTTTTTATGTTCAGGGTAGCTTTCAACATCGAGTAGGTAGACCATAACGTTGAAGGCTTCAATTTCTTTGAAAGATCGGAAAAATAGACAATCAGCATATTTTCAGAGAAAGATCCTATATTTTTCTTCTCTCTATATTCCATGAATCTGCTGTATGTGAGTTCATATATAGTTCATGATTTTTCCGGTAAAAGGTTAAATTCCACATCTCGCGCCTGGTCTCTTATCTCAGGTGGTGTTAGTTGCATCAATTCATCATCACTTTGCAGTAAATCCATTTCTAACATGACAACTTTTCAAAATTGACAATGACAAAGTAAACAGTAAACAAATATATGCAACAAACGTCATCAGCGGTAAACATAGTAACGCAGGGCCCAGTTACCTTTGATAAAATAATTTAGTTATTTGGATATTGATAATGAAACGCAATTTAAATATGAAAAAGTCGATTTTGCGATTTTGGAACAAATTTGAAGAAAAAATTATATGTTTCACACGGCAGAAAAGCAGATTTAATGCCTTGGCTGGTTTCATAGCCTCGCTACGCTCTTCTTATATATATATATATATGAAACACCAGACGCGGCATTAAATCTTGTGCTTTTATGACTAGTTAAACAAATAATTATTATTTACTAATATTCTATTTTCAAGTCAAATTTCTTTTTAAACAAAAATCCTCCCAGAGTCGAGGCTGTCTCCAACCAAGATGGCTGGCTCTAGTGTGACGCGTCTGGATGGGTTAAAAAAATTGTCGGAGACTACCAGGCATTACATGATTATATCTGTAGATTAGGTATTCAACAAAAGTAAGTACTTTTTTTTGTTTTCGGCCATGGACAGTAGTCCTCTAGCCACACACCAGTTATACTTACATACACACATGCATAACTATATTTTAATATTGTTTGTCATGACAAACTCTACCAAATTATCACATATCCGTCTGCGATCACTCCCAAGTAGGGTCTGAATATTTGTTGGGAAAGGAAGACTCCTATTTTATGCAAGTGGTATGGAAAGCATCCATGATTCAATTTTAACCGAGTTATGATTGTAGAATATTTTTTGCTAACATTGAAGCTAAATAATATATGTGCAGCTTTGTTTGTCAATTCTCTGTGAATGGTGTGATAGGAGCTCTTTGAATGTTCACCAATTTCTGTCCAGTACCTCCTCCAACCGTTCAACATATTCAGCTTGAATACACTGAACAGATCCTAGAAACAGGCGATGTACAGGGAATCAATGCAGGTTCGAGCACGCTTGGCTGCCGTATCGACTATTTCGTTTCCAAAAATATCACTATGCGCTTTTGCCCATATGAAAATTACTTTTATCTGTTTTAATTGGTAAAGTCTATTCTGTATCTCACAAATAACATGATTGTTATAAAAATGAGGTGTCAAATTGAAGAGTGGAAGTAACAAAGGTGCTAAGTGCCTAAAATAAAGTTTCGAGATATTTAAGAAAAATGTAATAAAAAGGTCAATATTTGTTTTTTTGGTTTATTAGCATTAAAAATCGTTCAAGGCTTACGAAAAACCAATTCTAACACACACCGATATAAGTTATGGAACACAGCTGAAAATAAAAATAATTTCTTTAAAAAAATAGAAACGGGGTTAGTGCCACAACGACCATTGCCACTTTTTCTACGTTTATTCTAGTCCAGTTCACTCATATTGTACAACAACTTCCCCAAATTGAGTAATTATTAATTTATTTTCACGTTTGGACAGCAACTACGCACAGGCGTAATAAAAATTCAACAAGAGAGCTGATTCATTCTGGCACTTTGCCCCCTTTGATGACAAATAACCGTTGTCGCTTACCGGTGGCTCCATCTAATGATTGTTGTAGGAAGCATAATATTACTCAAGGCACTTACAGCCTTTGTCAGGTCGGAAAGCATGACGTTTAACACCGTTCTAGGGCAATATCTCAATATAGGAAATTATGGCACCTAGCACCTTTGTTACTTCCACTATTCAATTTTTTATACTCTCCAGCATAGATCTAGAATCGGATATACGAGGATGTATTGATATCTAGTTAGCCTAGACCAGTTCCCTGCATAAACAAAATATTGCGTTACCATAGCAACGAACAATAACTTATTAGAAGTGTCAGTGTAAAGTTTGACGTCAAAAAAGTAAACCAGAGTTACGCAATAAATTAAAAGAAAAAGTATGTCCACCGAAATTGTGAAAATCGAAAAATTGGAGTATCGAGCCATCATCAAGTACCTGTATTTAATTAAAAGTGTTAAGAAGTAAGCAGATTTACGAAGATATGCTTAATAGCCTTGGTGGATGTCCTTCGTATGCGACCGTGAAAAATTGGACTGCAAGCTTCAAACGAGGTAAATTTTCCATTGAAGATGATGACCGATCGGGAAGGCCAGTTTCTGTGTCAGTCCCCGAAAATATCGATGCAGTTCATGACATGACTTTAACAGACCGTCGAATTCGGCTAAAACGGATATCAGAAGCACTGGATATTTCATGCGATTGCGTTCATCATATAGTTCACGTCAATTTGGACACGAGAAAAATTGCTGCAAAATGGATCCCCAAATTTTTTAATGTTGACCAAAAGCGTTCGATCTGTGCTCGATTTGTAAACGATTTAGACTTCTTAAACCGAATTGTTACTATGGATGAGACTTGGGTACAGTTCTATGATCCAGAAACAAAGCAACAATCGATGGAATGGCGACACTCCGGTTCTCCAAGACCTAAGAAAATTCGTGTCCAAAAATGTGCTGGAAAAGTTCTTGCTTCAGTTTTTTGGGATTGCCATGGAGTAATCATGATTTATTTTTTGGATAAGGGTAGAACAATAACTGGAGATTACTATTCGACATTACTGATCACTCTACGGGAAAAAATTAAAGAGAAAAGACGCGGAAAGCTATCCAAAGGTGTTTTGTTTTTGCAGGACAACGCCCCTGCACACAAATCTCATATTGCCATGCAAAAAATTCGTGATTTAGGGTTTGAATTACTAGAACACACCCCTTATTCACCAGATTTGGCTCCGTCCGACTATCATCTCTTTCCTTAACTGAAAAAAAGTTTTTAAAAGGTCGTAAATTTTCTTCCAACGAGGAGGTGATGAAAGCTGTGGAGGTCTGGTTTGCAGAGAAAGAAGAAACATTTTTCTTGAAAGGTCTAGAGACGTTGCAGGTTCGCTGTAATAAATGTATCCAATTAAGAGGAGAATATGTTGAGTAATAAAATATTTCGACATTGAAATTTTGTTTGGTTCTATAGTAGGCTAAGAATTTTTCAATTTATCCTCGTAATAATGGTGTTTTTAGTGTTGTTTTCCACACACCACTTTAAGGCTCTTTCAATTGCGACGGCATCAGCTGTAAAAATGCTACACACGTTCGGGATCCTATATTCAATAATTGCTTTTTTTCCGAAATATAGACGGCACTGACAACTCTTTCCAGATTTTTACTTCCATCTGTATAAATTATTGTATATTTTTTAAGATCATGATTGCATTCAACTCAGTTTGATTAAAGAAAGGGACTTCACCATAATTTGGGAAAATGACGGTGGGATTGGAAAAAACTATATCATAGTTGTATTGGTATACTGGCAACGTTTTTCGTGCCTTGTAGGAATTGGCAAATTCTTGTTTCAAGAAAGGCGGCTGTTAATAGCGGAGAATTTTTAATACGCCAATATCTATTTGTTAGAACTTCTGCATTTAGGTTGGAAATTTTAATGACCATGGACGAGTTATATGTTCTCAGTTTGGATATGAATTTATTTGCGAGAATTCAGCTAGAATTGCATTGCACGGAGAGGGCTTCATTGCCCCAATACAAATCCTTATAGCTTTGTATTGCAAACGATGAACTTTTTTAAAGTTTGTATTCGATGACGATCCGTAAAAGATACAGCCATAATCAATAACAGCTCTGCTGAATGACCTATAGAATAGTAACGCATCTTCGGGAACTGCTCCCCATGATTTTTTGGTAACATAACGTAGAATGTTGAGCCCTTTTTCACATCGATTTTTACAATATTCGATATGGCTTGTCCACAGTAATTTCGGATCAAGTACCATACCTAAATATTTATATTCGGTGACAATTGGTATTCTGAAATCGCTCAACTGAATATGTGTATTTAAACGAAGACGATACCTCGTAAAACACATTATAGCACTATTTTCCGTCAACATATTAAATCCCATATGAGCCAACCACAGTTTAAGAGTTTATAGCACTCCATGAACGTCATCCAGGCATTGCTGATTCGTCTTACGACTTGTGTAAATACAGAGGTCATCTGCATATTGGATTAACTTTATATTGATGTTAAAACTATTTTGCAATTCTGACGAACCCTGTGGGAGGCCCTTGTACACTAATCTTGGACCATATAACTAATTTTTAACTCATTTCTGGAAGTAGTGAGTTGGATTCAAGGTGAAATTCTAACCATGATTTTATCATTCTCTCAAATGTCTTCATAATACAATACATCAAAGAGATAGGTCTGAAAGAAGAGGGAAGTGCTGGATTTTTGCCAGGTTTGAGTAGTAAAACAATAATTGATTTTTTCAGCTCAGGTATGATCTCTGCTTTCAACCACCATTGTATATTTTCTACATCTTCAAAAAGAGTGATTTGGCAGACACGGATTGATTATAAGGCATTTTGTAAGTGAAACCGTCCATTCTCGGTACATTTTTTACGTACCTTCAGCATGTGGCAAAGCTAGCAGGTTGGCATGCGAACATAGTACATACTAACACTACTCAATTAGTACATTTCGTTCGTTTGAAAATAAGTGACGTCTAGCGGCCCTGGGATCTTGCTCTATAATAAATGAATGATTTACCTTTTCATCTCGAACAACCACTTATGTCTAAACTGAATCACGGAATACTATTTCACTAAAAACTTGACAATTGGGTGTCTGAATTTCTATACGAGCACCGTAATTTTTCCATCCTTCGCTGCTCGCTGGCATTTTTTCAATGCCATCAATATTTTCAGGAAGTATCAACCGCTGCAGATTACCAACTGAATTTATAAGAATGTCATCGCTATTTCGATATGATCACACAATATGTCTACGATAAACACGCGGGGATCACCAAGCCTGGAAAAAATCACCCCGAATTTTTCTGATTTCGGCAATCTGACACATGTAAATATGTTTTATATCGTAACAGGAAATTTGAGTGTTTTAGGGTGATAATTCAGACCATATGGTATTGATTGATGATAACGTTATCACCCATATAATACACATGTTAAATTTAGTAAAGCTCTAATATTCTTTGTTGCCAGAACGATAACACTTCAGTTAACAATATAAATCTATCGATCGACCAGAATGGATTATCATCGACGGAGGCAATGAGTTATCATTAAGGTACTGGGTGAACTCTCGAAGGCTTCAAGCAATAGTTTTTTTTTCTACGACCTCGGTGTACATAATCATCATCACCATTAACAATAACAACAAAATTACAAACTAGGAAATAGAAACATTAATGATGAATTGGCGGAGTATCAAACAACATGAGGTGTTTTTTAACTCAACCGAAACCAAATAAATTCATTTAAAAGGCAGTAAAAATACCATATAAAAAATATATCAGAATAAAAATGAAAATTTTACACCTCGCTTTTGTGGCCAATCAAAAAATTGGTTTTTGTTTAGTTGTCATGACAACCCATAACATTTTCGGAAATTTTTGTCCTCCAGGGTACCCTGAGCGAAATTAATAAGTGGAAATTTTTCTGTGAAATATTTGACATGGAATTTTATTTTTCATATGAAAGGAGATAATATTCCATAATTATGTATTTACTAGATATTTTGAATGTGTCTGAAAATATTTTGAGGAATCCTTGCATTTCAACAAGGAATAGGTCCATCGATAAAAAATTATATCATTCAAATGTCCACTGTTCCGTCTTCATCATTTTTTTTGTTTGTATTTGTCTAATTATATACTTAATTCCTTCTCTTTTTTTTAATTATTATTATCGCGAGTGGCTGTGTTTCATATGCTGTGAAACATATGGAGCGCGCCTCGTACATGGGCAGACGATGTGATCCGGCAAAAACCCCGAGTCGGAACGCTAGAATGTGAGGACTCCGTTTTCGAAGAGACTCGAACAGCTCGTGATAAATAGAATTATTATGAGTATTAGCTGGCCAGCTCGGGCAGTGTAATTCGTTACGTACCTACCTACCTAAGAAGTTATATTGTACAGTTCCAGAACCATCCTACTCCTTATCACAAGGTAAGAACCACAGCATCGTTTAAACATTATTTATCATTTCCCCAAATTCACTCCACAAGTAATTGTGGAATTTGTAGTAACTCACGAACTATTAAAGTAAATATATTTATTATTATTCTTATTATTATCATACAGTCCATTCGAAGTTGCTACAGTCCACCTATACTTGACTACATGAATCTAATATTTGAAACAATTATATCAACTTATCTTCTCGTGAAAACTTTTATATTTCCAGACGCTTTCTTTTTACTACGCTGATTGAGTATTTTAATTATGGGTGACTTCTTTTACCTTCCCAATATGCATAATGAATATTTTTGTTGTTTTTCCTTTATTTCTTATCTAATTATAAACATTTTCCGCAATATTATTCTTCCTAAACCTTGAAAACAACTTTACAGCAATACGAACTAGAAAATTGAGCCTAACTGGTTAGTGGTTTAGCTGTCAATAGGTGCGTCTAACAGCATGCAGTAGCTGCAGCCTCTTTCGCGGTTCACGTGATAGACGGCTGGCAGGTCTTCCAGCCGCGATAGATAAATAAAGCTTTTTTTTCGATTGATTTATTTGAAGCGGGTCAGTGGTCTGTAATTTGGACCGTCTAGTAGACTTGTAAAGCGCTTTTATGCTTTATCCAGCAAAGCGTTTTCCGCTTTTTTCTGATAGACACATATTTTCAAAACACCGCCACAATACGAATGCGTATCTATCATTGTGTCAACAAAAGCCATTTATGGCCCACTGATGTTATAACTTGTTTTGTCTTGAATAATCTCCAAGTCAAATGAAATTAGCATCAAGTTAATATATTTTGGTATGAAATTTTTTTACCGAGTCCCCCGCGTGCTTGAATTAATTACAGGAAATTATCTCGTATATGAATTTTTTAAAAAAATTCATGTACTCGAAAAATTTCAGGCAATAATTCAAGCACTTGGAAGATTATAAGTGAAAATCGGGAAGCCAATTAGTCAATATATGTGCGTCTGCAGTGAACACTCTTTTTGCAATATTTCAATCCTAGTAGGAGAATTTTTGTTTATAATTGGCATAAGAGACATTACATTAAAACGATAGATGAAAGGGGTCATTCCATTTTGAAAAAATTCAGAAGGTAGTTCATCAAAGAAACTTAGTATATACAGGGTGTCCCAGAATAAAGGGGACAAACTCCGATGGTAGAATTTTCACTTCATTTTAAAGCTATAAGTTCCAATAAACATATACCCTAAGATGAATAATAACCGAGTTACAGGGTGTTGAAAATGACAAATTTTTTAGGTTTTCCAGAATAACTCCATAACGGCTAATCTTTTCTTGATGAAATTTGGTATGTCACATGACAGCATTCAGTTCCAAATTTTTACATTGAAATTTGGAACTCATGAGTTTGTAACGGGAGGTGGGTGCTCCTAATCGCCCCTCCCCAATTTTCACGCCACTGGATTAATGTCGATTTTATTTCCTTTTTTCTCAATCCCCAACATTTCCTATACAAAAAAGGGATAGGTTTCATTATTAAAAATGTCAACGGTTTTCAAAATTTTTTAAGTTGAAGAAGTGCATGCGTATGTGATAAGGAAAATCACTGTCGATTATTTTGTTAAACGTTGCTTTTGTATTGAAAATCATGGCATTATGGTGAAATTTCAAATATATTGTGTCCACAGTGGTATTTCTCGATGAATTTCAGAACATGGCGGAAAATTTTTAAAGCGTTACCTACTTACTAAGGATTAGCAACCCATAAAACTGTAGTAACGAAAAACATTTAAAATTTAACAAAAATCTCCTCATTTCTGAAAGGAATGTATAACTATTTATAACAATATAACCAACAAAGAGATTTCACACCATGCAATGAGTACAACTTCAAATATTTCGAAAATTGTTGGCATTTATGAGGGATCTTTTCACAAAAATTTCCCGATATTTGAAACAAATTACATAGCAACTTCTAACAAAACAATCAACAATGATTTTCCAAATCACATACGTACGCACTTATTCAACTTCGAATATCTTCAAAACCGTTGACAATTTTCATAACGAAACCTAACCCTTTTTTGTATATAAAATATCGAGAATTGAGAAAAATAAGTCGAAAAAGATATTAATCCAGTGGCGTGAAAGTTGGGGAGGGGTGATTAGGGGTACCCGTCTGCCGTACGCCCCTGTTTAAAGTTATAAATATGTGATTTGCATTGAAATTTGGAACTGAATGCTGTCATGTGACACACCGAATTTCATTAGGAAAATATGTGCTATTATGGTGTTACTCTTGAAATTAACCTTTTTTTTTGTCACTTTCAACACCCTGTATCTCAGTTAATATTCACTTTATAGAGTATGTGTTTATTGTAACTTTTAGCCTTGAAATGAAGTGAGGATTTCACCGCCGTAGTTTGTCCTGGGACACCCTGTATGGACAAGTCCAAAAACTCAATGCTCATCAACATTCTCTACCCCACTTAATAAAACATAATTTATGTCTCTCCTTTGACCACAAGCCTAGTTTTTCCGATTAAATACTAAAAATTTTCAGCGAGTCAGAAGTAAAAGTTCAATAATTGAAAAAAATTCAAAAAGACCACATCAACTCATAGATAAATGACGTTTGGTTTTAGACGGAGAGCTTGTGAACCCTCTGGTTTTTTGTGATGAATCGGAGCATGCTGAGTACGGTTACAACCACCTGGCAGGCATCAGCCTTTTAAAACTTTGCGCTGTAAGCTCGAAATTTTAATATGGGTAAGTTGATTCACTGATAGGTAGAAAAAGAAATTGATAGGCGATTTTGATGAGCACAAGAACCTGATAGGTGAATCGGAAGGTGTACAGTATATGAGTCAAAATAAACTTTGTCCTGGAAAGCTGAAATATACATATATGTTTGAGTACGCGATTTAGAAAAAGTGGGTACAATGACAAGCGGTTCTGGCTAGCATAAGTCCTTGACAGACGAGAGAGCATTGTATTTCGTAAAATAAATTATTTTTTCTACGACAGTGCGTAAACTAAGCTTTTACGCACTGCTGACACAAGTGCGTGAAAAAATCACCTGTGCGTAAAATCATCAACTGTTTTTACAAACTGTTCATATATTTATGCATTTTTTAAAAAGACAGTATTTTGCGTCAAATATAACTCGGAAGTCTTTATTTGATAATAAGAAGACAATTCATATCATTAAACATTCAAATTAATGACATAATTGCTACAATTTGGCAATATAATAACTGTCGAAGAAAAAACTTTGCATGAAACACTTTCGTAAAGGGCTTTTTTGTACTCGCGTGTTTGTTGAACTCGACTGAGCCTCATTCAACAAACTTCACGCTCATACAAAAAAGTCCAACTTTACGAACTTGTATCATAAATAGCTATTAGAGTGAATTTGTTTAAATATACTACACTACGATTACTTTTGTCCGATGGTAAGATTAAAGCTATCAAGTAGGCCAAGCAAATCGTGTGGTCTTTATCATCCCTCCGTTAAGTCACTAAATCATCACATCCAGAAGATCCATAAAAATGTAAACACGTACACTCATATGTAAGTTAGGCCTATAAGAGTCGCTGCTCGTGCTAATGGACTGATGTGCATTATTCAATATTTAGAGCACAAAAGGCGCTTTCCAGCAACGGAGTTTGCAGCCCCTTGACTGCCCATCAGGTACAGTTCAGGTACAGCTCCTGTAGAGCTCTTCAGCGTTCAAGACTTTGAAGAGCTCTACAGGAGCTGTACCTGACCTGTACCTGGACAGCCCAGGGGCTTCAAACTCCGTTGCTGGAAAGCGCCACAGGATGTTGAATGGCTCGATGAGAACGACGTAGACATTCCAAAATCGGATGGAAGTGAGCAGACACAGCAAACATCCAATATCATCGAAAACAGAATCATGGACTCGGGTGTCATGGACTGAAAACTGTTAATTGAAATTGATATGTATATCAAAAACTGAAACGAAGTTTGTTTTGTTCGTAATATTACTTAAGACCGTAATATTTGTGTCTTACTCTATGTTGAATATCGTGTCAATAAAGTTTGTTAAAATGCAGTCCTCCATCCTAAATCTATTTTCTTATGTCTGGAATTATAACTACTGCTTATGAATCAATAAAAAAAAAGAAAACTTCGAAAGATAAATGTATATAACAATGTATACGTAAGCATGGGAGATTTTCGCTTACTTTTGATAACAAGGTGGTTGGGGGAGTAAATAAATAGTTGTAATAAATCTGCTTATACGTAATACTTGAACGGCCCCTTGGACTATTTGTTTTCCCGGAGTTTTGGTGCGCTACCTGGTGCCAATGTTAATCGCAAATAAAAGTATAGCGCTCCTACAATATACAGGGCGTCCCTCCGGGAACTGCATCGATCAATATATAGAAAACCATAGGTGGGCCGAATTTGAAAATTTGGGAGTTTACTATTGTTGATAATAATTATTGTAAGTCCATTTTTCCAATTGGAAATCCCCCTATTTTATATCCTCATTCGATTCGGCATCGAAAATGAAGCTAACTTTGAATAAGGTTATCTATACCTGTACTCAATAGTTTTCGAAATATTGGCGAATTAACATGTCTCAGTTCCAGAAAATCTCGTATTCTTGAGTTTACTTATTCTTAGTTGGCCATGGCGCCCGCAGTTGCGTTGAAAAGAATCAACTGCCACGGAAATGTCATTGTAATCAATAATGCCGACTCGTTTGAATTATTCGAATGAATATTACTAAAATCTATTTATTATTTATGGCGAATGTAATAGGGTTATCTCAAGAACATGTGATATATTTGCTATTCGGTATCCGCAGAAGCAGAAGCCCTCACAAAATACTGTTAAACGAATTATAGAAAACTTCAAAAACTTTGGATCCGTCAAAGCAAGAGTGCAAAGAAACAAGCCAATTGATGATGATGAAGATATTGAAATTGCCATTTTGGGATCTTTTGCTGCATATCCAACAATATCTTTGAGACAAGTTGCAAGAGAATCAAGATTGTCAAAAAACTCAGTACACAGAATACTGCGCAAACATAAATTTCACCCATATAAGTTCTCCATAGTTCAGCACCTGAAAGAAACAGATTTTCCACGTAGAGTGAGATTTTGGGAATTTGTTTTAACTTGGTCGCAAGGGAACTAATTATTTTTGGATAATATTATATGGACAGACGAAGCTAAATTTACAAAGAATGGTGTCTTCAACCGACATAATTGCCATTATTGGAGTGACTCAAATCAGCATGTATTCAGGGAACTGAATTTTCAAGAGTCTTGGCAGTTCAATGTTTATTGTGCGATAAAAAGTGATAGCGTCGTGGCACTGCATTTTTATCAAGAAAACTTAAATGGTAAATAAAAAACAGGGTAAAGGTAAGCTTATCGGGCTTCTGCGTTTTAAAACACAAAATTTTCAGTCAAAAATCACTCAAAGTATTTCCTTCTTTTGATAGGTCCTTTCTTTACACACTAATCAACCCATATTTCACAATTACAAGCACTAAAAATATTATTTTTTCACAAAAAATCCACCCTTCTTTAGGACAACAAATAACCAACAAATCTGGATATTTTTATCATTTTATATGTAGTGGGTTGGTAACTGCGCGCGCGAAAAACTTTGAGTGATTTTTGACTGAAAAATTCGTATTTGAAAACGGTCAATTTTCAATGTTTGGAGAGCCATATCTCGGAAAGTAGTAGAGATTTCAGATTCGTGTTCAGGAGGCAAAACTACGTAAGTAACATCACTTTTTTTTTATTTGCGCAGAAGCCTGATAAGCTTACCTTTACCAAAAACAGATGTCAATTTCGAAACAAGAATAGGATGAGATGTACTTTTTTTTGCAGGTGAAGGATATTTAAATATTTTGCATAATTTCGAAAATGAGTACTTAGACACTTTACCAATTACTGGTTATAGAAACCTATTTTATCAACATGACGGGGCACCTCCGCATAATGGTCACTTAGTCAATACTCGTTTACAAGAATTATTTCATGACCAGTGGATAGCCAGCAATGGACCATTTCTTTGGCCGCCCCGCTCTCCAGATTCATCAGTGCTCGATTTTTTCATTTGGGGTACAATTACAAATCAAGTCTATGAAAATCAATTGACTACCATGGAAGATTGTATGCAACGAGTGAGGAATTCTTTTGAGAATCTCAGACCCGATTCAATACGAAAAGCGACACAACAAGAATTATTAGTGAGATGTGAAAAATGTAGAAGGGCGCCAATTCGAACATTTACTGACCAAATAATTTTTGTATACCTCTCATTCGAATTGTTTTAGAATTTCTTTATCTACATTTTTGTATTGGCAGAGATGACATGTTTTTGAAGGATTCTATAATTCGTTTAACAGTGTTTTGTAAGGGCTTCTGCTTCTGCGGATACCGAATAGCAAATATATCACATGTTCTTGAGATAACCCTATTACATTCGCCATAAATAGTAAATATATTTAAGTAATCTTCATTCGAATAATTCAAACGAGCCGGCATGATTGATTACAATGACATTTCCGTGGCAGTTGATTGTTTCCAATGCAACTGCGGGCGCCATGGCCAACTAAGAATAAGTAAACTCAAGAATACGAGATTTTTTGGAACTGGGACATGTTAATTCGCCAATATTTCGAAAACTGTTGAGTGTAGGCATAGATAACCTTATTCAAAGTTAGCTACATTTCCGATGCGGAATCGAATGACAATATAAAATTGGGGGGATTCCAGTTGAAAAAATGGACTTACAATAATTTTTTCAACCGGATCTATATCATTTTCTAGTGAACGCCCTGTATAACTCTAATCGAATTGATATCGAAATTTTACTGAACTGGGTCCTCTCCTGCGAATAGATCGATACACAATCGAAAATAAATGATCATGTCCAGAAATAAAAAAATATATTTTTTGTTCTGCAAACGTAATTTTCAACTTAAAATTTGAAATATTTCGAAAACGGTTAGACTTGGGTATGGGACATTATACATGAAACATATTCAGAATCATGCGTAAAATCTTAAACCTTGATAATATACAGAGTGGCCCATATAAAATAACGAAGTTGGGGTCCACTTCCGGGACAACCGGAAGTGCGACAATCTTCAAAACATTTCAACCGGATAGCACTTATCAACAATAGTGAACTCCCAAATTTTCAATTTCGGCCTACCTATGGATTTCTATATATTGTATGTATCCCGTATTGAATTTCGGAACACGTCCTCACATGAGAAAAGAAAACAATAATATCTCACACCTGTATTCTGCGGTAACATAAAAAATCTCCCACGTTTCGTCCTTATTACTGATAAAAAATGAGCGTTATTATGAGGAAAATTGCTCGATGAGACGTCGACTAGAGCTTGGTGCTGGAAATTGTTTCATCAAATTATAATCAGTCGGCATGTTTCGGGGTGAGTACGCGCAAACCTCATAACCCCGGAACGAACGTCATACGTAATATGTCACACTAGATATCGGGCGATAAAACAAGCGAAGCTTAGTGCAAATTTGTCGTAGATGATTGATATTGATTGTCTGAGAGCTTTGTTTTCGCGCTCTGATGCCAATAATAGTTCCATCCATTTTCTATTAGGGGAGAGGGATACAAATATTTTGAAACGAAGTAATTGAGTTTCTACGAACTGTTAGATATAATAGTCTAAGAGCCAGAGAGAGGTCGACCTTCACCCATCTGGTGGATGAAACAAATGTTCTATGAGGTTCCATAAATAGACGAATTCCTACGCTCAAAATGGATTGCCTATCAAAATGTGATCCAGGCTATTTTTTATTAAAATAAAATAATATAAAGGTTATAGTCAATGTAGTTTTCGCAGTTTAAGAGACACAGAGGCGGCAGTATTGGATGTTGTTTCAAATATACCGTCTCTTGATTTGTGCAAGGCATTCGATACAGTTGACCACAATATTTTATTAGCAAAATTATACTCAATATGTATAAGAGAAAAAATGGATGAATGGTTTTAAAGTTACCTGACGAATAGAAAGGATTATTTGATGGTACTGGCAGATCCTTGATAGATATCAATTATGTGTACCACAAGGATTGATTTGCTTCTTCATTCACGTCATTCGAACCAAACAGAAAAATTGAAATTTAAATTTTATTGACGTAAATAACATTCATGAAAACGAACCAAGACAAGCAAAGTCTTTAAGAGGAATTTTGGAAGTAACTTTGGAAAAAAATCAATATATAATGATGTATGGTGAAATACAATTTACTACCGAATGAAATGATAAAAATTCATTAATAGTCAAATTTTAAGAACGAAATTCTAAAATGACCTAATTTATCCATAATTCAATATTATAATTTTCTTTTCAGCCATTACTTTTTTGTACTATCATTCCAACTATTTTCAATTCAATCCGTATGGGTAACTTTTTGTACAATTGTTTTATTAATTGTCTTCAATAATTCTACATCACCTAAAAAACACATTTTATAGTTTGATCTGTATGTGTGTGTATGAACACTACATTACCATATCTTTTCCAAACGTCCGCAAAAAAATATTCTCATGCATTGATCATCGCTGCCTATTAACCAGTCGTGATAAAAATGTGTTGAAAGTTCCTTAGTAACCGCCAATTATGATGGTATAGTTTCCATAGCAACGTTGGCAACGCATGAATTGTTGTTTGATATATTTTGACAATGCTTTCTACAGAAGAACTACTAAAAGAAAATGTTGAGGGCCATTCAAGATCATTTTAAGTCAAATCAATTTGGATTTTATTTGAAATGTTTCAATCGTAAATGTCAAAATTACTCATTCACTAATTTTTATTTATTAGTGCCAGAAAAATGCGTTCCATCAGTGAAAGTTCTGAACACACAATATGTTACATTAACCGCGTGTGAATAGAACGAATGTGTTTTATACGTGTTCAGAATACCCTGCCGGAACAAATTTATCATGGGGAAGGGGAGCGTCGTCGAGAATTGAATATTGGCTGGCGCATTCGTCAAAATTTATATAAACTGGCGTATGCGCCAAAAAACAAATATTTCTACAAACACAAAAGTTCGCCTTTAAACAAATACTGCTGTCTTTATTGAAGATGTCATCAAATACACCTGTAGTGAAAGTTAATCGCTTTCAACACTGATGTTGAAAATTAGTTACTTTCAATTAACCCTAATGTTAAACATAGAGAATTAATATTTTTCATTTTTATTATATTATTATTGTAGCACATTAATTTGAGAAAATTATTATCACATTTGCTGTGAAGTGGCCGTGTTAGGTAACGCCGAAGGACCTTAGTTACCAAATATTGAAAGTTGAGTAAAATGACGCTTTTTAGAAAAGTTACGACAGGCTTTTTGGCAACTTATAACATTATACAGAGGTTGCTATGTATTTGAAAACAAGCAAATGGATATTATCGTAACATTATGCTATGTACCATGCGATCCTAAACTTTGTCATTGTGATTTCATTGTGAATTCCTATTTTTTATTATTTTGGCGGTCTTTTAATAGTGTTCGTAGACAAAACATTGTATGATGTTGTCGTGTCGTGTCTGTTGTTGCTCGCTTGGTGATTCATGGGCGAGTTGCATATAAATGGTTCTAAATTGAATTGTTTATTTGTGTTTTCATCTTAAAATCCGAATAATTGTCTTTTGGAATCGAAATCAATGATGTTGTTGAACTGAATTTTCTCTTGTGAAAAATGTCCGTACGAATGACGATTTTCCACAAAATCGTAGAATTCTTGTTTGTGAGTATTTTTGCCCAGGGAAATATAAATGTTTGTGAAATACCCTTTTGATGAGATGGTTTGAGGTGGCTAATTGGCACGGAGTTTTGGATACTGTATTTTCATTTTCACTGTTACATAATTCAATAATTTATAGGTTATGTTTCTGTCATTTCCATTTTTATTTATAATTTGGATTTTCCTGTGAGTTTGTTGGAAATAACTTTTAAACACTTGTTTCTACTCCTATATTAGTAAACATTGTTATACGTACAGTTCACTCTATAATGAAATCCACTCTTATGCATAACTATGCGAAAAGAATAGAAACGCACAAGCGTAAGTTATGATGCCCATTATACAATCAAGTCAGCCTTGAACCACTCATAACGTGACATTTATGTGTTTTTCGTTTTGAATATTTGACAGTAACATTGTATTATTTGATTAAAGTTCAAATCCATACTTCATAAATAATAAACCGATCTTTAATTAATTAGTATTCTTTGCATGTCTAAGAAAATTAGCAACTCCGATATTGAATTAAGTGCAGCGTCACCGGAAATTGTTCTTGAAAAGTTGATCGAAACATTTTAACCCTACTCGCTCTGGGGAATATACTTGATGTTAAAAACTACGTTGAATATAAGGCACGATCTTGATATTGAAAATTATAAAAAGGTTATCTGAAGAGACAGTCCGACGGCTACAAGTGGAAAAAATCAATAATTCTTACGGCGGAAGAAATTGAAAAATATTTGCAATAAGCTCCGGATCGGAAATTCCTCTGTATGAAGGTAGCCCTGATTATTGGAATAGCTGGGGCTTGTAGAAAACAAGAACTCAAAAATATAAAAACAATCGATATAGAAGATTCCAATGAGAAAACTATTTTCTACAATAACTGCAAGAAATATTATATGGAAATGAGAAACGCTGTCAAGGGGACCAGTATTAGTGAATTTTTCCTAAATTATGAAAATGGAAAACTAACAAGACAAGTAGTGGGAAAAAATGAGATACGTATACAAATCCACTGCGAACAAAACAACAACTTCTGAAAGAATATTGCAATTCATCGACCATCCACGTCGACTATAAATAATGATATTGAGATTTCGTCAAATATCTCAGCAATGAATAATTCATCGAAAAAATCAAATACATTGCAGAAAAAACTGTTAACTACAAATCTCAAATTCATCATTTATAATAAATGATATACAGGGTGTAATTCAAATGATGTCATTAATTCCAGGTGGTGATTCCTTGTCATATTTTAGGAAAAAAAATTCATATAAACGTATGTCCTAACTTGCTTTGTTTTCAAGTGACGGAGTGTCAAAGTTTTATTAAAAAATCGGTTATTTATTAATTACTCAAAAGTCTTTTCGCCGATTTTCTTGAAAACTGGTGTGTATATTTGTATATTGGCAGTTACAAGGGGCTTGTTTTCGTGAGGTTAGATCTCAAAGTATAAATAGCGAAGTGTCACCTGATTGATAAATATGGTAAAAATCATTGTACGCCACTGTTTTTCTCTAAGTTTAAAATTTTTATCAAATTAAACATTTAAAAATACAACTCTCTTATAATGCTGTGAATTTGAAATAGCAACATTTTATCAATCGATAGATTTCCTTAATTAATTTATTTCTACCTGAATTCTTTTATTGGTTTCGTCGTTGATGGACTGGTTGATTGTTGTGTTCCTGAGCCCATTATTATCAACTGTTTCTATCAAATCTTAACAATACATTTGTGCATAAAATTAAATAGAATTTCAAGGAAGTACGCCAATGACTTTGATTTGGAATTCACAGCATTATAAGGAAGCTGTATTTTAAATTATTTTTTCTACAAAAAATATGAAACTTAGGAAAAATAGTGGCGTACAATGATTTTTACTATAAATAGTAATAATAAGAATAATCATTCATAAACCACTTTGGCACAATAGGGTACATACGGTAGGTCAGGTATATAGATATATAAAAAAGTTTAAAATAACAATATAAATACAACGTAGAGATGAAAAACACCAGTCACAATAATCTAATAAAAATTCAACGTCACAGCTTTCCATACAGAATTATGAAATAAGTACACAAAATCTAACAAATATTTAGAAAGTATCATTTAGATACTCTTGCAGAGTATAATAGCACCTGTCAATCAATAAACATTTTTAAGTTTATTACAAAAAATGTAGTCACTTTGAGAATTTATCATCTCATTCGGAAATTTGTTGTAGAGAGACAAAGCATTGTAAGCAGGGGAGTTTTTGTATTCAGTAGTTTTATGACTTGGCATCCGCAGCTGTCCTCCGAATCTTGTACTATAAGAATGTGTTGATGCAATTGTTCCGAAGGACTCAAGGTTGGTTCTAGCAAATTTAACACATTTGCAAGTATCTCTATAGTCCATATCGAAGATGAGTCTTAAAATACGCTTTTGGTCCACAAACACTCTATTTAAATCTGTACCGCACCCCCATGCCATTATGAGTGATATATGTGAAAATGCCATGGCAAAATAAATGTTTAATAAACTTTCTTGTGTTACACAGGATTTTATTTGTTTTATTGCAAAGAATGCTGAATTGAGTTTATTGCAAACACTATTGATGTGCTGATCAAAATTTAGACGTTCGTCTAACAGAGTTCCCAAGAATTTTACCTCTTGCGACATAACTATTTCCTCACTGAAGACCATTTCAATTATCAAATTTCAAATATCAATCAGGTAACCATCTGCCACTTATAATTTGAAATATTATTCCATGAAAAGAAACCCCTTGTTACTGCTAATAACCACACCAGGTTTCATCAAAATCGTCAAAAAGACTTTTGAGTAATTGATGAAATGCCGATTTTCAAATGAAACTTTGACACCACGTATCTCGGAAACGAAGCAAGTTAGGATACACGTTTATACGAAATTTTCAAGGAATCACTACCTGAAATTAATGACATCATTCAAATTACACCCTGTATAGTATAAATTTATATTTTCATAGATTTAGTTTCTTGTTGATGAAAATTAAACCATAAACCACGTTAGTTACCTTCGTCTTTTATCACGTATGGCTTAAACAAACGCACCACCTGGTATATAAGAATCGTAGAAAAAGTATTATACGTATTGCGTGTTGTAAAGTAATTACGTACTTATGTAATTATCGCAGTCACCGCTACGAGACTCGAGCGTAATTAGCTTTTTAGAGCATTTAATACGTCCTATACTATTTCTAAAATTTATCTTACGGCCACTTTGGATGTTATTTCGTGTCCGTTGTCAATAACTATATGGCAACCTATCAGTAATTTTTTTATCAACACATTTTTTGCTTTCAATAATAACAAAATCTATTGCTATACAAAGAGTTTTTAAAAATTTGAAATTTACAATCATGAATAGTTTAGTTCAATTTACTTTTGGATGAAGAAAACAGAATTCTTTGGGAGTATCTGTTAGATTTAATTCAATACCCGTCGTGGTCTTAGCCAGGGGAGTAGTTGTTTTCTGTCAGGTACGTGCCTTAATAAGCCTACTTAGTAGGTGTATATGGGAGTAAAGGGTTCATCATCGGTCGGCAACGACTGTTCGTTATTACTTTTGGATATTTACTTTCCATTAGTATGCTACTGAACAATTTACTGGATGATCCCTCAATAATAAATGTATTCAACTTGCTCAAGTTTTGTCTGTTTTCTTTTCAATATTTATGAAAATTTTATGTTTATTTGACTCGACAAGCTACAAATCATTATAATACGCACGTTAGTGAATTAACAATAAATCTTTATCTAATTATCCATCTGATTGATACTTCTGCAACACTCATTATAAGAGTATCTTTCGACTGAACCATCGATTTTTACCTGCAAGTTACCGAAAACCAGTTGATCGCCCTTTTGAGAATTCCACCCTAATCTATTTCCATTAAACGTGTAGGAACGTCGGCAAACCAATTATTCCACGTGGAAGACACAAATCGTTCACACATCATAGATGAAACTGGAGCATATTTGTGCAAATATATTTACACCTTATCGAACAGAAAATCGATATTTTGTTCGAGAACTGAAACGAGTTGGACGAGATGAATTTTTTCATTTTGATAACCGATTACGAAAGTAGTAGACCGGGGGATAGTGACAGATTTTGGGACACGATTTTACTCAGTATGCCATTTGGAGGGCAGTACTGTCCGTATATCCTCGTGATAATAATGCATGAATCAAAGAGTCGTCGTAGGTTCTTCATATTGGAAAATAATAATAATATTTTCGAAAAATTATGTGTTTCGGTACGATTCCAATCAGGTGGCTATGTGTTTTGTAATAAAGGAATAGACGTAAAATACTCGAAACACCATTGGCATACCATCAAGATGGGCGGAGAATTCCTTTTTCCAAATACAATTTCACGTGTCCATACCAGCCATTCGGACCCAACCTAACGGCCTGCCAATCGTTTTTCGAGTATTTTAGTTTTATTATTTCATCACGAAACACATAGCAGTCTGATTAAAATCGTACCCTAATAATAATAATAATTAAAATTATTATTATTATATTTTAATATGAAGAACCTACGACGACTCTTTGATTCATGCATTATTATCATGAGAATATACGGACAATACTGTCGTACAAAAGGCATACTGAGTAAAATCGTGTCCCAAAATCTGCCACTATCCCTCGGTCTATAGGTGGAATGGAAATATGAAAATATATGAAATAAGTACTGAAATATTGAAACTGATAATATATCTTACTGATGTGATCAGTGTGGATAATATAATAATAATAACACTCCCTCATAAACAGTACCTGAAGGCATTGCCTGTGCGTATACCTGCCGGCTATTTCTATTATTTGCTGTAGCTGTAGGGAATCTCGATAAAACCTACAAAACCACCCCTGGTGGTCGGTGCGCATGCATTCCAAACAAACATCACACTCCAGCAAATCCCCAGCAAAACCACACTCATTCTCTTCACACGCAAAAGGATTCAGGGGGACTTGAAGTCACCCTCTGGCGGAACACTACACGTTCTTAGATAAGAAACTAACCTGGAACACGCATCTACAACATGTACTAAACAAAAGCAAAGCATCGTTCATGATGTGCAGAAGAGCTTTTGGAAAAACATGGGGACTCAAACCGAAAGTCATGCACTGGCTTTACACTGCGATCATAAGACCCAGAATGACATGTGGCTCACTTTTCTGGTGGCCCAAGTTATAACAGAAATATTCGAAAACCAACCTTGGGAAAATACAAAGGCTCGCCTGTCTGTGTATCACGAATAATATGAATAGCACTCCAACCGCTGCTATGGAAATTATCCTAAACCTCCCACCTTTAGACGTCACAGTCATGGGGAAGGAGAGGATGAGTGCATATAGAATTAAACAAACAGGTAATTGGATAACCCAACCACAAACTGGGCACACCAAAATCATCCATGAAGTCAACATTACCGAACTGGATATGATATCAGACTACATGCTGCCACAATACTCCTACGAAAAACCATTCAAGATGCAGCTTAAGTGTAATGAATGGGACTCGGGAGTAGAATCACTATCATCTGGAAACATTATCTGGTACAAAGTTGGTTGAAATATAGATGTTGGAACAGGAATATATAGAATGAGGCCAGAAAGGAACGTAATAGTCTCTCTTGGCAACAACGCCACAGTATTCCAGCAGAGACACATGCCATAAGGACATGCTTCAGATGAATCTATACCGAGGGTATGAAATAAAACACATCTACATTTTATCTGACATCCAGAGCTCTATAAAAGCTTTGAATACAGATAAAGTCAAAACAAGTCTGGGAATGCCTTCAAAGCCTCAATGAACTGTCAAAACACAACAAGTTTGCACTTGTGTGGGTGCTCGGACATGGGGAATTGAAGGCAATGAGAAAGCAGACCAACAAGCATCTGAATAACCATTCACAGGCCCTGAACCAGCGTTTGGAATCTGCAAAACTCTATACGGAAACCTAATCAATGAGTGGAAGAAATCAAAACACCAAACATATTGGGATCAAATCGAAGGGCATCGACACAGCACAGCCATGGTGAGGCACCTAAGCCAAACATTGACGGCTGACACCCTCAACCTCGACAGAACTAAGATACGCACGGTCAACGGATTACTAACCGGACACTGTGGCCTTAGAAAACACCTGCATGAATCAATAGAGAAACCGCGGACTGAAGACTCTGTGGTGACGAGGAGGAAACAGCCTCTCACATCATCTTCGAATTTTCAGACAAATCAACCTAGAAACAGGCATGAATCCGAAACACCTAGTAAACAGACTACTAAACCTGGTGGAGAACACAGGCCTATCCAACTAGGAACCACTGATGACAAAACAAAACAAGATACCCCAGCTGGTCTCGGTGTTAAGGAAAACCTCAAAGGCAAACCCGGTATCTTACTCGTCAATCTTTAACCAACCAACCAACCAACAATTGGTATTGTAATTCATCGAGAATTTTTCCATGCGGTTCTGATCAGACTCAGTCTCAGGTAAATTAGATTTTGTTTATAATTGAGCAAGAACTAATAATGTTGCTATCGAGATGGAATATAAAACCATGAAAGGTGATCACGAGTTCTGGATAAATATATTCATTCATAACGGACCAATATTTGCAATACATTGGTCGATATTTCAATTCTGCCCTTACTTATATAGGGTGTTTCTTAAGTACGTGTAGAAATTTCAGGAGCGTGTTGGTGACCTCGAAATAAGAAAAAAAGTTCCAATAAACACATGTCCGCAAGTTATTCGTTTCTAAGATACAGAGTGTCAAAGTTTAATTCTTATATTTGTTTTTTGTGAATAAATTCCAAAATATTTTTGATATTCGGGTAAAGTTTGGTATCTGGTATGATTTTTCAATGTCCTAATCAAATATTATGTTAATTATGAAAAAACTAATTTCTCATTGAATTTATTTTAAAGGACCCCGCAAACTCCTTATGGAATTTGGGTCCCGGTGGATTTTTTTTAATTTTTGGTATGATGTAGTCCATGTTATTCTTAACCAATGTTACCATTGCGCCAACCCAAAAAAATGAGCAGTTTTGCAGCTAGGGGGCGTTGAAATCACCCCTTGCGCAGATTAGACTATTTATTTTTGAGCCCAGTAACAATATTTTCACTTGTTTCATGATTGCTAATGTTGCACAATATTGTGCTGTTTTATAATAAAAACGTCTTACCCCCTCCCCCTTTTCCCCCAACTCCTATTACGGAACGCAAAAAAAATATTTCTCGAGTTCCTTCAAATGTATCGTCGAATGTTTAAATATGCCTAGATAAGGAAAATAGCAATTTTTTATGATTATCCCCCCACCCCCCAAATGACACAAAATGAAAAAAAATCTGTGGATTTTTCTGAATTTTTGACATGATGCAGTTCAAGTTATTTTGAATAGAAATAAATCGGGTGACAAACCCCAAAAATGAACAGTTTTGATGCTACGGGGCGTTGAAATCATACCTTGCTCAGAATAGACTATTCATTATTATAGGCGGAAACAATATCTCTACGTATTTTTGTTTTATTTTATGCCGAACAATTGTGTAAACTTTCATAAATTGAAAATCTAAAACCTCCCCCTTACCCCCAACCCCTATTTCAAAACACGAAAAAAATAATTCAGGCACCACCTCAAATTTAAATTGTGGATGTCTAATTTTTATTTATTTTCAAGATATTCGCCCAATTGATTGATATTCAAAAATCATGAACTACGCCCTACTAAGAAGTCAGCAAACTCCATCAATATTTTTCTGAAGGGATGGAAAGGTGATATTAAACAACTGTACGATTTCCTCAATTTGAGCTGATTAAAACATTTATTTTGATAAAGCATTTACAAGTAGTCGGGAATACATTTTTTCGTGTTTTAAATTAAGGGTAGGGGGTAAGGGGGAGGTTTTAGATTTTCATTTCATGAAAAATTACAGAATTGATCAGCCAAATCTAAACTAAAATACGTAGAGCTATTATTTCCGCCTATAAAAATGAATAGTCCATTCTGAGCAAGGTATGATTTCAACGCCCCCTAGCATCAAAACTATTCATTTTTGAAGTTTGTCACCCAATTTATTTCTATTCAAAATAACTTGAACACTGCATCATTTCAAAAGTTCAAAAAAAAACCACCGAAATTTTTTCGTTTTGTGTCATTTGGGGGGACGATACATTTGAAGGCACTCGAGAAATATTTTTTTGCGTTCCATAATAGGAGTTGGGGGGAAAAGGGGCGGGGGTAAGAATTTTTTTATAAAACAGTACAATATTGTGCAACATTAGCAACAATGAAAAAAGTGAAAATATTGTTACCGGGTTCAAAAATAAATAGTCTAATCTGCGCAAGGGGTGATTTCAACGCCCCCTAGCAGCAAAACTGTTAATTTTTTAGGGTTGGCGCAATGGTAACATTGGTTGAGAATTACATGGACTACATCATACCAAAAATATAAAAAAATCCACTGGGACCCAAATTCCATAAGGAGTTTGCGGGGTCCTTTAAAAATCTTGTAATTCAAAATCACTTGCAACGATTATTTCAAATCTCAATAACTCGAAAACGGTTGCTCACAGTGACCTCTACCAATTATATACTTTTTACACAAATTGAATAATAAATATTCCCAGATACCAAACTTTACCCAAATATCAAAATTATTTTGAAATTATTCACAAAAAATAAAAATAAGAATTCAGAAACGAATAACTTGCGGACATATCTTTATAGGAACTTTTCTTCTCATTTTGATATCAGCAATACGCTCCTGAATTTTCTACACGTACTTAAGAATCACTCTGTATAAGTTCTTCATTAAACTTTTGAAATCGTTTACTATCTTAACCACTTCAATATGAAACATTTCCGAATATGTCATTCACTGTACCTACCTAGTTTTTTACTATTCTCATTATGTGTTTATGAAAAGTAATTTTTATGAACAAAATTCTGTAATTTTATAAGTGGCGTTCTTTATCTATATTTGTTTTTACTTTTCAACCAGAGCTGTTTAATATTCTTAAATATTTAACGTATCGACGGTTATTGAAACTTTCGTTATATTATATTTTCAAAATTTTTATAATATGCCTGTATCCTTTGAAATATTTACACACTATACAAATAAATGAAAGATGAAAGTATACCCATCGACAAGTTCTTTATTGATCTTTTTTTTATATGAATTATTGTTACCATAACTTTCAAAATGTTTATATATTGTATACCGTTCCTTTTTTAAGCTTTGATATATATTCTGTTTTCTATGTCCTTCAAAATGTGTGAACATTCGAACTACTATCACAAAAATACTTAATTTTTCAAGGAAAATTGACTGTTTTTAACTTTCACAAATAATGAATATCGGTGTACTCTCTCACAGTACAAGAAACGTAATTTTTTTTAATAATAAAGTACGTCACTAAGTATGGATACATCACACCAATGTTCAGATGAGTGATCCTCTTGTTAACTACTTGAAAAAGTTCAAAAAAGGTTAGACTATTGTTGATTTAGGTTTAATCTGCAACTTTGATTACAACCGTTCTGTACTCGTAAAATACAATTATGGTGAATCCGCAAATGAAATAAATAATGGTAGATATTTTACTCGTGAACTGGTTCCATATTTTACTCGTGAACTGGTTCCATACTTTTTTACTTTCCCTCGTATATGAAAGGTGATTGTGAAGGACAAGTTTGGATGATGCATTTTAAGTTTACAGCGCTGAAGCGATGCAAAAGGTTTCATAAAGAAAACAATTTTCAGAGAATGGAAGAATTTACTCAATTGTATTCAGAAAGCTATATCTCTCTGTATATTCCACAGTTACAAAGTACTCACTTCGTCAACCCGCCTCTGAATGTCGAAGCTTCGCTTCACTTATGACTGATACCATAATAATTAAATTTTCGCCCACCCCATGAGGTAAATTTACCACGTTAATTGTGTTACTGGGGAGAACCTTAACAAGCAAACTGTAATTGTTTTATCTAGTAATTAAATTCGAATCTAATAATTGCGGACATACGTTGAGAAAATCATTAGTAGGGCCCTCCAGCACAAAGATAAATTTCCATCTGGGATGAAACGAACTTTTTTTTGATATGTAAATGTATACGTACTATTGTGAGAATTTGGAAACTGAATACTCGCCAATGCTCAGCCTTTGTGGCGAAGAGCAATGAAGTGAAGTTGATGAAATACAGTGCAACAAAGTTGTGACGACCTTCTGGAGTGAGTGATATATTCGTAGTCTCATCCGCAGAACTACGTTTTGTGCATGGTGAAGCATCAATCCTTTCACAAAAGACGGTGGAAATTTTCACTCATAATCTCCCAAGTGCTTGAATGGACCTATCCATGAGATATGAGAAAACACTGTAATGAGAAAGTATATACGTTAATATCACTCTGGATTTTTTTAATTTTTTTTTTCTGACCGCTAGTTTCTCTATAATCAGAAGAAAAGTGATTCGTGACTTCACGTTCATCAAAACTAGACTTGGAAACGATGTAAAAGTTTTGCAGCATGGAATTCCAAATCTTCATTCGAATATAATGTGTCGTATGACAGTTGTCATTTGATACCAGATGGGTTCGTTCGTCTGTTTCACGGTGCAAACCAATAAGAATCGTTTGTCTCTGTTTAACTCGTTCGCCAACATTAAAATTGGATACAAGTAAAGCAGTTCCATTAAATATCTATCCTGCACATGAACAGGCCCTAAGTGATTTCTCATTTGAGGTTAATGCGGTTTTCAAAGTTTTGGAAGTTTTTGTTGTTTGTATTCTACTTTTTTTTTTGTTCCCGTATCCGTATCCCTGCAATTACTGTGAATATGTCGAAGTACCCGGTTGTCTGAACACCATTGAAAATTCTAATAAACAATTTTTGTATGCACCGAAAGATGAAGCGCATTGTAAAATGTGTTTCGAAGCAGTGAATAAACCCTGTGTAAAAAGCGGAAATATATGTTATTATGAAGAAAATTTCCAAGTGGGTACTTTACGTCACCTTTGTTATTATTGTATTCAAAGCAGAGTTCAAAGAAAGATTTAAAATTTTAGTGATTGCAAAAAAACCTTGAACTTTCAAAATATTTTAAGTATCAGTAAAGATTTATAAAAATATACTTGAAGAACCAAATTCAAAAAGATGAAAGTCACAAAGAAATCCGAGACATTGCTTCATCTAATTTGATTTCACCCGTTGAATAATGAGCACGTTATTACGATTTGCGGTATTGCCAATGCTCGTTTTTCATCAAAAGGAAGGTCCGTTCAGAAAATTTGAAAACTATAAATACAATAAAAATAGGTAACATGTGGATTTTTTTCTCTGAGTTGAGCAAGTGACAAATTTTTTATTATTTCACAATGCCTTATATCAAGCTAGAAGCTATATTTTTAGGGAGAACGGTATTGCCTGTTTCGGAACGTGGATTATGGTGGAGGGTGTTCCCGATGAACGTGACGTCAGCGGCACACTTTCAAGTGTGATATTTTTTTTATAAAAAAATAGGAAAGCGGAAAGCGCCTTGCTAGATAAAACATAAACGCGCTTAACAAATTTACTAGATGGTTCAAATTACATACCACTGAACCGCTTCAAATAAATCCATCGGAAAATAAAGCGCTTCATTTATCTGTAGTGACTGGAAGACCTGTCAGCAGTCTATAACGTGAAGTGTAGACGCACCCGTATTGACAGTTCAACCACTAACCAGTCAGGCTCAATCACAAAATATCCCCACCTAGAATTGCACTGCCATGGTGACGATTGGGATGATATTTTGCTGGAGCCAAACACGGTATGGCGATAGTTGTCTGGATTATTTTGTAGGAAACTGCAGAAGGCGGGATATTTGTATGAAATTCTGAGCGGAAAATTCAAATCAATTCTTCGTAGTATTCCATTAGATTTTGTTTCTACGATGGAAAGAAAAACAATGCTTTTGTACCAAAAGCTTTATTGAAAAATTGCAATACAATCAATAATGGAAAACTTATTAGTTATTCATAAATCAACATATTACAATCCAAGACCATTTATAATGGTGCAAACGTTGTGAGCAATCTTCACCAAATAGGTATTGGATTAATATTTGCTTGGCATCACTAAATCTTTAAATCAGTACAGTTAAAAAAACTCATATTAAGTACACTGGAAGAAAGAAAAATCTGATCTGATCATGTGATGGTACAGTCGGTTTTCTAGTAGTATTTTTGTTAGAAAAAAATGCTCTATTTATTGGCCTAGTAAGATGTGGTATTTTAGTTTTTCGGTAAGAAACAACATTGGAGTTAACATTTTTTGCAATAAATCTTTCTTTTCAACACATGTTTTTATTGAATTTTTTTTTCTTTATATTGTTTTGGTATAAAATGGAATGAGGGTTACATGTTCTAACCCTTCAAACGATTTATTGATAGATTTATTTGTAGAATATGCCCACACAATGCCATTTCTTTAACTCCTCAGCAATTTTAAGAAAAAAACAAAAACAATAATTTTTTGGAAACGTGTAACTTTTCAAGGTCATGCCTAAAAACTTTCGCAACTATTTGGAAACACCCTGTATAATCTGATTGAAGTCACGAGAGGGTTGCTCAGAGGATAAACACCCATAAGCGTTATGTAGGGGACAGACTACAACAAGCAATAGGAAGAGTTGGAAAACAACCCAATTATGAGATTGTCAACAGATGGCGTACCTCGCAGATATAGCTTTGATAAACTTTTAAGACAATTATAATGGACAGTGATGCGTGGAAGTAAGGACATCCCATCAACGCGAAAATCGATGTCTACAGGTTGTGACATTAGTCAGATAATGGTCAAGTCCCGACTATACAGTAATTCTGAGAACAATCACATGGTTTTGAGACAAAACATTCATACATTTGATTTTTTTTTAAAACTGCATTTAGGGTGCGTTGAACGCACTTCAACCAACTAACGATTAAATATATTAAAAATATTGCATCAAGTTTTTCCGCTTAGTTGAGATTTACCTACAGCGGATTGAAATTTCTAATACCACTAAAAAGTCACTTTTTTCAAATGATACTTATATTCTAGACAGGCATTTCTTAGATTCATACTTCCACGACGAATCAATTGATGGTTTCGAATCGATAATCGGATAGATAATCCTGATACACTAATTATTTGTTCAAAAATCATGAGTAATTTGAGGTAATTCGCTTATTAAGTATGCTGTGGATACAAAATTGAACGAAACCGGATTCATAACTTCAATTTTACGATCAAAAAAAAAGTTTACATTATTGTGTAAATTACTAAATCATCACACTAAACAAATATTTAAAGTAAATGATCAGTGATGAAATTGAAAACAAAAAAGAAAGCATCGCGGCAACTACAAAACGCAGCTTTCATAATTGTAATACAACCAACCTGAATACAACTCTCCAACGTCTGGACTGTCTGGTCAGGTTGATGTTCTGACGACCAATAGCGTTGCGAGAATTGGTGATCACGAGATGGACACGCGGCAAGCATGCATTGATCATTGCTTACATCGTACGTATTTGAAATGTGAATACACTAACGTGATCTTTAGGTCAATACAATTTTCAACAAATATACGAGGATGTATTGATATCTAGTTAGCCTACACCAGTTCCCTGCATAAACAAAATATTGCGCGTTACCATAGCAACGAACAATAACTTATTAGAAGTGTCAGTGTAAAGTTTGACTTCAAAAAAATAAACCACAGTTCCGCAATAAATTAAAAGAAAAAATATGTCCACCGAAATTGTGAAAATCGAAAAATTGGAGTATCTAGCCATCATCAAGTACCTGTATTTAAAAGGGTTAAGAGGTAAGCAGATTTACCTACCCTTTGCACTGATGAGAGGCAACAACCTCGAAACTAGTCTGCAGGTGGTCACCCTGTCCACATCAAAACGTAATTCTGCTGTTTGGTCACAAAGGGCTCTTGCAATTGCGTCCTCTGATATTTTGAGGAACGTTGCACAAGTATCTGTTAGATTTAATTCAATACCCGTCGTGGTCTTAGCCAGTGGAGTGGTTGTTTTCTGTCAGGTGCTTGCCTTAATCAGCCTACTTAGTAGTTGTAAATGGGAGTAAAGGGTTCATCATCGGTCGGCAACGACTGTTCGTTATTAAACGATCTCCCAAAGAATTCTGTTTTCTTCAGATTTACGAAGATATGCTTAATACCCTTGGTGATCAATGTCCTGCGTATGCGACCGTGAAAGGTTGGACTGCAAGCTTCAAAAGAAGTAAATTTTCCATTGAAGATGATGACCGATCGGGAAGGCCAGTTTCTGTGTCAGTCCCCGAAAATATCGATGCAGTTCATGACATGATTTTAACAGACCGTCGAATTGGGCTAAAACGGATATCTGAAGCACTGAATATTTCATACGAACGCGTTCATCATATAGTTCACGTCAATTTGGACATGAGAAAAATTGCTGCAAAATGGTTCCCCAAATGTTTGAATGTTGACCAAAAGCGGGCAAGGGTAGTAGCATCGCGTTCGATCTGTGCTCGATTTGAAAACGATTTAAACCGAATTGTTACTATGGATGAGACTTGTGTACATTTCTACGATCCAGAAACAAAGCAACAATCGATTGAATGGCGACACTCCGATTCTCCAAGACCTAAGAAGTTTCGTGTCCAAAAATCTGCTGGAAAAGTTCTTGCTTCAGTTTTTTGGGATTGCCATGGAGTAACCATGATTGATTTTTTTGATAATGGTAGAACAATATCTGGAGATTACAAAGGTGTTTTGTTTTTGCAGGACAACGCCCCTGCACACAAATCTCATGTTGAAATGCAAAAAATTTGTGATTTAGGGTTTGAATTACTATAACACCCCCCTTATTCACCAGATTTGGCTCCGTCCGACTATTACCTCTTTCCTCAACAGAAAAAAGTTTAAATGGTCGTAAATTTTCTTCCAACGAGGAGGTAATAAAAGCTGTGGAGGTCTGGTTTGCAGAGCAAGAAGAAACATTTTTTTTTAAAGGTCTAGAGACGTTGCAGGTTCGCTGTAATAAATGTATCCAATTAAGAGGAGAATATGTTGAGTAATAAAATATTTTAATGCAATGAAAGAGTTGTATTTCGTGTAGTTAAATGTATTACAATCGCAAAGCGCTTTCGGCTGTTACGCCATCATCAGTGCTATACCTGCAAGTAAGTAATAATGGAGATAAAGAATAAGAAAGTTTAGAAATTTTGAATAACAGTCTTATAAAAAGTCGACATAACCATCGTTAACATTGGTTTGAACGGACATACATACATGTTAAAATTAATTACTTAATATATACCCATTAGGGGTTTTTGTTTAAAGTTTTCCTCAGATTTACATTTTTTTAAGAAAAATGCAAATGCTTGTGCTGTGCTATCAGCCACGAGGTGCGGCTGGAAAGAACAAAGATTTTTTTTTATATTTTGACATGTGATAGAATTGAAAACTGACAGATGATGTGTGGTGACATTGACATAAGGTCTCTGTCCAATGAGAGTTGAAGGTGAATTTATGTCATATGACAACGTTTTGTGACTACAGAACGTGAGAGTTTGCATAGTGAGCAAAGAACAATAAATTTAGAAATTATTCAATAAATGAATACTATTTTAATCTCCTATGTAAAGGAATGTATGATCTGTTTAATTGAACTTGTGTGTTTAAACATATTTTGACATTGAAATTTTGTTTGGTTCTATAGTAGGATAAGAATTTTTCAATATATCCTCGTATATACAAGAGATGAAAAAGTGTACATGCTATTAATTTATGGAGATTGCAAAAAGAATTAGAGAAACCCAGCAATTTTGTAGGCGGCTGAAAGGTATTCCATCTATGTTTTCAATATGTCCCCTTTGTGGATAAACAACAACCAAGACTAAGACGAGAAACTTTCAACCATGAAACTTTTATCATTGTTGAGGTGACAGAAATCAATGATTCAGCATATGTAGAAGATTAGTTTATTGCGATTGGATAATAACGCTAATCCCGATTCTGTTTCTTCAAGATTCACGAATAATGGAATGTTTAACAAAAAACTGCAGATATTGGACTCATCAAAATCAGCTTTTAATGAAGGAGGGTAATTTTCAGGAAAGATTCGATGTAAACGTATGTATTGGTGTTATCGGAAGTAAAATATTTGGGACAAATTTATTCCAAGGACAGTTCACTGCGGTAAAGTATTAAGAATTCCTTCAGTTGTATTGAAGAATTGTTAATGTACTTATCACTTGCTGTTTCTGAAGTGATGTATTTTCAACAAGATGGGGCTCCGTGTCATCACGTCGTCAAAGTCATGAACCATTTAATGAACCGGTTTCTCGAGCAAGTTATTGCAACGAATGGTCCTATACGTTGGCCTACCCGATCGCCTGATCTCACCATTTTGGACATTTTTCGGTGGAGTTATGTGAAAAAATAAGTGATTTATACACCACCTCAAACATTTGACATGTTACAAAATCCCAGTTTTTGCTACAATAACTCCCGATATTGAAAGAGCCAGAAAATGTCAGGAAGTTGGCGGAATGCACTTCGGACATTTAAGTCACTCCAACTAATCCTGGTAGAATGAGTGTTTTTTCTTTATTGAATGCATTGTACTTCTGTTTTTGAATTCAGTTTCATTCAGTTTTCTTTCCAGAGGCATACTTGATGAGTGATATAGTCCATTTTTCAAAATACTTTCCAACAAATAATTAGTGTATAGTATTGTGATCTATACGATCTTCGATTCGAAACCATTAGTGGATTCGTCGTGAAAATTAGAATCTTAGAAATGCCTGTCTGAAAGATACTGTTATTTGAAAAAAAAAAACTTTTCGGCAACCATCCGGGAAGTATTCACTTCCCGTACACTTTTTCTTTGGGAAAGTAGCACTTCCCGGTCTAGTCCGGGAAGTACGTACTTCCCGGACTAGACCGGGAAGTGCTACTTTCCCAAAGAAAAAGTGTCCGGGAAGTGAATACTTCCCCGATGGTACTTCACGGACTAGGCCGGAAAGTGCTCGAATTTTAATATCAATATTAATATAAATAAGAATTAGAATGTTTCTATTGGTATTTATCATCTGTTCGAATTTCAATATATAATACAAATAAGAACTAAACTGTTCGAAAGCCAGGGTAGTTTAATCTTGATCAAAATTCATTTTTTCGTTCCCCCCTGTACACCGTTTGGAAATTTAGAATTTTGATAACTGGAATACAAGTATTCCGTAATGCACCAATTTTTATGAACAATAAAATTTTCGGACAAATCGATAATAAAATAGATTCCGTATGCTGCAAATTTTAGAAACTCACTGTATATAGTCATGACCACCTTTTGATAGGCAACCTATTTTAGGCGTATTCGTCTATTTATGTAACTTCATGAAAAGTATGTTCCATCCGTCATCCGGTCAACAGATGGGTGAAGGTCGACCTCTATTCTTCTCTTAGACTAAATACGTCTCATTGATTTGTTATTCTACATGATTGCCGAAAAAATAGTGTACGCAACACGTTCGAAAACAGACTTCCAGGACTCGCTAACGCTCGTCCTAGAATTTGGTCTAGTCATCCAAAAAAACAGTTTTTTCTGGACTTGTCACGTAAATTACTATTTAGGTGGAAAAAACTGTATATATTATATTTTACTCACAGTTCATGTCCATCACATTGGTTGAAGTGCGTTCAATTTTGTTCTGATAAATCAAGTGTGTAAATTTTTGTCTCAAAACTAAACGATTCCTGGTTCACTAGATGTTCCATGAACATTACCATAACGTTTGGTTTCGTCTGGTCAAAAATAAAAGAATAAAAACACATCTATAAATTTACATATCGCTCCGGGAAAACAAACAGTTCTATTCTTTGTTTTGTATCAGTTTCCCTTCCTTCTGTATAGTCTGAGTTTTGTTTGCTCAAATGTTGAATTCATAGCTTTGTTATGACGACTAAATCGAAGATTATTGTTCAGTGTAGCAGTGCCATGAGTCTACACCGAAAAATGTCTCGATGCAATCCTATTCAGGAAACCAGAGAAGGCAAATGAATGGAAGAATAAAAAGAGAGCTGGAAAACTCTTAACTGATTATACCGGGTGATACAGAAGACGTGCAGCAGCCTATTATTATTTTTAAATTGATAGTAGCTTTGTTACCAATTATGGTCAAATGAGAGAGAGTACTTCGACATGGTCGATTTTAATCATTTCATTACATTAATACTCTCCGCCAAGATTTTACGAACTTTGCTCGTATTCACAAGTAACGGTGCTTATTTCTAACCCAGCAAACATGTTTTACAACTTGCAGTTCAACCGAAAGTAACCTCAACCCTGTATTTTTTCAATTCATCTTATTCGCCTTGAATGTTTCTATACAGCCATGTTTTTTATTTGGCAGTTTTGTAAATCCAGTTGGCTATTAATGACTCGGGTGCGAACATTTCTTGGTGCTCAGTATGGAATCCAAAAATAAGTATTGGTGAGCCGTTATTGCTTTCAGGTTTTCTGGGACCCAAGCGTTTTCTGTTGGTGATTAAATATGCTTTCGAAAAAGAATCAAGATTACTTCACAGGACTGTGAGAATTAAAATAGGAGCTATATTCTTTCGATCCAGGTAATTATAAAGGCATAGTCTATTTATAATTTCTGTCATGGCAACAAAAAGATGCATATCATTTGAAAATGTTGCCGAAGAACACAACACTCAAATTTCGATCCAATTTGTTTAGTATGCTGTGGAAATTAAAATGTTACGGGCTTGGTAATCAATTTGATTTTCAAGTGTTATTCTATGACACTGAGTTTCCTTTGCTGTGCTGGAGTAAATTTAAATTCAATTACAAAATAAAATCCTCCATGATTCACTGTTGCGTTAATAATTAACAGTGCTACTCCTAAGGTGGCGTATGGAGTTAGTAACAAGGCCTATCCAGAACACACGGCTAATTACCATAGCAGTCGATGCCAAAACACCAAGGAAAACAAAATTATAAAATAAGTAAATTTGAAATGTATTCGAAAAACAAAAAGATGGATATGACACCAATATTTGGGTAGTGCAGGAATAGTATATTGTACAATGAGCATGAAATGACATACATTTCCCACGAGTAGGTATATGAAATTTTGTAGTACGAGCGTAGCGAGCGTAGCGATTAAAAATTATTATAAAAATCAAACACTAATCGATTTCATAATAATAATAATAATAATAATCGTCGTTACTAGAGCACATAATAATTTGTTCAAATTAACTGCTATATAGAAAGTATCTGTCAACTATTCAAAAATATAGAATCCGATTGTAATCAATCTTTTTCAATCGAATTTTGTAATTATCTACTAATGTGAAATATCAAATTTTTAGACAGACGTAAACAAACTTGATTCGATATTATTTATGTTCATAAAATTCGTTAATACCTACCTATAATGACAGTCTAGTAGTTCATGAAAGTCGTAGGAAATGAAATATTTCGATACAGCTAGCCCGTGGGAAATGAAAATCGGTGTTACAACGTGGTAGGTTTCTTAATCGAAGACGCAATTGAAATGTTCATTTTTCTTAATGGTCGTAGAAAAAAACTATATACTGTCAAGAAAATGGTATGTCTAGAACTCCCATAAGACGCAATTCCCCAAATAATTATTTATTATAGTTGAAGAGCTGCTTATATGATTTACTGACGGGTAAAGAATCCGTCTGCTGGGCATGAAATATTTTCCTTGGTGTTGTCCCAAGTTGCCTGGATGTAGTTGTCTTTCTCCAAGTCAAGGAGGGGGTGGAGCGTTTGAAACCCAGTCAGTTTGTGACCGTCTGCTGGTTTCACATTTCGGTAAATATGGTGCTGTACATAACTTCTGCCAAGTAAGACCCGCGAACGTGGTCAAGATCCAGAGTTATGCCCAAAAAACCGCGATTTTCGGTTTTTTGGCATAACTCTGGATCTTGACCACTCCCTCCCCACCCTCCTTATCCTTTACCTGGAGAAATTCGAAAACTACATCCAGGCGACTTGAGGCAACACCGAGAATAATATTTCATGTCCAGCAGACGGTTTCTTTACCTGTCGGTATATCATATAGGCAGCTCTCTAACTATTAAGCAGTTCAGAAGAAAACCAAAAATTGATAATACTCGAGATGGTATCTACTTTTCGAGTTGATTATGTCCATTTAAATCTTGAAAATCGATAATTTTCAAACGCCAATTTTTCAGTCAAAAATCACACGAAATGCCTCATATCAACTCATATTTCACAATTAAGTACAAGCACCAAAACCAAAAGATTCACAAAAAATATACCTTCTTCTCAGAGCAAATATAACCAATAAAGAATACTTAAAATTGAGAATACTAATGATTGGGTAATAGCAACTGCTGATTTTAAACGATAATATTCGACGGTCAGATATTTTTTACTATTTATACGGATTTTTCCGATTTTAATTTCAAACTGACGATTTTGTAATTTTTTATTTTTTTTTTATCTCGAAATTTCCAGAATATACTAATTCGACTATTCTGAATCGATTGCCGTTCACAGAATTGCCGTATCTGTAACCTTTCACAAATTGAAAAGTTTAAATCGAGTTGAAAAGGGTTTTTCCCTGCCAATTTTTTTTTAGTTACATAAAATTCAATATTTTTTGTATGAGTAAACCGAATTTCATAGGCTTTTACGGGACCTCTGCAATTTTCGATCTTTTATTCCCATTTCCGGAAATCTTATATCTTATACAAATCATATACGGTGACCGCTAAAAAGTATGTACCATATGGGAAAAAGTTTATTGTTACAGTATTGGAAAAACATTTCTGGGAAACGTTTGTAAATGTCCGATAAACTAAAAATCGATTTTGACGCATGTCACGTGACCATTAGTATGGCGGAAAATTGGAAGAAAATACCATGAAGAGGCCAAAACTGTAGTAAGATGGCAAGGTATCAAAAAAGTATAATCTCGATTCATCCAAAAATATTTGTTGACTAGATTTACAGTTAGAAAATCTCCTTGGCAACATACAAAAACACTTGTTATGACATGAAAATCAAATGAATCAGACGGAAAAACAGGAAGCAGAGCGACCTGTGAAAATGCAAATTTCAGTTGCAAGGAATTGTTGAACGGGTGAAAAGACACTGGTAGGTATGTCAAAAAACGAAAGCAGTTCAAACAGTTATATTAAAGACTGACTGACAATACCAGTACCTATAGTACTCGTTCAGAATTAGGACTAGATTTAAATAACATCTTCCTTTTTTGAATTTCCTGGTGAGTACTCTGCTGTAATATTCATCAAAAATAAGAATGGACATGAAACGCCCTTTACATGCTTTGTGCACCAAACATTGACTTGAGATGGGAATTCATTTTTTTTTTTTCGAAATCTACGTCAAGTCTGTGAAGAATGGTTGATGACTCTTTCCCTCAAATTATTGGTTTGTATTCATGGCCGAGCTGTACATAAAAATAAGAATCTGTTTTCACACAAAACAAAAGACGCAAACAGCCTATACTACTTTTTATAAGATAGTTCGTAAATAAAACCCCGGTATTCGCCGCTGTAAAATCGCTTTGTGGGTTTTTTTAACAAGAAATAATGAAAAAAACTTCAACTTTTTTGTTTTTTTGCGAATATCTCAAAAAGAATTGGAGGAATCGTTTTACAGTCAATAGAACTTTTATAGAAAATTATAAACCCTACAAAATGGATTTTCATACTGTTAGAAAAGCGTTGTTTAACTGCTAATTATGTTGGAAATACAATGAAAGAGTCAGACTGTGTGAAACGATGTAACTCGAAAATATATTTATTTAACAACTAAACTTACATTATAAAGTTTGTTTTCATATATCACATGATAAATCTAACACCCTCACTTCATGTGGTATTGGTCTAGTTAGTATAGTCCCATCACTCTAGTAGAGATCAACAAGTTTTCACCAGACAGGCCCTTGGTAAGAGCATCCGCAACCATATCATGTGTAGAAATGGTTTGAACATCGATATCTCCAAGTGCTTGTCTTTCTCGAACAAAATGGTGCCTTATATCGATATGTTTGCTTCTTGGTCGATAGCCTGAATTTTTGCTCAAATCAATGGCACCCTTATTATCACAAAATATTATGATAGTAGATGGACAAGCTGGTATTATTTCTCACACAGGAGAGAATGTCTCTTCGTAGTCCACTCCTGGAATCTGAGAATATCCTTTGGCTACTAAACGAGCTTTGTAGCGTTCAATATGTCCGTCTACTGAAAATTTCTTTTTAAATATCCACTTGCTCTTGATGGGTTTCTTATCCTGAGGAGGAGTACACAGCACCCATGTTTTATTATCTGCATGAGCTTTCATTTCTTCTTCCATGGCATGTCTCCAGAGACGTGCATTTTCATCAGAATGAGGTTCTTCAACGGTTTTCGAATCACAACTTATGTCAGATACAGCTTGATAAAGAAATTCTGAATTGAATATCTTTCTGTTTGGCAAAGGAATACGAACTGACCGTCTAAGACTTTTGGAAACATTTTCGTCAGTTTCTTCGCTTAAAGATGGATCATTTTCTCCTTGTTCGTCTGATTCTGAAGTTGGTGCAGTTTCTTGATTTATTGGGTATTCATTTTCCACTTCAGACATTACACGATTCTGTGAGCTTTCTTCCCCTTCTTCAACAACAGTTTCAGTGATGACAGACAATTGTTTTGAATAGGGAATAAATCATGAATATAATTTTCAGAACTGTAGATAGTTTCATCTTCAAAGAAAACTACATCTCTAGAAATTTAACCTTCTTGGTTTTAGGATGAATAAGACGGTATCCTTTGGAATTATCGCTATATCCCACGAAAATGAAGTTTTCAGCTTTGGGATCCAGTTTTCTTCTCTTTTCATCAGGAACGTGGACAAGTTCTTTACAGCCAAAAACATGCAGATGTGACAGATCTGGAATTTTACCTGTCAATGCTTCTACTGGCGTCATATCTTGAAGAGTTTATACACTTATTCTTCAGATATACTGCTGTAGCCACAGCTTCTGCCCAGCACATTTTCGGAAGTTTAGAATCTATGAGCATACTTCGAGCTTTCTCCATCAATGTTCTGTTGAGCCTTTCTGCAACTGCATTTTGCTGAGGTGTATAAACTACCGTTTTCTGATGCTGAATTCCACTTTCTTTTAACACTTTCAGAAGTCCGCCATTAACGTATTCTTTACCATTATCTGTACGTAGGCGTTTAATTTTCCTACCAGTTTGATTTTCAATCATCGCTTTATATTCTATGAATCTTCCAGTTACTTCCGAGTGAATCAATTCAAGGAAGTCTTCTGCTCGCTGACTACTGCTTTTTGGAAAAGGATTTCGATGTAATTTGCCCTTTATACAAGATTCACATCTGGACTCAGTTATATCAGGACCAAATTCAACTCCACGTGCCAACTTATTTTTCAACAGATTCATTGATTGAAAATTTAAATGTCCAAGACGACGATGCCATAACTCGTAGTTTTTGTCTGAATATGCTGAATGTATTGACAGTGGGACTTGATCTAATCGGTACATGCCATTTACTTCCGAGGCTGTAGCAAGAATATCGTCGGAATCAAGTTCAACTTCTTTGTTGGTGATACGGCACCCAGACTTCTGGTCAAAAATGATTGTTCGGCCAGATTCAGCTATTTTACTGACTGATAATAAGTTGAGAGAGATATCTGGAACATGAAATACCGTTTCGATAGTAACGGTATTCATATTCAGCAGAGAAATGTCTAGTTTTCCAAATCCTTCACATTGCAGTTTGACACCATTTGCAATGCTTGAATTTCTGGAAGAATCTGTATGGTAATCTCTCAAGCAGCTTTCTTGTGATGTGAAATGAGCAGTTGCTCCTGAGTCGATGAACCAATTTCCATTGAATTCTTTACTCGGCAAGCCACAAGTGAATGCAAAATTACTGCTTTCGGATTTTTTCACATTCTGTCTATGGGTTTTCTTCATTTTTGGACAATCACTAGCTTTGTGATTGGCATATTCATTACAATTATAGCATCTTGGACCTTTATTAAACTTCTGCGAATGTTTTGTGAAAGGTTTTTTACTATAGAATGCAGCTTCACTAGTAGTTTTGGTACTCAGTTCCTTGACATTGTCTTGAAGTAAGAGACTTTTGACAAACTCAGTTGAAGTTTCTTGTTTTGATCCTTGGATTCCCAGGATAAGCGGTTTGAATACTATAGGGAGTCCTCCAAGAATGATTCCTCCAACAACCTTATCTTTGAATGGTTCTCCAATGTTTTCTAGTTGTTCGGCGATTTTGATGATTCGGTCAACGTAATCCTGCATTGATGAACACAATTCAAATTTAGTTTTGAACAGGCTTGTATATAATCCAATCAGACGAACAATGCCAGTGTCTTCATACGCCTTTTTCAGATTGTCCCAGGCTTCTTTTGAAGTAGTAGCTCGTTTCGTTTCTGCTGCTGCACAAGGTTTCAAGGATAAATTAATCTTCGCTAGGACACGTTGATCTAAGTCTGAATCAATATTTTGACCAGATTTTGGGTCAATACAAGACCAAAGGCCAGCGTCAACTAGGAAATTTTTCATCCAGAACTTCCAGTTATTGAAATTTGTGCTGTCCAGATGCTTCGATTCTGATAATCCACCTACTGCACTAGAAATTACTGTTGTAGAGGTCCTAGATGTATTCTGGTTCTCCTTGTTTCGGGATTCCAATTGCTTCTTGAGAGTTGCTATTGCTTTGGCCATATTTTCCGAATTTTCAGTCATTTTTTAATGAAATTTTTGTTTCAATTGCTTTCAGTGTCACTTTTTTGTCACAAGTGTCATACAATTGGATTGGAAAATATGAAATATTATTTTCCAATGAATATTTCCGGAACACAGATTTACTTATTCTCTTGAATATCCTGAGCCCATAACCTGTTAGCAAAGCGTTGTTTAACTGCTAATTATGGTGGAAATACAATGAAAGAGTCAGACTGTGTAAAACGATGTAACTCGAAAATATATTTATTTAACAACTGAACTTACTTTATAAAGTTTGTTTTCATATATCACATGATAAATCTAACACATACTACCGGATCGGTGCATTTTCCACTGAGAAAATCCGGGAATACCTCGAAAAAGAGACCATTTTTCAAAAATTCATTAATTTTATAAATCTGAAGCTGGACAAACAATATTGCGGAAACTGATAGATAATAACATGTGGTTCAACAGTGGCAAGATGATTTCTGTCAGATGTGTAGTTTTTGCACAATCGCATTATAGACAATTTTAGGGCAAATCTTGTAAGATGTTTTTGCAATATTGTTTGTCCAGCTTCAGATTAATAAAAATTATAAATTTTTGAAAAATGCTCTCTTTTTCGAGGTTACTCAGGATTTTGTTGGTGGAAAATGCACCAATCCGGTCGTATGAAAATCCATTTTGTAGGTTTTATAAATCTCTGCAAAAGTTCCATTGACTGTAAAACGATTCCTTGAATAATCTTTGAGATATTTCCAAAAAACCAAAAAAGTTGCAATTTTTTCACTATTTCTTGTTTAAAAAATTCCACAAACTGATTATGCTGGGGCGGAAACCGGGGCTTTCCTTAACGAACTATCTTATAAAAATTAGTATAGGCCATTGCGTCTTTTATTTTGTGGAGGAAAAAACCTCTATAGCTTGGTCTATCACTGTATGTTTTGCGACAGTTTTCAAAATCTCAGCATGAAAAGATTGTCTTCTCAAATCCTCAAAAAATTCATTAAACAAATGATTCTGCCACTGGTTGAAGAACAATAGAAAAACTTCGAGTCTGCTGGAAATGTTTGGCTAGTATGGCGCCCGCTCTGATTTTGTCGCGTGACTTCTGCAACTACGAAGCGTTCAATTACCGCATTTTGTTTGTTCTGCATCGAAGAAGTCGCGCTATTTTTAGCAATAAAAACTTTCTTGGCGCACATTCCTTTTACTATCAAGTCGTAACTTCGTTACATTCCGAGAAAATTAATGCGAGTGGATGAAGGGGTTGCAATTTCTACGAGCGGAAATGCGCGAATCTAAAAAAGCAGTAGGAAAAAGTAGAAAGTATATCTGACTGACTTGATCATTCGATTATGTGAAATAGAATTATTGAGTTTGCTCCAGAATTGATTTTCTGAGATTTGAGACGACTCCGTTAAACGCAATAAAGACCGAATCTAGGAAAAAATTGCAATTGAAAAGTATGATGCGCACATAGAAAAAACACAGTGATGTGCGCTTTTTTCCGATAATGAGATTAGGTTCTGTCAAAAACAGTTGTGTCAAATAAATTGTCAAAACGTCTAAAGTGTCTATTTTTACTTAATAATCCCCCGTCCAATAATATCCTCAGACAATAATAACCTTATGCAAAATTATCCCGTCCAATTATTAGTCTGATCTAACCTAAACGAACTAACCTAGCTCGCAAGTTGGAAGCTTGGAAGTTGAAGAAAAATGCATTTTGAGGTTAGTATTTTATTAGTCTGTTCTAACCTGAACGAAGTAACCTAGCTCGAAACTTTTAGAAATATAGAAAACTTTACGCGATTGTAGCCAATTCAGTAGAAAAGTATTATGAAACAGAGGAATATATCGTATCTAAGAACAATCTACAGTGGTTTATATCTCTGTTTAATAGTTACAGTTCTTTCCTTCTTATTCTTTGGAAATTTGGTTTTCCTTAAAAATAAAATTTATAATATGAGTTTGTGTTTTTTTTCTATGTGCGCATTTATACATGAGAGGTTTTTGCCTTGTGCGATTTAATCAATGTGTGCAATTTTCCACGTGTGGACATATCTTGTGAGCATATGTATCATTGCGCTTTTTTCTGTGCGTTTATTTCCTCTGCGATTTTTTCAATTTCGCTTTTTTCCGGCCACGATAAAATGCAAGAAAAACAAAGAAATACAATAATTATAAAAATATGGGTTAGATAATAATAAAAATCACGATAACTCGAGGAATAAAAATTCATCATCATCATTTATTTATTTCCATAAGACAATTTACAATGTACATTGTACATTACAGTCATTTTCATTTGAAATATATACAACAGTTACTATAGAAGAAGAGAAATAATAAAAAAGAGGAAAAGAAAAATTAAAAACACTATTTACAGTTCACAGGTTCTCCACGCATATTCAGAAAGACAAAAAAAATTCAAATAGTGCATGTAAAATATTCATTCATATTGTAAAAACAGTGGTCAATTAAGAATGCTTTCAATTTAATTTCAAACTCAGTCAAGGATTCATTGGTTTTTACGTAGTCTGGTAACTTATTAAATACTTTCAAACCCATATGATCAGGTAACCTGTATGATATTCTGTTTTTGGAGAATGGTACATGAAATTGTTCTCTTTGTCGAGTGCTATAATTATGAAAATGTCCATTTAGTGAAAATGTTTGCTTATTTTGAAACACGTAAATACATAATTCATACAAATAGGCATGTTAAAAGCAAAATATTGTATTTGATAAACAATTCTCTACATGATACTCTACGCGATACTTTTGCAATGCATCTAATAATGCCTTTTTGAGCTATAAAAACGTTCGATACATCAGTAGCAATTCCCCAAAAACATATACCGTATCGCAGTCTTAAATCTATTTGTGCATAATACAAATTTAACAGTTGATTTATTTCCAGTACATCTTTCAGGTTAATGAAAAGAAATTTCAAGGAAGATAACTTAGATGCTAATGTTTTACAATGTTCTTTCCAGTTTAGATTCTCATCTAGATTTATGCCTAAGAATCTAATCGAGTTGTGAAAACTGTACACTGGACTATTATCAATACTGAAAACCAAATCATCAACTCTCTTCTGGCTATGATGAATTCTTATAACTTCTGTTTTCTTGGTATTGAAAAACAAACTAATGTCATTGAAATAATCTGAAACTTTGGTCATCAATTCTGAGCATTTGTTCTCAAGTACATGGGTTTCCGCTGCCGAGATAATGAATGAAAAATCATCTGCATATGCAGTGTGATGTGTATCTCCAATAAAATTATCAAGTTGATTACCATATAGTATAAAAAGTACAGGGCCCAAAATTGAGCCTTGGGGTACCCCCATCTCTAATGACAAATTCCCTGAGATGAATTGTTGAACTCTATTTTCCGATAAAGCTTCTAATGAAACGAATTGTTTGCGATGTTCTAGAAAAGAAGATATCCACGATAAGGATGCACGCCTCATGCCATACATTTCCAATTTAGTCAGCAGCTTTTTATGATTGAAACAGTCAAATGCTCTGCTGAGATCACAAAAAACTGCAGCAGGACACTCGTCTGCATCCACATAATCAACAATCTGTTTGTAAAATGAAAACATAGCGGTTGTTGTTGATCTTTCCGACCGAAATCCATGCTGTTTACTTGTTAAGATGTTGAATTGATCTAAGAACGACGTTAGTCTATTTAGGAAAACATACTCAAATACCTTTGAGAAACTATTTGGTATTGTGACAGGCCTATAGTTCCCTAATTGGGTGGGATCATTTTTTTTTAATAAGGGCAACACTTTTCCAGTTTTCATATTCTGGGGAAAACATCCAGTTTCAAATGATTTATTTACTAAATATGTGATAGTTTTAGATATAATTCGCATAATTCTTTTCAAAAGGAATGCTGGTACGTTATCTTCTCCTGCTGACATTTTATTTTTCATCTTTGTATTAACAGTATTCAAAAGTTCTTGTTCGGATATTGGATTTAAAAAAATTGTTTTCGGATTAAAATCATTTAAATATGTGAGATTAACTGATGGAATATGATTCATCAAATCAGTGGGACCTTCAACGAAAAATGTATTAAATTTTGCAGCTACAGTATTGGTGTTAAGTATTGGATAATTAAATATCAAGCCTGGTCAAATATGCTTACTGCTTATCAAGGAGATATTTCTTCCATTTATATTTGAACTTATTTATATTATATATTTTGAATTCATCAGGCAAAATATTGTATGTTTGTTTGTATACTGCAGTTTTGTGCTGAGGCATGGTCAGGGTAGACCTGTGTCTGATATTTTTTCAGTGTATTTTATATCGAGGAATGAGTTTACTCATGAGTGCTGGAGGGTTAGAGTTATTTAAAAGTTTATGACTAAATGTAGATGTGTGGAGCTGCCTTCTATCGATCATAATAAGCCAGTTGCATTCTGTAATTTTATGTGAAATATGTTCATATTTTCTGATACCATAAATCAGTCTAGCGCAGCTATTGTGCACTTTTTGAATTCTATCCCTATCAATTTTTGTTAAGCATGGACCATAAAGGAAATCACAATAGTTAAAGTGACTCAACACAAGTGATTCGCACGACGTACGCTTCATTTTGAAACTAAGGATATGTCGATTACTGTAAATGAGTTTCAGGGAAGCGAAAGATTCACCAATAAGATTTTTTATGTGCTTAGAAAAACGCTTGTCGGTATGTAATATCATACCAAGATTTTTTGTCGAATTACAGATTTGTAATGGGGAATTATTTATTTGAAGATTAAGACTATTCTTCAAGAAGTTTTGATTATTTTGACTACCGAAATATAATACCTTGGATTTTTCAGAATTAAGTTTCAAGTTATGATCATCTGAGGATATCTTGATTTTATTCAGTTCATTATAAATAATTTCTTCTGCAGTATCATAATTTTCAGTACGATAGCTGAGATACAGCTGGATACCATCAGCAGATTCCTGGACTTTTCAGTGTTCTCTTTCATTTAAAATATCAGTAGTATATACGAGGCTTGTTTGGTAAGTCCGTGACTTTTTAAATTTCCCGCGCAGTAACTTTAAATGCAACACTGCTGCTGTCAACCACCATCTTTCAATAGACTACTGTCAAATTTTGAGCAAGCTGCGACATTTGGTTTGTGTTTAACAGCAATTAGAAGCAGACAACCTCGTGAATTTTAACAAAAATGGAAAAAAGTGAATTTCGTGTGTTGATTAAGCATTATTTTTTGCGTAAAAAAACCATAACTGAAACCAAGGAAAGACTTGATAAATACTATGGGAACTCTGCACCATCAATTTCAATGGTTAAGAAGTGGTTTACTGAGTTCCGTTGTGGTCGTACCAGCACAAGTGACGCCGTACGTTCAGGTCGCCCAAAAGAGGTCATCACGCCAGAAATCGTCGATAAAATCCATGGAATGATATTGGACGATCGGAGAATAAAAGTACGTGAGGTAGCTGAGGCTGTAGGCATCTCAACTGAGCGAGTACATCACATTTTACATGAATATTTGGACATGAAGAAGCTATCCGCGAGATGGGTGCCGCGATTGCTCACACTCGACCACAAGCGCAACCGTGTGACCACTTCAAAGGAGTGTTTGGCAAAGTTCAATCGCAATCCGGGCGAGTTTTTACGCCGTTATATAACCGTAGACGAAACATGGAACCATCACAATACCCCAGAGACCAAGGAACAATCAAAACAGTGGGTGTCAACTGGTGAACGTGCACCAAAGAAGGCTAAGGTGCGTCTGTCAGCCAACAAGGTTATGGCCACAGTTTTTTGGGATGCACGCGGTGTCATTCATATAGATTACTTAGAGAAGGGTAGAACGATCAACGGCGAATATTATTCAGAGCTTTTAGACAGATTCGATATTGATTTGAGGCAAAAACGACCACATTTAGCGAAAAAAAAAGTGCTGCTTCATCAAGACAATGCACGAGTGCACACGTGTGTAGTCACTATGGCAAAAATTCATAAATTGGGCTACAAACTACTACCCCATCCAGCATATTCTCCAGATTTAGCCCCTTGCGACTATTTTCTTTTCCCAAACCTGAAGAAATGGCTGGGTGGTAAGAGATTTGGGTCGAATGAAGAGGTTATAACCGAAACAAACGCCTATTTTGAGGGCCTTGAGAAAACCTATTATTTGGAAGGAATAAAAAAACTGGAAAAACGCTGGACTAAATGTATTGATCTAAAAGGAGATTATGTTGAAAAATAAAACGCTTATTTGCCAATTTTTTTTTTCTTTATTCAAATAGTCACGGAGTTACCAAACAGCCCTCGTATAATAAAAAGTAGTGGGCTCAGTCTAGGTCCTTGCGGGACACCTGAGAGAATATCATGTTTGGATGAGCATGAACTATTAACCAAAATTCTCTGAGAACATCTAAGAAAGTAATTCCCATATTAAAAATGCTAATTTATCATCGAAGACATAATATCTCAATTTAACACAAAGCAGTTGTTGACTAATGGTATCGAAGGCTTTAGAAAAATCAACCAAAACACTACATAAACCTTGATCATAGGCTGTTAAAATATCAGTCGTTACAGTTGATTGACAATCAGGAAGTAATTTTTATAATATGAAGTAATCATAAATTTGTGAATACAAACATTTTTAGAAAATTTTTGATAGAGCAGGAAGGAAGCTTATTATTCTCAAATTTGAAAAATCTTTAGGATTTTTTTTTTTTGGGGATAGATATGCCAACAGAGCATATAACAGGAATTGATTATGTGAACAATATATCTATCTATGAAAGGACTGCAATATTTCAGCATTTCCACGTTTATACTGTCTGTTCCAAAAGCATTCATCCTAATATTATGCAAAATGTTGTTAACCTCTTCGATAGAGATCAACTTAAATGAAAATTGAAATTCTCTACTGAATTACTGAAAAACATTATTAGCTCATCACAACCACTATTAATATTTTGGAATGTGTCTGTTATGGTGGAGCAACCCAATAGGGAATTTTGGGATTCACTCAAGCGCGGAAGATTAACATATGGGGGATACCCTGCAGCCTGTTGAGTACCTCCACCATGTATAATCCTTCTATAACGGGTGTCTACGGAAAGTGGCCCGCTCCTATAACTTTTTTGTTTTTGAGGATGAATTTGAATGATCTGTATTAGAGATAAAACTGAATATTTTGACAAGAGAGTCAGCTTCATGCGACTTCCTCTTTAACCAGAAGTGACATCATCTTGTATGTATATTTTCACTTTTTTTTGGCTTCAAATGACATACTGAATACAACCATGTTCTCTTTTCATTACCTATTTTTTTATTATTTTGAAATTAACTTTCTATTCTAGAGGGCTATCCATCCTAAAATTTGGGGACAAATACAACTTTGCTGTTTTCAGTCAAAATGTAACTGCTATGTAAAATTCAGTTTAGAAATTTGTGTTACCTACTAATTATTTTCAAATAGCAAATGGTGGGTTATATAAGCCTATTCACAAGCTGAAATAATCCTTCTGAATTAGGGATTTTTTTATCAGCAACTCTACTCGTTAAAGTACCTAACTTTTGAACGGTTCATTCATTCTGATAGAATTTTTAAAACTTTCAGAATCATCTCCCACATCATCCATCAAGTTTAAAATTTCTTAGATCCTTTCTTCCAACCATGTCCTAACCCACTATTTTCTTTCATTTCTCATTAATCAAGATTCAGCTCCATAAATGATTGAAATAATTACAGACTTCCAAATCATATATGAATATTTTGTTGTAGGAGCTGAGGTATTTATAATAGTTATTTATGTACCAAGGGTATAAATAGATGTTTATGCCCCGAGGGCGACGTTTTACGAACCCGAGGGCCTCTGGCCTGAGGGTTTGTAAGTCGCCCGAGGGTATACACATCTGTTTATGGCCGCGGTACATACATAACTTTATGTCATACTAGTTCGTTATTGCAATCCAATCTCAATACAAATCAGTATTTTAAAAAAATCCGGTTTGAATTGATAACATTGCCATTTTATGAAGAAAACAGAGTTCTATGGGAGATCATTTAGTAACGAACAGTCGTTGCCGACCGATGACGAACCCTTTACTCCCATATACACCTACTATGTAGGCTTATTATGGCAAGAACCTGTCATAGTAGACACTATCGTTACTAGGTGAATGTTGACAAACGTAAATGTCATAAAATCACAATAATTATTATATGTGTCAAAGTTAGAACTGCTAATTTTATGTTAATTCGTCAAAATAATGTTCATCGAATATTTACATATATTACTATATTCCGTTTGTAATTTCATTAATAAAGGTTATTAAATAAGGTAAACAAAAAAATATTTCTCTTTATGCCCGCGCGGGCCATAAAGTGAACTTTATGCCGCACGGGCATTAGATAGTTGGTACTAAGCAATAAAAACACAATAATGAACTAGTATGACATAAAATATGTTATAAGATAAAATAAAGTTGAAATAAATAAACCAAGGTTAAAAGATTCAAATTCAGTGAAATATAGGGCGGAATAATTCGAAAAACTCAAAAAAAAAAATTCCAGTATTGACGATATTATTACAGAACCAAATGAAAAATGACCTTGAGATAGAAACGCAAGTGAAAGGCACGTATGTGAATTGTCGTGCAGTTTTCAGGCACAAGTGTCAAAAATGCATATGCGTGTAAATCGCACGTGCTTCAATAACCCTGCATGGGCACCCATGTATATGAATAGGCCTTAATCTACGAAACTTCCATATAGACGATCCGCTTGGAACAATCAGTACACTTGTAGACTGGGTGTAGCTAATTTGGAAATTTGAGGAAAAAGGGCAAATCCTCGAAAACTTTCATTTGCAGGCAAAAAAGTTAAAATAATCTTAAGTGTTATGTTTGATAGAAATAGATTCACGTGTGCAGGAAATAAAATAAAAAGCATTTATTAATTTAATCAAAATTTGTTATTTTATTTGTACTTTTTTTTCCCTGCATTCTATTTTTCACATTCACCCATTTGAAAAAAATCATGAAAAAAAATTCAAACAGTCAAATTAAACGAAGATCGTGCGTGTCAAGTATGGCCAAGATATCGATACCTTGACTAATTTCATTTAATTTTTTTCAATTCCTTTGTGATGTTGACAAATGGAAAGGATTTCGTGCACAACTTTCTTTTAATTTTTATTTACACGAAAATGATAAACCTATACAGTTGAATTATTTTATCTTTACCCATGCGTCATCAATTTATGATCTAAGAAATAACACACCCTCTATGTAACATCTCTGTTTTTCAACCGCTATGAGCGAATCAAAATTCGTTGACATTTGTCTTCTAAGCAAAGAACGGTATTGTGATGATCCATTGAAACTCAAAACAGTGAAAAGAGATAGCCATAAAGCTGACAGTGTTTTTACATTTCAACTAAACTTGCCAAATAGTATATTGACTAGAGCAGTACCATCAATCACGTCATTATTTTCTGTCATTGGGGATTGTTTGTCACCCTTTTACTTCGTTTTGCAGTCAGACACATTATAAAAACAGTTTTTTTCAAAACTAAACGCCTCTTACAATCATTAATTTCAAAGTAAGTACAATACAATGTGTTTTTTCACAAATAATCTTTGAAATTTCTAACCCCACAATTGATATATGTGACTGTAATTTCGTATTACCAGGATATTCACACTACAGTAATTCAGAGGGTGGAAACCCTATTGAGAAAAAAACCTTACCTAATTCTATTCCATTTCCATTTAATTTCTAATTCCATTTCCATGACTTTGAAAACGTTAATTTAGTTAATTTAATAATTCGTTATCTTATCTCATTATCTACACGTTGTAATTTTTATCGGGATATCAACCACGTCGTTTTACATTTAGTCTTTGTTTTGACTAAAATTTCTCGACTTATTTCATAAGGCGGCTACTCACACACCTGCCGCAGGGGCAATCTAGGGTGTGAAAGTGGGGTTGACCCTTAATTGCCTCCTAGATTGTGACGTGTGTAGGCAAGCAGGGCCGATTTCCTAGATCGCCTCCTTTGCAGGGCGGCAGGCGCGCCGGACCTTCCTTGCTTCCTAGATCGGCTCCAACCGCCAAGCCACAACTCGCGTGTGTAGCGTGATTGGGGCAATTTCGACTCAGTTCTGTTTTTGTGAATAGCGCAACATGTCTCAGGAATGATTGTAGACTTTAATTGTGGTGATAGGATAGTAGTAAATTTTAAATCCTCGTAGCTTTGTCCGCTAACCAGAGAGCGTAGCAGTTAACCGTTATTTAGCACTAATGGTTTTCCGCATAAATGTATCTTTTTTTCTATTAATGTTGTCACCATGCCAAAGATGTCTTCAAAACATTCTAATTCCATTCTTAAAAAGTTTTTAAGATCATCAACTTCCAATTCTTGCATAACGTTCATGTGACACAATTGTTTTCGTTTCTGTAACCAATTATACATCCAGTACTTTAGTTTTCTTCTGTAGCATCACGGAAGCAGCAGAGGAAATGCAAATTTTTTGAAAGTGTTGGCACCATCTTCAAGACTCAAATGATAGTCTGTTCTGCGGTACGTTCATTGTCGCACTGACTGGCAGGTACGTGTGTAGAGACGCCTCCTAGATTGCCCCAATCACCCTGCACCCTAGATTGCCCCTGCGGCAGGCGTGTGAGTAGCCGGCTTAACAATGATGACGCACGGGTAAAGATAAAATAATTGAACTGTATATTCAGAGATCATGGTAGGAACCGAAAGTGGGGGAAATGATATAGTTTTTTTTTTAAATTGTCATCATCTGATTGTCAACTTGTGTGTTGTCCAGTAAGCCGAGTTTACTTTGCGTTTACTGGACCAACTTTTTGGTTTTTAGGTTAGGTTACTTTGAAAACGATCCATAGGCATAGTGCATTTGACATGATAATGACAATTATTGAGATGAGATGAGACGAGACTATTGAGACTATTGAGATGACTTCAAAGTTCACATCGATATATTATAGAAAACAAGAATTCCTCTGTTATTTCACTACAATTCTTTCTGCTACAAGTTGTCTCATACTGTACTAACCTACTGTACTAACCTAGTGAATGGTCCATTAGATTATTCAAATTGTTTCATAACTTCAGAAGTACTGTTAGAGTGGGATATTGTAAACAAAACTGATAGCATTTAGGGTAGTCAGAATGGATTAAAAAAACAGTAGGTCTGGTCAGTAGATATGCCAGGATAATTCAAAGCCAAAAATCTATTTTTACTAACTTTTTTCTTCCTGACACTTCATCGACAATGTCCAATTCAAGGTCAAGTTTGGCATGTTCTGCAAAGTTATGAGTGTTATGACGTCATAAAATTCAGCTCTTCACAGCTAATTTTTTCAGAATCGTTTAATAGCTATTTATGATACAGGTTCGTAAAGTAGGACTTTTTTGTATGAGCATGAAGTTTGTTGAATGAGGCGTAGCCAAGTTCAACAAACACGCGAGTACAAAAAAGCCCTTTACGGAAGTGTTTCATACAAAGTTTTTTCTTCGACAGTTATTATATTGCCAAATTGTAGCAATTATATCATTAATTTTAATGATTAATGGTATGAATTCTCGTCGTATTATTAAATGAAAACTTCCGAGTTATATTTGACACAAAATACTGTATTTTTCTAAAATGTATAAAGGTATGAACAGTGTGTAAAAAATTACTTTATGCACAGTTGATGATTTTACGCACAGATGATTTTTTTACGCACTTGTGCGAAAAAGTATTACTTTACGCACTGTCAGCACTGCGTAAAAGCCTAGTTTACGCACTGTCGTAGAAATCTTTATTTTTGCAAATAAATTGGTAACCTTGTCCTACAACATTTGTAACACTTATTGAAGAAACTAGAGACGTAACAATAATGTATGTTTCATAACTCATCATTGCGACAAAAACATCGCTGGTTATTTTTATTATTTTAGAAATATGGGCAATATCAGAAAACGCAAGTCCACATGGGAATAATAAATGTTCAACAAAAAACTCCATTTAAAAGCAAGACAATAGCTTACATCGAAATGGATATGGCTTTATTACTGGCGAACATGGCGGGAAAAGTAAGTCTGTAACGTTTTCCCAAAGGAAAACTCTCCTTGACATTTGTAATTTAATCGTAAGGTGGCGAAGGTGAAGGGAAAATATTTGTAGCGCGTCGCAAATTCCTCGTTTTATAGACTATTTCTCTCTTTGTTTTCAATATCAGAACTATTTGGGTGAATTTAATCTACAGGGTATCCTTTGTAGAACTTTGATTATCTCCTTCTGCTTACAATTGATGGAAAAAGTATGAAAACTGCCCAACGAGCCATTACATGAAACCTACTGCTGAAAGATGTCATATTGTCCTTCTTCCTGGCCATTGTCAAAGTGGAAAGTTAAAGTCAAAATATAATCTAATGTCAGAAGTTTTTCAACTTTAACGACAAAGCTCTTCAAAATCACAATGTGAATTTAAATTGTTATATATTATATTATAACTACAAGGGTGATAGTCTCCCACATCTGAACATAAGTCCAGATGAAGGAGAGTACCACCATTACATGCGCTCCGGGGCGACCTAACAAAAAAAGGTAGTGCATTTGCTATCAACTGCTGGAAAAATCCGGAAAACATTATTTGAGCCACTGAGTAGAGAATGAGCGCACGAGAATAAAAATACAAACACTAACACTCATCATCATCATCACATCAATAACCACTTCATTTCTTCCATCTTCTGCCAATCCAGCAGCAGCACTTGGTGAAAACTTTCCAGTTCATTAATGATGAGAATGCACATGAAATCATTGAAAAAAACTTGAAAAGTTATTCAGATGTAATCATTAAAAGATATTTGAATTCAGCTATGTTAGATTCGTGCTTGAATTATGAGTTTCAAAATCCATCCTTGTACTGTGCAGCTTTTTTTAGCTCTCACCCCCACACCCCCCGTTAACTTTTGAACAGTTTTTTGACGAACAAAGACGACTTTGTATGATATCGCCAATATAACTTTTTTAAATAGAAACCATTGTGATTGCTTGATAGTGGTGGCTTGCGGCAACTTATTAAAAATTTCAAATGGCATGGGTGTCAAGTAGCACATCGTTGAAAATTCTCTTTTCAACCATCTACATTTTTCCAGATTTATTTGATTTTTTTTTAAATATGAACTCTAAATATCAAGTATAAGTGCGGATCTGAATGGTACCTACCCTTATCTCGATAAATTTGAACGGTTTGGTGTGGAGCAATAGGACAAAAATATCTTGAATAGTACTACCAATCCTACTTTTGAAAGAAAATGCATTGCAATTACTCGACAGATGGCGCTGGGGGCACATCAACTTGAAAATTTCGAAAGGGGTCGATATTGTGAAAATATGTGTTAACGAAAATCAAAACAATTTATATGCTTGAAAAGATCTGTAATTTGACCCCACATACCATTTGAAATTTTCAAATTGATGTGCCCCCCTACGCCCTCTATCAGTCTATCGTATTTTATTTCAAAAAGTAGTACCAGGGCGAGGAAGTAAAAAAGCCGCACTGTAGAACTCTTGCAAACTGTAATATAATCTTTCAGACAGCAAACACATTTCTTCCTTTATAAACCGAGAAAGTGATTTGGTACTTCTAATGTTTGATGGACGGTGATTACATCCATTTCAAATTATTGAATTTCTGATCAGAGTACTTTTAGGGATTGACAATTATTTCGTCTTGTAATATGATCAGAAGAACTACCAGAAGTCAATTTTGTTTTCTGCTTGTGCATCAAACACACAGTTTCAAGTATGAAAATTGCAACAACAGTTGAAATTGTTTGTTTTAAAAATAGAGGTTGAAATGAATCCCGTCCAATACTTTGCTTTGCATAATTATCGCAGAGCACGCATCTGCCAAATTAGAACATTCTGAAATCGATAACCACAACAAACTCACCTATGCAATTCCATATCGCAGATGTGAATCAATAAGAGAATGGTACACAGGTTTGGATGCTTCACATAGAATGGTGCTGTTTTCAATGAATTATCAAGATATAGATCTAGGTACTTCAAACCTAATTTATTTTCAACGATAATATTATCCCACGGTATATCTTCAAGATAACATCTGATGGAAATCGTGCTAGTTTTCTCTATGTTAAATGAAAGTAAATTTATTTTTGAGATCTTTTTTGTTCTTGTTGTGCCAAAATATAGTGGTGTCATCAGCAAAAACAGTAAATGAACCTGAAATCTGGATATTCAATAGGTCATTAATATACAATAAAAATGAAATTGGTCCAAGTGTGGAACCTTGAGGAACTCCACAATTAGTATTAATAATAATAATAATAACTTTTCTTTGGTCCGGAGTTCGAGCCCCAGTTTCGGCTGGGATTTTTTAATTCAATTTGACCAATGAAATTATTTAAATCTCGTGGCTGGACTGGGGTGAGTCCTGCACGATTTACTGTTGCGTTCCAATTAACAGTGCTGCTCCTAAAGTGGCGCATGGAGTTAGTAACAAGGCCTATCCAGAACACGTGGCTAATGACCATAGCAGTCGATGCCATAAAACACCAAAGAAAAAAAAATAACTTTTCTTTATTATTTTCAGCTATGAACAAACATAAAAAGGGAAAAATAAACGGATTAAGGCATTTTGCTGAAAATAGAAGGTGAAGCTCAGCTCATGTGGCAATAGTGCTACTGAGTTGCTGAGTTACTCTTCAATTCCGAATATAATGAATTCCTCACTATGTCATTTCCTTCAGTTAAATAAGAATTGAACCAATTTGGAGTAATTCATCGGAATCAATATCTTTTTGTATGTCAGAAGTATTTTATTATTCACACATTCAAAAGCTTCTGAAAATTTTCAAATTACAGCAGCTGCTACTTCCCCACCACCAATTTTCGAATATACTTCATGTAATAGAGATAGGATTGCAACTCCTGTGTTTTTTTTTCTGAAAACCGAACGAATTGTTGGTTGTTGATTATATTATGAGAGCTCAAAACTTCAGTCATTCTCGAATGAATCAGTTTTTCAATAACGTTTGCTAAAATAGATATGAGTGAAATAGGACGAAAGTTAGTTGGATCGTCGATAGCACCACCTTTATATGTATAATGGTTTTAGAAAAGATGGAAAATTGTCATAGTGAAATGAATCATTTATCAAAACAGCAAGAGTACATAGAGCAGATTCAGGAAGATTTTGAAAAATGTTTAGAGAAATTTTATCTAAACTACTTGTTTTTTTTGATGTTCCTCGACACTAACTCGATCGTTTTTATTGTCTTCATGAAGTTTTCATTTCAGTAATTTTCGAAATGATTCTCGTCCAACTTATAATTCTTGTTCGATTTGTGGAAGTGAGATTATTTTTCAGCCATCCTTATGTTTTTCAGTAGTATTCAAGATTCAGAGCAAACTGTCACTTTGTTATTTATAACCACAGATTAGCTATAGCGAAAGCCGCAAGGCATAAGCTGTACCCACTCATCGGACGTAGGAGCAACATGGCACTCGAATTGAAACTACGCCTCATCAAGACAATTCTTCTGCCTATTGTATTGTACGCATCCACTGCTTGGGGGCAGTGCGCGAACAGTTATAGGCAAAGGATACAGGCCTTCTTCAACGTCTGCCTGAGGATGGCAACAGACGCACCACAATATATGCCCAACAGGTTCATATATCGAGACTTAGACATCCACCCAGACTATATCGATAGACTGATCAGACAACATGTGGGGACAACTCTAGACAGAGTAGAGACCCACACGAACCCGCTGCTCACGGAGCTCCACGAGAACAGACGTGAGCAAGACGACAGAGACAGAGACAAATACAGACGTCCAGTAAACCAAGGAGACAACGACACCCCTGAAGAAGTACGGCGGAGGCGAGACCTTCGGCGACGCCAACGTCTACTTCAACAGGCACCAAATCACGATTAATCATGCCTTTATGTTTCAGATACCAAGAAGAACCGACCAAGTAGTAATTTCAATTTCAGTGAACTCAGCACACAGCACTCGGCCCTCAGCCGAGAGTTTTTTCAGGCCTTCAGCCAGTTTCAGGGGGGCACCATGCACAGTAAAGTAAAGTCATTGTTTAAAAGTCAACTCATGTCAGATATAAGGGAGCTTCAAGCCGAGAATTGGCTGGGTACTCCATATCAAACGGTCAGATTTTATTCTGCTGATCGCCAGTCATCAGGATGAGGAACCGCTTTAACGAGCGGGGGTGGTGGATAGGGGGGGTGAGCTTTCGAGTACGTACGAGTGCTGGGGAGTTCATCTTTCCGGGCCTCAACCTTAGGGGCATGGTGGTTATTTATAAATGATGATTTTTCGTTTCGCTTTCTGGTGTTCAAAGCCGCCTTCTTCGAAGTGTATCCGATTTTGAGAATGAAATGTACGTGTGTTCTCCAAGATTTCCACTAGTGTTATCTGATAAAGAACTTATTGTTATTTAATGTTTGAAAAACGCTCATTTATGGTTTTGGCTGGAATCGAAAAGGTATATTTCATCATTATTAATTACAATGTGCATCAGGTAGCTAGTAAATAAGATTACTGTACTGTATTCACACTGTATTGTGTATGGCAGTTCCTAGTAGAGGAAATGTCTTCTGCACATGACCATGTCATGAGACACCTAACCAAACAACCTGTAAAACCTGAGTAATATATGGTTCGTGAAACAGTAAACGTGTTTCCATTATTCTCACCTTGCAGGCACAATCCTGTGTAACCAAATATATAACAATCACCATGGTATTTAAGCGATTGTAAGCCTTAACAAACTTGTCAGTACCAAACGGTCGTGCCTATTTTACTGACTGAACAATCCCTGGCAGAATTTGTAGTGAATGATAAAATATCCTTCTCAAATTGCATATTTGATTCAAACTAAGGTCAACAAAATATGCCTATATAATTTTTTTTTCGAAAAACCCCCCTTGTCCCCAATTTACTCTTGTGATTTTTCGGAAAAATTTGCTGAATGGGTAGTAAATGACAAAATATTTTCCTCAAATTGCATATTTGATTTTTTTTTGTTTTTACGAAACTCCCAGGTTTTCGGAGAAAACCCCTCAAAAGCAGAGCTTGTGCGAGCAAGGGAGATCCGGGACCTACAGTTTAAATAAAAGTGGAATCCGAACCACTTCAGCTCAGTGACACACGACCGGGGATCGAACCCGGACCGTCTGGGTGGAAGCCAAATGCACCTCGACCACTTCGCTGTATAATGATTTTTCTGAAAAATTTGCGGAATGGTTAGTAAATGACAAAATATTTTTCTCAAATTGCATATTTGATTCAAACTAAGGACAACGAATATGCCTTTATAATTTTTTTTTCGAATAAAAAAACCCTTGCCCCCACTTTTCTTCTGTTAGATGGATGATTTTATTTTAAAGCGACAGTTTTTTTGTGTACTTGATCAAATGTTGTTAATAATAAAAAACGAATGAATTCTCAAATGCTTATTATTGGCAAGAAATAACAATAACAATTATTCAGTCGGTCATGAAACATAATAAAAAATATAAAATAAATAAACAACAAAAATAAATTAATAATTCCATGGAGGTATTTTTCAAATCAAAAATTCTTTCTCGAACACTTAAAACATTCAAAATATTTTGGCACCTTCGTTAGTCCTATACATTTTTGTGGTACCAATGCACAATATGCATATTCGTTTTCCTTAGTTTGAATCAAATATGCAATTTGAGAAAAATATTTTGTCATTTACTAACCATTCCGCAAATTTTTCCGGAAAATCACAAGAGTAAAGTGGGGTCTAGGGGTTTTTTCGGAAAAAAAATTATACAGACATATTTGTTGTCGTTAGTTTCAATTAAATATGCAATTTGAGAAGAATATTTTGTCATCTACTACCCATTCCGCAAATTTTTCCGAAAAATCACAAGAGTAAAGTGGGGTCAAGGGTTTTTTTCAGAAAAAAAAATTATGAAGGCATATTTTTTGTCCTTAGTTCGAATCAAATATGCAATTTGAGAATAATATTTTGTCATTTACTACCCATTCCGCAAAGCGGGATCAAGGGGGGTTTTTTCGAAAAAAAATTATATCGGCATATTTGTTGTCCTTAGTTCGAAGCAAATATGCAATTTGAAGAAAATATTTTGTCATTTACTATACATTCCACAAATTTTTCCGAAAAATCACAAGAGTAAAGTGGAGTCAAGGAGGGTTTTTTCGAAAAAAAAATTATAAAGGCACATCAGTTGTCCTTAGTTCGAATCAAATGTGCAATTTGAGGAGAATATTTTGTCATTTTCTACCCATTCCACAAATTTTTCCGAAAAATCACAAGAGTAAAGTGGGGTCAAGGGTTTTTGTTTCGGAAAAAAATTATATAGGCATATTCGCTGTCTTTAGTGTGAGTCAAATATGCAATTTGAAAAAAATACTGTGTCATTTACTACCCATTCCGCAAAATTTTTCTAAAAATAACAAGAGTAAAGTGGGGTGAATGGGGTTTTTTTTTCAGAAAAAAGTTTTATATGCATATTTTTTGTCCTCAGTTTGAATCAAATATGTAATTTGAGAAAAATATTTCGTCATTTACTACCCATTCCGCAAGAAATCCTTCAGTCAGTAAAATAGATTCTCCCGTACCAAACTGCACTATTTCTGAAAATAGCGGAACCAATCAAAAACACGCTTTTATACAATAAATGAAATGAGAGATGAAAGGTGCAGAGCGTTGCAAAGTTTGTTTCTACCAAAACGAAACATATAGGTATTTGTAATTATTTTCTGGTATATAACCTATATTAAAAGGAACATGATTACATGTATATAGGCTTTCTTTTTCAGTCAATTCTTGATTCAATAATTTGTAGAGAAAATAATTTTCAATTACTTCATCGTCCTCGTTGGAAATAATTAGTAATGTAGGTACTCAAATTATTACAAGTCGAGCAAGCAATTTTTTCCATTTTGTTGCATATAAAATTTTGAGGTTATCTACTTTTAAGGTAAACGTAAAAGCTCCTTGCGCAAGCATTTAGAAACGTGACCATTTCTATATCGTATAACTTATCTATAAGCATCTCGTAAAACTCCATTCCGCAAACTCCCTAATATTAATTTCCAATTTATGACTGGTGTTAGATTTCGCTCATATACTATATACTTTCTGATTTCGTTCGTTCGAGTTGAAGGAAATAATGCACTAATTTTCATTAAAATACATCCTATTTTCCATTTATTTTTCGTCATGAACATCAGAATCGAATTTATCTGTAGTTGAGACCCCAATATTTTTTTCACTTTTAATTCTCTCGATCACAAAAAAGCTATCTACATGTTTAGCCAAGAGTGAACTTGTACAAACGAATTGAGGGATGCTTTAAAATAATCCGCTCCACAAGAGGATTCGATTCGAATCAACAATACAACTGAAGGACAAAAAAAATTGTGCGAGTCGGAGTTTTGAAAGGGGATCCAGGATAGCCCGCGTTTGTTGAAGTGTGAAATGAACAAATTTCATGTCTCAACGATTCTGTGGAAAATCCGCTCAGCGTCAAAACAAAAACAACGACAGAACAAGGAAAGCACTCATCATTCAAACTCCAGAGATCACAGCGTCCAAATTATACACGGTTCCTCTCTTCGACCACGAGTAGCACTTGCAATAGTGCCTTTCTTGAGTATCATTGCACAAATATCTATCGTATGAAGTATTTTAGATAGATGGATAGATTAACTTTTTATTATTTGAGTGGATATTATGGAGGATATGGAATTTGAATGAAATTTGAGAGAAAATTTCATTAATTTATTTCAACCAATTAGAAGGCTCCTTTTTGTTTACGTTGCTTACAACAACGAGAGATTATCGCGATAATTTTGTTAGTTCCTATTAACTCAATGGATTTAATAAGTGACAATTTTTCTGTCAAAAATGAAGCGCCTTATATCTATTGGCAAAAGTTACTCAGAAGAAAATCAAAATACATTTGGTTACTAACTTATAATTTTCATTGATACTAACCAATTTGCATTACATATCGAACACCAGGGCTAAAAGAGACACATCAAAAATTTTGAAAAGATTTAAAATATTATGAAATTCTTCCACTGCATCTTTTTAAGTGGGCGAAAAACTTGGTGATTCTATCATTAACAATTGTCTGTGTATCAACAAATATAAGTAATATTTTGACACTCGTTTTTTCCATTGGGCTTTGGACATCTTGTGGCTTTCTAAAATTGGTTTTGATTCCTATCAACTTTGTAAAATAATCTTTTCGTCCATAAACTCGTCCAGTAAAAATGGTAATAATTTCAAGTCTCTATGGTTTTAGCTTACGTCACTTATCTTCTGGAACACAGTACATAATTTATAGCTTTACAGTTCATTGTGAATACTTGTTTTGAAGTTGTTTATTATTTATTAAAATTTTACAATGATTTGACAATAATTAATAATATTGAATCCCAAATCACCGAGACAATAACTGCTACATGTCAAACGTTAACAAATGTTACTCAGAGCCAACTATTTACTCGTTTATATTATATGAATAATATCTAAATGAAAACTTATTATCAATTTCTCCTCATTTGTACAAATAATAATATTTTTTAATGTCATATTCTAGTAACAAAAAAGTGTTACTAAACGTCAAAGTAAAATTATCTTCTGAAAATACAATATATAATATTTTTCTAAAATCATCAGAAATAATTTTTTTAAGCTTTAGGTGAAACTATGTAGACATTATTTCAGATGTTATGGTTGCAGATTAATTAATGTTTTTAATGTTCCTAAAATTTTAGTAATAAACCTTAATTACTAACAAGTAAAATCAACTTCTGTTGTAAACATACAGTGCGTCATATTAAACTAAACTCATCGGAAATATGTTTTTTTAAGTTTTAAAACTATAAAGACTTTGGATATCAGATAACAAATTTGTTATTCAATTTTTCTCACATTTTAGTAATAAAAACGAGTTACTAACGGCTAAAATGAACTTCATTTCTAGAACTCTAATTAGTTACAATTAACTAAAGACGCCGGAAATATGTTTTCATTATACCTATCTGAAAACACTATACTTACATGCTTATTTAGCATACTGAAAAAGGGTTTTTTCCGTTTCTTCCGTTTTTTCCGCACGGAAAGATTTTCCGTGCGCTGTTATCATTGTAGCTGCGTATTTACATGTCAAAATTAAATAATATGCTGTTGTCAGTTTTCTAGAAATCGCAAATTGTTTCAATATTTCCATACCAACAGGGTAAATAACGCTTGTTTTGTGGCAATTTCTGGATATTTTTGTACCATAAATATTTCAATTAATAATACATGTTTTTGTTTCTTCATCATTAAAAATAAATGTTTCTTAACAATATGTGGTTTTCAGGTAGATATAATGAAAAATATCGTTCATTACTCGTCCATAAATGCTTTTCCCGTGCTTGCACGACTTCCCACGGGAACATGTCGCGCACGCACGGAAAAAGCCCATTTTCTGAACTCGTAATAAAATATACTATTTTGTAGGATTTTAGCAAAAAAGTTACAATGAGAAAAAATTATGTATTATGTCGAACAATGTATATTTCAGAAGGAAAGCAGAATTGAAAAGCTAAAACATTCATAATACGAGGATGTATTGATATCTAGTTAGCCTAGACCAGTTCCCTGCATAAACAAAATATTGCGTTACCATAGCAACGAACAATAACTTATTAGAAGTGTCAGTGTAAAGTTTGACGTCAAAAAAGTAAACCAGAGTTACGCAATAAATTAAAAGAAAAAATATGTCCACCGAAATTGTGAAAATCGAAAAATTGGAGTATCGAACCATCATCAAGTACCTGTATTTAAAAGGGTTAAGAGGTAAGCAGATTTACGAAGATATGCTTAATACCCTTGGTGATCAATGTCCTTTGTATGCGACCGTGAAAAATTGGACTGCAAGCTTCAAAAGAGGTAAATTTTCCATTGAAGATGATGACCGATCGGGAAGGCCAGTTTCTGTGTCAGTCCCCGAAAATATCGATGCAGTTCATGACATGATTTTAACAGACCGTCGAATTGGGCTAAAACGGATATCTGAAGCACTGAATATTTCATACGAATGCGTTCATCATATAGTTCACGTCAATTTGGACATTAGAAAAATTGCTGCAAAATGTATCCCCAAATGTTTGAATGTTGACCATAAGCGTGCAAGGGTAGTAGCATCGCGTTCGATCTGTGCTCGATTTGAAAACGATGTAGACTTCTTAAACCGAATTGTTACTATGAATGAGACTTGGGTACATTTCTACGATCCAGAAACAAAGCAACATTCGATGGAATGGTGACACTCCGGTTCTCCAAGACCTAAGAAGTTTCGTGTCCAAAAATTTGCTGGAAAAGTTCTTGCTTCAGTTTTTTGGGATTGCCATGGAGTAATCATGATTGATTTTTTGGATGAGGGTAGAACAATAACTGGAGATTACTAGTCGACATTACTACGGGAAAAAATTAAAGAGAAAAGACGCGTAAAGCTATCCAAAGGTGTTTTGTTTTTTCAGGACAACGCCCCTGCACACAAATCTCATGTTGCCATGCAAAAAATTCGTGATTTAGGGTTTGAATTACTAGAACACCCCCCTTTTTCACCAGATTTGGCTCCGTCCGACTATCATCTGTTTCCTCAACTGAAAAAAAGTTTAAAAGGTCGTAAATTTTCTTCCAACGAGGAGGTAATAAAAGCTGTGGAGGTCTGGTTTGCAGAGCAAGAAGAAACATTTTTTTGAAAGGTCTAGAGACGTTTCAGGTTCGCTGTAATAAATGTATCCAATTAAGAGGAGACTATGTTAGTAATAAAATATTTTGGCCTTGAATATTTTGTTTGGTTCTATAGTGGGCTAAGAATTTTTCAATATATCCTCGTAGATTAACTTTTTTTTGCCTATTTAGTATAGAATAGAATAGAATAGAATAGAATAGAATATTTCTCTTTATAACATGAATCCCTTCCAAGAGAGGTTATCTTGTACGATGGAAAATAGCGACTAAATTCCAACTTTCAGTCGCAGATGATTCCACAATTGACTTTATGAACATCCTGTTCATATTTTCATTGAAATCAAGAATAGAATTTATTTGACCAAGTTACAATTATGTTTTTGGCAAGTCAATCAGTTACAAAACGTTAAGTGAAAGTCATTTAAAAATACACCTAAAATATCACGAACAGATATAACAATATTTAAAATCGAAACAAGAACATGACTTATTGTCGAAATTAGAGTCAGGACATAAGATCGAGAAGTGGGGGCGCTCTCAGATATTCGTCGATAGAGTAAAAACAGTGGAACAGTAAGTGTCATTTCAGTTTTAATTTGAAATAATTGTAATTGCGCATCTTGAACTCTTGAGGCAAAAAATTGTAGAGTCTAATATTCAGAGAATTCATCTGAGATTTGTTGAGCCTATTTCGGGAAGGTCTTATGTCGTGCGCTGCACGAGTTTGATAATCGTGAAAATCAGAATTGGAACAAAAATTATTTTTATTTCTGTGAATTTCTAAAAGAGTATTATAAATAAATTAGGAAGGAACAGGCATAATAGCGAGATCTTTGAAGAATTGTTGACAATGGTCCCTGTAACCAGCACCAGCAATGATTCTTATTGCTCTTTTCTGCATTTTAAAGACTTTACATGAGTGAACAGAGTTTTCCCATAACAGTATTCCGTAACTATTATGTGTGTGGAAGAAAGAGAGAGAGAGTGTTGTCGCAGAGTTGATTTTTCAAATTGCGCAAAAGAAATATTGAACTTGATAATTTATGACATAACTGTTCTATATGTGATGACCATGATAGTCTATCATCGATAAGTACTCCGAGAAGCTTGACACTCTTTTCATTGCCCGCAATGCCTTTATTGAAAATCAGTTTTTGCGTTTTATTGTTGTTTAATTTGAGGTTACTTGCATTAAACCAGTTCTGTGCCCTATTCAAAGAATCAGCCATGGTGTTTAAAAGACTATCTGCATGAGTGGAAGAGTGCAATAATATTGTGTCAACGGCGTAAGCAATGCATTTATTAGGGTACATGAAGTGAAAGAGATCGTTCACGTAGATAATGAAGAGTGATGGACCAAGAACTGATCCCTGAGGTACCAGGTAATACACTACTTATTACAGTGATTTAACGTAAAACTACATCGACGTAGAATAGATCGTAGGGTTAATCTTCTCATCATATTGAAAGCAAATCAAATTCATGAAATTTTCTTACCGAATCTCCCATACAGCATAATTAATTCCCGATAATTTTTGTCTCGCTTTCATTCATGTTTTTGTTGAAAGAAAATTTCCCTCGTCTTCGACTCAGGATAATTTCATATCCACAAAAACATTTGTGACCATGAAAAAAATTATCGGTAATAATTCTGCTGCTAGAGAGATTATAAATGAACATTCCTATTTCGTGTAAACTCTTGAGATTTGGATGGGATTCCCTTTCGATCTATTGACAGGCCTGATTACTTTGGGAGCCAAAGACAACTCCTTTTTATTTTTCGTGTTGGTATGTGGTCAAATCTTTCAACTGAATTTTAGACCAGTTCCCTCCGACCAACGAAATTTGGTATACTCATGTAATTTCGATGACACTGTATAAATTACTAATGAGGCCGGACCCCCTCTTTCTTAAAAAATGTTGCAAAAACTCGCAAAAACAAATCTGTATTGTGAAAAATATTATCACTGACAATTTTTTCAGTAACTGTTTTTCTTATTAATATACAGTGTCTGTCAAATAAGGTTGATAACTTAATTTGTTTTTAGGAAAGCACACCCACGAAATTATTTGTTTATCCGAGTATTGGTTGACAGAAAATGTTCTCAATTCTATAAACATGTTGAATGATTGTTTAGCATTGGGGGTTTCATTAAATCTAAGTTAATATACAGGGAGAAAGAATGACACGATTTCAATAGTGAGATCAATATTCAATTCTGAATTCTATTGTATAGAGATACTGAGTTTGAAGTCAATCACGTTATAGGTCTGGTATATAGGTGACTATGAGCTATTTCTTACTTGTCTCTTGGTTAAATGCACCAAGAATTGCGTAAAAATTATTATTTGTGGAGACTTCATATTGATTTCAAATCAAAATCATCAGAATTCTCTCAACTCATGTGATTGATAAAATCATTCAATTTGGATATAACCATTCACGACTATACAAGACTTACAAGAGTATCCGTGGATAGCGCGTAATCTATTTTCTAATCTATTTGCTAATAAACTGGTGTGATAGAAGCATGTCTTTCGGATCTCTATGATCAATTCTTCACTTTAGATTATGAATAGTCTTCGCCTCCTGTGTGAGTAGGGAGGTAGCAAATTATTCATAAAAACATCAACAAACAAAAATCTTCATTGCCATTAATTAACTGGAACAATGATGTATGTAAGGCTTCTATGGAGGCGAATGTTTTTGCTGATTCATTCGTGAAGACATTGACTGACTGTGTGAATGTTTCCCAGTGAAATGAATCTACGAGCAATATTTATAAACCACCAGTAATTCAGTAATTTTTTGCTGAAATTGCTGAAAATCTTATATCTACACTATATCTTGTTGAAGAAAACTCGTTGAGTTTCCTGTAGCCTCTTCCATCAACAAGACACCCTTTTTTTCTGGCACCAATATTGTGCTCAGAAATACTGGCTGTGAATGCTTTAAACAGATCGAAATCTTATGGCCTGAATAGCGATATTATAAAATGTTTAATCGAAATTATAGTTGATCCACTCACTTCACTCTTAAATTCTTGCATAACATCGGGTTGTTTTCCAAACTTTTCCAAATCATCAAAAGTTTTACCATTATTCAAGATAGGAGATAAATCCTTAGTTGATAATTATCGCCCAATTTATATTATACCGGTTTTAGGCAAAATTCTTGAAATCATCTTGATGATTAGAATAGTTCATTACTTCGTGCAAAATGATATTTTTGACAAAAACCAGTATGGATATCGAAGTAACAGATCAACAGCTGACGCCGTTAAAAAAGTGATTAATCTAGTTGTTGAATACCTATCTTGAAAACGGAGAGCATGTGGTTTTAACCCTCTGCGACCTCTCTAAAGCTTTCGAATGCGTCTCACATTATTTACTTCTCGGAAAAATGAACTATTCAAATCATATTTGAGTAACAGATCTTGTTCGGTATTCATGAATGATGAATTTTCTCCCAACAAAATAGTCAAACATGGGGTTCTTCAAGGATCGGTATTGGGGACCATTTCATTATTAATTTACAACAATAAATTTAGCCAATGCATGTTTCCATACAAGTGTCTATTTTTTACTGATCATCTTGATTTTTCTTCTAATACTCTAATAATAAACTTTTTTCCCATATGATACGTACTTTATACCGGGTGTCCGCGGGAGGTGGCTCGCCCCTATAACTTTTCTGTTTTTGAAGATAATGGAATGAATTCTGGAGGATCTATATAAGACATAAAACTGCGTTTACTTACAAGTAACTCAAGTTCATGGTACTTCCGGTTTCACCGGAAGTGACATAAACTTTTTTAAATGGGACACCCAGTATATTTTCACCTCTTTTGTCTCCACATTACATTATAAATACAAATGCATGGTTTGTCACATTTTGTAACAATTTTTTTTTATTTCGATTTTTTTTAATTCGATTTTTTTTTAAATCTAGAATGCTATGGATTCGTTCAAATCACTAATTGCAGTCCTATCATTTTGGGAAGAATACAACCTCACCGTTTTTCGGTCAAAATGTATGTGCTATGTGAAATTTTATTTTGAAATTGAAATTGCTAATTTTTTTCAAATGGCAACATGGCGGCTCGTCGGGTTAGGAAAAAAGACCATTTTATGTCACAAACACAACTGATAAAACAAAATTGTTAAGGGGGTCGACTTCTTATTCAACCTTAACCTCCAAAAGTACTTCAAGTACTTATTGTGTGATTATTTGAAGAAAATGTTTATGATAATATTTATGCAACAAAATATTTTATTAGCTTTTGGATTATTGATCTAGTTTCATAAGTAGTGTTGGTTACAGGTTGCTCTATACATTCAAATCTTATTTTAATCTCTTAAATTCCTTCATTTTGAGACAGGAACCCCGCATTGTTTATAGGTAAAATGGTTCTCGGTGAAATTGTTTAAAGTTTTAGTATATTGTAGTATTCGACGTACTGATTGAACGTGTAGAATCACAAAGTTCGTTGATGTATAGATTTTGTAAGTTAAAAGTCAGTAATTTTTATTTAATAATTTTCTCGGGATTTTTCCCCTTTCTTTCCCTTTCTTATCATCAACGTACCTTCATATTACTAAGTATCATTCAGATGGTACAAATTAAATCATTATGTACAGAGTGAAAAATAAAAATATTTTAGTAATGTCTGAAAATTCGAAGTAATAATGAAATATTAATAAAATTATTTTGGCATGCAATATACTATTCTTATTCCATCATTAATCACAATTCATACATTTCCTACAGAGTGAATTGAAAAATTGGTGAAATATATGGCCGGTTCTTTCGTACAAATCCTGTATGTTCGAGTGAATTATCATCTTCCGAAGATAGCTGATACCGTGTAAACATGATTTTGTTGGGATATATAGGGTGATCATGAAAATTTTCGATTATAAAAATTACAAAATATCAACGTTTCAGAAATCACCCTGTAATTCACGATTAACTTGGTGAAATTCCTTTATTATTGTTTAATATATTCATCATTTTCTCCTCAATACTGTCCCAAAAATTCAGTTTCCTACTATTACTAGTTTCATAGTTATTAATTGAGAAACTTATTAACATTTGCATGACGAGTTTAAGGAACTTGTTCACGCGTACATTCTACTAGTGGCCAAGATTTTTCACAAATAGTGAAACGTGAGAATGTGGAGATCAAAATAAATGTAACGTTATATGCTATATTGATGAAATATAATAGATGTCTATACGTTTCTATTGCCAGCAAATATAAAAATCATAGAAACCTCTATCCGAGTGGAACACGCATTGGAAAAAAACCGTCGCTGCCCAGATTCAAATTCCCCTATTAGAAATATAAGCGTTCTATCAATCATTTTCACTTTTCGCAAATAGTTTGTTTTTTATTCTGACAAAGCTTGAACCAACAAAATTCACTTTACTATCTGTACCTTACATTATCAAATTCATATATCTGATGTGATTATTATCTCTAATCTTCACCCTCTTTTACCTCACATTTATTTTGATCTCCACATTCTCACGTTTCACTATTTGTGAAAAATCTTGGCCACTATGAGAATGTACGCGTGAACAAGTTCCTTCAACTCGTCATGCAAATGGCATTAAGTGTCTCAATCAATAACTATGAAACTAGTTATAGTAGGAAACTGAATTTTTGGGACAGTGTTGAGGAGAGAATGATGAATATACTAAATAATAATAATGATGAAGAAATTTCACCGAGTTAATCGTGAATTACAGGGTGATATTTGAAACGTTGACATTTTGTCATTTTTATCATCGAAAATTTTCATGATCACCAACGAAATCATGTTTATACAGTATCAGCTATCTTCGGAGGATGATAATTCACTTGAATAGACAGGAAATGTACGAAAGAACCGGCCATATATTTCACCAACTTTTCCAACCACCCTGTACGAAATTTATGAAATGTGATTAATGATGGAATAAGAATAGTATATTGCATGCCAAAATAATTTTATCAATATTCCATTATTACATCGAATTTTCAGACATTACTAAAATGTTTTTATTTTTCACTCTGTACATAATGATATAATTTGCACCATCTGAATGATATTTAGTATTATGAAGGTACGTTGATGATAGAACGAAAAATAAATGCAGTTGGCAATTTCAAATCCCGAGAAAATAATTAAATAAAAATTACTGATTTCAAAATCTATCCATCAACGAACCTTGCGATTCTGCACGTTCAACCAGTACATCGAATACTACAGTATACTAAAATTTCAAACAATTTCACCGAGAACCATTTTACCTATAAAAAGTGCGGGGTCCTTTCTAATTCAATCTTTAAAAGCTTTTTAACAGAAGTTTTTTTGAAACCTAATTATGTGCAGTATTAGTTTAGTTTATGTCACTTCCGGTGAAACCAAAAGTTGCATAAAGTTGAGTTACCAGTCAAAAGATGCAGTTTTATGTCTTATACAGATCCTCCAAATTTCATTCCATTATCTTTAAAAACAAAAAAGTTATAGGGGCAAGCCACTTTGAATATTAAAAATAGTTACACGTAGTAACACGTGGACTGCAGACAATAGCGCACTGTGATTGGATATAACGCCATAAAGTCCCAACTGTTATTTATGCTAATGAGACACATTCTGCATTCTTTGAAATTGATATTAAACAGGTTCCTCAGATGTGCTTATAGTCCGGGAGGCGATTCAACAATTTAGATATGAGCGATACCGTGATTTTGTGAATTACACTGATATTTGTCACTGTGATTTTTTAACATTGATTTTTAAACTTGATGTTATCACAGTTTTGAGGTTGCGTCGCGTTTGGTTACTTTGGTCTTGGATGCATGAGCCCGTTCACCGTTTACTGTTATCAGGTTAATAAGATAGATATATCAGTATCAGTTTGTACTATTCATCCCCAGGTTTTTTAGAATCATGTTTTTTAAATCAAATAAAACTAGTTTGTAACGATAATGACATTTAATTTAATTATAAATTTATAATACGAAGAATGAGTATTTTGTTATTATTCGATTCGCACCAAAATCAAAATCAACGTAACCTTAAATACTACTGTTTACAATACTTGTATTCTTTATGACGTCATCCGCACAAGCGTGACGTCATTTGGGGAAAAAATTACATTGGGAAATAGGTCACGTGGCACCTCGATTGGAAGGTATCTCAATTCTGTATCCAATGTTGTATATATTTTTAATTTTTTGCCTACAGTTAGGGGAGATGAGAATGAGGATTTATATTATGAATATGATTATGCCGCTACGAATTACGGTATGTAATAATATAAACAATATGGAATCACACTATAAAAGTTTTAGTTTTAAGAATAGAAATACAGAAACACAAAAAAGTAGTTATTCGCTGGAGGAACTACTATTTGAATCGATTACTATCGGTTTCATATTTATAGAAGGTTTTCTATTGCTGTCTTCTACTTTCAAAACATGCTTTACACAGTTACTCCAATGCTGTTCATTTTCAGCTTCACTCTCACGTATTGATTTGATTACTGACTCACTGAATTTTGGATGTGTGTTTCTCTTTCTCACATACGTTTTCATTGAACTCCATATTTTTTCGATTGGGTTAAATTCACAATAATATGGTGGTAATAATAATAATATTTTTTCTCGAAACGCTGCTCTTTTACCAGTGATGATAAATCATCTTTTTTTCTGCGGGAATCCACCGGAACATTTTTATTTTCTAGGAAAGAGATTATATCTGCTTTTCGCCATGACTTATTAGGCAATTTTTCTATTTGCCTGGAATGGTATGAGGCGTTATCTAAAATAATAACGGTATTTGGTACAAGGTTAGGCAATAACGAGTTGGTAAACCACTTTTCAAATAATTCGGCATCCATATCTTTATGGTAGTCCGCACTGCACTTCGAAATATTCCTTGCAGACAGTTTCAAACAGCCTCGAACAAATCCGTTCTCATTGCCAGCGTGGATGATGATCACGCGTTTTCCTCTAGAACTAGGCAACTTTCCTATAGTTCTCAATGTTCCATCTGATCATCCTTTTCTCTTGACATCATGAGTATCGTACCAAGTTTCGTCCAGCCAGACTAGGTTACGATTATCATTTCGGAACTTGAAAATTTGAGACAGGTATTCATTACGCATGTCAACGATTCTTCGGGATTCCATTATACACTGACGTCGATTTATTGTTTTGTACCTGAATCCCATTTTCATTAATAGTTTTCGGAGTGAATCTTTTGATTTATATGGATAGTAAACACCTTCTTTTATAATTTCCGTAAGAATTTCTTCGAGCGTAGGATTCAGATTTTTCTCGAAGAATCTATGTACGATTCTCCTAATCGCTTTCTCCGTAGCCTTGTCAACTTTCTTCAAAGATCGTTTCACCTGAACTTTCCGTTTTGTAACTGCGCCCCTGTTGACAATGCGGCTGACACTGGAACGGCTCAGTAGAGTTAGTTCACATATTCTCTTGACGACTCCTCTTTTTTTGTTATTATTCTCACTAACTAACTTATTATACATATTGAGAATAATTTGTTGATTCTCTACAGGTAGCGTAAGTCGCCGATCAATAACACGGGATTGTATATTCAATGGCAATGATTCATTTTGTACCTCAAATGGCCTCCAAAGAGGTCTGTTTTCATTGTTACCATTATTTAAATTAATATTATCAAATGGTCTCCAAATAATATTTTGATCACCTTCATCAAACGGTCGCCAAAAAGCCATAGTGGTATTGTTGGAGAGCTGACGAATCAGAAGTGCTCAAGGAACACTTTCTTGATCGTATTTATACCTATTGATTCATTAGGACATAATGGCAAAATGGCAAGTAGCAAGTATTACCTGATTTTACTGACAGAGCTTACTTTCAGAATATCCAAGAATTCAGGTATGCAAATTACTGTCAAAAATGGTAAATAAATTAGGTTTGTTCATAACAGAGAATTCCAAAATAATAATAATGTGAACCAGAACATATTCTAATTCCATGCGAGCTCACCTCGCGTTTTTCACGTACGCCGATAGGCACAGGTGTTAACGTCGATGGGCATGCCTTTCTCATGCCGGGTCAAAAATGCAGGATGGGCACGCATGTATCTGAATCGGCCTTAAGACAAACAAAGAAATAGTTTCATGACACTACTGATTACAACTCTGTCTGCTGAAAGCATAATATTCTGTAGGCAAATTTTTACTAATTCCACCAAAACTGTATCTATTATAGTTACATATATTCCCATGGTGGACAACCTTATTTGTTTATAAACATATAAGAAGAGTTATACGTATATAATAGATTATCATCAAACAATGTAAATACTATAATAAACAAGTCAAAACAGAATATCTAGTTTCAGTCAGTCAGTTCCACATCATCGTCTATTTTTTAAATCGCCTCCCGGACTATTATTAGCATTTCAAAGAATGCCGAATGTGTCTTGGCATGAATGTTAGTGAGAACTGTATGACGTTATATCCAATCACAGTGCAGTTTGTGTAATATTGACCAATGACACGCAGTCCACGTGGAGTAAGCGGCTCATTTGAGGTTTTTTATCACCAAATAAAAATATCAAAGAGTTTGCCGAATGACTCTTAAATTTTCGTAAGAACTTTACCTTATTATATTTAATTTTAAGTATATACGCTATATTTTATTCACTATTTTAGATTTTTAATGTTTTATTTTTTACTGCCATTTTCTTACCTTTATACTGTCCTTGTAAAATGTCCTGGTTAAATGTTTGTATAAATGTGTAATCCTAAGTAATCTGAATTAACCTACCTATACACTGTCATGCCCTACGTACAGATTTTATCTATTGTAGGGTCAACAGTTCATTCCCTTCCATATTTTTGTATGTTACCTATATTTAATGTGAATTCAAAGTTGAATAAATTATTATTATTATTATTACTTTTCGCAGACACCCTGTATAACAATCAAGTAACGAAGCAAACGGTGACATTTTGGTTAAAAATATTTTCCGGGTGGATACATAATCAAGAGATGATTTCATTAGTCTAGTTGTTCCAGTGAAATGAATTTTTTTTAAGTAATTGATAAACTCAAACCTCAAATATTTTAGTAAAACTTCTATAGTATTGCATACATATCGTCCACTTGAATATATACGCAAATAATATTAACAAGTAAGTATCTGTGACCCTTTTCTGAAAAAAAAATTCCTTTATCAGTTTCGTTCACGGAAAAGGATTTTTCAACAACCAATTTTCACGAACTAATACCGCCGTATTAGCAAAATATCCTACGCGTCAGCCACTCAGGGTCCAAACTCGCGTTTTTTACGATTTATCAGCAGTAAAAACAAGACGAGTAAAAAGGGTGGAGTTTTATGTCACGTTTGGTGAAAGAAAAGTTTCAGGCGACACACGCCTCACGAATTCCTGACAGACACCTTCTCGAATCAAAAACGATTCGTGTTATTGAAGTTTATTCGTTCCTGGTCGAGGAATTCATGATGCTTGCGGAAAATAATACTTGGAACCACAGATTACAGAAATTGTTTCTGTGGTCTGTGGTTTGAACAACAAGAGAAGATAAGACGTACACAAGTGTAACTTTGGAAATTTCACACCTCGATTTTTCAAGCAATAAAAAATTGGTTTTTGTTTAGTTGACATTTTGCTTTTATGTACGAATGGAATTTTATTTTTCATTTGAAAGGAGATATGTCATAATTATGTATTCACTAGATATTTCGAATGTGTCTGAGTATATTTTGAGGACTACTTGCATTTCAACAATGAATAGGTCCATCGATAAAAAAATTATATCAATCAAATGCCTACCTAAACTTGACTGCATGTATTTAATATTTGAAACAATTTAATTCAACTTATCTATCTTTTCGTGAAAACTTGGTTGAAATTTCCAGACGCTTTCTTTGTACTACGCTATGATTGATTTCTCATTTTTGTTCAAGAATTTCTTCGCAAAGTTCTTCGCAATGTACGTAATGTATATTTTTGTAGTTTTTCCATTATTTCTTATCTAATTATAAAGTATTTTCCGCAATGATATCATTCTTATGAAATCTTGAAAACACTTTACAACAGTACGAACTAGAAAATTGAGCCTAACTGGTTAGTGGTTAAGCTGTCAATGGGTGCGTATAACAGTCACTTTTACGCTTTACATCATAGAGGGCTGACAGGTCTTCCAGCCGCTACAGATAAATAAAGCGCTTTATTTGAAGTGGTTCAGTGGTCTGTTATTTGGACCGTCTGGTCTGGTAGACTTGTAAAGCGCTTTTATGCTTTATCCAGCAAAGCCCTTTCCGCTCTTTTCTAAAAGACACATATTTTCAACACACCGCCACAATACGAATGCGTATCTGTCATTGTGTCAACAAAAGCCATTCATGGCCCGCTCAATCAAATCAAATCAAAAAGGTTTATATTATTTGAATTCATCTTGTATCAAAAATAAGTACGCAACAATTTGTATAAATAAAAAATAAGTAACGCAATAAAAATCTTTATATTGTCCCCCTAAGCATTTCAAGGGGACAAAAGGGAGATCGATCGTGCGGGCTAGAGGGGTTCTTTCCTGCCCCTCCGACGAATCGGCGGGCGGGTGAACCAGTCAGGTGGACATACGATCCCAGGGGATGAGGTCCACCCTTGCGATGTTATGCAGGTGGCGCCCTAAATTGTCAACGCCTTTATCTTGGTGTTCTTTGACCTGCCCCACCTCCTCTTAATTATGTAAGGGATATCTTTGGTGTTCGGTGTTTAGGCATTCAGATTATCAAAGTTTTTGATTGTCAGTTTTTCATGCTAGACCTTGGGGTGCCTACGACAATGGTATTCTAATTATTCTGGAATTTCGTTGAAAATATCCGAGGCCTGATATATTAGGCCTCCATGTTTCTTGTAGTATTCATTATTATGAGCTCTAATGCTGGTCATTTCTCTGGTTAGAGGACTTCCCAAAATAAAGAATCTATAGTTTTCCGATATTTTCTTGATGTAGGACTCAATAGTTGCGATCTTGGCCAGATCGCGCAATGCGTCGAGCCGAATGTAACGGTCACTGTCCGTGACTATACGGAGAACCTTGTTCTGCATCCTTTCCAGTCTCATCATCTGAGTCCTGGGAAGGCTGCAGAACACTGGCCAGGCGTATGTCATCGTTGGCCTGATGATTAGTTTGTAAATGAGAACTTTGTTCTCTAACGACAGCCTGGAACTCCTTGTGATTAGCGGGTAAGTTCTTTTGACTGCTGCCACCGCTCGCTGGATGGCAAGGCTGACGTGAGAATGCATATTCATGCCCCACTGATGTTATAATTTGTTTTGTCTTGAATAATCCCCAAGTCAGATGAAATTAGCATTAATTCAATATATTTTGGTGTGAAATTTTCTTACCGAATCACCTGCGTGATTGAATTAATTGCAGGAAATTTATCTCCTACATGAATTTTTTAAGAAAATTACAATTAATTTTCAAAAAATTCACGTACTCGAAAAATTTCCGGCAATAATTCAAGCACTTTGGAGATTACAAGTAGCGATAATCGCTCATGCTTAAAAAGGACCTCGCACGGTTCTTATGGAAAATGGGTCCCAGTCGAATTGGCTGAAAATTTAGTATAATGTAGTTTATGATGTCCTGATCAAATGTCTCCTTAGACTGAACGAGATCTAAAGGATAGTTTTCGAGATACAGGGAGTCAAACATGCAGAGGCATGGTTGTTACCTACTTTTAGAAGATCAATAATGTGGCGATTATTTTGTTACAAAAAGTTGAGAATAATAATTGCAATCTTAATATTGTCGACTTGAGTTGTAATGAAAAATTCTTAGATTCTGTATACATGGTTATTAATGATTACATAATTTTTATGTAATTTTTTTAACAAAATTAGTCGAACACAAAATCTCGTAGACTCGCAGAATGAGTTAATATCATTTGATTTTGAAAATTTCTCAAAATTTTCCTTTTTAGTTGCATGTATTTTAATTTTTGAACGAGGCTAGAGTCCCGAACGCAGAATCGCTTTAAAACGTAAAAATCCCGAAGAGGTGTGGTTTGATAACACTGTTCGAGACTTCTCGAAAATAATCGCAATCGCGATTTTGGGACCACTGTTGCGAAAGCTTGATTTCCCGACAAGGTACCTCCCACCATCACTATAATGGCGGGAAGACAGCCGCGTTCACACGGACTGAAAATTTGTTGTTTATTTGCCAATACAACCTGACCTGACTAACCTAACGTAGACAGAATAACCATCCAAAATTCATATTTTTCGCTTTGTCCTCCGGCAGCGAATATACACTCAAACCTAACCTGAGCAAGCTAACCTGTTACAGAAAATAGTCATTAAGCCACACCTCTTCGGAATTTTTACTTGTTCAAGTGATTCCCGTGTTCGGGTCTTACGGCTCTTTCTTAATTTTTTTTAGGAACATGTATAGAAATTAAACATAAAGTAGAAAACTAAATATAACATGATCAATATTTCGTGGCTCTTGTCTATTTGTTGAATCTTGTACGGATCCTGGTCCACGGCATGATGATGCATCTATCAAATGGGAGACTACTGCAAATCTTTTCTACTAGTTCATACCAGGTCAGTTCAGGCCAATGACATATTACCATCAGACTCCGTTATTTACATTTCAAGCTGCGGTCAATACAGAGTCACATTCTAAGCACAATTTTTACTGCTGCTTGTTTCGCGGCAATTATCTGCTCATATACCTACATTGTATAATAGCAGATAATTCAGCAGAAACTGAGCTTTGCCGACTTTTGGGTTGACTACCAACTATGTTCCGGGAAATAAGCGGCATTAAAACTTGTGTTTAGAATGTGACCGCAACTCGAAATGTAAATAAAGAAGTCTAGCCGTACTATGTCATTGGTTCAGACCATAGAAATATATAAGACACTAAATTTCTATGGTTCAGACACTGTAATTACGATTATGTTCGGATCCTTTTCCTTGATGGCTTGCATACCCCAAAAAGCATACGATATTAGCTTTATGTGGAAGGTAAATTAATAACAATCTAGGGCATTTAAAATAAACATTCAAATTAATTGTCACTCAAACAACTCTCGTGGTATATTCTCGTCAGATCTTTTTCTATGTCTTTGTAAGAATGACAAGATTTCTCATCTTATGATCAGTAGTTAATGTAATGTTAATCAAATGTTAATGTTAATCCAATAGTTATTACCTAATGAAAAGTTGCTTGCAAACATGACTGAAACCGGCCGAGCCTGCGTAATATGTCGAGTGGTAGGAGAGACCGGGAAATGAGGAGAAGCGTATGATCACGTAACCTGTTCATTGGATAAGTATCCCTCATCTCCTGGTCTCTCCTACTACTCGACCCCTTACGAGGGCTTGGCCGTTTTCAGTCATGTTTGCAAGCATTTTTTACCTATTTCGCAGCATTGTAGTGCGAAATGAGAATTTACTGCTACTTTCAAAATCTGTTTGAGAAATTGAAATCCAGAGCATACAGCCACGCTGCAAGATAGTGCAAAAAAGTTCAAATTGCAATTGTGCAAAAACTAATGGTCAATACTTTCATGAGAAGGGCTATCCTTACAAAAATCGCCAAATTTTTCGGTTTTTTTCAGTTTTTTTTTCGTTTATTTTGATCTGATCGGATCGTAAAGAATCTCATTTTATTCGTATTTCAATTCTCTACAATTTTTCTCATTGGAGCAACCTGATTGCTTCATCAGTTTTCATTTTGTAAGCAAAATAATAAAATAAAAACATGTTTTCTTGTATTTAAATGTTTATAACAAATTAATAAATGACAGTTGCGAGTCGAAAACATAACAGAATAAAACTACAGACTGTCTTTCTTGTTATGGCAAAGTCGGTTTCCTACTGGTATTTTTTTTGCGAAAAAATTCTCCATTGATTGTTTTACAAGGCTTTCTAGAAAATTGAGCATACTCTTGTCAAAACTTGTTGAGGTGGGTTTACATGGAGATCTGCTGAGATGGTTTGCCTCTTACGTTTTCAATAGATCACAATAGATCAATGGTTTCAAGTCCGAACCTATTGCTGTGACATCTGGGGTGCCGCAAGACTCCCTGAGTCCTTTAATGTTTCTGATCGTCATCAAGAACATAAAAATTGTTTTAAACATTTGAATATTTTACTATACGCTGATGACTTGAAAATATTTTCAAAATCGTCTGCTTACTGTTTAAATATTCAGTCAGATTTACATCGTTTTTCACACTTTTGCAGATTAAATCGATTGTTCCTCAACCTTAAGAAATGCTCTGAAATTTCCTTTCCGAAAAATCAGTATAAGTTAGAATTATAATAAGAGTCAATGACATCAAGGATTTAGAAGTAATTTTTGATAATAAAACATTGTGAATATATCATTAATAAATGTAGCAAAATGCTAGGTTTTATTAGAATGCTAGAATATGAGAACTCAAAAAGGCTATTCAGTCATTGTATTTTTCCGACATTTATAGCAGACTGAGCTTTTCCTGTGTTATCTGAAATCCACATTATAACTCATACAAGGTAAGACTTAAGAAAATCCAAAGTAGGTTGATAAGATTTTTGAACTTTAAGGTAAATGTTGTTTTCAGTATTGAAAATGTGAATTCAGTAAGACTTTCATTCAATATTTTGACATTAGAGCAACCAATATTCTCAAAAATATGTATGATGCTCCCCATCTTCTTGCCGTAGTGGGTTTCCAGAAACACTATAAATAGGGTTCTCCTTCAATAGATTTTGCTCTGAACTGGATATATCTTGTATGTCAATATCCTCATTCAAATCTTGTACTAAATAAATTTTTTCTATTTAAATGTATACAGGTATAATAAATAATTAAATAAATAAAAAGAAGTCCATAAGTTTAACTTCGACTGATCAAAATAACCATCTGCGTAGCTGTGAAATGGTTTCTCAACATCCAGAGAAATAAAGTGACTAACAAAAAACATTTCAGTTGTTTGTACTGAGATAATTTTCACGTTCTCTGTTAATGGAAGAAATGAGCGTAATGAAAGTTCATTAACTATAACGTAGACTTTAGTGGTTAACACTAGTCCACTCCTTTCGGTCTCGTATTGTTCACCGTTTTGTCACAAGCGCCACATCACTCACAACTGTTTCAAATTTCACTCCACTAAAGTGTTTTACTCGTGCACGAGGCTTTTATTATTATGTTTCCACACGATTCGTGGTAAATGAATTAGAGATATAAATGCAAAATGGGTGAAATATGCAAATGAATGCAATTTGTGTGATTAAAATTCGGTTTCCATTAAAGCAGCCAATTTGATTCTAATTGCGATTGAATGTTCCATTCACATCTGTATGACTCGTTAGAGTTGTAATCGAGGTGTCATTCCCAATTCGAGTACTGCGCAACTATTTTCTTAGGTGCATTTGAATTTTGGGAAATATCAGCAGAAATAAAACAATCTGAATACTTTTCCCTTATTTTCACAAAGAAAAACACATTGCTTGAAAATTGTTTTGCATATTCATCAAGTTGCTATCTGCTATCTATTCCTCTTGAGCTGCACCCTTACGAGAAACATTCAGGAGTTTTCGAAAGACTTCTGCGACTGAAGAAAACAGGGTGCCTAACTTTTTACGTGCGATCCCATACCTCTGAAGAGAAATTGAAAAACATGGTAATAGACTCACATGCAATAATGAGTACAGTTGAAATGTCCAGAGAAAGAATAGGTGAAGATCGATGAATTGGAGAAAAAAATTGCAACACAATGTTATACATAATATAATGCCTGCAAAGCAAAAGGCAAAGTTTACTCTCCCTTGAGTGGTTACCTAATTACCCACTCAAAAATGGGAAGTAAAATCCTAATTTACAACTCACTATTTAAAGCTGGTATAATTTGAAACGTTAGCTGCAAAATACATTTTAAAATGTTTGCTGGCTAATTAAAAGTTGATAGAAGGAAAAGTATAGAGATCCGCGCAGAGTTCGAGAAAAGACGGGAAAAATATTATTCAGAATTGACCTTTACATTGTTTTTTGACTTTTTTTCCTGGAATACTCCTCTCATATATGAGGAGCAGCCCCTAAACACACACTGAAACTATTAGATTCTGTCCAAAAAAGAGACATTCGTCTCATCGGCTGCTCTTGCAAGCTCGCTCTCTTCTCTGGAAAACCGCAGAAAAGTTGGCGATATGTCTCTGTCTTATCGAAATTTTCATAGACGATACTCTTCTGAAATATTATCAAACGTTCCACCATTAGCGGTCCTATCGACAGTGACCCGTCGAGCTCATTCTTCACATCCCTTAGTCGTCACTCGGGGACACGCCGAACATCTCTTTCCCAGGGTTCGTTCTTCCAACGAACGGCAAAGCTTTGCAAATAAGTGCCTCGGGAGGTGCTCCTTGAGGCATACATCCTGCAAAAATTCAAGACGAACACCAATCCTTACCTACTTTCCCTCGGCTCTCACGATGTTCTTTGAACATTACATGATTTTCCTTTTCGTGAGAACCAAAACATTAAAAAAAAATTGCAAACATTATAAACCACACTGTATATTACTTAATCGAGCATTCCGACTCATTATGTCAAACTCGGCTGATTCAGGAATCGTAATACAGAATTGTGACTAAGTGATTAGTTAGAATATTTTAATTCTAACTCACTGCATTGTAATTAGCTAATTATGTGATTTAAAGTCAGAGATATGTAGGTCTGAAAAACCAAATTTGATTTCCGACATAGTGTCTCAGAATTACCCAACTCTGAATTCGCAGTTCAGACTTGGCTTAGTTCATGACACTTAGACGGAATTTTCATTGATCATGCCGAAATTAGCAAATTTTGGCTTAGCATCTGAGAAAAAGCTAATTCTTAGACGGAATTTTCATTCAGAATTCCGAATTCAGCAAATTTTGACTTACTGAGTCGAAATTCTTGATTAGTATTCAAAAATTGAGAAATTCTCAGACAAATTTTATCCCTAAATTAGCTCATTCTAATTGAGTCGAAATTATGAATATATCAGTAATTAAGAAATTCTCAGACAGAAATTTCATTTAGTATCCCGAAATTAGCTAATTCTGAATAAGTCAAAATTCTGACTTAATATTTGAGATATTAGCATATTCTTAGGCGGAACTTTCATTCATAATCCCGAATTCAGCTAATTTTGATGTACTGAGGAATTCTGAATTAGTATCTGAAAATTAGGAAATTCTTGGACAGAAATTTCCTTCTGTATCCCGAAATTAGCTAATTCTGACTGAGTCAAAATTCTGACTTAGTATCAGAACTAAGTAGCTAATTCTTAGACGAAATTTCTATTCAGAATCGCAAATCTAGCTAATTTTGACTTACTGAATCGAAATTCTTAGTAAGTATCTGAAAACTCTCAAACAGAAATTTCATTTAGTGTCCCGAAATTATCGAATTCTGACTGAGTCGAAATCCGAATACAAGCTAATTCTTAGACGGAATTTTCATTCATAATTCTGAATCAGCTAATTTTGACTTACTGAGCCGAAATTCTTGATTAAAATCTGAAAATTGAGACATTTTCAGACAGAAATTTCATTTAGTGTTCCTATATTATCGAATTCTGACTAATTGAGTTGAAATTCTGGATTAATTAATGTCTAAAAATGAAGGTATTCTCAGACAAACATTTCATTTAGTATTCCGAAATTAGCCAATTTTGACTAATTGAGTAAAAATTCAGACTTAGTATCAGAGATATTAGTTAAGTCTTAGACGGAATTTTCATTCAGAATCCCGAATTCAGCTAATTTTGACGTACTGAGAAATTTCAGTTTCTGAAAATTTAGAAATTCTCAACCAGAAATTTCATTCATTATAGGTAACTAAATTAGCTAATTCTGACTTAGTATCTGAGAACTAGGTGATTCTGAGACGAAATTTTCATTCAGAATCACGAATTTAGCTAATTTTGACTGTTTCTGAGACGGCATCCTTAGTATATCTTGTAAGTCGCTGGTATGGAGATGGACAATTTTCTTTCCTTTGGAAACCCCTAGAAAAACATCAGGGGTTTTTTCTAACGTTTCATTTAACAAAAACAAGATGATTTTCACATGGTTCAGCATACGTTAACTATTATGCTGTCGCTAAGATCTAAAAATAACGTCTCTTCAGATTCATGTATTTTCGGAAATCTACATAAAAGTTACAAAAACTGATGGCTCCAAGAGAATTTGATGTGAGATCGTTACTCGGTATAGATTTTTGGGTACAAAAGAACAACAAATTTTCGAACTTAACTCTTTTTGTGCATGAGTGAGTGCGCGGGAAAAGAGGTGATACCAGCGAGTGAGTCAAAATTCTGGCTTAGCATCTGAGAACAAGCCAATTCTTAGACGGAATTTTTATTCAGAATTCCGAATTCAGCTAATTTTTGAGTCAAAATTATTGATTATTATCTGAAAATTGAGAAATTCTCAGACATAAATTGCATTTACCATTCTGGCTCAATTAGTGTCTGAAAATGAAGATATTCTCAGACAGACATTTCATTTAGTATTCCGAAATTAGCTAATACTGACTAACTGAGTCGAAATCCTGACTCAGTATCTGAGATATTAGTTAATTCTTATACGGAATATTCATTCAGAATCACGACTTCAGCTAATTTTGACGCAGTGAGAAAATTAGTATCTGAAAATTTTGAAATTCTCATAGAGAAATTTCATTCAATATACCGAAATTAGCTAATTCTGACTAAGTCAAAATTCTGACTTAGGATCTGAGAACTAGCTAATTTTTAGACGAAATTTTATTCAGAATCGCGAATTTTGCTAATTTTTACTTACTAAGTCAAAATAAATTCCTAATAAGTATCTGAAAATTGAGAAATCCTCAGACAGAAATTTCATTTAGTGTTCTGAGCGAGTTCTGACCTAGTCAAAATCTGACTCAGCATCTGAGAACAAGTTAATTCTTGGACGGAATATTTATTCAGAATTCCGAATTCAGCTAATTTTGACTTATTGAGTCAAAATTCTTGATTAGTATCTGAAAATTGAGAAATTCTCAGACAGAAATTGCATTTGCTAAATTAGCTAATTCTGACTAATTGACTCGAAATTCTCGTTTAATTAGTATCTGAAAATTGAGAAATTCTCATGCAGAAATTGCATTTGCTATCCCTAAATTAGCTAATTCTGACTAATTGAGTCGAAATTCTTGTTTAATTAGTGTCTGAAAAATAAGAAATTCTCAGGCAGACATTCCATTTAGCAGCGAAGTGGTCGTGGTGTTAGAGCGTTTGGCTTTCAACCAGGCGGTCCGGGTTCGATCCCCGGTCGCGTCTCACTGAGCTGAAGTGGTTCGGATTCCACTTTTTTTTAAACTGTATGTCCCGGATCTCCCTTGCTCGCACAAGCTCTGCTTTTGAGGGGTTTTCTCCGAAAACTAGGGAGTTTCGTAAAAATCAAACAAACAAATTTAGTATCCCGAAATTAGCTAATTCTGACTGAGTTGCAATTGTGGCTTAGTATCTGAAAACTAGGTAATTCTTAAACAGAATTTTCATTCAGAATCCCGAATCTAGCTAACTTAGAATTACTGAGTCGAAATTCTCAATTAGTACCTGAAAATTGAGAAATTCTCAGGCAGAAATTGCATTTGCTATCCCTAAATTAGCTAATTCTGACTAATTGAGTCGAAATTCTTGTTTAATTAGTGTCTGAAAAATAAGAAATTCTCAGGCAGACATTCCATTTAGCAGCAAAGTGGTCGTGGTGTTAGAGCGTTTGGCTTTCAACCAGGCGATCCCCGGTCGCGTCTCACTGAGCTGAAGTGGTTCGGATTCCACTTTTTTTAAAACTGTTCCCGGATCTCCCTTGCTCGCACAAGCTTTGCTTTTGAGGGGTTTTCTCTGAAAACCAGGGAGTTTCGTAAAAATCAAACAAACAAATTTAGTATCCCGAAATTAGCTAATTCTGACTGAGTTGCAATTGTGGCTTAGTATCTGAAAACTAGGTAATTCTTAAACAGAATTTTCATTCAGAATCCCGAATCTAGCTAACTTAGAATTACTGAGTCGAAATTCTCAATTAGTACCTGAAAATTGAGAAATTCTCAGGCAGAAACTTCAGTTGAATCCCGAATTTAGCTAATTTTGACTACTAAGTCGAAATTCTTAATTAGTACCTGAATATTAAGAAATTCTCAGATAGAAGTTTCATTCATTATCCCGAAATGAGCTAATCTTAACTGAGTCAAAATTCTGAGTTACCCTGAGAAATAGGTATTCTTAGGCGGAATTTTCAGTAGTAATATACTGACAAAATGCTGAATTTTCAAAAAATACTTTCACCTTGCTGTCACGAAAACTGTGTTGCTTAGAAACACCACGAGAGCTTGTTCGAGTGGTGTTTTGTACATCAACACAGTTTGAGCGACTGAAGTATTTTTAAAATTCTGCATTTTGAAGGGATATTCGATCAAACAATTTAACGAATACATCAAATTATTATGGACTGAATGCGTATTATAACGGTTCATCATGTGTCATTAATGTCAGTTGAAGAGTTGAACCGTCAAACTGACGTTTCTCTATTCACAGAAATTGTTGTAACTATGGAAACGTATAAATAAGGAAGAAGCGAAACACCGATTGTTTTCGAAAAGCCCTTTTCTCATTGGTTTGAATTCAAAAATGATGGCATTTGGTTGGTTTATATAATATGAGGGAAATTGTTACTTATAATATCACAAGAGCTTAAATTATTTCCGGAAATTTTTTTGAGAGCACGAAGCGACAAGGGATAATTTTCTTAAAATATTCGTGGCCGAAAGAAAATTTCCAGGAATAATTTAAGGATGCGATTAGTGTGAAGTTATCCACACTTTTCTATCCATAGTTTCTGGCCTTGGGTGGAATTGAGGAGTGACCGTCTGCGGTGTTGCCACATCAATTAGTTTTACAGATATCTCAGTTTTTTGGGGCATTTGCAGCTAGGGAGGAGAGTAGCATAATTGTTCAAGGAAATATTGATATGTATTAGTAAGAAGACATACAACATTCCAAATTATCCCGGGATAAATATGAACTAGCAATACTTGTCGATACCAAGAAGGTTGATTCATCCTGAGGATGATCATCTTATTTCATTGCCCTCCCGTTGATCGTGGCGAAAATAATAATAATGATTAGTTATTTTCTCGAGTAAGCTCGGTACATAGTTGTTGTGCAGTAAATTTTTTCACGCTAAAATGATGAGATAAGTTGGAAGAATCCAATGGCAAGATCAGATTTCATTGTCTTTCCGTCGGTCATAGCAAAAATAATGATAATTAGTTATTTTATTGAGTATTTAGGCAATAGTCGGGTAAGTAGGTGTTGTGCACTAAATGTTTTCACTCTGAAATGAGGAAAAAGTTGGGAGACTCCAATGGCATGATCAGATTTCATTGTCTTTCCGTCAGTCATAACAAAAATAATAATTAGTTATCCTCTTGAGTTGTTAGGCAACAGCTCGGTAAGTAGGTGTTGTGCACTGAATGTTTCTACTCGTAAATGAAGAGAAAAGTTGGGAGAATCCAATGGCAACATCATATTTCATTGTCCTTCCTTCGGTCATAACAAAAATAATAATAGGTAGTTATTTTCTTCAGTATTTAGGCAATAGCTTAGTAAGCAGGTGTTGTGCACTGAATGTTTCCACTCTGAAACGAAGAGAAAAGTTGAAAGAATCCAATGACATGATCAGATTTCATTGTCTTTCCGTCGGTCACAGCAAAAATAATAATTAGTTATTTTCTTGAGTATTTAGGCAATAGCTTGGTAAGTAGGTGTTGCGCACTGGTTGTTTTCACTCTGAAATGGGGAGAAAAAATGGGAGACTCCAATGGCATGATCAGATTTCATTGTCTTTCCGTCGGTCACAGCAAAAATAATAATAATTAGTTATTTTCTTGAGTATTTAGGCAATAGCTCGGTAAGTAGGTGTTCTCCCAACTTTTTCCATAATTTCAGAGTATAAACATTCACAGCTATTGTCTAAACACTGAAGAAAATAACGAATATTTATTATTTTTTCTGTGACTTACTGATCATGCCATTGGTTTCTCCCAACTTTTCTCTTCATATCAGAGTGGAAACATTCAGTGCACAAAACCTACTTACTGAGCTGTTGCCTAAATACTCAAGAAAATAACTAATTATTATTATTTTTGCTATGACCGACGGGAAGACAATGAAATCTGATGTCGCCATTGGATTCTCCCAACTTTTTTCTTCATCTTAGAGAGGAAACATCTACTGCACAACACCTACTTACCGAGCTATTACCTAAATACTCAAGAGAATATCTAATTATTATTATTTTTGCTGTGACCGACGGAAAGACAATGAAATCTGATCATGCCATTGGATTCTCCCAACTTTTCTCCTCATTTCAGAGTGGAAACATTCAGTGCACAACACCTACTTACTAAGCTATTGCCTAAATACTGAAGAAAATAACTAATTATTATTATTTTTGCTGTGACCGACGGAAAGACAATGAAATCTGATCATGCCATTGGAGTCTTTCAACTTTTCTCTTCGTTTCAGAGTGGAAACATTCAGTGCACAACACCTACTTACTAAGCTATTGCCCAAATACTCAAGAAAATAACTAATTATTATTATTTTTGCTGTGACCGACGGAAAGACAATGAAATCTGATCATGCCATTGGAGTCTTTCAACTTTTCTCTTCGTTTCAGAGTGGAAACATTCAGTGCACAACACCTACTTACTAAGCTATTGCCCAAATACTGAAGAAAATAACTAATTATTATTATTTTTGTTATGACCGAAGGAAGGACAATGAAATATGATGTTGCCATTGGATTCTCCCAACTTTTCTCTTCATTTCAGAGTAGAAACATTCAGTGCACAACACCTACTTACCGAGCTGTTGCCTAACAACTCAAGAGGATAACTAATTATTATTATTTTTGCTATGACTGACGGAAAGACAATGAAATCTGATCATGCCATTGGAGTCGCCCAACTTATTTCCTCATTTCAGAGTGAAAACATTTAGTGCACAACACCCACTTACCCGGCTATTGACAAAATACTCAATAAAATAACTAAAGACAATGAAATCTGATCTTGCCATTGGATTCTTCCAACTTATCTCATCATTTTAGCGTGAAAAAATTTACTGCACAACAACTATGTACCGAGCTCACTCGAGAAAATAACTAATCATTATTATTTTTGCACGATCAACGGGAGGGCAATGAAATAAGATGATCATCCTCAGGATGAATCAACCTCCTTGGTATCGACAAGTATTGCTAGTTCATGTTTATCCCTGGATAATTTGGAATGTTGTATGTCTTCTTACTAATACATATCAATATTTCCTTGAACAATTATGCTACTCTTCTCCCTAGCTGCAAATGCCCCAAAAAACTGAGATACCTGTAAAAATAATTGATGTGGCAACACCGCAGACGGTCACTCCTCAATTCCACCCAAGGCCAGAAACTGTGGCTAGAAAAGTGTGGATAACTTCACGCTAATAAGGATGCGTGGTAATTTGGAAAAAAATTATTAATCCAATCTGACATTTTAAATTAATTTCACTGCTTGTCAAGTCCACCATGTTTCGTTAAATAAAAAATATTACCAACTTTAGTTACACCAAATGCTAAAACTCAGATGGGTATTAGATCAGTCTATCGCCCTTTCATAATTTTAGGTTACCAAAGGTGGTAGAAATGTATTTTTTGTTAAAGTAATCCATGACACTTCTAATGTAAAAAATATAATATTAAGATGGTTTGTTGCAGTAGGTGGCCATGATATAGGCGGCCATGCTTTTGACAGATGAGATTTATATTGGTTAATTACATTGAGTTACTGTATAGTAAACCAGCAAACACAGATATTCTTATGTAAAATATTTCTTGTAAGCATTTGCGTTAAACAATTTGAGAAAAATGAAATGCTTTGAAAAGTACAATTTATGTAAATACTGCAAAGAGTTGAGTCAGGTGCAAATATGTCATCCAAAATTAATATAATTAACGAATTTAATGGAAGATTGCGACCAGGAGGCGTTAGAGTCAAATGGTTTGTTTACGAAAATCCAAGAAAGTCTGCTGCAGATGTCAAGTAAATGGCCTTTTGCGTAAAAGAGATTTGAACAAAATTGTTTCAAAATATTACATACATGTCTTAAAACGCAGACATCTAATTAATTCGTCACTTTCCTATTCACCATTAAGAAGAGAGGATGGGTTAGAATTCAAGCAACATTTAAATGTTACTATGTTTGTAGATCCTACGTTTTTTGAAATATAAATTGTTAATCCATAGTAATTAAACAAATTTGTGTTTTCTGTTTAATGAAACTTTATAGCGAATAATAAATAATAATGTTAATTCTTATAGAAATTTTGCATTATTCACAGGTATATCTACAATATTTAATGGTTGTAGATCATATGTTTACCTTTTCAACTGTCAAAAAATTTCCACTTAAATATCGTGGCGCCACGAAAAAAATCCAGAAATTTTATAGTTGCCATGGTAACTAGTCAAATTTAAGGCATCTTATTGGTTAAAAAGTAGAGGTGTGAAATTTTCAACATAATCAGCTAGTGAGACACACCACCTTGACCACGTACCTCAGAAAGGGTGGTCGGAAACCCCATACTCACTTGTTTTTGCACTCGCCGATGTTATCTTCGTCTCCAGCCTTCGGCGGTGCGGCGTCCGATGCTGCGGCGGGTGGCGGTGCGCCGCCTCCTTCGCTCGGAGCGTCCATCGAACCTTCGCACATCACACACCCATCAGATGCGAAACGACGGAGCTCCGCGTTCCGGTCTGTCGGCTTGTCACACACGGCATGAGTCTGGGCTGAAATAGAACAATCGTGTCAGCTGTGGTCGAGGATTCGAAAGCGAGGATGCTGGTCGGTGTTTATATACAGGGTGTCCCAAACTCGATGGCCTATTAGACGTTTCTGGAAAGAGGGTCGTAGGATTATTTTGAAAAGGACCCCGCAAATTTGGGTCCCGGTGGATTTTTTTGAATTTTTTTATGATGTAGTCCACGTAATTCTCAACCAATGTTACCATTGCGCCAACCCAAAAAAATGAACAGTTTTGCTGCTAGGGGGCGTTGAAATCACCCCTTGCGCAGATTAGACTATTTATTTTTGAATCCGGTAACAATATTTTCACTTTTGTTTGAAAGTGGTTGACAATGTTTCACTTTGAGTAAGGTTATTCTGGACTTTCATTGTCTAAAAAAAGAACAAAGAAAAATTCAATTCTCTGCAATTTTTAATCACGACGTTTCAACTGTTAAAATCTACAGTCGTTATAAAGTGTATAATGCGACAATCTCAAGGATACTTCTTATATATGCTATGGATAATTTTGTGTCATTAGCCTAGGGGTAATTTGCCGGTGTTCAGGTAAGCTTGTTAATTACAGTGCCGGGCCCCTCCGGTACAGCATTGTTAATTCTTATCGCAATTTCAATTGATCCATGCCACTAATTGGAAACCCTTAATTAGTGTCCAATTTCCATTGGAGATTCTTATCTATGAATGAGATAAGGGAGAATGTTATTAAGAAGTATCACTCACTTGTTAGACTATTTCTGGAGCGGTGAAACAATGAAAATATTTTTCTGACATAAAACCTGACATGGGTATGGCATGTTGATTTCATTGAAAATATGAACAGGATGTTCATAAAGTCAGTCGTGGAATCATCTACGACTGAAAGTTGGAATTTAGTCGCTATTTTCCATCGTACAATTCCTCATTACAGTGTGAAATTGCTTCTGAAGAGTATGTTTTCCGATTCTTCCGACCTCCCTGATGATCTTAGAAGAGTGAAATAGATTTTTATCGACCAAAATGTATTGGAGGCCTAGCGAAAGAGATGCAATTCACGCATCAATGTAATGAGCGATTTTCTGGGAGTGATATTTCTGAATAACATTCTTCCTTATCTCATGCATAGATAAGAATCTCCAATGGAAACTGGACATTTAATAAATAATCTGAATGAAAATGCAAATTGTCACTTTCAGATTTTTTCTCTCAAGTTATATAGGGCCTTTCTCAATATCTATCAGATGTAGTTCAATGTCCAGCGTGGCTTTATCCGGGGAAGTAGTTGTTTTCTGTTAGATATTACAAAAAAGTAACTTCAATTTTATCGTAGGGTTTTTCCATTTCCAGAGGAGTCATGTATTGATTCAATTTTCAATCGAGAATGTTTCTCTTTAAAACATGAATCCCTTTCAAGAGAGGTTATCTTGTACTATGGAACATAGAGACTAAATTCCAACTTTCAGTCGTAGATGATTCCGCAACTGACTTTATGAACATCCTGTTCATATTTTCAATAAAATCAACGTTTTCAACTCTTATGCCGTGTCCACATCAACCCAAAAAAACACAAACAAAACATCATCTCAATCTTTTTCAACAATTTAACAACAAATCTGAAAATTTTCTTCAAAAAAAAGAGTCTGTTGTGTTTCTGGTTGCAACAAACATTTCGCGTTCCTGTTTCCAAAAAAAAAGGAAAAAACACGTTTTCAACCCTTATGCAGTGTCCACATCAAACCAACAAAACAGAAACAAAACATATTTTCACCAATTTAACAACAAATCTGAAACTTTTTATCTGTGTTGCAGTAACTTTTCGCGGTCCTGTTGGAAGGCGGTAAACATCAAAGGTTTTCTGCTTTGTTGTCATTGCTGGCAACATCTTCGGTGCTGTGTGTACTTAATTGAAAAACAAAGAAAAACAGGAACCCCTCCAGTATGTCTTTGCGAACTCCTAGGTGTTGTGGATGATGTCAGAAAATAAATATGCAGTATGTTGGGTGAATTGGTACATCAAGCTATGATTAAAATCTACAATTTCCAAAAATCTTAGTGGTACCGTCAAGCATTCAACCACAATGCATATCTAAAATTGCTATATTCTTTGATAGATCTTAGGGCTAACCATCAGCTGTATTAAATCTTCAAAGTTCTCGCTGGACGGTTCAAGTTTACATTTTCACATAACTCCAGCCAACTCGTGGAATCGTAATGATTACACTAATTCCGAGTTGTGAAGTCGGAATTATACTAATTCCGAGTTGCGAAGTCAGAATTAGGCTAATTTCGAGTTGTGAAGTCGGAATTAGGATAATTCCGAGTTGTAAAGTCAGAATTATACTAATTCCGAGTTGTAAAGTCAGAATTATACTAATTCCGAGTTGCAAAGTCAGAATTATGCTAATTCTGAGTTGTAAAGTCGGAATTAAGCTAAGAATTTGCAACATTAGCAATAAATAAATAAGTGCAAATATTGTTACCGGGTTCAAAAATAAATAGTCTAATCTGCGCAAGGGGTAATTTCAAAGCCCCCTAGCAGCAAAACTGTTAATTTTTTTGGTTTGGCGCAATGGTAACATTGGTTGAGAATTACATGGACTACATCATCCCAAAAATTCAAATAAATTCACCGGCACCCAAATTCCATAAGGAGTTTGCGGAGTCCTTTGTTTTCTTCGATAATCAGTGCTGCTCTATCGATCCAAAATATTTTCAGCGCTGCGGCGTTGCCGCTTCTATCGAAAAGTATCAACAACTTTGATATTTTAAGTGGAAGACCGTGTATATTATTGAATTTTTTGCTTTGCTATTGCTTAAAGATTATTTTCATGTAATACTTCCCCATACCTATCTACAGTGGTTTTCGAGAAAATCATTAATTCCCTTATTTTTTGTGCGAAACATAGCTTCAATTAAATGTTTATTACTGCAGTATTTGGATACGCAGAAAGCAGAAATTTTTGATGTAGTTTAACAATGTCCTGTGTATTAGTTATGACTAGAGGAATTCGTTCATCATTATACAGGGTCGTTGAAAATTTGTGATTTCACCGATAGATACAAAGGTGGGAAAAGTGCATTTTTTTCAAATGGAACATCCTGTATATCATCAGATATCCTGGAAGACAATTGAATATCCTTTCAAATTATGTATCATGTTCCTATATCTAAAGGGTCAGGTTTCCGAAATAAAAGCAAGTTTTATGTAACAGTTGGATTATTTTGCCATATTTTGTATTGGGTTGCTAGGAAATGTCATGGAATATGTCAATATGAAAATTCGAAAATTAGTACATTAATAATCAAACATTTGCGCGTTCATTAACGTAAATTTGATTGGAAAAGAATCAAAATGGAAGATAATAATTATTAAAATCAAGTTTTGATGAAATTGTTTATTCTTCATGGTCAATGTGATAAATTATAGTAAGAAAATGCAAAAGGTTGCACAAAGAATGGTTAATATACAGGGTATTACAAACTCAATGGCTTTTTTGTAGACCTGGAAAATAAATAATTTTTCATACTTCTTTCTGACAGAAACTCAACTAAATACACTGTCAAACTAACAGATTAATTGACTCTTTTCTGGTCACTGCATACTACAGACTATTTCAATTGAGAAATATTACCTATTTTGAATCGTTATAATGGGAATTGAAATCGATGGATTATAATGCATATTGCAATGCAGATATTTCGAATCTGTTTTATATCACTGTTAGTGCAAAAACATGATTTTAATAACACGCAGGAAATTCAATGAACTTACCACAAGTGAATAGAAAAAAATTCAGAAGAATTGAACGGAATTATGCTGTGTTTGGGAATGTTGAGACGACAAGAGGTGATTCTTCAAAACGTGTTGATTTCCATGAATGAATTTCAAGATGGACTTATGACGTTCCAAATTTCCTTCAAAAAATTATATGGAATATATTTGAATAATATGAAAAAAAAACAGTTAGGAACTTTTTGGCTGCTTCATGTATATCGAAGTTGTTGGTAGCAGTTGGGCGGTGCCTTCTCTCACTGTAGACAAGAAGTGAGCAGAGAACTGACTACAACCTTTGAAGATCGATGGATAAGACACTTGGCCACCGCGTTCCCCAGATCTGACTCTTCTAAATTTTCACATTAAATCAAATTAAACAGCACTTCGAATACATGCATTAGCGATTAATATGACCTTCACTTGTTTATTGATTGAAATAAAATTGAGTTCTGCTCAAGGTGAATCATGATTTCTCAATAGACACACGTTCCCTACTTGGGAGATAAAATTATCATTGAGATTAAAAACCGAACCAAGCATACTTTGTTCAAATCTGAATAAAAATTTCGTATAACTGTATTTCTCGGTTCATGCAATATTAGTTTTGGAAAAAGCTGTTGTGACAAAAATACAAAATATCAATATACAATGAACAGATACAAATATGGGATAAATGAACGCGCAAACGTTTTATTATTAATGTACTAATTTTCGAATTTTCATATTGACATGTTCCATGACATTTCATTTCTACCCAATACAAAATATGGCAAAATAATCAATTTTTTATAGAAAACTTGCTTTTATTTCGAAAATAGCTATAGGAACATGATACATCATTTGGAAGGAAATTCAATTGCCTTTCAGGATATCAGATAATATACAGGGTGTTCCTTTTGAAAAAATGCACTTTTCAATACTTTTGTATCTATCGGTGAAATCACAAATTATCAACGACCCTGTATGAGGAAAAACTAATTCACCCAGTCATAACTAATACACAGGACATTGTCAAAATATATCCAAAATTTCAGCTTTCTACGTATCCAAATACTGCAGTAATAAACATTTAATTGGAGCTATGTTTTGCACAAAAAATAAGGGAATTTATGATTTTCTCCAAAACCACTATAGATAGGTATAGGGAAGTATTATATGAAAATGCTTTTAAAGCAATAGCAAAGCGTAAAATTCAATAATATACAGGGAATTTCATTTAAAATATCAAAGTTGTTGCTACTTTTCGATAGAAGCGGTAACGCCGCATCGCGAAAAATATTTTAGATCGATAGAGCAGCACTGATTATCGAAGAAACCAAATTTTCAAAATAATCCTACTTCCCTTTTTCCAGAAACGTCTAATAGGCCATCGAGTTTGGAACACCCTTTACAGGCCAAGCTATAGATAAAAATAAGAGACTCTTTTCACACAAAATAAGAGACGCAAATGGCCTATACTACTTTTTATAAGATAGTTCTTAAATGAAAACCCCGGTTTTCGCCCAGCAAGATCGCTTTGTGGAATTTAAAAAAAAATATATTGAAAAAAATTACAACTTTTTTGTGTTTTTGCAAATATCTCAAAAAGTATAGGAGGAATCGTTTTACAGTCAATATAACTTTTGTAGAGAATTATAAAATCTACAAAATGGTTTCTCATACAACCAGATCGTTGCATTTTTCACTGAGAAAATCCGGGAAAACCTCGAAAAAGAGACCGTCTTTCAAAAAGTCATAATTTTTATAAATCGACGCATTTAGAAAGAATTGTTTATAATGCGATTGTGCAAAAACTCGAACAGAACCATCTTGCTCACAGCTGAAACATATATTATTATCTATCAGTTTCCGCAATACTGTTTGTCCAGCTTCAGATTTATAAAAATTATAAATAAAAAAAATTGTCTCTTTTTCGAGGTTTTCCCGGATTTTCTCAGTGGAAAATGAACAGATCCGGTAGTATGAAAACCTATTTTGTAGGTTTTATAAATCTCTATAAAAGTTCCATCGACTGTAAAACGTTTTCTTGAAATAATCATTGAGATATTTCCAAAAAACCAAAAAGGTTGTAATTTTTTTCACTATTGTTTGTTTAAAAAATTCCACAAAGCTATTTTTCTGGGGCGTAAACTGGGGTATTCATTAACGAACTATCTCATAAAAATATGGGGGGGGAAGAAACCTCTTGGTCTAATAGGAACAGCTCAAACTTTACTAGAAACTTAGACTCCTCTGTGAAGGGGCAAAGCTGCGAAAAATATGTGGTGAATAGTTATTTAATCAACTAGGGTATTAATGAGGGCGATTAATGTTCGAGATCCTTAATCGCATTTTAATATAGGAGTTGATTATAATACTTTTCCGTAATGATAGTAAGAAAGAAAATAAAAAAAAAAGTTGGGAAATTTTCATGGTTCAGGATTCGAACCCCCGATCTATATATCCGGATTGTCTTCGTTCACTCGCATTTCACCTCTGCGTTACGGAGCCCATGAATAAAATGTCGTGTTTTGATGAGATGAGTATTTGCAACATTTTCCAAAATTACTTGCTATACATAAAAATGAAAATAACTAATTTTTCATATCTGCTTTTATCAGGCGATAAACTTAGATCTGCCACTTTAGCGGTTTCCGCAACGTCTGGCGGTGTCAACGTGAAATTATCTTCAATATTCATTATTTAGATTGGAAAATTATGTGTAAAATTTTACAGCGCACATAAAATCTGAAACCGTTGATGTCTGGTTGCTATGCAACCCGCAAAGTCATGCATTTACAGAGAAATCGATCATTAATGACAAATTGAGCATTAATAGGGGTCATTAATGGTCGATTTTGTTTGCATTGAAGCATATTAAACAGAAATGTTAATACGAGGTCGGCGGAAAAATTTATATTTTGTATCCCAAGAGTTATTAATGTATACATTTGAAGGTTGCCGTTTGATCCGTCTTGACGAACTATTCCGACAGAGGAACCATCATTTATTTCAATGAATGTTACATTCAGGCATCTTATCTTATAAAAATTGCACTCGGTTATTTTTATATTTTGTAAAAGTGCCCTCCTCCTTCGGATTCGGGCTCTTCCGCCAAAATATGAAATTAAACTCGTGAAATTTTTAAATAACACGCATTATTGCAATATTATCGATAATTTTAGAGCAATGCAATCATCGAAAAATTACAGAGCTGCACCTAGGAGTGATAATTGCACTGTGAAGATATCCCGTTGCTATGACAACACAAACAGTACTGAAAAAGAAAAATGTCAGATAAACTTCAAAACAAAAAGTGAAAAAATGTCTCGTGCCTAGCACAATTTTATTAATAGTCTGATATTATTTCTCAAAAAAATCAATATTAATTTATTCGTGAAATATTCCAATGAATCACACTCGTGCATAGAAATTACCATATCCAGTGTATCTGGACATTTGGTAGACTAATACCGGACATTTATGGACGTCCAGAGGACATCCGTGAGATACTTGTCATACATACATTAGACGTACATGACTCATTCCTGGCCCAACCAGTAACCCACTGGACGTATTTAAGATCCATATTGTACGTCTGATGGACGTGAATTTGGTCTATTTCCGTTGATTCAGTGTCCCGTACGTCCACTGAACATTCTCAGCGTAAGTACAAGATGTTATAACAAGTGTATCTGGACATTTGGTGGATTTATACTGATAATTTCACTCGCCGTGTGAAACCCTCCTGTCCTGCAATATTAGAACTTTTTTTACTTTTTTGATTCGTGAAATTATCTCAATAAATACTACTCGTGCTCACAATACTATCGATAATTCTCTCAGAAATCTTAAACTCGATCAAATTGCTTTGAGGTAACACTACTCGCCCTGAAGGACTCGTGGTGTTACCAAGCAATTCGATCTCGTTGATTTCTGACAGAATTACTATCGATAGTATTGCGAGAACTCGTGGTATTACCCCCGATAATTTCACTCGCCGGCGCCGTATGAAACCCTCCTTTTCTGCAATATTAGAGCCAACAAGGGACGAATGACTCAATAATACGCAGCTCCTAGCTTTCGAGCCGATAATACCACTTTGTCATGGAAACCACGTATCCAAATTACAACGGAGGACTTAATATAATCTTGCTACTAATATGAATGTCAGTCTGACAGACTTCATGTCTATCAGGCATTATACATATAACTATTGAAGAATTTACGATAAAGTACCTTTTTTGACTTTGTTGGTTCGTGAAATTATCTCAATAAATACTACTCGTGCTCACAATACTATCGATAATTCTGTCAGAAGTCTTAAACTCGATCAAATTGCTTTGAGGTGACAACACTCGTCCTAAAGGACTCGTGGCAATTTGATCTCGTTGATTTCTGACAGAATTACTATCGATAGTATTGCGCGCACTCGTGGTATTATCCCTGAATATTTATGGACGTACCTAGACGTCCAGTAGACGTACGAGGATATATTGAAAAATTCTTAGCCTATTATAGAACCAAACAAAATTTCAATTTCAAAATATTTTATTACTCAACATATTCTCCTCTTAATTGGATACATTTATTACAGCGAACCTGCAACGTCTGTAAACCTTTCAAAAAAAAATGTTTCTTCTTGCTCTGCAAACCAGACCTCCACTGCTTTTATTACCTCCTCGTTGGAAGAAAATTTACGACCTTTTAAACTTTTTTTCAGTTGAGCCAAATCTGGTGAATAAGGGGAGTGTTCCAGTAATGCAAACCCTAAATCACGAATTTTTGCATGGCAACATGAGATTTGTGTGCAGGGGCGTTGTCCTGCAAAAACAAAACACCTTTGGATAGCTTTCCGCGTCTTTTCTCTTTAATTTTTTCCCGTAGAGTGGTCAGTAATGTCGAATAGTAATCTCCAGTTATTGTTCTACCCTTATCCAAAAAATCAATCATGATTACTCCATGGCAATCCCAAAAAACTGAAGCAAGAACTTTTCCAGCAGATTTTTGGACACGAAACTTCTTAGGTCTTGGAGAACCGGAGTGTCGCCATTCCATCGATTGTTGCTTTGTTTCTGGATCGTAGAAATGTACCCAAGTCTCATTCATAGTAACAATTCGGTTTAAGAAGTCTACATCGTTTTCAAATCGAGCACAGATCGAACGCGATGCTACTACCCTTGCTCGCTTTTGTTCAACATTCAAACATTTGGGGATCCATTTTGCAGCAATTTTTCTCATGTCCAAATTGACGTGAACTATATGATGAACGCGTTCGTATGAAATATCCAGTGCTTCAGATATCGGTTTTAGCCCAATTCGACGGTCTGTTAAAATCATGTCATGAACTGCATCGATATTTTCGGGGACTGACACAGAAACTGGCCTTCCCGATCGGTCATCATCTTCAATGGAAAATTTTGAAGCTTGCAGTCCAATTTTTCACGGTCGCATGCGAAGGACATTGATCACCAAGGATATTAGGCATATCTTCGTAAATCTGCTTACCTCTTAACCCTTTCAAATACAGGTACTTGATGATGGCTCGATACTCTAATTTTTCGATTTTCACAATTTCGGTGGACACATTTTTTCTTTTAATTTATTGCGTAACTCTGGTTTACTTTTTTGACGTCAATCTTTACACTGACACTTCTAAAAAGTTATTGTTCGTTGCTATGGTAACGCGATATTTTGTTTATGCAGGGAACTGGTTTAGGCTAACTAGATATCAATACATCCTCGTATGTGAGATGCATGCTGTACATCCACTGGACATTCATTAGACGTACATGTGCTCTTTCCAAACCTTCATATGGACCCAACCGGCCATTTACTAGACGTATCTAAGCTCCATACTGTACGTCAAATGGATGTGATTTTTTTTATTTCCGTACATATGGACGTGGTTTATGTACTTACGTCCATTGGACATTTATATGGAGATATACCGGACATTCATGGAAGTAACCGGACGTCCATGATTTCCACTGGACATACATTAGACATACATGTGCTATATGGATAGGCTTGTTAGTTTGGGTCTTTTGGAGTATTTTTGACAATGACACCCCCACACTCCCGAAATAGGGTACCACTGACAAACATTCTTAAAGGGCATTTGATGTATCACACATGGGAGGTTGCCATTTAAACCTTTGAAGTGGGGGTTGATAAGGTAGTGTGGGTGAGAATATCGAGGTTCGGTTGTATGCATTTTGATTCCCTCGACCTAGCCTCGAAACGTGTTTCATCATTCATTGATATTCTCTTTCATTTTCGAAAAAAATTCACTGGCAACTTTGACATACTGTATGTTATGTTATGTATATGCTCTTAACTGACCAACAGATGTTATTTTTATCACGTATATGATGTACAGATGCAAACCAAACCGCGTGATTTCGAAACCACACAATAATTTCGTAGACGTTTTCATTCCTTTTGTTTGTTGTTGATTGATTTTAGCATTACTGTAGATATTCTTTCTTTTCAGACTTTTCTTAACGAAATGAAGAAGTAAAAGTCAATAAAGTCATAAAACCACTCTACTCTCCACAAGAAATGATTATTCAAGATCATTTTACGATTTCCATTGATTTTTTTCGGTCTACTAGATATATTATCTGATGTATACAGCAAACACGCCAACATTTTATCTCAGTCTGGATATTGGTTGAACTCAAATACGAGCAAACCATCGACAGCGATTTCTGGAAATAAGTACGAAAATCCAATATCGCCCGAAGCTTTCGAACAGTATGGAATGCCACGTAATATTGGTACAAATGTTGAACTGTGTCAGGAATATGATGTATTACACACGCGGCACATTCTTCAGAACCGGTGCGGAATGGTAAAGTCGGTTTCATAAGGACCGTGTTGATTTCAGAGGAAATTGGAATAATAATTATTATACTGATAATAAATGGCTCGGGTGGATGCGGAGTTGCAATAGGTTATTTTATAATGATAAAACTTTCATTGGTTACCAGTACAATTACATACAAATAATTTTTAAAAAAAATATCGTCGTAAATTGCAATTCTGGTTCAGAATGTGAAAGGCGGCCTTTCACTTCTGTTCTTCCATCAGCGCCCAAAAATTAATAAAATAAATTCGAGATGACGAGCGAAGAAATAAACTAGAAAGAACGAAAAGAGAAAGAATAGCGAAACATATAAAAAGCTAGAGAGAGAGAAACGGGAAGATTCAATCAATCAATCAAAATTTTATTGAACCATTTTTCTTTAACAATAATATTAAGTGAAACCTAACAAAACTGAAAAATATAAGCTACTCCAACAATTCAAAAAGACAAAAGACAAAACACACAATATAAACTCTAAAAGACAGTCACTCAATGGAGTAAACATACATAAGTATTAAAATGTTATTTAAAACAGTGGTATATTTTCTTATATTTAAATATCACATCAAATTATGAATCTTGGAGAAATCCATTAACTAAGTAGTGTGCTTTTTTCAACAGAATCTTAGTTTATTCTAAATACACTGACACTTGGAGATGATTCCATATAATCATTGAGCTTATTATACAGGGTGTTTCTTAAATACATGCTAATATTTGAGGGGGTAATTCTTTGACTTATTTTAAGGAAAAAACTTTCTACAAATGTATGTCCTAAAAGTCCTAACTTTTGAGATACAAGGGTGATAAAGTTTTGAAAAATAAACAGTTTTTCAACAATAACTGGGATAATATTGTACGCATCTTTATAAAATTAGGTACATGTCTTCTATGAATCAAGGTGCATTTTGTGATGTACAAAAATTTTCGTTTGCTCTGCCAGTGGCGTCCGCGCGGGTTTTGCATTGAATATTTTTGAAGAAAAAATACTACGCCACTGCTTTTCCTCGAAATAAAAAATACTTTTGAGATTCCCATTCTTTTTTGAGCAAATTTAATCGCTTGGGTTTTCTTTGTTCGACGCATGGTTTTCGCTTAAAAAAATTAAAATCGTTTTACTTCAGGATCAATTCCTCAAAAATCTGATGTGGTGTCGAAATGATTGTGCATCGACTTAAAGCAAATTAAGGGATCAGATTTGTTCCAAAATGAATGAGAATCCAAAAAATATGGATTTGAGCTTGTACAAAAACGAATTTTATTTTATTTTATAAAAGTAAGTTTAAATGAATGAACGGATCAAATTCATTAATTATTGACAATACTAACACTGATTATGAAAATTGTTGGTTATGGCCACCTTCACTTAATAGGCATGCTTCCGCCCGTCTACGCATGGAATTACGCACACGTTCAAATATTCCCGGCGTATTTCGAATAGTTTCACACGAGGCAACTATTCGCTCTCTCAAATCTTCTAAAGTATTAACGGGAGTTTTATACACTAGAGCTTTAAGGTACCACCATAAAAATAAATCCAAACTGTTGAGATCAGGGATCTTGCTGGCCATTGCTGAGGTCCTCCGCGACCTATCCAACGATTATGATAAACTGTATTTAAATGGTTTCGGACAATTCCACTGAAATGAGCATGGGCTCCATCGTGCATGTACCATATTCGAATCCTTAACGCAATTGGCACATCTTCAAGCAACCCATTTAGTTCTTCTTCGAGAAAGTGTAAATAAGACCGACCATCAAGGAGTCCTGGCCTATTAGATAATCACCAATAATTCCTGCCCATACATTAACCCAAAAATTGGTGTTGAAAATGGGTTTCGGTTATGGTATGGGGGTTTTCTTCCGCCCACCGATGATTGTTATGGAAATTTTGAATAGCATTCCGAGAAAAATTTGCTTCGTCTGTGAACAAAATTTGTGACTCAAACTGCGGATTTAGTACAATACTCTGAAGATACCACTGGCAGAAGTTCACACGTTGTGGAAAATCTCTAGGGAGTAATGCCTGTACTCGTAAAATATGGTATGGGTATAACAAAAAATCAACCAAAATACGCCAAACAATTTGATGACAAATATTCAGAGTTCTAGCGATCTTCCTCGTACTCGTCTCAGGATGTTCTTCGATTTCTTGCAGAACCGCGTCCTCAATTTCAAGAGTTCTGACGCTTAGAGGTCTACCTTCCGAAGTACCTTTCCTGAAACTACCAGTTTCCCTAAGTCGGCGATGAATATTTGAAAAGGTACGGCTATCTGGTAAGGCACGAATAGGATATCTTTCCTGATAAATGCGTCTGGCTTCTGTTGCATTACCATCAGCGAGGCCATATACGTGATGCATAGCCGCCATTTCTGCATTCGTGTAATTCACCATATTTACCGATATTCAGAAAAACAGCGGACAACCAAAATAACTTCAATAACACACTTAAAAATCAAGTAAATAATAGTGCGCTTCGCTATTCCTATAACTTTTTCAAACACAAAATGGTACCAGTGAAAACACAATATTTATAGTGATTTGAAGAACAAAATATACTATTCGATGGACAGACCATATTGATATACTGAGTAAGAAACTGAACAAAGCTAGATTCGCAATAATGCGTTTGAGATCCTCTCTGCCAGTGGAGTCATTGCTGACAGTTTATTATTCACTTGTTTATAGTCATATGTCGTATAATGTTATCCTCTGGGGAAACTCTGTCAATAATCATAGAATTTTCGTAACGCAAAAAAGAATAATTCGCACCATGTTCAACTTGCCTCCTAATGAATCTTGTTAGCATAATTTTGTCGCCTACGGAATATTAACATTTCCTTGTCTATTTGTATTGAAGTGCTTGCTGTATGTTAACTTATCAAGGAATGATGTTTTACAATCATTTGCCTGAAAGCATTCAGCAGCTTGACGTGAATTCATTCAAGAATAAAGTTAAGTCTTTACTAACGTCCAAATGCTACTACAGCATAGGAGATTTTATGACAGATAGGGAACTAGGTTGAAGCTAGCATACTACATTTTGGTAAATTGTGTTTTTTATTTTATTACTTGTTGTTACTGTCGTACCTATTTATTGACCTGTCCTATACATCCATTGTCTGAAAGGATTAATAAAGATTATTATTATTATTATCATTATTAATTACAGACAGGTATAGCTGAATTAATATCGGAAATCCATTCAGGTATTGTCGACACAAATGCATTTATTACGAAAAGATTAAGAAAGAAAAGGAATATCAATTATAAACAGGCAGCTAAATTGCTATCGGACGATTTATTGTCAACAAAATGTTAGGTACTGCAATATGAAGCAATTTCAATTTCAATTGAATTATTTTAATCAAGAACCGAGCATATGACAAGAATTACACATTTTTTTGGATTCTCATTCATTTTGGAACATTTGCTTTCAGTCGATGCACAAACATTTCCACACCGCATCAGATTTTTGAAGAATTGATCCTGAAATGAAACGATTTATATTTTTTTAAGCGAAAATCATTTTTTCAGGAGAAAGCAGTGGCATAGTATTTTTTTTTCTAAAAATATTCAATGTAAAACTCGTACGGACGCCACTTATTGAGAAAATGAAAATGTGTGTGCATTACAAAATGCACCTTGATGCATAGAAGACATGTACCAAATTTTATAAAAACGTCTACAATATTATCTCAGTTATTATTAAAAAACTGATTTTTTTACAAAACTTTATCACTCTGTATCTCAAAAATTAGGACTTTTAGGAAATACGTTTATACAAAGGTTTTTTCCTTAAAATAAGTCAAAGAATCACCCCCTCTAATATTAGCATGTCTTTAAGGAACACCCTGTATAGTTTTACACCACTGTACATGGGATGATTCTGACACTGTCAACTTATTAAAGGGTTGTTGTTATTATAACTTATTCCTGGTGTAATTGTCATGTATTTGTTCATTCTTTGGTAGACAAGAAATGTTTCTTTTGATGTAGATCAAAGTTTGATAAATGAGCAAGCTTGACATAGTGAATACATTCAAATATATGAATAATGGCCTGCAGTGTTCTCTGTATCCAGCACCTGCCATAATTCTTATTGCCTTTTTCTGAACAGCAAAGACTTCATGAGCCTTACTTGATAATCCCCATTGTTCAAGAGTATATGCCAAAACAAACTGTATCAAACTATGATAAAGCAGAACCTCTGTCTGGATTGGAGCAGATAATTTTGCTGTTTTTGTATTCTAGAATTTCAAATGATAGTTTAATCATGTATTTTTTTCAATAAGATGTTTTTATAATCTGTTTTGTCAAAAGAGAACTTTCTAGACTCTTCAAATTGTTAATGAAAGATCGTTTATATATTTCTTTTTTATGCTTATTGTGAGACGACGAATATTACAATTATGAATGTCGGTTCTATAGAAGTGTTTACAATGAAGGTACGGAGGAGTTTTGAATTTCAAGACTCTGTAAAATAGACATGCCATGTGAAAATTACGTCTATTTCGCATATTTAGCCAACCAATACTTCTTTGAATTTGAGTGAAATATGTTTCTTTTTTTTTGCCATAAATCAATCAAATACAAGAATTTTGTACATTCTGGATTCTAGTGGAATCGTTCAACTTCAGACATACCATACACTACGCCACAGTGGTTAAAATGTGACAGTACTAATGCCTCACAAAGCAATTTTTTGTATTACCGTTCAAGTAAAATCTTTGCGAGTATATCAGCTTTAGTGAACCATATGCGTTCTGTATGACATGCTCAGTGAAATGCATCTTTATGTCTATTATCAAACCTGAGTTCTTGTTGTAGTGTTTAAAAGGAATTGTAGAGTTGCCAATTTGTAAGTCTAAAATAGATTGAATATCATTTCTAACATTGTCTATGCAAAAAAGCAATGCACAAGGTTTATTGGTGCTAACTTTAAGTAAATGTTTGGTTGAAATTGTAAATTGTTCTTCTAGGTCAGAGTTCATAGCAATATTTGAATATTCGAAGACGAAATAAACTTGAGTGTCATCAGCATAAAAGTGATAACCAACATGTTGCAATACGTCAGCGAAATTTGATGTATACAGGGTGATTAAAAGCGTTCCCACTATGCTACCCTGTGGAACACCGGCAAGAACTTCTGAAAGGGGAGAAATTTGATAATATATTATTATGATGATAACATATTGCAGGCTTACTCAATGAATCTATGATAGTGGAAAATAGAGATTAAAATTTCATGATTGATCGTATCAAATGCTTTAGAATAATCTAGTAGCACTAAAACACATCTTTTACTGTTATCCTGAGCTTTCAGGGTGTCATCAACAATATCAGAAAGTGCTGTCGCACAACTGTAGCCACTTCTAAACCCAGATTGTTTGAATGGCAGTATCTAATTTTTTTCCAAAAAAAAGCTTATTTGGTTTTCCATAATTGTTTCTAATATTTTTGAAAACGTGGGTAAAACACTGATTAATCGAAGATCATTATAAGTTTCTGGGTTGCTTACTTTTGGTAAAGGAATGACTTTTGCTCTTTTCCAAGAGTCAATACAAACATTTTTTTCTAGACAAACGTTCATTATATGTCAGATTATTGGACTTACAAATGGACAGCATATCTGAATGTAAGTAATATTTATATTATCAGTACCACTTGTTTTGTTTTTATATTATGAATAATTTCACTAATAATCTCATTGTTTACAGGATTGAAGGTAATTGAAGAAGATATTCCATCTTTGACATTGTTGGAATAGAAGTTGATCAATTCTCGATTAGGTGAAGAGAGAGTTGAGTAATGAATTAACTAGAAAGTTATTGAAATCACTTGCCTTGCGTAAATGTTCAGGAATAGTATTGGTTTTACATTTAGTAACTTTTATTGCAGTGGTTGTGAAATTACGAAGTTGTTCAGGTGTTTCCGTCAACAATAGTTTAATACTTCTGTAAGGCTTTATCTCGTAGATTTTTCGTATATCAGTTATCCAAGGTGAATAGCCATGTTTCTTTTTTAGGTAGAAAGATCTCTTAGGTGCATGGATATCTAGCAAGTTAGTCTCATAATCATTGAATAAAAGGACTTTGGTTCGTACATCCTCAATTTCGTATAAATTGTGCCATGGCATCTGTTCGAGGTTTCTATTGGAATGTTCCATAGTCATTTCATTATTTGGTCAATAAGTTACTTTCTCCTTTGTGTCAGCAATAACACGTACAGTTTAATTTAAATTTGCAGTTGATTGCAAAGTGCTCAGAAATTTGTAAATTTTCCACAATTGATGTAACAGGATTCCGACCCCCGTATCTCTGTTAGTTTTGAAGGTAATATATTGAAATTTGGGATATCTCATATACATAATAAGCGGCACTTTTTAATCTATAAATGTTTTTTTTCACTTCCGGATTCGCCGGAAGTGATACCAACTTTCGATTTTTAAATGGAACACCCTGTATATTATTACATTTCTGAAATCTGCATAATTTTCTGAATCCAGTGATACCACATAAGTGACATTTCAAATGTCGAAATTTTTTATAATTCAATTTTTAGTTTTCCATTTAAGTGCGCCATGATGGTTCCGATTTATTCCAATTAACCCGTCTAATACTAGAAAAATTGAAATCCCGTCAAAAATACTAAATTGCGATTTTTATGAGCAAATAAAGTTCATCGTAATCGTTTTTGGGGTAAATTTTTTTTCAAATGGAATCATATTGGTACCGTGGTACCATTTATTAGTACTATTAATAAAGAATTTATCCATACCTGGTAATAAAATGTGCGATCAATAAAATAAAAATTACAGCTAAAAGAAAATAAGACAATGCAATTATTTTGTTCTACTTTAATACTAAGAAGTTACTAAGGTGACTTTGAAAACAATGAAATTATTTCTTCAGATTGTCAAATACATATTTGTAAAAATCATTTAAAGGTCAAAAAGTGCCGCTTATTATGTATATGGGATATTCAAAATTTCAATCTATTACCTTCAAAATTAACAAAGATACGGGGGGTGTAAACCCGGTATTTGTAATAATCAAATCAAGCAATATTTCTGAAGTACCAGATACGCGTGTTGGTTGAAGCAAACAAGGAATGTTCATGATTGGCTCTCTTCCATTTTTAAATGAAATTAAAATTACATGGCATTATATTGGGTTATGGAAGTTATAGTGGAATGATAAACTTGTTAGGTAGATAATTGTTTTGTATATCTTGCCATTTATTTTCAGGAATTTTAATCTTCCACAGTTTGAAAATGTAAAATCGAGAATGTTTGTTAAGATTTCATTTAAATTTCGTCAAAAATAGGTTGTATTATCTCTAACTATAATACAAATAGAGTTTTCAACAACTGAAGAATTGATTACTTATATTTCGGACGTCCATCATCTTAATGGTTGAAAGATTTCTATCTCTTTCAAATTTTTTCACAACGTTTCAATTGCTTGAATCCGCAATCGTCTTCTGGTGAATAGTGACAAAATCAGATGCTACGCGACCTTTTATAGGTCTATAATTACAGTGTAATTACGCGCAATTTCAAGCATTTGAAACGTTGTGAAAAAATTTGAAAGAGATAGAAATCTTTCAACCATTAAGATGATGGACGTCCGAAATATAAGTAATCAAGTTACTACATTGTCTAAAACATTCAAACCAACTGAAGGATTATTTAGATATTTTGAACTTTCCATGATAAGCAAATTCAGAATATGATATTAATGAAGATTTTTAATAACTTTTTCAATACAACAGTCTTGTAAAATACAAAATACTCTTATAAACTCAGTAATCTACATTTGTATATATTTCCTTGATTTTCAGTATACCTACTCATGTTAAATATTTAAATAAATTTAAAAACGATAATCCAACTTCCAATCAACATTCCAATCAACATTCTCTAGTAGTTTAGCACCTTTAGCATACGTGACATACCTAAGCATGATATAAACTACTGTTATGACCACATCAATGTTCACCTAATTTTTTTTTTGGCTCTGGCTCAGTTTAGTTTTATTCTAGAATTACTAAACTGTTACTTCTCGGTTGATTAGAGCAGTCTCAGAACTCGACTCCACAGAGGATATTAAATTATATTTTATTACTATTATTATTATCCTACACAACCTATATCTTAGCCTGGCCTGGCCCGTTCTTAGAATTCTAATGAAAATAAATGTATCCATATAAAATGGAAATTCTGGCCGAGTTGGCCGAAGACGATTCTGACAGGAGAATGGAGGTTTTTGAAATTATGAGTGACATAATTTCATCCTACCCCATTTACTCACACCCTATTTGCTTCAGTGACGAATTTTCTTTTTATTTGAACGGAAATTTGAACCGTCAAAATAATACTTGATCGATGTGAATCCACAACGGAAAAGCTGAATGTTTGAGCAGGTATTATACAACGGGATTATATCATAGGGTCATTTTTCATCGGGTAGAACTTGGCGGGACCGTTTGTATCGTGATATGCTGAAAAAATTCCATCCAGCCTGAATAATTCGAGCAATGAATTCAAAGGTCTCGAAATTATCTTTCAGCAAGATGACGCTCCACCCTATTATTACGGGCAAATAAGTTAGTTTCTTGATATAGAAATCCTAATCAGTGGATTGGAAGACGTAGGCCGACTAAGTGGCCTGCTCGCTCACCAGATTTAACACTCATACACTTTTTTTTGTGGGGTTTTTAAATTCAAATATTCCAGTACCCAACCGGAAAAACTTTTGGATTTGCTGCAAAATGTGTGAGAAAAGTTTTGTAATAGACTATTTTATTGTCAAGAAATATAATTGAAGCAAATTATTTTAAAGTGTTTTTTTTTTTCATTTCAATCATGTTACTTTTAATTTGAGAAAGGATCAGTCCATTTTCGCTTTTCTGACATCCGTTCTTTTTTGCTTTTTTGCAAATATCTCAAAAGGTATTGGAGGAATCGTTTTACAATCGATGAAACTTTTGTAGAGAATTATAAAACCTACAATAGCTATTTATGATACCAGTACAAGTAAAGTAGGACTTTTTTGTATGAGCGTGGAGTTTGTTGAATGAGGCGCAGCCGAGTTCAACAAACACGCGAGTACAAAAAAGCACTTTACGAAAGTGTTTCATGCAAAGTTTTTTCTTCGACAGTTATTATATTGGCAAATTGTAGCAATTATATCATGAATTTGAATATTTGATGATATGAATTGTCGTCTTATTATCAAATAAAGACTTCCGAGTTATATTTGACGCAAAAAACTGTATTTTTCAAAAATACATAAATGTATGAACAGTGTGTAAAAATTTACTTTACGCACTGTTGATGATTTTACGCACAGGTGATTTTTTACGCACTTGTGCGAAAAAGTATTACTTTACGCACTGTCAGCAGTGTGTAAAAGCTTAGTTTACGCACTATCGAGAAAATAGTATATTGTACAACAAGTGAGAAAAACGACATATTTCTCACGAGCGCAGAAGTTTGTTGGCACGAGCCGAAGGCGAGTGCCACAAATCAAGCGAGTGAGAAATATGTCGTTTTCTCACGAATTGTACCTACATTGTACTTTTTCTACGAATGCGTTGTTGTTTTCAAGTATTGAAAATCAAAATACATATATAATAATACTTGTATGTCGTTAACTCATTTTTATATTTTATTTAAAATAGTAATTAACAGTTATATTAGAACTATTTTGTAAAGTAATTCCTGGTAGGTTGTTTTGTTTCAACATGTTTTCGGTAATTGAAATATTAACTGCTGTCGAAGTGTAAGTTGATGGGGAAACGTACTGAGCTTCCACAGCATTGTTGTGTTCAGGTTCTAATGGCACTGGAGGCTCAATGGATTCTACTATACTTTTTGAAATATTCATTTTGTTAGCTATGGAGTTGTCGATATAAGATTCAGCAACATTGCTGGATTTCCAACCCCATGTCGTTTTAAAGTTAAAAGATCTGCCACTGCATTAACTAAAATAGTCGCAGATGACCTTCGGAAACAGTGGCCAGTATATAATTCAGGGTTCGGTAATTGCAAAAATTTCGCTATTTCTTTCGCCATGGTGCCAAATTTATTTATCCCCACATGCTGTTTCGTACATTTGCTATTTTTGTAATTTAAAAAAAAAAACGTGTTTCATTTGTGCATGGTCTAAGCTTCACATATTTTTTGTAAATTTGGTAGAATTCTCCTGTTACTGTGAAATTTCTAGCAACCTTGTTTTTAGTATCGGGTAATTTTATTAAAAGTGCCGAATTAAGATCGTCCATGTCATTAATTTTTAATTTTCGAAGTTCATCACAACGGCATGCCCCTGTAAGGCCAATAGCTAAAGCAGCCTGAAACCAAAACCAAACATTCATTTTCCGATAACAATTTAAAAAATTTCAGGTGCATCTTTTAAAAATTGTTGAATTTCTTCAGAAGTTAATGTTTTTGACTGTTTTGGAACATATTTTTCAGATTTGCGTTTTAAAAATGCACGTAGTTTTACGTATTTTGATATATCAACACAGTTTTTAATCATTAAGGTACTCCTCAGCATCGAGTACTGAGACCATAATGTTGATGATTTCAATCTTCTTGACAACTCTTCAAAATAAACTAACAAGGTATTTTCGGAACAAGAATTTACCTTGGCTTTCATTTTCCAGTCCGTAAAGTATCTGTAAGTGATTTCATATTTTTCTCTTGATGTGCTTGGTAGCAAATTATTGCAAACATCTGTTGCTTTCTGAATAATTTCTGGAGGTGTATTTTCCGACTCTAAATCTTCGTATTCCATTATATTCAATATTTAATGAATCTGAACTGTTTATATTATAACAAATAACAATAAAACTATTTTCGTTGGGTAAGTTGACAGCAATAATTATGCAGTGCTTCGGTTTTGTTGTTATAGAAACGCTAACAATGGGCTACTTGGATATTGCACGCGAATCGTCGGCGTAGCGTTGTCAACGTGGAGAACGTGTCATATCAATCTGAAATGTAACAATTCATGACTGACTTGGGTTATCGTGATAATAGTGAGAAATTATTTCTCACTGTATTGGCGGATATTTCTCACTGCGTGAGAAATCTTTCGTTTTGAACGTATGAAAGCGATGAGAGAAGTGGCACATTGTATAGCATCCGTAGAAAAAATGTTTTTTTATACGACCAGATCGGTGCATTTTTCACTGAGAAAATCCGGGAAAACCTCGAAAAAGAGACCATTTTTCAAAAATTCATAATTTTTATAAATCTGAAGCTAGACAAACAATATTGCGGAAACTGATAGATAAAAACATTCAACTGTGCGCAAGATGTTTTTTGTCCAATGTGTAGTTTTTGCAAAATCGCGTTATAAACAATTTAAGCAAATCTTTCTGAATGCGCCGATTTAAGGGAAATCATCTTATGCAAATTCTGTAAACGGCATTTGGAAGTAGAGATCAATTTCTAAAATTTGTATAGTTTGGATTTTCACCTGAGAGTTGGAAATGTGTTGAAAATGTCACTGGAGTTACTCTAAATGCTTCAAAGTGCACCCGAAGTCGTCCGAACTCAACTCGAGTTAACTTCAGTGCGACTTCGGGTGACTTCGGACGCACTTTGAAGCGTTTTGATCAACTTTCAGTGACATTTTCAACACGTTTCCCACCTCTCAGGTGAAAATCCAAAATATACAAATTATAGATATGGATCTCTACTTCCAGATGCCGTTTATAGAATTTGAATACGACGATTTTCCTTAAATCGGCGCATCTTGCAAGATGTGCCCTTAAATTGTTTATAACGCGATTGCGCAAAAACTACACATGGGACAGAAAACATCTTGCGCACAGTTGAACCACATATTATTATCTATCAGTTTCCGCAATATTGTTTGTCCAGCTTTAGATTTATAATAATTATCAATTTTTGAAAAATGGTCTCTTATTCGAGGTTTTCCCGGATTTTCTCAGTGGAAAATGCACCGATCTGGTCATACGAAAATCAATTTTGTAAAACGATTCCTTGAAGAATCTTTGAGATATATCAAAAAACAAAAAAAAGTTTTAATTTTTTTTCACTATTGCTTGCTTTAAAAAAAAATCCAAAAAGCGATTTGGCTGGGGAGAAAACTGTGGTTTTCATTAACGAACTATCTTACAAAAATTAGTATAGGCTATTTGCGTATTTTATTTTGTGGGGAAAAACCTCTATAGCTTGGTCTAGTGAAGTGGTTAACATGTTTGTTGGGATGCCGTCGTTGATGAAAAACCCAGAACGAATTGTCATCACTTTTTTTGTTGGGTGGAAATTTGAGGATTTTTTTTAAAGTTTTGTGAACTCCGAGAAATGAAAAAAATTTAGTTTCAAAAATAAATTCATAGCTGGGCGATCCTTTTTTTTTTGTTGAATGAAAGCTTGAGAAAAAAGTTTTCGAAATTCAAATCCACTTTTCATTATTTGTTTAATGACCTACCATCCAGCATTGTCAAATTTTCACTCCTCTGAGTATCGTGATCTAGTGTGGCATGAATCAGAAATTACAACTTTAGACGACGACGATACTCTGGAAACTTCCTGTCCCATGCAGTGTTATAAATCAAATTATATCAGACGAGAAACTTGTAATTCAGTCGCAACTGATATTGTGAACTGAACAAGTAATTAATTAAATTGGTTAACTACACTTGCTTGGATTGAAATCGATTAAAAAGCAATGAAACTTCATCAAAGGAATTGATGTTTGATTGAAAATAGTTGCGTGTCACAGCGTATTCGAGTGCTTTTCCTGACTCAAAACAATAATTAGAAAACAAAACTCAACGTATATTATTTATATATACAGTGATTTTCTTTAATTTCCCCCCTCCCTTTATTTTTTGATCGGGTCAACTCAAATAATTGAAACTTGGGATAAAGAAATGAATGAATGAATGAAAATGCATGAATATTATATTTTGGAGTAAAATTGACTGATGAAACTTTCAAGATGGCGACTGGGTGCCATCTGGAAAAGAAATAAATGGAAAGGGGGTCTTGTGACACATCCTTTTGAAGCTACTGACAAATACTTCACAACCCTAGAACATAAAGTCAATATTTTCGCCTACTAAAAAATGGCGGAACATTCAATAATTAACTGAATACAACCACATTAATATCGATATCTCTAGAAATATTTGTTTTTCTCTGCCATATGGCAATCCCAACAACCCGATAAGGTTTGATAGGTTATTTTTACATCATTGTTCAGTTAAAATATTCTCATTTAGTTTTCGGTTTTACTAGGATATAGGTACCACGTGAACTATCTCTTAAATGGTCAGTTCTCGTCCATTGGAAGACAAAATCGAAGCGATTTTTATTTGCGGTGCGACGCGTAACTTTCTCGAAACTGAAATAATTTTTTTCCGCCTACCTCGTATTAACATGTCTGTTTAATGTTCTTCGATACAAAATAAATCGTTCATTAATAGGAGTCATTAATGAACGATTTGTTATTAATGCATTATTTCGAGAAATCGTCCATTAGTGGCCCCTATTAACGGACGATTTGTCATTAATTTTCGTTTTCTCTGTGAATACATGATTGTTACATAGGCAACCAAACATAAATGAATTCAGATGTTATGGGCGCTAAAATGGATCATGACGATAAATTTATGTTGCCAGATGTTGCGGAAACTGCTAAAGTAGCATCTTTAACTTTATTGTCAGAAAAATATTAGAACTACTTTATTACAACCAGAGTGAGGTAGACGGAAAAATACTGTAATCAACTCTTATATTAAAATGCGATTAATGATCTCGAAAATTAACGCGCTCGCTTCGCTCACGAGTTAAAATACCTCGATCATTAATCGCTTTCATTAATACACTAGTTGATCAAATAACTATTAATGATCGTTTACCGAATCGTCCTATCTGTAGAAAATACTTAAGGTAACTTGTATCCAAATTCACAACTATCGGTAGTGTACAGAACAAAAAGCCCCCAGGTCATCTGTCCACTCCGGAAGAATAGTTCAAATAATTGGTGAGATGATAGTAAATCCTCAACAGTCTACTTCCTCCGTCGCGAATGTTTGTGAGGTGTCTCCTGCTACTGTGTGGAGACTTTTGGAGAGGAATAAGTATCATCCATACAAAATCAAATTTATACACTAGTTAACTGAAGATGACCCTGATCGAAGAACTAAATTCTGCGAAATTATGACGGAAACCATTGGAACGCATCCTACCTATCTCCACAACATTTGTTTCAGTGACGAATGTATATTTTTTCTCAACGGCAATGTTCACAGATAAAATTGCTATTATTGGAGTGTCACCAACCCTCACGTTTTCCGGGAAACTCATACTCAATATCCATAAAAAAATAACGTTTGGGCAGAAATATTGGGAAGCCCTATTATTGGACCTCTATTCATTGAACGAAATTTAACAGGAAAGTATATTTGAATATGCTGGAAACTACTGTTGACCCTCTAATCACGGAAATTGTCGAAGCGAATCCTAATGAATTCGATATGGATATTGTATTCGAACAAGATCACCACCACATTATTCCAGACAAGTAAGAAACTATTTGGATAGGTAATTCTTTTCCCAGTCGTTGGATTGGCCGTCGAGGTCCTACGGAATGGCCAGCCCGCTCGCCAGATTTGAAACCTTTAGAATTTTTTATGGGGTTATTTGAAGCAAAAGGTGTACGAAATGGAATCTGCTTCAATATTGGATATACGGCAGAGAATAATAAATATTTGTAAAAATATCCACTTTACTGTGTTCGAATTTTCGAAAATGTTTGGCGTGAAATATCGGATAGGCTGTTCTTATGTCAAGCAGTACAAGCAACCATTTCGAGCATCTTCTAAACTGAACTTAGCTTATTTCGTCAAATTATGAACTTAAACGTCGAAATATTCCGCCATTTTGTAGTAGGTGAAGATATTGACTTTATATTCTAGGGTTGTGAGGTATTCGTCAGGAGCTTCAAAAGGATGTGTGACAAGACCCCCCTTTCAACTCAATTTTTATCCTAGATGGCGCCCAGTCGCCATATTGAAAGTTTCATCTAATCAATCTTACTCCAAAATATAGTATTCATGCATCAATTTAAATTTAAGTTCTCCAGGTCTTTTCTGAAGTTGACCGTATCGTACGTATTTCATTATAATAATCATTTCAGAGAAATTTCTTTTAAATAGAGAAGATTCATAACCCAACATTTTTGTGTTTTTCATTTCAAAGTGATGGTTACTTTTAATACAATGCTCAACCAATGAAGTAAGACTTTTCAATTTTAATTTATTTTACATGTCTCTTTCATGTTCTTTGAGGCGTGTTTTCAAATATATTAGTTTGACCTACGCAACGTTTTTCGCAGTCTTGGCAAGGGATTCCATAAATGACATTTGACCATTTCTTTATTGTATTTTCATTTTTGAAAGCAATCTTTAGATTTGAAGTGGAAACTTCGAGAATAGTAAAGTAGAACTATAATTCTATGAAGGTCGTAAATCAATATCAGCCGACGACCCTCATTATTACCTATTGTTCGAAAGCAATAAAAGTGTGTGTCCCTTAAAAGATCTTCAGGTCCGGATTGAAGTATCTCATGAAAGTTTGGCATTTTAATAATACTGGGCTCTTTAACCGAATATCATTATATCTAAAATTTAATGGGTAGGGCAGGTACAACTCTGTGAAAAATTGACTGCTTGACAGTCTGCTGATACCTCAAGTGGTTGGTGATTTACGACCTTCTTATAGTTACGGTTCCACTATACTCAATATTTCTGAAAGACCAACTACATAAACTACAAAAAAAACATATTGCCGTCATCGGCGGAAGTGGGAAAGTTTCGGCGAGACTTATGGTATAGAGAGAAACATTTCTTTGCTTTTGCAACTCTTAGACTTTTTTCGGACGAGTTATTAATAAAAGTATGATTGAATAATTTATTTACTGATGCCCAACTTGGAAATGGTTACAATATTGGGAATGATAGTTTCTTTGTTTTCGTCATTTTGCGACTCTTCTGCATTTTTCTCTACAATATATAATTTTTTTTTTATTAGTGCCCCATTTTACCTATTTAAGGCACGCTTCAGCGTGTTTGAATCGAACTTTCAAAAACGCGCGTCTTTTTAAGTTACCATGGTAACATCAACAAATCGAGAAACGTGAAGTCTATATGACGAATTTTTGATTATTGATCTGACAGCAGTAACTTGTAACGTCAAATAAACAACTCGTTCATTTATATCTGTTACCCTTTGCGGTACAATTGCAGTTTAGGGTAGTAACCCCGATTTTGACGAAATTTTTTTTGGGGGTCATTTCGAGTTCCCTGAACACAAATCTAAAGTCAAATCTCCTCGCTCTCACTTATTTTTTGATTTATGGCCCATCAAATGTTGGATAAAAGATATTTTCAATATCGAATTTCTTCCACAAAAATCCACCACTTGGTGTTTTCTTTCATATCTGCACAACCTACACAACCTTATTTAAGCATTTTCGGTTCGTTTTGTATATTATTTTGAATTCTTTATTGAAACTAAAAGATTTGACATAGCACAATAAAAAATAACTATTGTCTGGCAACAGCCCGGATATTTTGGAGAAAAGAGATAAAATATCAGTAGAAAAGCGCGCGCTCGCGTATTTCTTGCTATAGCGCGCGGAATTGCGAAATGTCGGCCGAGCGCGCTCATTTCTCCTACTATTTTATTTTATTTTCTCCATTTTTTTAGAAAGGTTCATCCCTTATTTCTTGGTGAAGATCTATAGCAAGAAATACGCGACCGCGCGCTTTTCTACTACTATTTTATCTCTTTTCTCCAAAATATCCAGGCTGTCGCCAAACAATAGTTATTTTTTATTGTGCTACGTCAAATCTTTTAGTTTCAATAAAGAATTCAAAATAATATACAAAACGAACCAAAAATGCTTAAATAAGAGTGTGTAGGTTGTGCTGATATGAAAGAAAACACCAAGTGGTGGATTTTTGTGGAAGAAATTCGATATTGAAAATATCTTTTATCCAACATTTGATGGGCCATAAATCAAAAAATAAGTGAGAGCGAGTTTTGACTTCAGATTTGTGTTCAGGGAACTCGAAATGACAACCAAAAAAAATTTCGTCAAAATCGGGGTTACTACCCTAAACTGCAATTGTACCGCAAAGGGTAACAGATATAAATGAATGAGTTGTTTATTTGACGTTACAAGTTACTGCTGTCAGATTAATAATCAAAAATTCGTCATATAGACTTCACGTTTCTCGAGTTGTTGATGTTACCATGGTAACTTTAAAAAACGCGCGTTTTTGAAAGTTCGATTCAAACACGCTGAGGCGTGCTTTAAATAGGTAAAATGGGGCACTGATAAAAAAAAAATTATATATTGTAGAGAAAAATGCAGAAGAGTCGCAAAATGACGAAAACAAATAAACTATCATCCTTTATCGTTCCCCAATTCTGAAACCATTCCCAAGTTGGGCATCAGTAAATAAATTATTCAATCATACTTTTATTAATAACTCGTCCGAAAAAAGTCTAAGAGTTGCAAAAGCAAAGAAATGTTTCTCTCTATACCATAAGTCTCGCCGAAACTTTCCCACTTCCGCCGATGACGGCAATATGTTTTTTTTGTAGTTTATGTCGTTGGTCTTTCAGAAATATTGAGTAAAGTGGAACCGTAACTATAAGAAGGTCGTAAATCACCAACCACTTGAGGTATCAGCAGACTGTCAAGCAGTCAATTTTACACAGAGTTGTACCTGCCCTACCCATTAAATTTTAGGTATAATGATATTCGGTTAAAGAGCCCAGTATTATTAAAATGCCAAACTTTCATGAGATACTTCAATCCGGACCTGGGAATCTTTTAAGGGACACACACTTTTATTGCTTTCGAACAATAGGTAATAATGATTCCACTTCAAATATAAAGATTGCTTTCAAAAATGAAAATACAATAAAGAAATGGTCAAATGTCATTTATGGAATCCCTTGCCAAGACTGCGAAAAATGTTGCGTAGGTCAAACTAATATATTTGAAAACACGCCTCAAAGAACATGAAAGAGACATGAAAAATAAATTAAAATTGAAAAGTCTTACTTCATTGGTTGATCATTGTATTAAAACTAACCATCACTTTGAAATGAAAAACACAAAAATGTTTCTCTGAAATGATTATTATAATGAAATACGATACGGTCAACTTCAGAAAAGACCTGGAGAACTTAAACAGTGAATATTCCCCCCTTTTATTTTTTGAACGGGTCAACTCAAAAAATAAAAACTTGGGAAAATGAAATTGATGCATGAATACTATATTTTGTAGTAAAATTGACAGATGAAACTTTCAAGATGGCGACTGTGCACCATCTAGGAAAAAAATTGAATGGAAAGGGGGTCTTGTGACACATCCTTCTGGAGCTTCTGACGAATACCTCACAACCCTAGAATATAAAGTCAAAATCTCCACCTATAACAAAATGGCGGAATATTTCGACGTTTAAGTTCATAATTTGAGGAAAAGGGCTAAGTTCAGTTCAGAAGATGCTCGAAATGGTTGCTTGAACTGCGTGACATAAGAACAGCCTATCCGATATTTCACGCCGAACATTTTCGAAAATTCGAACACAGTAAAGTGGATATTTCTACAAATATTTATTATTCTCTGCCGTATATCCAATATTGAAGCAGGTTCAGTTTCGTACACCATTTGGTTCAAATAGCACCATAAAGAAGTCTAAAGGTTTCAAATCTGGCGAGCGGGCTGGCCATTCCGTAGGACCTCGACGGCCAATCCAACGACCAAGAAAAGAATTATCCAAATAGTTTCTTACTTGTCTGGAATAATGTGGTGGTGATTTTGTTCGAATACAATATCCATATCGAATTCATTAGGATTCGCTTCGACGATTTCTGTGATTAGAGGGTCAACAGTAGTTTCCAGCATATTCAAATTTACTTTCCTGTTAAATTTCGTTCAATGAATAGAGGTCCTACAATAGGGCTTCCCAATATTCCTGCCCAAACGTTAATTTTTTTCTGGATATTGAGTATGAGTTTCCCGGAAAACGTGAGGGTTGGTGACACTCCAATAACGGCGATTTTGTCTGTGAACATCGCCGTCGAGAAAAAATGTACATTCGGCACTGAAACAAATGTTGTGGAGATAGGTAGGATGCTCGCGTATTTCTTGCTATGGATCTTCACCAAGAAATAAGGAATGAGCCTTTCTACAAAAAGTGGAGGGAATAAAATAAAATAGTAGTAGAAAAGCGCGCGCTCGGCCGACATTTCGCAATTCCGCGCGCGCGGAATTGCGAAATGTCTGTTATCCATATCTGTCATACTGCCATTACTTACTGCCAATAAACGAAATCCATCGAATGTATTGTTATGTTAATTCAAATCTTACATTTTCAATACATGTGTGGGCGCGTTCGGTAAATGCAGATCTGACAGTGACAGCTCGATTCAGTCTGTTTACTCCATTTTCCACTACCTACAAGTATAGGGAAACCACGCCTATAGATTGAATCGAGCTGTCAGATTTGCATTTACCGAACTCGCGGAAAGTTGGAAATACTGCAAACTGTGCCAAAAATGCATGAAATAATGTGCCTAGATTGTGCTGATATAAAGCAAACACAAATTGGTTGCTTTTTGTGGAAGAAATGTAATCTTGAAAATACACTTTTTGTGACATTTGATTGGTCAAAAAGTAAGGGAGAGCGAGGCATTTTGACTTCAGATTTGTGTTCAAGGACCTCGAAATTACCCCCAAAAAAAAATTTCGTCAAAATCGGGGTTACAACCCTAAACTGCAATTTTTACCCTTTTGCTTTTCCATCCATTTAATGCACTTGTCATTTTCTTTATTATGCGCATCATTAGATTTTTGCCATATTAACCGCGGTTCTGCTACCTGTTATAGGTTCGAATATTCACCTTATATATTAGTTACAAATGTTTTGATAAAATAAAAGAGAAATGACGTTGTTAGAACTTACTGTCAGGTTGACAATAGACAAAGCCTAATTATACTATTTGCAACAGAACGTAATATTATTTTCTCTAATAACTGTATAAACATGGCGCAGTCTGACTAACTGAAAATGGAGTTCAACAAACCAAAAGAACTTGATGTACATGGAAATATTGCGGAGAATTTCCGAATCTTCCAAGAAGAAATTCGCATATACATAACTGCCACTGAAACTAACAAAAAGTCAAGAGAAGTTCAAGTTGCTAGACTAAAGAACCTACTCCAAAATCCCGGAGGAGAATGAAACAATTTCGTCGATAATAGAAGTACTGGAAAAGTATTGTTTACCAAGAAAAAATGAAATTATGGACGTTTTCAAATTCTTTTCCCGTAAACAACAACTAGATGAACCGTTTGACACATTTTTGGCAGATTTGAGGTTTCTTGTCAAACAATGTGAATTCGATTCTCAGGAAGATAAACTATTGAAAGCACAAATTGTCCTTGGTGTGTATTCCAAATCTGTTCAAGAACGATTATTACGAGATGATGTATCATTAATTAAAACTATAGATTATTGTAAGTCTATTGAATTGACTGATGCTAACATGAAGTTAATTTTGGCGGATTCAGAGCCATCATCAAGCGTTGTCAAAACTGATCAAGTAAAGAGCTTCTCTAGAAGTGAAGACAAGAGAAATGTAGGAGGGTCTAGATCTTCAAGAATCTTCACCTGTTATAGATGCGGTAGAAATCATGGATTCAGGGACTCATGTCTGGCTATCGGGAAGATTTGTAAGCTTTGTCAAAAGCCCAATCATTTTGCAATTGCATGTAGAAATGTTCATAAAGGAACTCATAACTGTAGTGAAATCAAGAACCAAGAATGTCAAGAATCCAACGAATCAGATTTTACCATAAATACTGTTTACCTTATCAATTCGTTGCAAGAAAAAAATATTTGGTATAAAAAAATGTTAGTACAAGGTGAGTTGATTGAATAGGCCGAAAACTCACCAAGGTTCAGAGGTTGGCCTGTTTGGTAATAACGGGCGCAATGAGAACGACTCCAACCGCAGTGTTGGAGGTACTGCTGAGGCTGCCACCGCTTCCAGTCTGGATCAAGAAGGAGGCAATGGCAGCCCATTTGAGGATGCGAGACTCGGGAGTCTGGGTAAACGAAGGAGCGATGATAGGTCATGCGGAAATCGCGAAGTGGGCGGAACAGGAGATCCCTATCTCTGCCCTCAGAGTGAAAAGCGCACAAGACAGACTGCGATGGAATAGAGAGTTTACGCTTACTATTCCGAGCAGAGAACAATGGGAAGGAAACACGGTGGAGTTTAGCACAGGAAGCCTAATATGTTATACGGACGGTTCGCGTCTAACTGACAAACAGGCTTCGGGTGCCGGAATTTACCTGGAGGGAAGAGAAGTACGAGAGAGCTACGCTTTTGGCTGAAGTGTTCGCCATCCTATCCGTAGCTATGAGATAAGAGGTAAAAGATGGATCCGAACAGAGAATTTATATCTGTTCGGATGGTCAGGCAGCACTCAGAGCCGTCTGCCATCCTAAACCAAGCTCAGCGCTTGTACAGGAATGTGGAGATGCGCTCGAGAAGCTAGCTGAAACGAAGGAAGTTCAGCTGGTATGGGTCTCCGGGACACAAAGGGGTGCGCGGAAACGAGGTGGCAGACGGACTTGCCAGATCCGGATCCGCAACGCCGTTCTGTGGACCGGAGCCTGTACTAGGCATCGCAAGAAGCCAAACTTCTTCAGCCCTCGACAAGTGGGCAGAAGAAGAGCTCAATAAACTTTGGAGGGATAACACCGGCTGCAGGCAGTCAAAAGACTTCGTGGCCGGCTCCAATATGTCAAGGACGACATGGCTCTTAGGCAGAAATCGCCAAGCGCTACGACTCCTTATAGGAATACTAACAGGACACAACAAGTTAGGCAGACACCTATCACTCATAGGCATAGAAGACAGTCCCACTTGCCGAAAATGCGAAGAAGACGAAGAAACTTCATCTCACTTCCTCGGCGAGTGTGAGGCATACGGGAGGCTAAGATTTGGAACCTTCGGAGTTGACAAACTCCAACAAGAGGAACTAATCAATTTGGAATGGTCGGACATACTGACCTTCATTAGGAGGTCACAAAGGTTCGAAAAGAAAAATTAGGAGGATGAACGTAGATAAGTGGAGAACAGGGGATGGCAAAAAGGGTCCATGAGGGCCTACTTGCCTGGCTGCGGTCGAGGCCTCTCCAAAGAACTACTACTACTTCTACTACTGATTGAATTCAAACTTGATTCTGGGAGTGAAGTAGATATTTTACTTTACAAATATGTTAAAATGATAGGTTTGCAGAATAACATGCAAAGTTGCACTATTAAATTGGAGGCTTATGGTGGATTTGCAATCGAACCTATGGGTATAGTGAGTGCTGAAGTAGAAACGTCAGTAAAATTTGATGTGGTGAATTTTGTAGTGGTCAGAGGTGATTCTCTTCCAATTTTAGGGTTAGAAACTTGCATAAAATTAAATTTAATCAAACGATTAGATTCTGTACAGTCTTTACAACGAAATACCAATGATAAACACAAATTTTTTTGTAGAATTCAAAGATTCAATCGACGGCATAGGTTGTTTTCCTGATGAGTGTAAAATAAAATTGACATCTAATGCCATACCTTTTGCAAGTGCTGCACGAAGAATACCTTTTAAAATTAGAGCCAAATTTAAAGATACCATAGATTTATTATTGAGAAAAAATACAGTAACTGCTGTTAATGAGCCAGTCGAATGGGTCTCCAACGTAGTAATCGTTGAAAAACCTAATGGATCATTACGAATATGTATTGATCCTGTTAAACTCAATAAATTCATTATCGGGGAAAGATATACAATTCCAACTATTGAGGAACTTGCGCTGAATCTTTCTCATAAAAAGTATTCTAGTGTACTAGATATAAAAGATGGTTTTTATCATATAAAGCTTGACGAAGATTCTAGTAAGTTATGTTCATTCGGTACTATTTTTGGTACCTACCGTTTTCTAAGATCTCCGTTCGGATTGTGTAATTTGCCGAAATTGTTTCATAAGCTTGTTTACAAATATTTTGGAGATATACCAGGTGTAACAGTATATTTTGATGACTTGTGCATCGCAAGTGAAACGAAACAAGAAAATTATATGATTATAAGAAAAGTTTTTGAAAGGGCCAGAGAGCTCAATATCAAGTTCAATTTTGACAAATTTCAGTATTGTCTTAAACAGGTCAAATACTTAGGTATGGTATTTTGTGAGAATGGAATGCTTCCAGATCCAGATAAGATAAAAATAATAGATGAATTAAAAGCACATGGAAATAAAAATGACTTACAGAAACTTCTAGGAATGATTAATTACTTAAGAGAATTTATACCAAATTTATCTCAAATAGTATATCCACTTAGGGATATTTTAAAAAAAGATGTTATCTGGAAATGGAATAGCATTCATATGGAGAATTAAGAAAAAATCAAGAAAATTATCAGTATCAACGAAGTACTGGCACCATTTGATCCCAATCAGCCCATTGTAATACAGTGTGATGAATCTAAAAATGCTATAGGGTGTTGTCTCCTTCAAAATAACAAACCTGTCTATTTTGCGTCCAGATCAATGAACACTGCTGAATGTGAGTATGCGCAGATGGAAAAAGAACTATTAGCTATAACTTTCTCTTGCAAAAAATTTCATAATTATGTATATGGTCATAAAGATGTTACCATTTATTCTGATCACATTCCCTTGACTTTAATAATCAATAAACCGCTGTATAAAATACTAAATAATAGAATTAAAAGTCTGAAATTGAAACTTTTGATTTATGAATTCACACTGAAATATTTGCCTGGCAGTAAAATGTATATTGCTGATTATTTGTCACGTTGTGGGGTCACTACGAAAGAACCTTTGGATGAATCTATGAGAGATGTTATACATTGTGTTGGAAGCAGAGAAATTAAATTTTCTGTAGAGAAATTATTTAATTTGCACAAGCAACTAAACATGACGAAATTCTTAGAATTGTATCGGATTTTTGCAAGGAATGGTGGCCAAAAAATTTGAATTCAGAAGGTGAATTGAACCATTACTTCAAACTCAGAAATCAAGTTGAACTCGTTAATTACTTGCTTTATTATGAAAATAGGTTAATCGTTCCTAAAAAATTACGAAGATATATAATGAATTTGCTACATGAAACACATTTAGGTGTGACTAAAATTTGTGGTATAGTTAAACAATTTTTCTACTACCCCGGTATAAACTCTGACGTTAAAAATATGGTATCGTCTTGTATGATTTGTTCAAAATACCAAAAACCTAAAACACGGGATTGTCTCAAGAGTCATGAAATACAAAATATTCCTTTTTACAAAATTGCTGCTGATATAGCGGAATGGGCTGGTAATAATTTGGTAATGATTGATTATTTTTCAAAATAAAACAAGCTCGAGTATAATTCCAAAATTTAAAGAAGTTTTTAGTAGATTCGGCATACCGAGAGAAGTGATAGCTGATAATATTCCCTTCAGCAGTTATGAAATGAAATCTTTTTCCAAGGAATGGAACTTTATCATCCAAAATATCAGTTCCCACCATCACCAGTCTAATAGACCGTCAGATAGTGACAGATTTAGGTGCCCCATTTTCACATACAAGCTTCGAATAGGGTTGAAAAGTAAGTCGATATTGAGTTAAATGAAGGGAAATTTACGAGTGGCTCGTGGGGAAAACATATGGAAAAATCAAAAAGAATTTCCATTAAATTTTCCAACGAAAAAATCTACTTTTCCATTCGCGCCACTCAAGCCATTATATTTTTCGGTCTAGTGACGATGTAGGTTTTCATAATTTCGATGGGCTTGCGTGGGAAAATCTATTAAAATCTAGATTTTTCTTTACAAGATTACAGCCTTATTTTAACCCTTTAGCCACCTTCAACACTCAAGCCTTTGATCTTCCTAAGGCAGGTTCTACTAATTAATGATTAGATGAACACGGCTCGCGTTAAAATATGGAAAATCGAATTTTCCATGGAAAATCGAATTTTCCATATGTTTTCCCCAGGAGCCACTCGTAAATTTCCCTCCATTTTACTGAACATCGATGTACTTCTCAATTCTATTCAAGGCTTGTATGTGAAAATGGGGCACCTAAATCTGTCACTATCTGACGGTCTATAACGGGTTAGCTGAAAAAGCAGTAGGGATTGTGAAAAAAATGTTAAAAAAATCTCATGACTCAAAACAAGATTTCAATTTGTTTTTGATGAATTACAGAAATGCACCAGTGGCGGGTCTCAGCTATTCTCCGACTCAATTATTACAAAGTAGAGTACTTAGATCGAATTTGCCACTTGATTCTGATAGGTTGAAACCCCAACTGGTACCAGAAGAACAATATAAGTTGATGCTAAATAATCAACAAGTCCAGCAGAAATATTATAACAAGAAGAGTAGAATAGAGTATGACTTTGAAATAAATGAAAAAGTTTTTTTACAAAATATATACACCAAATTATGGGAACCCGCTGTGATAATTGATAAATTATCAACTCCAAGAGCATACTTAGAGATAAAAATAACAATATTCTTCGTCGAAATTCAATTTATTTAAGAAAAATTCTCAGAAGAATTGAAAATGGGGAAAAAGTGAAACCTCTCTCCGATAACTCCAATTACGGTAAGCCCGGTGGTTCGGATGCAAATTCAACTACGAGTAAAACAGATCAAAAACATTTGGGGGTTACTAGATCTGGGAAAACATTCAAACCGATTTCGAGTTATTCTTGAAGGGGGATATGTTATAGGTTCGAATACTCATCTTGTATATCAGTTACAAATGTTTTGTTAAAATAAAAGAGAAATGACGTTGTTAGAACTTACTGTCAGGTTGACAATAGACAAAGCCTAATTATACTATTTGAAACAGAACGTAATATTATTTTCTCTAATAACTGTATAAACACTACCATTCAAAGCATCGATATTAGAATTCATTTTTAGGCACTACAGTGACAACAACAATTAATCTTTGAGGACAAATTGCAAATTCATTTGTTTTTCTCATTTCCATGACAACGAAAGATATACTGATATCACATCACGAATTCATCCATTTTACATTATTAGAACATATTGAAATTTTGTAGTAATAATACCAGTATTTATGATTTCAAAGTGCACCTATAAAAAATAGTGTAAAGTATTCGTGGATAACTGGTGTTTCAAATACGTGCTCGAAAAATTGCGCGTGTTTGAAAGACCTTTTCATCCATTTATACTTTAATATACTCATTTTTAACAAACAGGCCTATGCTGTATCACTTCCGTTATGTTCAACGTCTGACCGCTAAACATAACGGAAGTGATACAGCATACGACTGAATGTAGAGTAGAGTAGACTAATTTATTTGACCACTTTATATACAAAGTACATTTATGGCAAGTCACATGTATACACATATACAGGGTGTCCCACGAAGTTTAGGACAGGGAATATCTCGGAACTCGAAAGTAGTGGAGAATTGTAATTTTGGGGTTCTGAATTAAAGCAATTGTTGCAGATTTTTTTCGGTCACGTGATATCTGATTCAAAATCTTTAATGGGATACTGTATATTTTGTCATTTTTATGTTCCTCCCGGTGGAACAATTTCAACGAACTATCACACTTGTGGTCTGAAACGATTAATTCAAGAAATACAGGTACTTCAATGTCGTTTGTCCCACGACGATTCTTAATAAATTATGGATGAATGATTAAATTTTGCCTTGTTTCAATCATAACATAAAATATAGGACTGCCTAAATACACAGGGTGACACTTAACTTAATGAATCCGAGGGGGTACCCGACGCAGGGACGATGGCACCGGACGCAGGTACGAGTACGTCGACCCATAAATACTGGCTGAGACCACGCATACTGTAAAGTTCACTATTTGCTCGTTGGGAAATAGAAATAAAACACTTTATTCAACTGCACACTTTAGTCTCGACTCCACAAACGTCTCGCATCTACTGACTCCCTAGTCATCGATGATAGCTATCGCTTATGTAATCGACCACCAATTCTTTATTAGTAATCAGTATACGGGGCCATACACTACATCTCTTCCTTTTTCTAATGTAACTTATATGTGAAAATAACACGAACATTTATACGTTTTCGCAACCTGATATTACCATGGCTAACTTAATATAAATACAAAGCATATATAAGTATTCTATTCATATAAGTATGTATCAAAGAACAACAATTAAAATAGCAATTAATAATAATCATGAAAGTAATAAGTAATAGTGACCTGAACAATATTGTAACGACAAAGAAGTTATAACAATAACAATTCATATAAGTATGCATCAAAGACCAATAATAAAAATAGCTTATAATAATAATGAAAGAAATAAATATTAGTGACCTGAACAATAATCTGAAAACAATAAAGTTTTAACAATTTGAATCGTCACACACACACTCCATTTTCCTTCTATTTTCTTCAGATGGACGATGTTTCTTCTACATTCCTGACCAGAGTCGTCATTTCGAATCACAACATCCCCACCTGTTTTATCGACCACTGTATGTGTGCTTGGGTCGAATTCTGGCATTGTTTTATTTTCTCTAATCAATATTTTCTTGTAGACTTTATCGCCCAATTCCAAGTCCATTTCTCCAGCCCTCCTTTTTCTATCACCATATTCTTTTCCTATTTGTTTTTGTGTTTGGTCTTTTTCTCTGGCATGTTCTTCAAATATGCTATTTTCGGTATCACCAGAACTAGGGATCTTATCTCTGAATTGGCGTCGAAAGAATAACTCACTTGGTGTTTTTCCAGTTGTTGAGTGCGGAGTAATATTGTACATCATTTGGTAATCTACCAGTTCTTGTCGCCAATTTTTCTTGAGTGCTTGACTAATTTTAAGCCTCTTTAAGATATCCCGGTTTTGTCTTTCAACCTCTCCATTCATCTGGGGCCAGTATGGAATGGAGTTGAATATTTTTATGCCGTTTTCTTCAAAATACGTTTTTATTTCCTCACTTATAAATTGTTTGCCGTTGTCGCATGTGATAGTCATGGGAAACCCCAATCTTGAAAATATATCTTTCAAGATGTTTATTGTGCTCATAGAGGTGATGCTCCTCATTATTTTTATTTCTTTGTAGCGACTAAAATAGTCAACTATTACAAACAAATGTTCTCCTGTAGGCAAAGGGCCCATGAAGTCCATGGCTACGTCTATCCAAGGTCCTGTTGGCAGTTGCCTCCTTTTCATTGGTTGAGGGATAGTGGGTGTTGAAACTAACAGGCACCCTTTACATGTTTTCACGATCTTTTCAGCATGTTCATCTATCTTTGGCCACCACACTTTCGTTCTGAGCCTACCCTTCATAGCCACTATTCCCGGATGACCTTCATGCGCTGCGTCTAGTACACGCTGTCGCAAGTTCTTTGGAATCACTATTCTTGTACCCCTCAGGAGAATATCACCACACAGACAAAATTCCTCCTGGAAGATTTGGCACCGCTTCACAGACTCAGACCAGTTGTTGTTTTGAATGCCATCTTTGAGTTCTAATATCTCTTCATCAGTTCGTGACGATTCTTGTATTTCCTGCATCGTTACTGCTACGGAGCGAGCCAGTTCGACAATTTGGCTAACCTGATCGTATGCCTCGAAGGATGTGCTAGGATTTGTTTGGCACAATCGAGATAGAGGATCAGCGATGTTTGTTTTACCCGGCTTATAAATGATTTTGAAGTTGAAAGATTGTAATCGTAAAACCCATCGTTCTATTCTTGCGCACGGACGAGATCTAGGTGAGAATATAACTTCAAGTGGTTTGTGGTCTGTGACAAGTTCAAATTCATCTTTTCCATATAAATAGATACCAAAATGCTCTACTGCCCATACCAAAGCTAGAGCTTCTTTTTCAGTCTGGCAATACCTTTTTTCGCAATCTGTGAGGCTTTTATTGCCGTACGCGATGATTCTGGGGCCTTCCTTATCAAACTGTAAGAGAACTGCTCCAAGACCCACTGGACTTGCATCTGCTACCACTTGGGTTCTATCGCTAGGGTCATAGTAACCCAAGGTTTTGATATGTGACAGTGATTCTTTGAGTTTTTTGAAGTTATTGTTTTGGTCTTCCCCCCAGTATTTTATAATGTTTGCGTGCTTACTTAATTTCATCCGCAATAATTTCCTCAATGAGTCTGTTAGAGTAGCGAGATTTGGTATCCATTTACCGACGAAATTGACTAAACCCAAAAAACTATGTACTTCTTCTATTGTTTTTGGAGCCCGAAAAGATTGTATTACGCTTACGTAATCTTCTAATGGTCTGACCCCCTCCGGCGACAACCTATGTCCAAGAAATCGAACTTCCATAATTTTGAAAATGCATTTACTTTTATTCAGAAGTACATGGTTCTCGCGCAAAATATTCAATGTATTTCGAACCCTATGATCATGTTCTTCTTCACTTGTTCCATAAATTAGGATGTCATCAATGAAATTAACTGTACCTTGACAAGGTAGTAGCATTTTTTCCAGAGTCTTTTGAAAGATTTCTGGGACAGATGTTATTCCAAACATAAGCCTTTTGTACCTGAAGAGACTTTTACTACTAATAAAAGTGGTTATGTACCGTGATCTCGGAGAAATTTCGATTTGATGAAACGCATTCTTGATATCGAGTCTGGAAAAATATTTAGCTTTTCGAAAATTTGGTAAAAGGCTGTTCATAGTGGGTAGAGGATAATTTTCCCTCAAGATAGCGGTATTAGCCTTGCGCATGTCGATGCATATTCTGACGTCACCGTTCTCTTTGAGAACAGGAACCATGGGTGATACCCATTCAGATGGACCTTTTACCTCTTCTATTATGTCAGCTTGCATAAGCTCCTCAAGTTTCAGGTTGATTTTTTGCTTGAATTTCTTTGGTGGCGGTCCCCTCTGGTTCTTATTAATTTTTTTTGAGCGGCAACACTTTTCATAATGGCCTCTAAAGTTACATTTCCGACATACTTTATTGACTGCTGGACAATCGTGTACTTGGCCCTTTTCTATTTCAGATCCGCATCTCATACATTTTGCTGTTGAGAGTATGTTCTTCTGACGAAGTAGATTGACGGTTGTAGCTGAACTACAACCCGGCTTCTCGGTGAACTCCGATATTTGCCTATCAACAGTTTCTGACGAGATTGCTTCGGCGATAATTTTTTCCAAAGTAATTGAATCCCCAGTAGCCAAGATTTTCTTTTTAAGTTCAACGGAGAGGCACTTCTCGGTAATTTGGTAAATTATTTGTTCTTCTACATTCATGAACTGGCATTTTTCGGCTTGGTTTCTCAGTCTTACTAAAAATTTCTCAAATTTTTCTCCTGTTTCTTGTTTCAAAAGTCGAAATTGGTGTCTCTCGTAAATTCGACTTTGATTCGGGGAAAAATATTGATCAAGTTTTTCAATGGCGATAGTATATGAATCACCATCCTCACAATCAGTATCTGTGACATTTGCACCAGGTAAGTTGTAAAAGATTTCTTGAATTCCTAGTCCTCCGAGGTGTAAAAGATTCGCTCTCTTTTTCTTCGGATCAGTTATAGAGGCAGCTTCCAAGTATATTTCGAGGGCTCTTATCCACTTTCTCCATCGGAGTCCAACAGAACTGACATCTCCATCACAATCGAATGCTTTGAGAGATGGAATGTTCGACATCGTTTCTGAAATACAACAGCTTCATTTCATTCAGTTGTTCGGAAGCTTGCACATTTTGGTGTACTTTTACTTTTACATAGTATGTAAAAACGTATTAGAATTCAAATTTTTTCTGTGTGTAACCAGTACGTTTTCACACAGTCATGTGTTTTTGTTCGATGTTTGACACCTACGCCCTTACGGCTTTGAATGGATGTGTAATGCATTCGGTGTTTAACACCTACGCCCTTACAGCTTTGATCAAATCTGTAACGCATCCGGTGTTTAACACCTATGCCATTACGGCTTTGAATGAATCTGTAATGCATCCGGTGTTTAACACCCATGCCATTACGGCTTTGAATAAATCTGTAATGCACCCGGTGTTTAACACCGATGCCCTTACTCTTTATACAGTCATGTTTTTATTTGGTGTTTGACACCTTTGCCATTACGGCTTTGAATAAAGTAATGCATCCGGAGTTTAACACCGATGCCATTACGGCTCCATGCCATTTCATCATTTATCCGGTGTTTAACACCTTCAATGTTCATTTAAGTTATATTTTGGTACTTACTTGGTATAGTTTTATCCTCGTCGCCAATGTAAAGTTTACTATTTGCTCGTTGGGAAATAGAAATAAAACACTTTATTTAACTGCACACTTTAGTCTCGACTCCACAAACGTCTCGCATCTACTGACTCCCTAGTCATCGATGATAGCTATCGCTTATGTAATCGACCACCAATTCTTTATTAGTAATCAGTATACGGGGCCATACACTACACATACCAAACAAGTAGTGTTCAGTGATCGAAGCTGTAAACATTTCTCTTGAAAATGCCAACCACTCGTGTTGGCGAAACGTCGAGATTTTCTCTAAATAAACGTCGGCCTAAAAACCCGAAAACCATCATTCAAAAAGAAAAAAGTCTCAATTAAAACATTTAACAAAAAATATGTAAAACTGTCACGATTAAAAATCTTGAAGTGAGCACCTTGTCACTTCATAAATAGGAATATAAAAGTCTTGATATAAATAAAATTGTTGTTGACTTTGTACGAGGGAGCAATTTTTCTACAGTTTGATTGCGCTTTAAATTAGAACAGTTGTGAAAGTTTACATTGTTTTTCTGTTTTTCTCCCATTTTTGATTTTAAATGCTTGGCCTATTAGTTTGGTGGGAAAGCACACTGTATAATTTGCCATTATAATAACTGATTTACACACACTTGTCAACATGAGGAATCATTTCTTTGTACTGTCAATTTCCCTTTGTATAAATATGTGATTATAATTCATCCTCAAAGAAACATAGCGTTGTAATAGCCACGAGGAAGGGTATTTTTCTATTTTTCGGCATACTTCTTTGACCCACACGCTCTGTGTTTGAACTCCATGAAATAAACTAACTCCATAAAGGAAGTTGCCCATTGGTTATTCAATTTTCAACTTGAAAATTTTGCGCCTCGAATATTTTTTAGAAGTGTTGACTCGGTCGAAACTTTCACAGTTGATTTAACTTTCAGTTCGGGCATAAAAAACTGGGAGAGAATACTAAAATCCTTTCAAATTCTGAGTAGGATATCGAAACCGTTTTGGGTATGTCTGGAATATTAAAATTCCTCGAATTTATCAAAAGTCGAAGTATTGGGAGTTTGACTGACTGATTCGGTGGGTTCATATCTTTATTACCATGCTTCGACTAAAAGTGTTACAGTCAATATTTTGATTATGCTTTTTCTCAAATAGTTCTTTCAACTTTTAAAATGTTGAAAGAAAAGTTCTGGGACTTTTTGAAGCAATCATTGAGGGCCATTAAATTGGTAGGTATCTTGATAATTTTCACAAATCTCTCAACTTTTCGGAGGATTGAGGAAAACGTGTCCTTTAAAGAACAGGGGACAAAACCTTATAAAAATGGCTTTCATCAAAATTCAATAAATTTTTGATATTTTGTTCGGTTCAACACCCTACACAATTTTGACAAGTTAGAAAAGGATCGGATGAGAGCCGCTGGACAGTTGAATAATGGAATCTTGTTATAATTCATTCAAAAATACATAGGTAACAAGTGAAATAAATATAAACGTTAAAAAATACAATAAATATTAAATGAATATCGGGGTAAAAACACCTTTTTGTACAACTCTCAAAAAATCTTGACATTTCTGAATCTCTATTGATGCGTTAATGATTACCTTTTTCACCGTAAAAAAAATAAACATGAAATATTACTTTTTGAAGGATTTATTTTTAACAATCATTTATTAATTGATTGTTCATCATAAAACAGTTTCATTTATTGAAATAATAATTGATAGTAAAGTTTGAACAATTACTTCTAACATAAATTCCCGAAGATGTTCCATGTTGATGCTGATCAGAAACATTAGATAATTTCTTCAAGAGTTAATTCCACAATTTTATCAGATATTTTGATTTGTTTGGAAGAAGATGGACAATTCTGTATTTTGTAAGAAATCTCAATTTTGTTATTCAAACTATCTTCTATATATGCTTCTGCTACGGACGCAGATTTCCAGCCACCATGACGTTTTATGGATGTAATGTTGCCCTCTGCTTTGGCTTGAAACAGTGACCTGTGTAGCTCTTATACATGTCTTTTCCAAGCCATTTTGCAATCAAGCTGGGAATTTCTCCTATTTTATTTGTTCCACATGTTGGTTAATACATTTTCGTCTCGAATATTTCAAAAATAATCTGTTAATTTTTGTATGAGGCGGCCGTAGTGCTCTAAATTGTGGTATAGGTATCTAATATAATCAGAATTTGAAACAGTAAACGTTCTTGCGCAATATGTCTTCGTATCAGGTATTTTAATAATCAAGATAGATCCAGCATCTTCAGTGGCATCAATAATTATATGTAATAATTCTTCACGGCGAAAAGCATCCCAAAATTAGGACAACCTTCAAGTAAAAAATATTGAAATTACTACTAATCTTACAAAATTATGATTATATCTGTACCTTGTAAAGTAAATTTGTTTCGTTATCAGTATCTCGAATAAATTTATTGATATTATCCCTTGTAACATGTATAAGAATCAACCATTACAATTGACGGTACGTGAACCCTATTTTTAGTTACCTTCCTCACCCGGTACCTGTGAATTGGCCGTCTAACCAACTTATCAGGTATGCTTACAATCAATCCACATATTTATAAACACCACTCGATGCCCTTTAGAAAATAAGTTATGACTCGGGGCACTGGGCTCTTGGACTATTGGATTGAAAATATCTCTTAGAACTTAAAATTTTTGTATTAAAAATCCAACTTTTTTAATAATTTGTTTGACGTGTTTATTCCATCTCGTTTTAATCCAAGACGACTCCAAGGTATTTAAATTCAGTAACAGCATTTATATTTGCGATATTTTAGAGTTTTTATTGTTTCGAAGTCTGTTGATGTTCGACTGTGAATCTATGTGGGAAGGAATGGTGGTTTTGTAAAGTTTATGGTAAGTAATTTGTTATTAAACCATTTTTGAATAATAGCAAGATCTTTTTCTGCAAGTATTTTTACTTTCGCTCAATTTTATTCTTCATAGAAGATGCAAGTATCATCAGCGTATGCTATGATTTAACCGGCCCTAAGAACTGAGAAAATATCATTCAAACAAATGTTGAAAAGGACTGGTCCCAGCAGGGAACCTTGATCTACACCACATAGGTAACTTCCTACTGATACTATTAATTTGTACAAATTGGTATCTTTTTGTGAGGTGCATTTTTAATGACTGCAGCCCAACGTCTCTGATACCCACATCTTCCAACGAATTTTAAATAACAGTGTCGAAGGATTTTAAAAGGTCTATGAAGACACTCAAAGCCATTTCATAAGTATCCATTGCATTTATGTGCCGTGCTGGTAGAGCGTTCGCCTTTGGAGCGAAGGGTCGATGGTTCAAATCCCCGCATGGTCATCAGTATCGTGCATGGCATCACACGTTAAATGGTAAGGGCTGCGTCTTCCCTAGCTCACACAAGTCTCTCGAGTATTTTTGAGGGTTGCGCGTAGGGGTGCAATCGGTTGACGGAAATAATAATTTTAACAATTTATATATTTTAGACGTAAGGTGTTATATGGCATCCTGTGTTGATACACCACTTCGAAATCCATATTGTCTGTTAGATAAGATATTGAATTTGTCTAGGTAGGAGCATAACATGTTTTTCAAATAACTTGGCAAACAAGTGAGATAGGTCTGTAGGTAATAACCTCTAGGGAATCACCAGATTCAAATATTGGTTTTACCAGAGTTGTTTTAAACAAAGAAGGAAAACATCCCTTTTTCAAGCATCTACTCAAGATGCTAATGGTTCAGAGATGTGCTTCACTATACAATTTGAGATTTCACCAGTTATTGCACCTTCATCCGGAGACTTTTTGTTTTTCAATTCTTTTACGACTTTGATTATTCCTGTAGGCATACTAGGAGAAAGGAAAAATAACTTGAGTTATTAAAATTGTTATGGGGGGAGGGATAGTTCGGATCAACTACAATTTTGTAAGCGAAGCCTGGGCCTGCTGCAACGTAATTATCATTGAATAGATTGGCTATAGTTTTTTCATCAGTGACAATATGACCATTTTTTGTATTAATTTGATTACCGGATGTTATTTCCTGTATTGTGTGCCACACCGTTTTATTATTATGTGTTTTCAAAAAATTTTTGTTCATAGAAATCGTTTTTGGCTTTTTTTTGGAATTTAGCCTGTTTTTATTTTCAACATATTTTTTATTCAATTCATGGTTGTAGTTTGTTTTCAAAGCCTGATACATTTTGTCTCTTTCATTATTTGATTTAACTTTTGCGTTTTCTTTACTTGTTTTCACCGTATACCTAGCTACAATTTTTTATTTCTGTGGTGATCAATGTTACAAGATTTTCTACTGCTTAGTCAATATTTGTAAAATTATAAACGGAGTTAAAATTTGTATTTTTCATGTTCATGGGTAATTTGTTGTGAAAGTTTTTTTGTACGTGTTAGTCTTGTTTTTGGTGATGATAGTTTTTGTATTCGGGAAAGTAATTTCTAATAGAACAGAATAGTGGTCTGTTATTCTAGATTTTACGATAGACGGCAGCAACAACAGTTCCAAATCGTGTATCGTGTGGACAAAAACATTACTGAACACTTGTCGTCAATTAGATAGCTTATCATGCTCGCACAACCTCTTAAGAGTCTTAGGAGCTTCTGGAGAATTTCTTTGAAAACCTAGTCTTGTCACAAGTGCAAGCTCAGTTCTCCCACTCCTGGAAACGGCACTAACAAGAACGTTCTTATTTGACGACTGTCTAGATTCAACGGCATCAAAAAGCCGTTTCCTTTGTTTTCTGTAACACCGTAATCCTCTGTAACGACAACTAATTCCGTCTCGTTTTGTTTACCGAATAGCCTAATCATGATTAAATTTATGTCGTCAGAAATTCGCTGATAAAACTGATATTGCGTGCTGAAAATGCCCTTCACGTGGCTCCGTGGAAACGATCGAGGGAGAGGCACTTTCAGCTAATTTTCGAGACTGATCATCCAAAAAAGTTATATAATAATAGCACAGACCTTGAGGTGAATTGCGAGGATTTTTCAGTTTTTCGCACTTGAATAAGTTATGTCGGTATTTGGAGGGCAGGCAAGAAAGCGTAGGACGGACGTGAGGGTTTTTTATTCAGTTGTTTATTTCGAGATAAACTTGAAAATATATAGGATTATCGACGAATTTTGAAGAAAATGACAAAATTTACAGAAAAAAGTCAAAAGGGCACACTGACTAATGTAAAGTGATCCTCTGTCGATTTCCCATGTTCTTTATCAAAAGAAAACTGCGAAAACTTAAGAAGTCATATAGAGATAATTGATTATACAAGGCCTACAGGAAAATTCATATCTGGTGAAAAAATGGATTGGAAAGTGGTTCCTGCTAGCATTTCCCATAAAAATATGAAGTCTGTAGATGTTCCTACTGTTGCAGATGTTTCCCTTATACATCTAATACAGGAGTATCTACGAAATCTAAGAACTCAAGCATTTCTCGTTTGAACCTTGAGTTAACTTTCATGAAGAAACAAAATGAGCTTGATATGAGAGCTTCCAAAGAAAGGTTGAAAACTTGGAAAGAGAACGCCAATACTTCAGAAAGAAGTTGAACTAGAAGAGAAATTAGCGGAAGAAGCGAAACAATTACTATAGTATCATTGAAGATAATCAAATGCCTTCTGCAATGGGCGAAAACACTGATTTCTGAAAAAAGTACTACGACTTTCAGTACTATGAATAGAGTCACAAAATATTTTTTTTAATTTTTTTTTTCGAAGTAGTAAAAAAAATACCAAAGGAAAACTTCATTTTAAACACGAAGAAAAATGGCCGGAAATTTACGTCTTATGTAATTGGCCAATCAATGAGAGCGCGAAGACTGGTGGCGAAAAGATGTCAGGACGAATATGGAAGATAACGTTGCCGTCTCAATTCATTCACCGGTAAATGCCAAACAATTTAATCTAAAATAAAATAAAATCAGTTACACGATAAGTTCTTGATTTTCTCATGATATAATGGTAAGAAAAGTTGAGTATTCTCATACAGAGACATATATTGAAATCAGTTGAAGGCAGCAGCTTCAGGGTGTTTATTGGAAAGTGATCTGACAACACCGCTCTATATAATTTTGACGGACAGTTGATACTTTATTATAATTTGATATTTGTTTTATTTATTTCTCTTGTTACATGCGATTTTTAACAGTTCTGTTTAACAGTTAACATTTCTTTTTCACTATATTGCATTTTTGAAGATAAAAGGCTGTGAAGACGTGTTTTATTCCATCATGTTTGAATAATATTCATAATAGTTACAGCGTTGCTAAACATTCTGCTGATCAATATCATGCGTAAAGATTAGAACGATAGAACACAACTATTTTCACATAAATATTAATCAACATTAGTGAAACTTACTAAATGAACCGATGGTGCTAATTCTAAGTATCGTTATTCTCGTTTTCAAAAAAAGAGTTATTATTTAGATTATTTACTTGTTATTCCCTTGCAATATTACAACCGACAACTCTGAAATGACCAATTAACAGCACATGTAACGTCATCACTCATTATGGAAGTGTCGCCAAAGCCCTCTTTTTTTAATGATCTTTGATTACAAGATAACTTGTTATGAAGATTATGCATACATGTTATTTTAATAGCTATATTTCAGTCATATGTACATTCTAATTTATGGATTTACGCGTTTGTGATCTTGCCTATTGGTTCTGACCATATTTAACGTAGTCCATTTTTCACGAATAAATAGATTGATGAATCAAGGCAGTATGAGAATAAAATGCATGCGAACCAAACAGATTCACACAAAAATTAGTAAACTTTGTAATGTCTCCATGTGATTTTAATTCCAATGTGCGTTGGGTGTGGCGAAACAAAATGAGAGACCTCCTACCTTTTTGAAGAGACCTCTTAGAGTGGCCTATTTTTGTAAATTAGTACCGAAGATCCTCAGAACAACTCGAGTTATCAGATGAAGACAATTTGTTACGTTTGGACAAAGCACTCAAAGGAATAACCAGATATTCTGTCAAACCCCTTCTTACTGTAATAAATTCAGAGTTCGAGTTTTACGAAATTTGTCTAATTCATATCACAAAGGTACATCACTAATAATTTATTTCAACTATTCAAACTAGACGGTTATGCTGCACTCTGTATATCACCTCTTTTAACTGTCCTATCCGGTCGGCGCGATGATTACATACACGAAAGGAATCTAACCAGAGAGTTCTGGAACCACTTCCATTTGCATCTAGATGTCGCATTTTTCTAGACGCGTGAAAACGATAATTCTCGTTTACTCTTAGGAATGGGAATTTGTTTTCGAGTAGGAGCGACAGGTCCGCACTCGCCTGTAGCATCGTTACATTACCTTCCAAATAAACATTCCTAAAATCATTAAAATGCTATGAATTTTGAAAGAACAGAGTGGATAGTCTTATCTCTCATTGAATCAGGGAGGTGAACAACGTCAGAGAAAACAATCTAGATTCGTGGATTCAATTCTCAAATGCAGTTAACAATATGGTAACTACCATGAAAAATGTAAATTCCTCCCTTTACTCATCTCTCCAAACAAGGAAGAACTAAGCTCGATGGTAACGTTCAGTAATCCATTCCAGAGAAGTAGGTAGTTTGTGAAAGAATATATCAAGGAGAGAAACCGTCATGATCTCGAACAAGAAATAGGAACGAAAATCAGAGCATAATCAATGCAATGTCGGCAAAAATTACGGCCATGCTATATCAAAATGCATGAAATTTATAGATTTAACACTACTGACAAGGAGAGCGAATGTTCTTAGTTTGAAGTCGTGTTTCCTTTGACTTAAAATAGGACACGTTTCGAACATTCTTCTTCGGCAAAGATGGCTGCAAAGGCAGGCACCATTCGCTTCGTCATGTCCCTCGAGATGAACAAAACCATGAAGATGCTCATGTATCAGTATCAGCAATGAGCCAATAAAAGAATCAGCAGCTAACGATTTATGAGCAAATATGACCAGTAAATCTTCATCAAGGAACGCGAAAGTCATATTATTGAGAATAGCACCTGTTATTTTATGTGGACCTGCAGAAGAAGTCAAAGCTTCATCGTCCTGGTCCTGTTGTACCACTTTGCTTCCAGTGGACGAATGAAATCACACACTATAAAGATAAATATCAAGTGGTTTCCTTAGATGTCTCTTCTGACTAAAGTACCCATGTTTTCTACAAACTTAAACAAGTGCGAACTGTAAGAAGCCTGAGATTAACAGAACAGCGAATTAACGTCAGTAGTTTATCTCAAAGGTTTCCCCATCAGGACCATGACATTTTAATGAGATCTTGATTGGACAAGACAATTGTGATCTTATTATACCGAGACACATCATTCAACCCAATTTTAGTAAGCCCACAATGTTCCAATCAAAATTAGGTTGGACAATCCACAGGCCCACTCTGTAACCAACTCAGAGATTTTAAAGAGAAACATTCTCAATTGAAAATTGAATCAATACATGACTCCTCTGGAAATGGAAAAACCCTACGATAAAATTGAAGTTACTTTTTTGTAATATCTAACAGAAAACAACTACTTCCCCGGCAAAAGCCACGCTGGACATTGAACTACATCTGATAGATATTGAGAAAGACCCTATATAACTTGAAGAAAAAAAAATGGAAACTGGACATTTAATAAATAATCAACTATCTGAATGAAAATGCAAATTTTCACTTTCAGATTTTTTCTTCAAGTTATATAGGGTCTTTCTCAATATCTATCAGATGTTGTTCAATGTCCAGCGTGGCTTTTGCCGGGGAAGTAGTTGTTTTCTGTTAGATATTACAAAAAAGTAACTTCAATTTTATCGTAGGGTTTTTCCATTTCCAGAGGAGTCATGTATTGATTCAATTTTCAATTGAGAATGTTTCTCTTTAAAACATGAATCCCTTCCAAGAGAGGTTATCTTGTACGATGGAAAACAGCGACTAAATTCCAACTTTCAGTCGCAGATGATTCCACAACTGACTTTATGAACCTGTTCATATTTTCAATGAAATCAACTCAGAGATGTTCCTCACTCATGTAGGTCTTTTCTGTCGTCACCTTTGAGATGAAGTACTGCATTAACTAGTTAAAGATAGCATTCGTCAAGAAGCTTTTAGTGGTAAAATGCAGGATCACGTCATAACATCGATGCAAGATGAGAGAGAGGTGGAAATCATGGAGAAAACTCTGAAGAGAGTTGCACATCTTTATGAAGTTGGTCATCTATGGAAGTTGAAAGATTGTTCATTACTATATAACAAAATCATTTCTTCAAAGAGGTTGTGCACTTTATGGAACGTAAAATGGATCATGATCTAAAATTTGCTGAACAATTAATAAACCACTAAAATCAATCAATACATCCGAAAGGGTTATGCGAAGGAGTTGCTTTTATCATAAATACCAAACATCAAAAATACTTGGTATCTCCCGCACTTCGCTTTTTGGAACATCAACAAGCCTGGAAAAATCAGAATGGTTTTTGACGCTGCAAAATCTCAGGGATTCAGTATGAATGATTTTCTTTATCAAGGTCCAGATTACGTACCATCTTTGATATCGGTATTGTGTCGATTCAGACAATATAAATATGCTTTTGGATGAGATATCAGGAAAATATTCCATCAGGTCCATATAATTGAGGAAGACAGATGTGCCCGGCTGTTTCTTTGGCGTGGTATGGAGAGGAATACGAACCCTGATGTCTATTGTATGAAAGCTCTGAGTTTTGGGGCCATATTTTCGCCTTCTGTAGCTCAGTTTGTAAAGAACAGAAATGCTACATCATTCGAACATCAATTCCAAGATATCGAAGAAGCAGCATATGGAGAAGCAGCACTATGTTGACGACTATTGTGAAACTGAAAATGAAGCTTGTGGTGCACTGACACACATTTCGTCCAGTATATGCGGAGCCAGATCCAGAATGTATTTTCATGATATCATGACAATTTGGAAAAAGTTTTGATAAAATAATAAATAAATCAGATTTTGACAATCAAGACTTTTTATATCTTTGATCGATATTTTCTTGATATTGTGGTATATAGATACCACAAATTGGTGACCCCGACGATTCTAGACAAGCAGCATTCCTGGGCGCAGTCTACAGACACAATCGATAGAACCGACGTTGCAGAAAAAGCTGATAGGATCAACCTCTTCTAGAAGCCGTTATAATCCATATCCGAGCATCGATAAACAACATACTTCTTTCATCTGAGTTGTCCAATTCGATATCAAGCCCAAAGTTGGCGCTTCCAGATTCATTCTCCAAGAATTCACGTTTGTATCACAATATCCACCACTGTAAACAATTTCAATAATAACAACTGTAAGTACATGGAAGGTCATATTCAGACAGAAAATATTTTACCTCAAAATCCTATTCAACCAAATATTTCACCTTATAACATTAAATTTCCACCATTTTGGACTTCTAAACCTGAAATTTGGTTCTATCAAGCTGAATTTCAATTTTTATTAGCTAGAATAACTTCAGATCGCACAAAATATGATTACGTAGTGGCAAGTCTCCCAACTGAAATCATTTCTATTCTATCTTAAAACAAAAATAATTCAAAGATTAACGGCTAGTGAAGAGAAACGATTGGATATTTTACTTTCCAGGATTGAGATGGGAAATCAAAAGCCATCGGAATTTTATAGAAATATGATATCCATCGTGGGTGGCTCTTCTATGGTTTATCAAGAACTATTACTCAAACTTTGGAAGAGACAGCTACCAAAAACTATCTCAGTTGCAATAACAACTTCTGGGAAAACAAATATCGACGAAATTCTAGAAATTGCAGATCTAATTTGGGACACTTATAAAGATTCCAACATTTCCATTGTGAATGATTTACCAGATAGTAGCACTTCTACGGTTCAGCAAACAATTCAACCATTAAACTTCGTTAACTCTTCTGCTAATCATACAATATTGCAAGCATTTAGTGACCTATCTATCAAATTTACTCAGACATTAGATTTATTAATACAAAAACAACTGTCAGTCGAAAACCAATTGAATATTTTGCAAAATCAAATATTACAAATTGAACAATCAAAATTTCAATCTCAAAATACTGAATGTAGATCATGTAGAACTCGTTATCGTAGTAAGAGTAGATCACCCTCAATATATAATTTTAATAGAAATTCTTCAATCTGTTACCACCAAAGATTTAACGACAGAGCTAACAAATGTGGTGGAACTTGGTGTCTGCTCCACCATACTTTGACAGATAATCGTTCAAAAAACTAAATAATGCCATTTTTAGCGCGACAAAAAATGGCCAGAATAATTATAATCGTCGCTTATTCATTTTTGATCTCAGGAATAAATTGAATTTTCTAGTTGACACAGGTGCTGATAGATCCATTGTTCCGCAAGATGGTTTTTCTGATTTTAACAAAGACTGCGATACTTTTCTTACAGCAGCTAATGGTACTTCGATAAGTACTTTCGGGAAAAAATTTCTAAATATAAGTTTAGGTTCACATCGAGATTTTCCATTTATATTCACAGTAGCTTCAATTTCTCGTCCCATCATTGGGGCTGATTTTTTATCACATTTTGGCCTTCTAGTTGACCTCAAACACAAAAGACTAGTTGACACAAAAACTTCTTTATCTGTCAATGCTTTCTGTCTTAAAACTTTTTCACCATCTCCCAAAATATTTGCTATCAATAACAAATATTTAGAACTTCTAAAACAATCTCCTTCATTAACTTTCGAACCAGACTTTTCAGCTCCACTTAAAAATTCAGTTAAACATCACATAATCACTAATGGTCGATCACCATACATGAAACCACGACGACTAGATTCCACAAAACACAAAATTGCCAAAGCAGAATTTGAACACATGATTCAATTAGGAATTTGTCTTCCTTCTTCCTCACCGGTGGCATCACCACTTCACATGGTACCAAAAAAAGACCCAGATGATTGGAGACCATGTGGGGACTATCGTCATCTAAATACAATAACAGTTCCTGACAGATACCCGTTACCTCATTTTCATAACTTCAATCTACTTGTGCAACAATGCACAATTTTTTCCAAGATCGATTTGGTTAGAGCATACCATCAAATACTAGTGGCAGAATAAGATGTTTATAAAACTGCAGTAACCACCCCTATTGGATTATTTGAATTCTCAAGAATGCCATTTGGTTTAAGAAATTCTGCACAAACTTTCCAACGATTTATAAACGAAATATTTAATGATCTCAATTTCATTTTTATATACATCGATGATATCCTAATATCAAGTAAAAATGAAGAAGAACATTTGCTTCACCTAAAATTAGTATTTGAACGCCTTAGCGCTTTCGGAATTAATTTAAAACCATCAAAATGCGAATTCGGCAAAACTAAATTGGATTTTTTGAGCCATACAATTTCAGCTAAACGAATTTCTCCATCGGAAAACAGGATCGAAGCGATTCGTGATTTTCCAAAACCAAACACATTGATAGAATTGCAACGTTTTGTTGGCATGATAAATTACTATCATCGGTTCCTTCCAAAACTATCTCAGATACTTGTACCAATATACGCACTTCTTACTGAACTACAAAAAAATAAAAACAAGAATATTACCTTTTGGTCTAAGGAATGTGAAAAAAGCTTCACAGAAGTTAAAAATAAATTAGCTAATGTTGTAACTTTAGCTCACCCAGTTGAAAATGCACATCTTTTTCTTGTCATAAGTAATTCAAAATAAGTTTATGTTTTGTGCTTTACATTATTCACCTGGTCCACTGTAATGACAAATGTATTTTTATGTTGTTGATTTTGTTGGTTGACTGTGATTGATATAGCTGTCAATAAGTTTTGAAGTACAAGTTTAATTTCTATTGCAAGTTATCAGTTTTTTGTCTATTTAATACCTCTTCCCCAACTACAAATTACAATAAAAGTAAGAAAACAACAGGTTATGGGCCCAGGAATGCCATGTTAATGCTCCGCTGGTAGTTGTAATTTTGTGTTCGTGTTAAATAAGACTGTATTTCTGTAACAATGAATACTTTGCCGCCCATTGAACGTCTCAAAGGTCGTGAGAACTACGATACTTGTAAGTTCGCGGTACAGACTTATCTGGAACAGACGCCGAAAAGATAACAAAGGCAAGGTCAAAAATTATACTTTTAGTAGACCCGGTGATCTATGTACATGTGCAGTCTAGTACTACAGCTAAAGAAGCGTGGGACAATCTTGAAAAAGCTTTTGAAGACTCTGGTCTTACACGAAGAGTTGGTTTGCTTCGTATACTAATAACAGCAACTCTTGAAAGTTATAGTACAGTCGATGAATATGTGAACAAAATAATTACTACAGCTAATAAACTGTCAGCAGTCGGCATGAAGGTCAGTGATGATGAGTGGGTCGAGACTATTCTATTAGCAGGTTTGCCAGAAACCTATCAACCAATGATCATGGGAATAGAAAGCTCGGGAATAAAAGTGACTAGTGACTCAATAAAGACTAATTTGCTACAAGATATATCAATAGTTAAACGTCAAAAGGACTCTGTAGCTATGTACGGTGCGGGAAAAGTTGGTGGTTTTTGTAAAGACAAAAAATTTTCTGGGGAAGATCAAAAGGTCACACAAAAGGGCCTAGGTGCTTTTCGTGCAATCGCTATGAACATTTCGCGTCACAGTGCGATAAAAAAAGGACAAAGACAATATTAAAAATAAAGATGCTGCATTGTATTCAGCTTGTTCAGCTCAAGTGAGTGAAAATTCTTGGTTTCTTGATTCTGGATGTTCCGCACACATGACATCAAACAGAAACATTTTCAACATTAAGAAAAAAGCTCCGAAATTGTCAATTACCACTGCAAACAATGGGGTGATGACAACTGAGATTTTAGGTGATGCAAAATTACCACTGAAAATTTGAGATATGCTACTAAATGTTGATATTAATGATATTTATTATGTTCCTGAGTTGAAAGAGAATTTACTGTCAGTTAGCCAGATAGTTTCAAAAGGAAACACGGTCACTTTTGATTCAAAAGGTGCAAGGGTTTACAACAGTAAAAATAAGTTGATTGCAACAGCTAGTTTAAACAACAAATTGTTTAAAATGGACATATCTCAGGAGCACACAGCTTTGCTAGCTCAAGATAAAAGTAGTTGTGATTTGTGGCACCGTAGACTAGCTCGTGCCAATACAGCGAGCTTAAAAATGCTGAAAAATGGACTTGCTCTAGGAATAGATTTTTCTGATACATTTGGAGCAGACCATGTGGAGCAGACTACACGACCATTAGAGCTGGTACACTCTGATTTATGTGGACCTATGCAGGTAGATTCATTATCTGGCTCAAAATATGTATTTACTCTGCTTGATGACTTCACACACTACACATTCGTTTATTTTCTCAAAAATAAAAGCCATGTTACAGAGTATTCAAATTTTTTTAAATATTTTGCTGAAAGCCAAACTGGTTACAAAATGAAAATTCTGAGAACTGATAACGGTGGGGAATACCTCAGTAAAGAGTTGACAGAAACATTACAGACAGCTGGAATTCAGCATCAGCTCACACCTGAACAAAATGGAAAAGCCGAGAGGCTGAATCGTTCCATTATGGAAAAGGCACGCTGTCTTTTAATAGATGCAGATCTACCGAATGTTTTTTGGGCTAAGGTATATACCTCAGTATATCTACTAAACAGACTACCAAGCTGTTGTGTTGAAAAAACACCACATGAACTCGGGACTGGAAAGACACATACCATTGCACATGTCAGAATATTTGGTTGTAAGGCATATGCTCATATTCTTAGTCAGAACAGAAAAAAACTGGATCCGAAAGCAATTCCATGTATTTTTATTGGCTACAGTTTGGAGAGCAAAGCAAAGGCTTTATAATGCACAGAAAAGAGTAGTGTTTATATCCAGAGATGTAAAGTTCGCTGAACAAGAAAAGGGCAGTGTACTTCTGAAAAGGAAAGAAAAAGAAGAAATGGAGAATAATTTATTTTACTTTCATGAACCCTCTACTGAACCAGACCAACCTGAAGTTGAGATTGAAGAAATTGAAAAAGAAAGTTCTGTAGAAAATGACTCTGAAGAAGACATAAGTGAGGAAACAAGTGGAGACCATGAAGATGCAGATTTATCGGATTTAGTTGTACAAGATATTGACAGAGATTCCGATTTTAGTCCAGAAGAGGATGGTAACATCCCTGATACTGTTGTAAGACCACAAAGAGAAAGACGGCTCTCACAAGCTATGAAGGACTATGTAACTTACTCAGCAGTACTTAAAGCAAATGGAGACCCAACTGATGTTGCTGAAGCTCTTTGCAGTACGGACAAAGATCACTGGATAAAAGCCATGAAAAATGAATATGATTCACTGATAGAGAATGAAACATGGGAACTGGTCGATCTTCCTCCTGGCAAAAAAACACTGAACAGTAAATGGATTTTTAAAACGAGCCAGAAGAAAAACGCAACACATTATACAGCCAGATTAGTAATAAAAGGATGTGCACAGAGAAAAGGTATAGATTTTCAGGAAACTTACTCACCGGTAGTCAGATACAGCTCAATTAGATATTTTCTATCACTTGCCGCTGAACAAGACCTAGATATAAATCAATTGGACGCAGTCACAGCGTTTTTACAGGGTGACTTGACAGAAGAAATATACATGTTACCACCGGAATATTTTAATGATACCAAAAAGGTATGCAGACTGAAAAAGTCTCTCTATGGGCTAAAACAAGCATGAAGGGTCTGGAACCAAAAGTTGGACAAATTTATGAAAGACATTGGATTAAAACAAAGCCAATCAGATTCTTGCATTTATTACAGAATTGATGACAAGGTTACTCCTTCTATCCTTCTATCTAATAATAAGACAGCTAAGGATCAACTGAAAAGTCAGCTACTTAGAAATTTCAAAATGAAAGATATTGGAGAGGCTAAATCAATACTTGGAATGCAAATAACCAGAGATAGAACAAATAAAAAATTATTGATTGATCAAAGAGCATACTTGGAGATAATTTTGAAGAAATTTAATATGGAAAATGCTAATCCAGTTCCAATACCTTTAGTTTCTGGTGAGAAACTTACAAAAGATCAGTCACCAAAAACTAATGGAGAAATGGAAGTCATTAAGAGTAAGCCATATCAAGAAGCAGTAGGTATTTTACTATTTGCTTCACAGATTTCAAGGCCAGACATTTGTTATGCTGTAAGCTGTGTCAGTAGATTCAACCACAACCCTGGATCTGCACATTGGGCAGCTGTTAAGCGTATATTGAGATACCTAAAGGGTACAGTTTACTACAAGTTGGAGTTCAATGGGACCAAATGCAAAACCTCATGTATATGGTTACTGTGATGCAGACTGGGCAAACGATCCATCTGATCGAAGACTGGCAATATTTTCCTAAGAAATGGTTTCCCGATTTCTTGGAATTGCAAAAAGCAACCAACCGTGGCATTGTCTACCACGGAGGCCGAATACATGGCAATGGCAATGGCCGCTCAAGAAGCATTATGGCTGCGTGGACTAAGTCGAGAACTTAGTTCAAGTGAAGAACTAACTTTGTTATACGTTATACGTTGTTATATATCAAGGGGCACAAAAATTGGCTATGAGTGGTGGCTATCAAGCCAGAACGAAACATATTGATATCCGTCACCATTTTTTAAAGGAGAAGATCCGAGATGGTAGTTTGACCCTGGAATATGTATCGACTAAGAAAATGATAGCGGACTTTTTAACAAAGCCCTTGGACAAATTAAAGTTTTTGAAGTGTATACAAAACCAAGGACTTATTTTAAATAGGGAGGGTGTCATAAGTAATTCAAAATAAGTTTGTTTCGTGCTTTTCATTATTCACCTGGTCCACTGTAATGACAAATGTATTTTTATGTTGTTGATTTTGTTGGTTGACTGTGATTGATATAGCTGTCAATAAGTTTAGAAGTGCAAGTTTAATTTCTATTGCAAGTTATCAGTTTTTTGTCTGTTTAATACCTTTTCCCCAACTACAAATTACAATAAAAGTAATAAAACAAATTTCTTACGGTTGACGCTTTAAATATTTCACTTGGAGCTACAATTGAACAAAGTAATGAAAACATCTTTGAACCTCTAGCATTTTTCTCGAGAAAGTTGAGTGACACGGAAAAGCGGTATTCTGCATTTGATCGTGAACTTCTTGCCATTTACGCATCAATCAGACATTTTAAACACTTTTTGGAAGGTAGGAATTTTACCATTTTTACTGACCATAAGCCACTAACTACAGCACTAAACTCTAACGATGATAGAAGCCCTCGTCAAATTCGGCATATGGTTAGGTTAGGTTTGAACGTGAGTGGGCCCCTATCAGGCCCTCCACTGCGGCCAATGGCCTATTGTGGCTCTCGGCACATGGAGTATATTGCTCAGTTTTCAACTGATATCAGACATATTAAAGGAAAACTAAATGTAGTTGCTGATTCCTTGTCCAGAACTACCAGTCAAATCGACATAATTTCAAATAATTCGTTTTCTGGATTGAATATTACCGAACTAGGCATAGTTCAAAACAAAGACGCCGAATTAAAAGAATTATTACAGAACAATAAAGCTAATTTTTCTCATAGAGTTTGGTGTGATATTTGGTGTGATATTTCTAATGGTAGACAGAGACCATATATCCTAAAGAAATTTCGTCTAGTTATTTTTGATAAAATACACGGAGTTTCCCACCCCGGTATCCGCGCAACAAGGAAGTTAGTGAATAGTAAATATTTTTGGCCACATATCAACACTGACGTTAAAACGTGGACCAAAGCATGCATACAATGTCAAAGTACAAAAATTACTAAACACACCAAATCACCAAACAAATCATTCTCGATTCCAGAATGTAGATTTGAATATATTCATATGGATATAGTACATAGTACAATCGTAGATCGCTTTACTCGCTGGCCAGATGTTTTTCCTATTAAAAATATCATGGCACATACTATAGCTAAAACTTTCTTTCAAAATTATTTCTGTAGATTTGGAGTACCGCACACTCTCACTACAGATCAAGAAGTTCAATTTGAATCCAAAATTCTCAATGAACTTGTTGGTTTTATAGGTGCTCACAAAATTCATACATCTGCCTATCACCCACAAAGTAATGGTTTAGTAGAACGTTTTCACAGAAGTTTAAAAACAGCACTTAAAGCGAGATGTAATACAAACTACTGGATAGATGAAATTCCAATCGTACTTTTAGGACTACGCAATGCTGTGAAAGAAGATTTAAGTTGTTCTTCTGCTGAGTTAGTTTACGACCAACCATTGCGCCTTCCTGCCGAGTTTTTGTTGATAATTATCTTGATGCCTCTTTCGTGCTCTCACAGATCAGAGAAACTTTTTCTTCACTTAAACCTTCAATCTGTCACACGCATAATTCACAGCGAACATTCGTTCCTGTTGATTTAAGAACTTGCGATTACGTATTCATAAGAGTTGAAGGGAAACGTCCAAGTCTATCCCCTCCGTATGAAGGGCCATATAAAGTTCTAAACTGCACTGACAAATTAATTACTATCCAAAAAAATGAGAAAGTAGTAACGATCAGCATTGACAGAACAAAACCTGCTTTCATTTTTAAAGAAGAAAAAAACACCAATCTTGATCAAGTTGGTGGAAAAGGATTTAAAAAAGTTTCTTTTGTTATTAATTAACCAATTAGTACAGTTGTTGTTATGGATTTTCTTTGCTGTGGGGGAGTATTTTGGTACACTGACACACATTTCGTCCAGTATATGCGGAGCAAGATCCAGAATGTATTTTCATGATGTCATGACAATTTGAAAAAAGTTTTGACAAAATAATAAATAAATCAGATTTTGACAATCAAGACTTTTTATATCTTTGATCGATATTTTCTTGATATTGTGGTATATAGATAACACAAAGCTATCCACCGAATTCGAACTGTAATTCACGTTCATATACAAGTAGGCTTCGAAATGGTGAAGTGGATGAGCAATTCGAATGCAGTTACACAGTCTATCCCAGAAAATCTACGAGCTGAGTCCCAAGCCGATGTTAAAATGAATTAACAAATTTTGATACTAGTTTTGAGACTCTCTTGGTCTCCAGAGAAAGATTATTTTGTGTTCACTCTCAACCTGAAGAAAATTCCATCTGAAATTTCCAGTGGAATGAAAGTACCAACAAAATGGGAATAGGATTTCTTGCTCCACCAATGATCAATGCCAGGATATTGAGGTTGATATCTGGGAGAATAATATCCACTGGGACCAAGAAATAATAATAAATTATACAGGGTGTTTCTTAAGTACGTGTAGAAAATTTAGGAGCGTATTGCTGACATCAAAATAAGAAGAAAAGTTCCTATTAACATATGTCCATAAGTTATTCGTTTCTGAGATACAGAGTGTCAAAGCTGAATTCTTATTTTTATTTTTTGTGAATAATTTCAAAATAATTTTGATATTTGGGTAAAGTTTGGTATCTGGGAATATTTATTATTTGGTTTGAGTAAAAAATATATTCTTGATAGAGGTCACTGCGAGCAACTGTTTTCGAGTTATTGAGATTTTGAATGACAAGATTTTTTAATTCAAAATAAATTCATTAGAAATTAGTTTTTTCACAATTAACACAAAATTTGATTTTGTCATTGAAAAATTATCCCAGATACCAAACTTTACTAGAATATCACAAATATTTTGGCATTTATTCACAAAAAAACAAATATAATAATTAAACTTTGACACTCTGTATCTTAGAAACGAATAACTTGCGGACATGTGTTTATGGGAACTTTCTTTCTTATTTCGACTTCAGCAACATGCTCTTGAAGTTTCTACACGTACTTAAGAGACACCCTGTATACTGATTTCTTACAAGCTTCGTCAAAACATATGAGATACGTTACTGAATTCGAATTTTTTCCCGAAGATGAGAACCAATCAATCTGATATTATCCGAAATAACAAATCCGTTTAAGGTAGATGTCAAATTTCCTTAATATTATGATAATTTCCTTGTAATTTTTTCTCTTGAAATTGAATTTATTTCTTCCCGCACAAAGTTAATTGGAGCTTAAAAACTGTAGACAGAGCAGGTCGACAAGAATCTCATTTCCTTTATCTTGTATGCCAATGTTTCCGTGAGGGTGTTTGCGAAAGCGGTGTCCAAATGAGATTTACGTTGACTGAAAAGACAGATTCAGGTTTGTAATCAGGTTCGTTTCAAGGATCAAGACGTTAGAAGTGGGAATTTTATTTCATAGAACGGTCGATTTATTGAGAATGGAAACATGGGAGGGAAAGAGAAGAGTTTAGGTGTCACAAATTTAGGGGAGACTCGGAACTAACTGAACTCTATTATAGGGAGTAGTTGGACATTTTAAGATTCTGACTTAATTTTCACAATTATGTTGATATGCTATACGCCTTGTGATAGATAAAATCTTTATACCGTAAGCAAACATTTTAAGGGTAAAAATTTAGTTGAGGTTGTAATTTTTGATAAAATTTAAAAGCCTGTTGGATGGTATATCATGAAGTTGCTCCCAAGAAATCATTGATGTGAACAAGAAACAGTGTATATCATGAGGTTTCTCCCAAGAAATCATTGATGTGAGTAAGAAACATTGTTGGTGCTAGGATATATCCCTGTGAAACACCAGCATTTATAGTTAGGGTGTAGTAAAGTTTTAATAAACTTCTGTATAATTATAGCATGACAGAAATAAAATGTATGTATAAAAACACAGTAAAATATGTTGAGCAACGTCACATTAAAATAAAATCAGAAGTCGATACTAATGCAAACATACATGACATATACAGCGTAATATACAAATATACACATATACACCCACATTTGTATACATAGGTATCTAAGATCTGTTAGCGGGAATCACCTGTACTCGTAGGAGTAACATCATTCATTCTCTCTGATTGTTGAACAAATAGGGTAATAAATCAGTCTGCATTGGGCCCAAAATTACTATTCAAGTGGATTTGTTAAAAGGTAATTTTTTATGCTTGGGTTCTGCTAGCTTAACGGTGAAGCTAGTAGAACTAGGGATTAAAAAACGTATTCCAAAAAAATCGGTGATGGCCGAGATTAAACGAGGTCCTGAAAAGAGCCTAAAATTATGGTTTGATCAGATTTTTCATAACCATTCGGTAGCCTTTCTATACAGCCAGCTCAGTGTTGAGCTAACAGATTTCTCCTCCAACTGAAGAGCAAAGAAATATATAATTTTGTAGGGAATTAGCCTAAATAGAGCCTAAATTATTGTCCAACTGGATTTCTTCCGAGTAGTTTTTTATGGTCAGGTTCTGCTAGCTTAACGGTCAAGTTAGCAGAACCCAGGATTTAAAAAAAAGATTTGGTTAGCCTTTTGATACAGCCAGCTCAGTGTCGAGCTAACACAACCTATGATTTCTTCTCCAACTGAAGATCAAAAAATATATAATTTGGTAATAATATTTAGCCTGAATAGAGCAGGGCCTAAAATTGTCCAACTGGATTTGTTCTGGGATAGTTTTTTGTGGTTGAGTTCTGCTAGCTTAACTGTAAAAATAGCAGAACCGATTTTTTTTTCAAAAACTCATTCCGAAAATATCGACGATGAGTTCAACCGTGAACCAAGAATGAGCCTGAAATTATGGTGTGATTAGACTGTTCATAAACATTCGTTTAGCGGTTAGGTTCTGCCAACTTAACGTTAAGCTAGCAGAAACCGCGATAACTCCCACAATTGAAGGGAAAAAAATCGGGAATAGGGAGAGTGGTTCCGCTTGCTTTACGGGGATGCAATAAAGTATATATTCTGATTCTGATGCTTCTAAATATTGAAGATTCTGCCCATGAAAGGGGTAATGGTCTAGTTTAGTGATGTTGAAAATACTATATTTAACGCGATGTAATTAAAATATAGATCAGAACTAGTAAGTAAATCAGTGTTTTTTTTATAATCCATCAATAAATGACTGAGATATAGATTATTTAAATTTGCATATTTTAGCGCGGAACGGTTTTGGTCTCCGACTCGTCTGTGACGTCACGCCACATGTCTGAGATCGCCACACCACAAATAATTACGTATTATATCCTTAGTCGCGCCAAGACACACATATGTAGTACTTTTAGGTTCAATTAAGTCACGCCTCATTAATTGTCGTTTTTTTACACATAGGCACAATACAATATTTGTAGGATATAATTTCAGCCATCGTGTAATAAACAATACACGACACGAACGGCGCAAGTGATTGTACACCGATAAATTTGTAACTCTGCGAATACCAGTTGTCTCATTCATGTGGCGTGACGTCATACACTAGAGCGCTGCGTAATATGAAATTATTCTTCCAAGCGCAACTTCTACTTCCCATAACTTTTTCATTTCTAGAGATATTTCAATGATTCTTTCACATTTTTGTTTCATTTTACCTAAATTTTTAGAATTATTCCATAATAAAAAAATGAAAACTAGTCCATTCGTCGCGTCGGTGATGCCACGCTCACAAATTCACTCACTTTTGTGGAACGACGAGAAAAATAACGACCTGTCTGTATTTTTTCAGATATTTTCATAACCGATGCCATTCCGAGATGTCATTAGTCCTTCCACCGCTGGCAGTTTAATCGAGATCGACCCGTCGAGTTCAGTCTTCACACTCTTTTGTCGTCACTTTGGAGACTTGCCGAACATCTCACGACGTCATCTGTATAATGCAGGATTTTCTTTTCGTGGGAACCAGAAGGTAAAAAAAAGTATTCCGGATTGAGTTCCAAAAAGTTTTGGAAACTTGGCACAATGAAAACAATTTATTATTATAATTACATGCCATATTATCTGTAATCCAATTTATTTTTTCAGATTGATTGACTCATTTGCTTCTCGATACATTCATTTATCTACGCTACGCTCCACCGGAACTGATGTGTAAGTAAACAAAAATATTATTTATGTTGAAAAGAAGTTGTTGGGGTTAGGTCTCTTATAGAAAAACCAATATTTCTCAGTTAGCCAACGTTACGGCAATATATTTCGCCATTTAGGGCTCTGAAATATAAAATTATGGACAATTACAAAAAAAATTGTACTGAAAGCACAATTTTTATAAAAGTAAAAAATATTTGAAAAAATCCTTGAGATAAGTAGATTCAATAATAAAATAGCACCGAAGTTCTTCCTGACCTATTTCATAGGAACCGGAAGAGTTTCTGCATTTCTTTAGTGTAGAGAAAAACTTTGCTTTCTCTAAAAGAATACTCCAATCAAGTGAAAGAAATCAAATTGTTGAATCTGAAGTCGAATGCAACGTAGAAAAATTGCTGTAGTGCAGTCCACTTTCCAACATTGAGCAACACCGCCATGTAAAGACTAACGTTTCCCTCCCCCATATGACACTCCACCCATGTTTTAATGCTACATTCTGGGACGTCCAGTGTAAACGTTTATAGTTAAAATTATAATTTTTGATTGTTTTTTTTTTCAATATATTTTTCTAGAATTACATAAGTGATTCTTCTTCATGATTTTGTTCACCATCTAATTCAATACTCGAATGACTACTGAAGTGAATCGGGTGTACCAAACCAAAATCACTTATGTGAGACTACAAAAATAAAGTGAAAATCAAAAAAAAAACTTTCTCAAGACTGGTTTCGGAATTTGAGCTAGGCTGGTACTCTGTAACTTAATTCGCATAGCGATAGCGAAGCGAAGCATACGATATCTCTTTCCATTACGTCGGAAAGTGATAGCATGGGCTTCGTTCAGCTTCGTTTCGTTTCGCTTCGCTATGCGAAATAGGTTACAGTCCTAGCCCTGGTATCAATACAAAAATTTTCTTTAATCATAATTTTAATTATAAACGTTCACAAGTCTTTATTTTTTACTTTTTTTTTAATTTTTTTTTTTTGTGCAAAGGACCCCGCACTTTTTATAGCTAAAATGGTTCTCGGTGAAATTGTCTGAATTTTTAGCATATTGTAGTATTCAATGTACTGATTGAACGTGCAGAATCGCAAAGTTCGTTGACGGACAGATTTTGAAATACAGGGCGTTCAAGTTAAAAATCAGTAACTTTTAGTTAATTATTTTCTCGGGATTTGAAAGTGCCAACTGCATTTTTTTTCGTTGTCATCATCAACGTAACTTCATATTACTAAATATAATTCAGATGGTGCAGATTATATCATTATGTACAGAGTGAAAAATAAAAACATTTAAGTAATGTCTGAGAATTCGATATAAGAATGAAATATTGATAAAATTATTTTGGCATGCAGTATACTATCATTATTCCATCATAAATCACAATTCATACATTTCGTACAGGGTGATTTGAAAAATTGGTGAAATAGATGGCCGGTTCTTTTGTACACAACCTGTATATTCAAGTGAATTATCATCCCCCGAAGATAGCATGATTTCGTTGGGGTATATAGGATGATCATGAAAATTTTCGATGATAAAAATTACAAAATATCAACGTTTCAGAAATCACCCTGTAATTCACGATTAACTCGGTGAAATTCTTTTACTATTATTTAATATATTCATCATTCTCTCCTCAACACTGTCCCAAAAATTTAGTTTCCTACTATGACCTGTTTAATAGTTATTTATTGAGAAACTTATTACCATTTGCATGACGAGTTGAAGGAACTTGTTCACGGGTACATTCTCCTAGTGGCCAAGATTTTTCACAAATAGTGAAACGTGAGAATGTGGAGAACAAAATAAATGTAAAAGAGGGTGAATATTAGAGATAACAATCACATCAGATATATGAATTTGATAATATAGGGTACAGATAGTTAAGTGAATTTTGTTGATTTAAGCTTTGACGGAATAAGAAACAAACTATCTAGAAAAAGTGAAAATGATTGATAGAACGCTTTTATTTCTAATAGGAAAATTTGAATCTGGGCAGCGACGGTTTTTTCCAATGCGTGTTCCATTCGGATAGAGGTTTCCATGTTTTTTATATGTGCTGGCTATCAATAGACATGTATAGACATCTATTATATGTCATCAATATAGGTAATTCAATACGTGAAGGTAATAATAATTATCACTGATAGAACTAATTGATTTTTCTTTTTCATTCACTTTCCGACAACGACAGAATCAAAATGTACCCGCCGATAGGGTTTTCTTGTTGTATGAGGACCGTAGCGCTGCTACGAAGGAGGTGGATTCGCTTATGGCTGTTCCTTGTCACCTTCAGTGATAAATGATTTCCCGTACCGGGCCTCATACACGATTGGGCGAGTCAAACTATCCAAGCATTAGGAATTTTATCTGGCTCATGCCTGAGTTGTAAGTTATAACTGATGTGTCGTATATTCAGTCAGTTCCTAAATGGTAGATGGAATTGGATGGACCGTCATTGGTCATCGCCCTACATATAATGTTACATTTATTTTGATCTCCACATTCTCTCGTTTTACTATTTGTGAAAAATCTTGGCCACTAGTAGAATGTGCGCATGAACAAATTCCTTCAACTCGTCGTGCAAATGGTAAGTTTCTCAATTAATAACTATGAAACTAGTCGTAGTAGGAAACTGAATTTTCGGGACAGTGTTGAGAAGAGAATGAGGAATATATTAAATAATAATAAAGGAATTTCACCGAGTTAATCGTGAATTACAGGATGATTTCTGAAACGTTGATATTTTGTAATTTTTATCATCAAAAATTTTCATGATCACCCCATATATCCCAACGAAATCATGTTTATACGGTATCAGCTATATTCCAAGAAAGATAATTCACTTGAATATACAGGTTATGTACGAAAGAACCGGCCATATATTTCACCAATTTTTCAAATCACCCTGTACGAAATGTATGGATTGTGATTAATGATGGAGTAAGATACTATATTGCATGTCAAAATAATTTTATTAATATTTCATTATTAGGTACATCGAATGTTTAGACATTACTAAAATGTTTTTATTTTTCACTCTGTACATAATGATATAATCTGCACCATCTGAATGATATTTAGTAATATGAAGGTATGTTGATGATAAGAACGAAAAAAAATGCAAATCCCGAGAAAATTATTAAATGAAAATTACTGATTTTTAACTTAACTTTATTTCAAAATCTATCCAAAAACGAACTTTGCGATTCTGCACGTTCAATCAGAACATCGGATACAACAATATACTAAAAATTCAGACAATTTCACTGAAAACCATTTTACCTATGAAAAGTGCGGGGTCCTTTTTTTGTAATTGTCCATAATTTTATATTTTAGAGCCCTGAGGATGGCGAAATATATTAGCTCACTGAGAAATGCTAGTTTTTCTATAAGAGACCTTACCCCAAAAACAGCTTTTCAACATAAATATAAAAGGTCGAAACATCATCATGAAAATATTATTATTATTATTCTGATCCTACTCACCTGTTCATGAAACTACTAAAAGATACCTGTGACTCTTCCCGCAGAAAGTTACAAACAGAGCAAAGTTTTCAAATTTCCAATTCGGTCGCATTCACGCCAACTTCGAAAACTTTTTCAGGACTCGGTTTCAGGCGCGCTCGACACGGCTGAAAACTGGAACTGGCGCTCGTCGAAGTTGGCGTTGCGATTAGACGCGGCGGTCAGATTTATGCGCGAGGGTCTCTGTCATCTGCTCGACCTCAAGATTAATTAAGTTGTAGTGACCACATTAAAATCGACGCAAGTGACCCGAATGGCCAAACTGAATAGAAATCGATGTTTCGTGTGTGTGTTGTGTAAATTTCGCCATCATCGGGAGTTTTATTAGCTCCGCTGAAACTGTGGTACAAAAGGTTACGCTGTTAGATGAGCTTTGTGTATGGTAAATAAGACGGTACTGAAGATCTTATTCAGGAACAATTTTTTTTTATGTCTGAAAATTGCATGCATTTCTAAAGTCAAATTCACATTGAGAAGAGGAAATGAGCAACTGATAATTCTCAAAATTCAATAAACCGAAAACAGCTAGAAACAGCCATTGAGGAGCCAATCCAGCGACGTTTGGTTGTGGACGTTTTTAAAATGTGCACTGCCTCTGTACTGCTACATTCCGGGAGAAAAAATATCCAACAAAAAACGACAATAAAAGTCTGGGAAAACAATCCTGTGAAAAAAATGCCAGGAAATAAACGTCTTATGAAAAAAGTCATGTACTAGGTACTATGGAACGCATCATATGCTCTGTCAGGTTGCTTCTGATAGCTTCGATCTGACGGAAGGGTAGTGGCAGTGGATTTTATCCTAGAAGTTTTTGGCTATTTCCCTGGACATTTTCCCCGGTCTCTTTTTGATGGCTTTTTACCGGACTTACTTTCTCCGGACTTTTTCTTAGCAACATTTTTCCCGTACTTTTTTTCTCAAATTTTTTCCCGGAATTATTACCCGGACTTTTTCCTCGGACTTTTTCCCCTGACTTTTTTTCCCGCATTTTTTTTTCACAGACATTTTTCTACGAACATGTTTTGCCTGCCTTTTTTTCCTAGGAAATTTTTTCCCTAGGAAATTTTTTCCCTAGGAAATTTTTTCCCGTCCTTTTATCCCCTTACTTTCTTTCCTCGGACTTTGTTTTCGGATTTTTTATTCCGGAATTGTCTTCCACTAACTTTTTTTCCCTGGTCTTTTTTCCACAAACTTTTTTTTTACCATACAATTTTTCCCCAGACTTTTTTCACCGGACTTATTTCCTGGACTTTATTTCCTTTTTTTCTCCTGACGTTATTCCGTGTTTTCTCTCAAGACCTTTTTTCCGGCAGTGCAGTGGCAGTGCAGTTGAAAAAAACTCCGGGATAAAAATACACTGCCACTGCCCTTCCATCAGAGCGAAGCCAACAGGGGCAACCTGATAGAGCATATGATGCGTTACATTTAAGGCCCTGATTTTTTTCTTAGGACGTTTCTGTCCCTGCCTTTTTTCACAGAATTTTTTTCCCAGACTTTTTACTTCCAGAACTTTTTTGTTGGAAATTTTTTTTCCGGACTTTTTTTGTTGGATTTTTTTCTCCGGACTTTTTTTCTGCGGACTTTTTTTTCCAGTATTCTTTGCCCGGTTTTTTCTTCGAATTTTTTTTTTCCCGGACTTGTTCCTCAAACTTTTCCTCGGACTTTTTCTCCAACTTATTTTCCCCGTACTTTCTTTCCCTGGACTTTTTTCCCAGATTTTTTCCTAAGAGTTTTTCTTCAAATATTTTTCCCCGGACTTTTTTATTCCTCAGACTTTTTTACCGAAATTTTTTCTCCAGACTTTTTCCCTGGACCTTTCCCCGGACTTTTTTCGTCGGCTTTTTCCCGGACATTTTTCTTTGAACATTTTTCCCCGTACAGTTTTTCCCGGACTTTTTTCCTCAGATTTATTCCCTGGAGTTTTTCACCGTACTTTCTCCCCTGACTTTTTTCTCCGGACTTATTCTCTTTACTTTTCCCGGCTTTTTTTTCCAAGGCGCTGTGACAGGCCATTTTTTCCCAGACTTTTTTTCGGCCTTTTTTCCTTTAACTTTTTTGTCACGGACTTTGTTCCTTGAACCTTTTTCCCCGGACATTTTTTATCCGGAACTTTTTCCTCTGGGTTTTTCTGTGCTACCATTTCCAAAACACATGTTTGTGCTACCTAAGGTAAATTTTGAAATACCCTGGTCATACAATTTATTCTCAAAACAAAATGTCTGTCGCCTTTAGTCGCAGTGCAGTGGCGGTGCAGTGGCAGTGCAGAGGCGGTGCAGTGGCAGTGCAGTGGCAGTGCAGTGGCGGTGCAGTGGCAATGCAGAGGCAGTGTAGTGGCAGTGTAGTGGCAGTGCAGTGGCAGTGCAGTGCAGACTATTTTCCCGAACTTTTTTGCGGGATTTATTTCCCCGGACTTTTTTGCCAGATTTATTTCCCCGGACTTTTTACCTAAACTTTTCCCTGGCACTTTTTCCCCATATTTTATTTCCAGGATTTTTTCCCCGGACTTTTTTCCCCGGACTTTTTTCCCCGCCTTTTTTCCTGGACTTTTTCACCGGAGTTTTTTCCCGCATTTCATACCTCAGATTGGCTTAAAATTTGCCACACGGGGGGAGCCTGTAGTGCAGAAGGTTAGAAATGTAATCAGTTTCACTCAATTCAACATAGTTTTTGAAAAATCCCGCTTCTCTTGAAAAAAATGTCGATTTTTCAAAAAATTGTTTTTTGAAAGGAATTTACTATTCCGTAGTTCAGCATCGTTACTAGATCATCCATAACAAATATGGAGGCTCTAGGAGAAAGTTGATTTTCAGAAAAAAAACAGCTTTTTTCAACAAATTTCATATTGGCTTCTAATTTGCTATTCGGGAGGAGCTTGTAATGCAGAAGTCAGAAATGTGAACAGTTTCGCTCATTCAACATAGTTTTTGAAAATTACCTTTTTCGTAAAAGAATGTTTATTTTTCAAAAAATCGTTTTTTGAAAGGAATATCACAATCGTTCTTAGATTATTCATAGCGAATATGGAGGCTCTAGGAGAAAGTTGGGCCTTTTAAAAAAAACAAGGTTAACCCCTTAAAACTTTTTCAACAAATGTTATACCTCAGATTGGCTACAAATTTGCCACACGGGAAGAGCATGTGATGCAGAAGTCATAAATGTGCCCAGTTTCACTCAATTGAACATAGTTTCTGAAATGAATTTCACCATTCCGCAGTTCAGCATCGTTACTAGATCATCCATAGCGAATATGGTGGCTCTAGGAGAAAGTTGATTGTTAGGCATTTTAAAAAGAAAACTGATTTTCCTTTGAACTTTTTCCAACAAATTTCGCATTTCAGATTGGCTTCAAATTGCCACAGGGGTGCAGAAGTCAGAAATGTAATCAGCATCACTCAATTCAACAGTATTTTAATAATCTGGGATATAGTAAGAAAATGTCAAATTCACTTTGTGCGCCATCTCACAGAAAATAGACGAAATTCAAAGTTTCATTACAGGTTTCTAACTTGCAGTGATTTCAGTCCATCACTACTTGATCCTTCCTCTAAAAGATGGCACAAGATCGCAATCATTGTTTAAATAGAGGTAAGATAGTTAGTCAATGCCTGTGGAAAAGGTATTGGACCCAAACGCGAGTGTCATCTAGCGTGATTAGTTACAAACATGAATATTTGATGTCATTTTAATGCAGGTTCCTTCAAAAAATCCTGATTTTAATGCTGTCCCATTGTTTCAATCAAGTTACGACATCACTTGGAGGCCAGATTACTGAAGTTACGACATGACGTGGATGCGAGATCACTGTCGCCATCTACATGTCGCATCCATTTGAATCCAATATAAATCCCATAAGGTTGGCTAACTATCTTACTTCTATATAAACAATGTCGCAATAGATCAAAATTTGGTCACGGGAGGAGCTTGTAGTGCAGAAATCAGAAATGTAATCAGTTTCACTCAATACAACCATTGTTTATATAGAAGAGTGATAGAAGTAAGATAGTCAATGCCTGTGTAGTTGGTGTTGGACGCAAACGCGAGTGTCATCTAGCGTGATTAGTTACAAACATTAATATTTGACGTCATTTTAATGCAGGTTCCTTAAAAAAACCCTGATTTTAATGCTGTCCCATTGTTCCAATCAAGTTACGACATGACTTGGAGGCCAGATCACTGAAGTTACGACATAACTTGGATGCGAGCTCACTATCGCCATCTACATGTCGCATCCATTTTGATCCAATTATAATCTCATAAGGTTGACTATCTTCTATATAAACAATGATACAACATAGTTTTTGAATAATCTGGGATTTGGTGATAAATTTGTCAAATTGATTTTGGGCACCATCTCACGGAAGGTAGACAAAACTAAGTTTGGATTACAGGTTTCTAACTTGCAGAGATTTCAATCCATCACAAATTGATTATTCCTCCAAGAGATGGCAGCAGGGCAATTATTGCCTCATATGTTAATGGCACAGAACTTAAACACAGAGTGTGTTTAAGTTCTGTGGTTAATGGTTATTGCAATAGATTTTTAAAATTGAATCGGTTGGCACCTCAGATCAATAAGTAAACATAGATTGGCCCGATGCTACGTAAACATCATATTCACTGAACCGAAGATAATTCTTGCGGAAACTGTTTTGTTTCGGGTTTTTGACATTCGAACCAAAACACAACACCTCTAGCACAGTGCCGTGCTTTTTTAAGGGGGTCAAAATTACTTATGCAAATGCAGTACCTGTGAGCTGCAACAAGTTGTCACGGTTTTGTCTTAAAATTCCTAGGGTCAATAAAAGGCCGGAAGTTTGGCAGCAAATAACTTTTTATCAAAATTTGGGGATTCAAGATAGCGGATTAGTTTTGTGATTTATGATGATATTCTTTCCTTAGTTTGATTCTAGGAGTTTTCAGCTATAAAAAATAAAGAATTATTTATGGTGTAAGTAATTAATTCGAGAGATATAACAAGTTCCTTGACTATATTTCAAGTTTGGTGCCTGGGGGTTTATGTTGTGTAGATCAAGTTTCAACGAATCAATACGAATATTTGGGCCGTGGTGGTCGGCTGGTAAAAGCGTACGCCTCGCAAGCGTGGGGTCGTGGGTTCGATCCACCGATTCACCGGTCTCGTGCATGGCATCACACGTTAAAAGGTAAGGGCTGCGTCTTCCCTAGCTCACACAAGTCTCTCGAAGACTTTCGAGGGTTGCGCGTAGGGGTGCAATCGGTTGACAGAAATAACAATTTTAACAAAAAAAAACAAAAACAATTTGAATAAATATGGACCAGTTGCATAAAGCCTTCTGTTAACGTAGGTAACATAACTGGTGAGCTTAGACATGCGTTGCCATAGTAATCATCAAATCAAATATTTATTTATTAAATTATTTATGCAACTGGCCCTATGAGTTAAGAAACCTTCTCCAACATCTATAAATAAATTGTTCATTCTGTTGAGTATTATCCTTTTAAATAATTTTGGACCAGTTCATTCATATGGCAAGTACCTGTCAGAAAACAACTACTCTCCTAGCTAAGACCACGACGGGGATTGAATTTAATCTAACAGATACTTGTGCAACGTTCCTCAAAGCATCAGAGAACGCAAGTGCAAGTGTTTTGTGTTGATGAAGTGTTGTTAAAATTTTCCTGTGTGTTTTCGTGGTTTTTGTCCTGCTTAAACAACTTAAAGTTACATTTGGAATATTTTTCAAAATAGTGCAGAGGTTTAGTGAGACACAATGTCGAAATACTGCGTTCTTTTCAAAACAAATGATAGTAAACAAACATTCCTCAGGCGAGGTTCCAGTGGCGTCAAATGTACGATACAAATCATGCAATCAAACGTATTCGTCAAATATAATATTGGAGGACAAAGAAACTCATTCAAAATTACAGATAAGAAAAGCCTATGGCAAAATGGTGAATGCTTCAATGTTTGTTATAAATATCTGTAAGCAGGGGGAAAAAACATTGAAGCTTATGACAGGAAAATTGAATTTATTTTCCAATAATATTGATATTGTTAAAATTCTAACAGTGAGGACAATTAATGATATACCAAAGGACTTGCTTAAAAGTTTTGGAAATCATTTCTTTGAAGAAGAGCCTGTATCAAACCATAGTTATGCCTTGGTAAAGGTAATACTTCAAATTTTTTTCAAAATCCGAATATACCATGAATTGTCAATAAGCGGAACTGACAAAGTAGAAAGGGTAATGTCTCTTTTGACAAAGACAGTTTTATTTATAAATCAATAAATACCAAGTGTTGAAATCCTCATGTACTGAGCACATACACTTTGACACTTTAACAATAATTAATGAACTAAGAAATATTGTATTCTCTCTTGACATAGCAATTTTTACATTAATAAAACTTAATACGAAAATTGGAATGAATAGTAGGTTTCATAAAGGCTTAGACGATTTCAATAAACTACCACAATTTGAAAAAAATTCTAACTCAGTAAACTTGTGTCATCATTAAGGAAAAATAGTGACAGCTCATTGAGATATTTAGTATTTCTTTTGTTTTTTTTGCTGATTTTGAATGTCTGGTGATATGTATGTATATTTTGTTTTGTAATGTTTTCTCAAATAGTCGTTTTATTTACATGTGCCAATAACGTGTGGTATAAGCATATATTTCATTCAATAAATATTTCAATTCCTGTGTTGATGTTGATTTTACCTTATCGTATACCTTGCCATCTTGTGATCACTATATTCCTGTCCAAAATGAATGCGTTAATATAGAGTTCTATTTTTACTTTTGTGTTCAATTACTTTTCCCAGACATAATCTATAGAAACATTTGTAGCATTATATATTATATAGATTACGTCTGGGAAAAGTAATTGGACACAAAAGTAGAAATATAACTCTTTATTAACGCATTTATTTTGGACAGGAATACAGTGATCACAAGATGGCAAGGTATACGATAAGGTAAAATCAACATTAACACAGGAATTAAAATATTTATTGAATGAAATATATGCTTATACCACACGTTATTATAACAAATTGGCAAATATCACTATTATTTATTTAATTTTAAGCCTAATATACAATATTACAAATGTATAAATATAAAGTGTCAAAGTGTATGTCAAAGAATGATTCTCAAGAAAGCTCAGTACATGAGGATTTCAACACTTGGTATTTATTGATTTTTAAATAGAACTGTCTTTGTCAAAAGCGACCTGACCGTTTCTACTTTGTCAGTTCCGCTTATTGACAATTCAAGGTATAATCAGATTTTGAAAAAAATTTGAAGTACTTATTACCTTTACCAAGGCAAAACTATGGTTTGATAAAGGCTCTTCCTCAAAGAAATGATTTACAAAAATTTAAAGCAAGTCCTTTGGTATATCATTAATTGTCCTCACTGTTAGAATTTTAACAATGTCAATATTGTTGGAAAATAAATTCAATTTTCCTTTCATAAGCCTCAATGTTTTTCCCCTGCTCACAGATATTTATAACAAACATTGAGGAATTCACCACTTTGCCATAGGCTTTTCGTATCTGCAATTTTGAAGGAGTTTCTTTGTCCTCCAATATTATATTTGACGAATACGTTTGATTGCATGATTTGCATCGTGCATTCGACGCCACTGGAACCTCTCCTGTGGAATGTTTGTTTACTATCATTTGTTTTGCAAACAAAGCAGTAATTCGACATTGTGACTCACTAAATCACTGAACTATTTTGAAAAATATTCCAAATGTAACTTTAAGTTGTTTAAGCAGGACAAAAACCAGGAAAACACACAGGAAAATTTCTAACAACACTTCATCAACACAAAACGACAAGGTATAATGGCCGCCACGGCCTGTGTCACAAGCGGTGTTGCCAAGAGTAAAATAATTCTAGTAACCGCTCAAAGTGCCTAAAATTTCATCAGTTCAAAACGACATATATCTTCATTTTTGGTAATTTTTTCACACCTTTCTGGACATAAACATTTCTCTAGAATTTTTAGAATAATACATCTGAATATAAAATATGATTGATTATGCATTTATTGGTAGGTTCCTACCAAAATCATATTTTTTACCAATTTGACAACAGAGCGTCAATGTTTGAAAACATTAGGGATGAGAGGTGTACGTAAATAAACAAAGTTGTCTTCGGTTCAGTGAATATGATGTTTACGTAGCATCGGGCCGATCTATGTTTACTTATTGATCTGAGGTTGGCACCAATTCATTACATTATGTCCCATTATTCAATTCTCGAAATTATTTAATAGTGCTCGCGAGCATTTTATTACTGAAAGTGCTGAATGATTAGTGCTCGCGAGTACTTTTTGTCAGTAATAATAATAATGTCATCATAAAATGCATTGACAAACTGCAATTTTGAAGGAATTTGAATACTTTTGAAGACTACACAAGAAATAATTACTACTGACAATAAAACTTCATTAGTGTGCTGGAACCATTTTATTATTATTTAATCATTTAATAATGTAACAAATTACCAATAAGAATTTTAAACAACACTTTTGACTCATCATCATCATCAAACACAAATAAATAATTCAAGGTTAAAATATCTTGCTTGGTATTAATAACGAGTTACTTGGACAGGCTATCCTATAGGTATATGATAAAAAGTACATTCATTATAAAATATACATATATACAAAAATATCAATTTATATCCAAAAGGCACTCTTATAATTGTAGGAATGAATTTATCAGGCTTTGATTCCGCCATAATACTCGGATAAATGCGTCAGTAATAATTAAAATAAATTCGTCAAAAAAATTCAAATTAATCACCATAATAAAATTATTTACATAATACAATTATTGTATTATTATTAAAGGATAAAAATCAGTCTAATTCTGAACATGATTTCGAATCATAGCTGCCACAATTTAAAATTTCAATAACTAGTTTATCGTTAGTGATAATGCTGCCAAGATGTCATTCTCATACTAGATTTGGTCCGTGAATGAACTGAATGAGAAGAATCCGTGAATTATTTCTCAACTGCTACCATTGAACCACTCCGCCTACACAAGGGCTGTACCTAACATGTCTTATTTGTCAATACTGATTTAATAGTATTCACCTTTTTATCGAGGTTAACTAATTGTCTCTTAGTATCACTCGACAGCTGAGGAAGTTTCTATCGAATTTTCATTCACCATAATTGGTTTTTTTCTCGTCCTGCTCTGTGTTGCACTACCAATAACCTCCATCCATCTGAAAAGAAACAATTCTGATGTCAATTGATGATTGGAAAATGATAAAGAATGTACTCGGGTAATTTTTTATACACAACTTTATAAAGAGTTATATACCACAGTTGATCCAGCGGGAAAATTATGTCTGTCGGTCCATCTGTCTGTAGCTCCGTCTGTCGTAAGCACTTCAAAACGCTCTCATTTCCAAACCCTTGAAGATATCGCTTTAAAATTTGAATCAATTCAGTAACTCAATGACAATATTTGTTTTTTTTCGCGGTCGGAATATCCTCGATATAGGTTGAGAAATTGATTTGATCCAATCCGTGTTTTTTTTTTTAGTTATTTTTCAGTACGTCTTACAGAACTGTATAGTTTTTAAAATGCTAACATGGTTTTTCCGGAGATTTTTCAGAAAATGTCGTTTAAAAAAAAATTAAAATACGCCGAATCGTTCGTTTAAGTTGAATTTTGAAAAATGCGACAGTTTCAGCTCGAATAGACGAACAAATCCTACAGGGAAAATTTTTCACGAAAATTATACGAATAGGGAAAACTTGAAAAATCTGGAATTAGAAATTTGTATTTTGGAAATATCTCGGAAACGGTTGATATTTTTACAATTCACCAAGATATCTTTTTTGACCGCCTTAAAAATCTAAAAAAATTGGAAAAAAATGGAAAATCGAGATATCGACCGAACTAATTAAACAAATAAAAATCTTTCAAGTGCATCGCATACCAAGGAGACTAAACGTTATTTGACTAGGAGAGTCTAATTCCCATAAGACAAGTGGTGACACTAATAGAAAGAAATGAAAGAACACGAAGAAGAAGACGTAGTTGGACATGTCATGGCCGCCGTTCTCTATAGACAGTGACGGACTAGCGCACTCCGCACTTTTTTTATATGAGAGTTACAGGTGAAAGTTTTGTTCCTTGGTTCGAGTTCGACTCTGTACTCATGTCAAAGTACGTCACTATGACGCGTCGATGCTACAAGATTCTGATTGGCTAGAGCTTATCAAACCCTCCTGTTAGTTTACTCTCTTTGATCGCATAAGTCTTCACAAGCCTCACAGATATTTCCAAACCATTTTCTCCAACTCTATTAAAAAGTAGAAAAACAATGAAAAAATTGAAAAAAAAATTTAAAACCTCAAAAACAAAACAAGATATCGAAAAACTTCCAGTTTTATTGTCCATGGACAGATCCACAAAAATAGTATGAAACGTTTTTTCACATTTTGGAAAGTAAAACACCAATAACTCGAAAACGGAGATAGATATCGAAAGAGTGTAAGTGTCTTATTGTTCTCGAACAAGTGTATAAAAAGATCTCATGAATTTTTTCCATACAAGTATCTTGAAAAATTATCTTTGATTTTTTTTCAAGTATCACCTTCACCGTAGTATTCATTTTGTCGTGAATATCAGGAATGCCCTTTGAATTATTTTAGTACATTCATCCATTCACTCTTGTTATATTCTAATTCGATCACGATGGCAGTTCATGGTCATTATGCGGTTGACATTGAAATTGTCCAAAGTCGCGTGCCATGCTAAATCGTAGACCGAATGAAAATAAAACATTTTTATCTATATATAAACATAAAATCGTTGGAATCAGGAGATAGTTAGTAATAGATCCTATAGGGTCCTAGCGTTCAGTTAGCCTTATAGGCTAGGCCTTTGGCCTTAGCTGAAGTAGTCCATAAAAGGATCAAAGTATTGGTTTAGTGATGGTTTTAGGTAAGAGTTTTATTCGCCCCATATTATATTATTGAATGTCCCTTATTTAAAATATGTATTTAACTTTCCCCCCTGTTAGTATTTTCCTATCATTCACAAAAAACGTATCACTCTTTTAGGACACACTGAAGTACCTATATCTTCAAGAAATATGGAATAGATCCAATCACTTCCTGATCCAATATCGAGGGAAGTGGGAATGGCAAAAAAACGGAAAAACCCCGTAAACATTTTCCTGATGTTGCGATCGCAAAAAACTGACAAATGTCTTCGAGTTATTAAAATGATTCCAATTTCAAAGCGATATCTCCAAGGATTTGGAAATGCGAGCGTTTTGAAATGCCACGACAGACAGACCGACAAACCGACAGAATTTTTTGAAAAATGTTATTTTTCGATGGGGATCATTTCCTCCAAAGTAACCATGGATCTAAAACGTCAAATAAAAAAGTTGACTTGATGTCCGCCTGGAGAACCGTAGTATACAACTTCCTAAGAGGTCTTTGTATAATTATTGATGTCCAATTATAGTTTTAGGCGGATTGAAGTCGTACTATTCATATTATTGGTGTCTAGTTATAGTATCAAAGGCATTGAAGTCATAGTATTCAAAAAATCCATACAACTTCCGTGCTTTTCACGAATCGGAGCGCTACGCGCAAGACTCCCCCTCCCCCAGTTTAGTTATTATATTCAAATCCCTATAACTTCTAGGCTCCTCAACTCCCGAGCCCTCACTTGTATAATCTCTATCTTCACACTCAACACAGTGAATTTCAGTTGTGACACAGCCTGTATAGGGTTACTTCAAATAATCCATTTTATAGCAAATAGAAAATTAGGTTACACTTAAGACTCTATAAACACTTACCTGTTATAAGTATATTCTGATTCCGCACGGAAAAAGTATACATGATTTTTATACTGCAACTTGAAAACATAGTCTTTCCCAATTTGATCCTCAGGCGCAGGCGGGCCGACGGAATACCCCAACAGCGGCAACGACGCCAAAGGAAACTCGTCCAGGCAACCTTTGTAGAAGAACAAACAGAAGGATGTAAAAACAACCCACAGCTTCTGCCAACCGTTGCTGCTCTTGAACTTCCTTAGCAAATATCCTGACAGTTGGTTCTGAATGGGAGAGAAAAGAAGGTATAATTTATTACTATTAATTGTTTGCTAACCTGTTACCTCTACAGCCAATAATTCGTCCTTCATACTGATGCTAGTACTTCTGTGCCAGCATACATGTACAGTGGTATTGCTGCGTTGGGCCTGCGGCTTGGTCTGAGTGCTCACTTCGTTATTTCCACACTGGTCTACGTGCTCGTCTGACGAGCCTGAAAATTATGTAGAAAAAATTTGGGTTTTGTTATCGAAAATTGCGTGGACATTTAGTGAGTATTTTATTCAAATACACTCGCTGAATACCATATTACAATATTGATAATAATGGTAATCGATACTAAAAAGGTTTACAACCAAATTATTGTGTAAGACGAAATGTCTGGTCTCTTCAGGCCCAAGGATAATCCTACCGCAATAAGTTCGAGACAACCCATGAAGACATTGAATAATAAATCTTACAAGATTTCATAATCAAATTACAATCTAGGCCGGAATATTTAGCATTCTCCTACCGATGGAAAGACCCATTGTTTTCAATCTCGGACACATATAAATGAAAAAAGAATATCAAATTATTGAACTCTACAAATTATAAAACACCACCAGTTTTAAATAGATTTGAATTCTCGTTGCATATTATATAAGACAAGATATGCAGATTTCAATTTATTGGATTCAAAATTGAAAAGATCATTATTGGAAATGAATATTTTAATGTACACACATGAACTATTGTAAACTCATGCTTCAACCATTATTTATTGATGCCAAAGATGCTTTTATGTTGTCAACGGCTGTAAGTTTTCATTTGATGTATATACAAGAGTTTTGTCAGCAAATAAACTGAAAGGGAAATGTATGGAAACCTGTGATACACTTAAGATCATTCAGATAGATTATGAACAACTGAGGCCTCAATATGCTTCCTTGTAGCATACCAAAGTTTACCATTGCTTCTTCAGAAACAAAAATTACTCATTTTGTGACTAGTTCTTAAATCAAATAATTCTCCAATAGAGGACTTCGAATAAGGATGCAACTTTTGGCTTTAAAACTACTGACACGTTTTGTGGCAACTTTTTTTCATGTCAGGGTTTTGGAAGCTTCAGGAACCCCGTAATATGATTGAAATTGTGCATAACGACGGAAATACTAAGATGTTCCATAAAATACAAAACACTAGGGAATTTAATTTTGTTTAGGGATTTTTCTTTCAAAATGGAGCTAAATTCAAAACTACAGCTAGAGCATTGTTATTGAAAGAGGTGTTGCGTAGTGTAGGCAGTCTGGCAGTGCCGGATAAAGCCACCGTGGGGCCCGTAGCAAATGTGAACAAGAGACTCTCGATTTGCATTAAAAGTATTAGAGTATAGAATATAAAATAAAACAACACATTTACAAAAATACTTTCCATGATTTAATCTGAGCAAATTTGGAGATAACACTTGTCAAATAATATATCTAAGTTACTCACTTTCTATGTTCATTATTATATTGAGGTAATTTAGACGTTGCTGTCCCATTGTGCTCAACACATTTAAAACGATTTCATTGAAAATATGAACAGGATGATCATAAAGTCAGTTGTGGAATCATCCGCGACTGAAAGTTGGAATTTAGTCGCTATTTTCCATCGTACAAGATAACCTCTCTTGGAAGGGATTCATGTTTTAAAGAGAAACATTCCTCCTGAGATGAGTCATGTATTGATTCAATTTTCAATTGAGAATGTTTCTCTTTAAAACATTTAATACGCTTTAACATTGAAAAAAAAACGTTCGAAGTAGTTGCTGATTATCAAAAAAATAATAAGGTTAATACGCAATTTTCTTTAAATTCAGGAAAATGATATATTTTGAAATTAGCGCCATTTTAAAAGAAAAATCCCTAAACAAAATTAAAGTTCCCAGTGTTTTGTATTTTATGGAAAATCTTGATTTTTCCACCGTTATGCACAATTTCAATCGTAGTACGGGGTTCATGAGGCTGCCAGGAACCCTGACATGACAAAAAGTTGCCAAAAACGTGTCAGTAGTTTTAAAGCCAAAAATTGTGTGGTAGCATGACTGCATCCTTATCCAAAGTCCTCTATTACATCAGAACTATACCACAAGTACGTACTTTGTCCAAATGTTCCTAACAATGGTCTCAAATGTTCTTTTCAGATCCAAAAATTAGTTTTGCACTAACTTACCACATCAATTTTTTGACACTCTCAAAACATGGACTGATGAATCACTAAACTATTGAATTATACAAAATTTCAGTGGATAGAAAAATTGTTGCAAGTAATTTCAAATCAATAAAACCTTAGATGGTTGCTTATTTTCTGGGAAACAAATCTCGAATACGTCTCATACCAGTATACATTATGCGTTGTCAATCATCTAATAAGTTTTTAATATTAGGACCTATACCAAATTGATCACAAACATTTACTTACTACAACTTTTCAGGCTCAAGTACGTGATTTTCGTATCCGATTTATCTCTCGCCATCTGTATTGCATTCTGCAAATCAGTTTTCCATTTATCTTTTTCCTCTGGAGAATTTGCCGCTACGGTTAAGGCCCTGTTACCACCATAAATTATTAAACCATTGAACATTAGGTCACCGTCTGGTTCTTCTATCAAAACGCCTCTCAAAGGCATATGCCCATGCACCTTGAATTGTAGAGTCGCTTGTGATCGTGACGTGTAAAGAAGGATATCTGAAAACTGAAAAGAGGTTGGTGAGCTTGAATAATGAAAGCAAGGATCGAGTACGTATGGAAAGATCCGATTTTACTTTTTGTGGGTTGCTTGTAAATTGATAAAAGACGAATTCACCACATATATCAGTACTAATTTAATCCATTAATATTTGAATGGACCTATAAATACCTGATGAACAATCATGTGTTAGGCAAAACTATAGTAATATTTTTTCTGATGTATTCTCATTTATTCTTTCTTTCAATCCGAGAGGGTGGCTCGAACGGAGAGCGCCGGGTCACCGATAACCGAAGTCACGCAGCGGGCCTCCTCTCGAGATTCTCTTCAGATCGTGCTAGGAATCGCACTGAAAAGGTAACACCTCGTTAATCCTTGGCTCACACAAGTTTCGACTTTTGAGGGCTGTCGTAAGGGGACGACTGCTGGTTGACGGAAAAAAACATTTTTTTAAATTTTAAATAACGCTTATAATAATAACACTCCCTCATAAACACTCAAAGAGAGTACCCAAAGGCATAGCCTGTGCGGGTCGAGGACAGCTATTATTATTACTTTCTACCGTGGCGCTCCGTACGACTTACTGATTTTTTGTGGCGCCAGTTGCAGGAAAACCCAGAAAACCTTCAGCACCACCCCGGGTGGTCGGTTGCACACTTCAAGCAAACACCAGACGCACTTAAAAAGATATCACTCAAGGCTTCACAACAAGGAATGAGGTCGCCTATCGACACCGATGTACTTGAGGAAAAATCCCTCATACCCCGGATTCGAACCGATTCAACGGCCAACACATCGAACATACGTCCAATGCATCGAACCTTGTATATGTCCAGATAAACTATTACCACTAGCCTGCTTAATTATGAGTGTAAATTGTAATACTATTATTGTGACTATGTCGTTGTGTGCTACTGACACTACATTTATTATACTCTTTGTGTTACGAAACTGTTTTCATGTCTCTTTAGCATGAGTGCCCCACCAAAGGATTTCACTAGAATACAAATTATATGGTTGACAAAACAATTAATTATTAATATATTATCTTTAGGTTCATGTCATCCCAAAATCGACAAATGTGTGAAGTGATCCATACATATTTCGCTGAAAGCCAAATGTGGCAATTAAGACGTATTTATAGTTTGAGACGCAGTCACTGCCGATGCGGTTGCAGCTGCCGTAGCGGTAGAGAAATTAGGGTGTATTTATACTTTTTATCCACTACGGCGTAAAACTTACAATGGAAATTTCTTCCCAGCTATTTTCTTTCATTGATAAATTTTTATAATTCCCATCTTCCATATTGTCTCAGAATTGAGATGACAATTTCAGGCATATCGTATTTTATGTCATTCGTCCGCTGCAGCTGCCGCCAGAGTTAGAAGTTGGCCAACTTCGGGTGGCAGCGACAACGACAGCTGCTGCGAATTTATAAACGTACACACGTTCAAGCGCACCTTCAATTTCGCATGGCAATGCAACCGCAGCAGCAGCGGCTGCGACTCAATCTATAAACCCACCTTTATTCTGCAATATAAAATTATTTCATAGTCGTTATTAAATTACATGTGGAGTAGTTTTTAAGCTGGATGAAGTCTGCTTTACCATATAAATAAGTAGTAATAATATTCAAAAATATGTTACTGGAACTATAAACAATCACGTGTTTGGTAAAACTATAGAATTTTTTTTCCTTTACGAAATATACATATACTTGACATTGCATCTGAATTTTGACGTTTTTTACTATAAATACATTTTATCATTGTCATTGAATTAAATTTGGGTTATTTAGCTAATAGTAACCTTAACTTTAATATTTCACACTACAATTTCACACATGATGAAAAGTACATAAAAGAGCCACAATGGCAAAAGCGAATTGATCTAGATCATTTCATGAACTAATTCCACCAACTCACCAAAAAGAACATCCTTTGCTGGTAGCCTTTCCTGGAATGTTTCAGAAGACAGCCGTGCCTGATAAACTTCCTTCCGGGCTGCATCAAACTATCAAATCCCACAATGTCCCTTTGCAGTTCGCACAAAGTTGCCAAATTCTCGGACTGCTCCAGAGTTTCTGCTACGGGCTGCATTAGATCTTTCAACGTGTTGCTAGCAGTCAAGCAATCTCCCCTGTCCGGATGAGTGGGCCCGTACTGCTTGAGGAGTCTCTGAAGGAGGGACTGGTATTGCAACAGCCGGTGCAATGGCTTGAGAACAAAGCTAGTAAGAGGAAGGTAACAGACTTTTTGCGTTTCGAAATCGCGGTACAATTGCTCGAAACGATTATTTTGTTTGAACGCGGTGTCTAATCGTTCGAGGACGAGCATGTGGCCGTCCAAATATTCTTCGTAAATCTGTAAGGAAATGGTTATGAGTTAGTCGAATGAAAAGCATGATAGAATATGAAAAATAGAACAGACAGAGGCAATTAATTAGTCACGTAGGAAGGAAACTCAAAATACGGCAATACATTTCTGAAAATCCCTGTTCGTGTGCAAGTGAAACAGTAAAATGTTGAATAAAGTACCCTTCTGTATCTGTAGCAGTAGGCTAGTGAGACTTCTAAAAACCGACAATTCTGGGCAATTACGAAGGATATACTCCCCACGGCGAGTTGAACTACTCCAGTATGGTTTTACACTAAGACGATGAGGTATCAGTCCCATGTATACATGTATAAACACATCATAGAGTTGCAATTTGTTTTTCAGCAGGATGCTGCCTCAAAGTAGATCCGTGATTGGTTCATTCAAAGGCACATATGATGATGACGTATTATGAAATACAAATTAAAGACTGAAGAGCGAGACGAACTACTTCATTTTGTTTTGCACTTGGCGAGTACGAATTCACGGCAAAGTGCCCTGCATGTATGGCGAGAGGCGCGGAGAGCTGGACTATTATTCTATTGGACTATTGTTTTAAACATAGACACCACCTCGATTTTCTGGATTATATGCCGGTTATTTGCCAACAGTTCGGCCACTTCATCGCTCTGGTTGGGATTAGTCTTGTAACATCAAACTACTTTGAAAGCTGGTACTCATCCATGAAATATGTCAATATATTTGAAATCGTATCAGCAGAGTTTTGTACCAAAATAAGCTGTTACTATTCCATATTGAACAACTCAACCGAAGTGGAAAATTCATTGAGAATGAAGATGATGTTGGAAAAACTGCTTTTATTGTCCCACCATTATTAGTTGCTCATCGAGATTGACATTTCTCCGAGCAGTTAAACAAGACTCTGAATAATAAAAGTGCTTGATTTTTTGTGGAAGCAATAAACAAGCCAAATGCATAAACACAGACTTTTGAAAAAATACAGATAAAATGTGGATAAGATTTTCTATAAAAACTATGACACTTCCAGACGGATGGGTTCATGACTGGGATGATCATTTTTTTTAACGGAAAGTTTTCTGAAGAAAGATAACTCGAAACACGTGTAACGTACTTGATTAAATAAACTCTAGAGAAATAAATATTTTGTTATTGAGCCTGATAGCCAAGAAAAAAACCTGCATGAATGTATCTAATCAACAATATCCTACATGTTCTAGGTCTTGGAATGAAAAAATAAGGGAAAATTAGATGGCAGCATTCCATGAAAAATTTGAGTATTCAACTCTAATACATTTAGAGTTCCAGGATTGATATATAGTTCCATAATTTCTTCACTAAGTCAACCGACACATTTGAAAATATTTCTAAAATCCTTACTGGTAGTAATGGTGGGAGATGTGCCAATAGAACATCGGCAATGCGCCCAGCAACTGCTTTCGGTCCTCCTCTACCATCCCATCCTTGTAACCTCTGCTCCAAATCCTTCACCAGCAATCCATGAGCTTGAGCCAATGGGGCAATGAGCGATAGAAGTATCTGGCATTCTTCAGGCTCTTCCTTGCCAACCTCATCCCGGAACCACTGAAATAACAAAGAAGCTTTGAAAAATTGTCCACATTTGAATTTTGACATACAAGATAACCTTAACTCAATTAAATGTTCTCTTCTAATCTAGGAGATATCCTACCCTGAAAATCTTCAGAACGAAAATGGAAAATTACCAAGATCCGACGGTTTCTGTTTCGAGGATAATTTTTTTTTGCAGATATGTCATGATTGTTCTCTCACCCACCCCCTTCCCCCAGCGCACCCGACTTGTGACAGCTCATTTGAGAATTTGATTGTTAGTATAACTGTGACCCACAATTGAAAATTCTTTGGGTTTTAACGTGCATTTTTTTGTACTCACCACATTGATGACATCCAAGTCCTTTTTATAAGTGAGTTCCGTCATCAATATCTCTTTTGCAATGTAGTAAGTACGATCAACGAAATGCCTCGGTTTTTTCTTAGCCTCGCCTTCAATCTCGGCAATTATCGTCGTTGAATTGATATTAGTCCCGTTAGCGTTAGCGTTAGCATTAGCATTAATACTGTTCATGAGCTGCTCCTTGGCGTAATTTTTCGACGGGCTGTCATCAAGCGTGGTCGTACTGTAGTTGCCATTGCTTGCGTTTAGCGATACATCAGATATATTTCCGTTCATAGGTTTGTGGGGCGTAGACGAGTAAAAATTGTTGTTGTCTGTGTCATTCGCGTTCTTCTGGTCCAAGATTTCCTTCTTATTGTCATCTGAAAAATATTTTCAGGTTATTGATTCTGTATGAGCTGAAATACGAAAACATGTAGAAAATCAACTAGTGGAAAGGATATAAAGAATAAAAGGAAATACAAAGAATAATAATCGTTAGATCACTTACTTAGTGTCTACCAGGAAAATAAGATTAAATTCATTGTCGTGGTAGACACAAAAAGCACCGAACTGAATGAAAACAGTAAATAATACAAGAAATTGTAAATAATCCATACAAAATCAAAATTCGAAAGAATATAAATAAAAAATTAGGTAAACATGCCATACTTGTTGCTTGCTCACCTTTTTCCTCGTCAGGCTTTTAATGTGAAAGTGAGAGAAAAACGAAACCTTGCCAAACTGTATCATTTATTTTCGAGGAAATAATGATTACAGAGGTAAAATGGAATGATACTAGATGTAATCGAAGTTAGGATTAATAAATGATTGTACATATCACAAATATGGAACCTACATTTTCTCGAAAAATCATGTTTACTTGCTCATAGCATAATTTGATGAAATAAAATTTCTAATGGAGCAACTCTGAAAATGGTCCATTCCCTAAGTCAAATTTATAAACTTCAGCAAACCTTACTTAATAATATCCCATTATAAGAACATGTTCGAGTATTTTTCAATAAAATGTAAAATTTTATGGAAATGAATGATGTTCTTGCACATGGAATTATTAGTTGACCATTCATTTAAAAAACGTTTCTTCAGTTGGCCGACCATATACATATATTAGGATTCCTGTATTTCAATATAAATAAAGATACAAAATAATTAACATACATTATTTAGAGGAGATCTCAAATAGAATTTGGCACATTCAAAGGGGATATTTCTAAAAATCATTTTGATTAATTTTGCTTTTCAGAAATTCAATAGTCTCAACTTGAACCCTTCTCAGAGTTACTCGCGTTTCTTTCTATTCTAGAACTATATGATTATTTTATCAACAATTTCTCATAAATATCACAAAAACGTAAAAATAGGAAAACTTCCTTATTGACAACGACACGTTACATTATTATTTCGAATTATTATTATTCAATTAATCGTCCTGCAGTTTTAGGCCAACAATCGATAATCAATCACATCTGGATCCTACACTAAACGAAATTTAAAACAGTAAAAAATATATGTACGAAATTATTTGTACTTCCAGTTATTACAGAAGGCAAAATTATGTTTAGACCGAAAGGATTTCAATTGGCCATAAATATGAAAACTTTTCCTATATCTGAAAATACAAGTTAGTTATGTCCATTAAACAATATCACCACTGTAATTTTTACTAAGAAGTAGATAAACTTCATAAATTGACCCATTAAAAAGGAAAATTGACCAATCAAAAATATCTTTATATTCAGAAAGAATAAATTTATTACAAACACACTGTGTTTCCCACGGTATACGCTCTTTAAATTCTTCAATTGATAAACTTCAAAAGATGTTGATTCATCAGTCTTGATCATGTTTGATGAATTACGTACTATAATTTCATGATATTAAAACAAATGATAGTTTAACCAGTTTAAAGTTTCCAAAAATTGGAATTTTGTCTTTTTCAATTTCAAAGGCGTCCTCTGACAATTCCAAATGTATGGCCAATTGAAAATTGTCTCTTTCTATAAATAAGTAGAACTTCAAGTAATAATATTCCTTCAGTCACGGAATTTCTTAGGGAGAATTGAACAATAATATACTAATTTAATGTTTGATTTTAGAGTTTAAAACAATTTATTTACAATGTTTCATCAGTCTTCGGGCTTCCTCATATTAATTATAGGTATAATTCTATGAATATTGAACAAAATATAAGAAGTGGAAAGCAGATAGGCTTTGTTTTTATTTTGTTCAATAAACACAAATTTAAGGAACTGTTTCTCATATTTTTTATATTTGCTCGCACATTGACCAGAAATTTGCTTATGCAGAATGTTGTTAAATGTTTTGATGAATTTATTATTTCTGCATAAATTTTATTGGATCTTGTATTTTATCGAAGTGGCAAGGATATATATTTTAAACGTAATATACGTCACACTAGATGTCACATCGAAGCATAAACAAAAATAAAAGATATGAGACAGTTTCCAGACAGTTTTAACCACTGAACTTCAATTCAGAATGAAACAGAGAGCGTAATTTTGTGTTTCATTTTGAATTGAGACTTTCGGTTTCAAGTTTAGTACAGGAGAAGACAGACATGTTATTTGTTAGTATAATTTAAATGTGTTTAAACATTTATTGACACAGACCAATCGCAAAATTCCAATACCTTCACATTTGGCACAGCATTTAAGACTATGAATATTGAAGTTAGAGTGAAGACATTATTCAATAATTCGTGCGAATTTTATTTAAAAATATATATCTGAAAATTATTATAAAAGAGTTTGTATTCTCTATTATGACTGAAACGTCCTCTTTATTCCAACTTGATACACATGACATTGAGTTTGAATAAAAACCTTAAGAAATTGAAGTATTCATTGTTTTTTTGTCATTCTACTCATTTGTTCATATATCAGCATAGACAAAAAGATTAAAAAACCCACATACAAGCAAATATTGTATAACTTCTTATGAATTTTTATAGAAACAATGTGAAAGTGAATCCCATCACATCTCACCAACTCCAGATATTCAAAATGTAACGAAATGTTGATGTGATATTTTTTTCTCTTCTTTTTATAATGACCCGTCCTTTGAGATCGATTTCATTTTGCAATTCGCAAATCGCATCCATATGAAATAGACTTTAGGTGAGTAGAAGTGACCGTTTTGAACAGTCTCCGAAATCGATTTCCAAAAAACTGTTCTATTTATTTTTCCAATACTTTCAATAAGATTATAGAATGCAAACATTACACGCTTTTCATATCAAACTTATTAGCAATATTAAGTACGTACCACATAAATACCACTCCAAATCTAATAACCACAATCACAGGGTAAAAATGTTAAACAATTCCTTATACTACATTGAGCTTATATTTACATGAAACGTCAGTTAGAGAGTGCACTTTTTCTTGTGTTTTTTAATGTGTACCAATATTTCATTTTTGTCGTGATTTCAGCAAGTCTGGAAAAGAGCATTTTCCAAGAACTGTTTAGAAATACACTGGAAAATGAAATATTGATTACTATCAGTCGGGAGGTTATACGAAAATTAGAAATAATATTGCGAATGGTTATTTTGTAACAACACTTGATACGAATTTCACCCAATATATTAGAAAGTATTTACAGAAATCATGAGCTCAGAAGCAGAATTATACCTGAACTAGAAACCAGCAACTGGTTAGCACAAGAAAATCTGAACTGAGTCGCCATAAAAAGTGATCATCGAGTGTGTAGGAACAGTAAAGTTCCACTAAAAAATACAAATACAAAAGCAAAATGAAAACAAACAAAATTCTTGACAAGCAGCTTTAGCTACAAAATACTGTGTCAGTTTGATTAATAAACCTCTCAAAATGGAGTAATTTGGTTAAAATTAACCAATAAGTAGGTCATGGTCTATAGAATAAATTCAAAAAGTTTCTCTCTTCATCATTTTCAAAAAATATGCACTGTGAGGTCGAGACTATGTTATTTTCTTAGAGGTTTGAGAGATACGATCTTTTGGAAGTGACGCACTTATAAAAGGCAAGTGTATTGGTATATTATTCAATTATCAGTCTGAAATATAGTTTGATAATGTCCATATAGGACGAAACTGCAGTAACGCAAGTATTACAAATATAAAGTGGTAAAAAAAACAGGAATTTTCTTTTCCCATTTTTTCAAAATGAAAAGGCTTTCAAAGACTTCTCTCATAATCTGGCGGAAGTGTACAAACATATTTTTAGAATAAAATTATGCAGTAACAATAAAAGACATGAGACAGCTGAAGAATATTGTCACTATCCTCACGCTGAAAATTATTTTCACTAAACACCTAAACAAAATAGAATATAATCGACAATAAAATTTAAAGGATCCGACTGAGAGTGGAATTACTCCTATGCAGGTTGGAAATAGAATGGGGTACTGGTCTGTCATGTACGAAAGCACATGTAAATTTGAGAGCTATCCGTGATGATATAAACAATTTTTTTGTACAACATCCATGGATACGCCACTGTATCAGTAGAGTTGTTGTTGCGATCTCCAAGTGCATAATTGATGATGGTCGTTGATCAGTTTTTCTTGATTTGTCTCAGTGTCAATATAAAAATACATGGTCTGAGTCCACCCAGGCTCAATTTTGGAAATGACTCAATATAAATATGGTGCTAAACTTTAAGTTATTATATTCGAAACACTATGATCTACGTTTACGGTAATTTGAACTAGATAACTCCAATCCCTGTATTTTATGAGTTGGGCTCATTCAAGATTTCATAAGATGAATCATAATAGGCGTTGCGTCATTCGAAGATTTGTGGAACGATTTTTAAAAAAGTGTCGCATTTTCCGTATATTTAGGCACTTTCCATTCTGTACCTACAAACATACAAACATACCTGGGAGGTTTTGAGATGTATCGAAAATGAAGGCACGTCGATGTATCTTTGAAACGTAATATGTACTTTCCAAAGAGATCTCTGAAGGATATTCAATGTTTTGTTTTTGTTCTTTTGTTGCGTTTTTTTTAATGCCTATAGGAATGTGTCGGCGATGTGTACAAAATGTTATCTTGTGGATGTTTTCACTTGGCATAACATAGTTCATCCTTGAGACGTTCACCGAGAATGTATCTACCGGTCACACAACCGCAAATGTGATCATGTGATCTGTTATCATGTGATCAGTGACATACATGAATGAGTTGACAGAGAGTATGTGGTTTCTATTTTTTACTTAATTACCTCATTTTACTTCTCGCAAAAGTAATAAGTAATGTCTTTAGAGTGAAGTGAAACTTTTGTTCAAGACAAGTATATTGTAGTTAGTAATCAAGCCAAACTGCGAAGATATTAGTGAATTGTCGATTTTCAGAAATATATAACCGGAAAAACAAATTACGGCAATTTGACTTGTAAAATCATCATCAAAATTATTATAGTATGTATCCATGTAAAGTTATTAGTCAAGGACACTATTAATTATTGAGAGTGTATCAGTAACACTGTTTTGTTACTGATACTGAAACTAGACAAACTTCAGAAAATTACAATGGATCTTTATAAAGTAACCAGAGAAGAAAAAATCAAACAATACATTTGTTTGTAATCGAGCAACTTTTATGTCATCATCTCAATAGAGCCCTTCTCAAAAAATACAGCTTGTATTCGGTCACAAGGAAGAGGTTTTTGATGCGCGTAAATATTTGGCATTCGCATAACCTAACAAATTTGAAACACACCAACCGCTATCAAAGCATTATAAAATACAACCAAAATGAAATAGGCGCCGAAACAAAGCAAACCAAAAAGTAAAACGCAATAGTATCCTAATAGAAAATCCTATAGTACGTTCACATTAAAATCAAATTTGCGACCTGGGATCACTTTCAAAATCATCTTCTAACAAAGGAGGAGGAATAGAAGTAACGTCGAACCCTTCAACAACTTCAAATCGTTCGTCTTCTTTCTCCATTCGGAAAATATCAGATCCCGACTGAGAGTCGACGTCAGGATAATAACCCTCTTCTAACGTTTCGGCATAATGCAATACAGGGCTATCCTCAGCCAGAGCGCTTTCGTACTGGAAATTGGAAGCCATTTCTTCCATATTCCTTGTTCTTATGTACTCGTTATATTCAGTGAGCCCGGTCTCGTGCTCTACGAAATAATATTCGTCTATGCTATACTGCCCCTTTTCCAGCCTGGCCCGGCGCTGATTCTGCATCTGTCTCTTCCGCCTGTAACCTCTTCTGTCTCTGTCCGACTTGCTTTTCGGCGATTCCACGCTACTGGTGGAGTCGTTTTCGCTGGGAGGACTTTTCGTTTGACACAGACTCTTCGACATCGGTTTCCGGTGCGTCCTAGTCAGAGGTACGGTGGCAGTTTTATTCACGGGAACGGGACTGGTACTGGCTAAAGGCGTCGATTCTGAACTGAGGCTGCTCGAATAGTATGGCGAACACTTCGCCAGCTTCAAAGGTACTTTGACGGGCCTCTCGGTGCTCTTCGAAGAAGGCTGATGTTTTTGCAAATACCTCTGCTTGTCCTTGTCGTAACGCTGAGTATGCACGGTTCGTTGTTCTATGGAACTACTCGACTTGTCTGTATCGGATAGCGGAGTAGGAATCACGATTGGTCGTTCGGTTGACTTCGTGTAGGGTTTAACATCGTTTCGGTTCAGTAAGTTAGACGATAGCAAAGCCAAGTCTTCAGATGGAATGTTCTTAGGACTCGGCACTGCTTTCTGCTCCCCGGTCAAAGAAAACTCTTCGTTGTCAATACTCGACCCCAATCTAGTGGGCGTGAGGTGATCCTGTATGGTCGTAGGGAAAAACTGTTTAGTTTCGGAACTGGACCAATCAGAAATCGTCGATATCCGATCCGTCAAAGTACTGTCTCCCGTTGACGGAGTAGACGACAATTTCTGGAACTGCAAACTGGAGTTCTGTTGGGCTTTCAACGTAGTGCTCGTGTTACTACTAGACCATTCCGATATAGACTGCGCAATGTCAGTCAAGGAATTCTCGTCGCTTTTCAAGCCGGAACTACTTTTTGTGGTACCGCTATTGCTGGACAAATTTTGGAACTTGACTGTGTTTGTGCTGTTGGACCACTCGGAGAGACTCAACGCGATTGAGGTATCTTCAGAGTGCGAGCTGTGGGTACACCTAGTTGGTTTCAAAGCGAATCGTACCGTGCCATCGCCTAGATTCGTACCAACAGAGCTGGTACAATCTTCCTCAGAATACGAGCTGTGCGAACTCTTTTTATCGCTTTTATGCGAGTGAGATGAATCGTCGGATGCAGTGCTCCTGCGCATCACGGTGGGCGGCCTAAGCTCATTCTTACTAGCCTCGATAATATCAATGAAAACATCGTCGTTCAAATTGGATAGATTCAAATCTTCGTCAGAATTGGAATCCGGAGATTTTCCTTCCAACACTATTTTGACCCCGCTCGGTCCCACACTCAAGCTTTCTGAAATACTCTCGCTGATACATTCCCGGGCCACATTTTCGTACGTATGGGATTTCTCAGTTTCCAAATCTATAGTTTTATTCTCGTTGTCCGAGACTGAATCGTTATCGTAACTGCTTACTGTGTTCGAGTCCACAACTACTCTATGTGCTTCCTCAGGAGGAGTAATATAGTATGTTTCTACATTACCCACAACAGACTCAACCACGCTTGAAGGTGGGCTAGGCCAATTCTCGGAATCTTGGCTTTTGAGCGACATTGACCCCTTCAAACAGAAAGCTTTAGGGATGTTTTTGTTGGGTGGTTGGTAAACCTGCGTCGTTTGTTGTGAAGTGTCAGTGCTGGGAACTTCGTGCATCGCCAAAAGTTTTTGTCCTTGTTGGGGTATGTCCGGTAGAGGCCAATCTTCGCTCTCCTGACTGCTGGATCGAACTCTTTCATCTCTTGCCTCGGGCTCGAAACACTCTTCGTCGATGATAGTGTCATCGGAACCCTGACGCATCAACCTCAAACCTCTTTCGGACGTGATTATTTCTATGTCGTCCATCGATAACTCTGCCATTTCGGCAGAAGTCCGTCTATCGTCGGATATCTGTCTTTGTAACAGATTGCACATGTGCGGTAAGGCTTCCTGTTTGTCGCTCGGTTTGCTGAGGTCACTAACTTTATCATTTTCTTCTTCGGGAAACACGCTGTTGACGGGAGTCTTTTTCTCGTTTTCGGAAACGTGCGCGTGACTGGGTGATTCTGAACTGAGGCTCACCTGAGGATTACTAGACGGCATTGATTCATCATTCAAACTATCGCTCTGTGTGCTAGCTTTAGTGGAATCGTCGTCCATACTGGATTTTTCTGAATTCGTGCTTCTCTCCGATATTCTAGACAAAGTTCTGGAGAGGAAAGCACCTCCTGAGTATCCTCCTAAAATATCTGAACTCCCAATACCGAGTCCACTTATTGCCGTCAAACAAGGATAACCAAAATTCGTAGGAAAATTCACCAAGTCTTCGGGGAGATCAGTGTCATCTCCGGTAGGCGTGACGTCACTATCAGCTTTATAATAAATTTCGGACATTGTAGTGAAATCGCCGGAGTTGTCACGACACATAAAATATTCATTCTTTTCTGGGTCTGGGTCAGATGGAAGAAGGTTGTCTTCGAAACTTTCCGAGCCGGAACTGTCCAAAGGAAAAGCTTTCCAAGTGGAGCTGAGGTCTTTCGGAATATCATTAGATTTTTGTAATCTACAAGCAGCGCCTAAACTTCCCGAGCTTGACTCTGTATCGAGCGAGTTTCTGGACTCCGTTGAGAGTCGTTCAACAGAAAACAGATTAGGTTTATCCAATATATGCCCGTTCTTTCTTCTATCAGACACAGAATCGTCGATGGAAGATAGACTGCTTTTGTCAGCTGATGACAACTTCTTGGACAGTTTTTTATGTAGCCTTTGGCTCAATTCTGAATCGTTTGACCATTTTTCTTCGAACGGATACGGCAGCTTTTTAACTGGTGCCGAGGTATCCACTTCCTTCTGGGATTCTTGAATAGGTGTCAGATCTTTAGGAATGTCATTTGCCTCATCAGAGCTCGAATCGTCCAGCTTCAGAGAAGACGAACCTTCATCTATAGTGAACGCTCTCCCTAAGACACAGATCCGGGGACTCCTAGGGCTCTTCGGTGCTTCGGAATCCGGAGACCTCTTATCGAGAAGTTCCTTGGTCGTGAAAGTCTCGATGGTCTGGCTCAAACCTATCGCTCTGCCAATAGCACAACTGGTGCTGGAATCGTCAGTTTCTTTCACTTCCTTTCCAGGCGAGATATCTTTCTCGCCGCTAGTCCAAGAACCAGTGGTATCACTCGATCGCGATTGGTCGGAACTTCGCTTCAACAAATCCAGTTTGCCGTGCTTTCTTGTCGCTGTTAGCAGATTGCCATCCTCTGGTGATTTGTCGAGGTCCGTGATTTTTTCTGGTGATTCCAAAGTGACATTATCGTAATCAAGGGATTCCTCGATTCCGACATATTCCTCGCACTCAACGGTAACCCACGAGCCGGTGTCTTCAGATTTGCTCCTTTCAATGCCTAATCTCAGTAGGGCATCTTTATGGTCGCTGGATACCGACAAGAAGTTGTTGGCGGCCAGCAAATTTTCGCCTTTCAAATCACTCACATCTGTCAAAGATTCTTCTTCGCTAGTGATTCGAATCAGGTTATCTCCCTCTTGTTCTCGTTCTCTCTTCTTCTCGATTCTCTTCATCAAATATTTACTGACGGTACCCGAGGCCTTTTGTAATTCCGCTATGAGCTGGGCATCTTTCTCCGACTTACCAGATGATTCACCAGTGGACTCGTCGATATATTTTATGTCTAAAGAATCGCCCAAGCTCACTCTCTCGATACTTTGGGAATCCGAAGAACTTTTTGGGTCTATTTTACCGAGATCTGGTGGCTTCGGAGATGTGCGCTGTTCAAAAAAATCGTTGGACTTCTGTATTACTTCTATGTCTTCTAATTGTTTGTGCGTTTGGTTTACAGAAATCCACACGTCCAAACTAGTGCCCTCCAAAACGAGTTTTTCTTCTGCGTCGTCTTGATTTGGAATTTCATGGATATCAGCTGTCACTGTTTCTTGCACGACATCAGTTTCTGGAGAGGTTTCCTCAAGGCATTCTTTCTCTTGCATATTTCGTATCGTTTCAGGTTTGAAATCGAATTCTCCTGCTGAAAGTTCTTTATCGATGTTATCGAGGTCCAAACTCTTTCCCAAGCGCTGTACGGTTTTGGTATTTTCTTCGGGAATATGCAGATCCAAGCTTTTGGTGAGCTTCTCACCCATTTTTTTATCGAGTTTCTTGGGCGATTTTGTGATTATTATAGCTTCTTCAAGCGAAACACTTGGTTCTATGGTATTGATACTGATTTCTAATTTACCATGCCGTTCCCGTACCATTTCCTCCACTTGGGGAAATACCGGAAGTACATCCTTTACAGGACTTTTGAGAGTTTTGGTTTGTTTTATGGCGATTTCGTACAGCATTTGTTGTTTCTCCTTCCTCTTGGCTATCGTGTCTGGGTCACTATCTTCTTGTGATTTTGTTCTTTCCTTACTACTCATCTTCTTCAGTTCCAGTTTTTCCAGTGACTTGGCTTTTTCTTTGGGAGCTGTTTTCTTGGAAGTTTCCACCTCCTGACTTTTAGCTCGCTTTACCTCTGGAAGACTTGGAGAATGCTCTGAAGGAAGCGATTTTTGATTAGGAAGTATTTTGTCATCAGCTTTTGGTAATCTATCAGTGGAAGATTTTTGTGGAAGAGGTTTTGGAGCATTAATGGGTTCAGTCTTTGGAGAAATTTTGGGTTTAGGTAGAGGAGGTCTCGGAAGCAGTTTCTCCTTAGAAGTTTGTGGCTTTAATGGTGGTCTAGACTTGACAGTTCTTTGGGAAGACTGCTTCTTCGATTTCGAACTGTTCATATCCGGTACTATTTGATCGCGCTCTTTTTCTTTCTTGATTGCTCCTTCCCTAATTCTCGTTACTTCTTTCGCCGAATCTTTAATCTTTACAGCAATATTGACAGACTCGTCATCGGTCGTTTTGGGTGTGGTAGGCACTTTTTGAACGGGTCGTTTCTTCAGAGACTTCTCCAATAGTAAATTTTCGAGCGCACTTTTTGTTTTTCTGCCATCATCCGTGTCGGATCTCTCTTCCGTTGACTTGTCGCTTATCAAGTAGTTGTCCAATCCGCTGTCTTTATCCGTCAAGTGCTGATCTTCTTCTGCCAGCGTATCATCCTTACTCGAAAAGGCGTTCAACGCTGGCAGCCTACTAACGGCAATGACGGGAGCATCTAAACTTTTTGCCCTCCTCCCTACGCCAGGAGAATCGATAGCTTGTTGTTTTTGTAGCAGCGTGAAAGCCGATCCTTCTGACAAATTCAAGCGGGCATGCGCGAACAAAAGGGGACTGTGACCTCGTTTTCTCAGAGAAGGAGAAGGGATTTCGGTTATCCTAGTTTTTGCAGGCACCTTCAAGTCTTTCAGGTCATTTTCAATTTCAGCCCGCAACAGCTGTTTTTCCTTCACTCTTTCATCTATTGTAGTCAACTCCTTGTCTGTAGAACACTCTTCCTTGAGGGTCTCGTCTAACGATTTATCGTCAATTTCCTCGACAGTTTTCAACGTTTCTTGAACACACTCAATGAACACTGGCTGCAAATCGGTGGTTTTCACGTTGAATTCCTCCTCTGAACTAGGAATCGAAAACGACCTCTCAGAGATTCTTCTAAGCTCTGTGGCCGTAGGTTCCAATCCGTTTTCTTGATATTTGTCCGTTTTCTTTCTAGAAGTTGGAGGTGAGCCTTCCACCTCCGTTGAGGACATGGTGTACTGCAAATATTTCCTCTCAGATTCGAATTTGAGAATTGATTCCATTTCTTTGCGCATCTGAGGAGGAGAAAACTCCACTCTCGTCGGAGTCGCCTCGGCACTACCAAACACGTCGTCAGAATCTAAAGATTCGTCATCGGAACTGAAGGAAGTTATCCTGACTTTAGTCTTGTTTGTTTTACCGCCTTTTTTCCCAGGCTGCATTCTAGGTTTAATGACTCTTTTAGGTTTGATATCAGTTTTTATTTTGATTTTCGGTTTAATTTCAACATCTTTCTTCTCGTCTACTTTCTGAACAGCTTTATCTTCGGTTTTCACATCTTTTTGGGCTAGTCTGTCGTTTTGCATAATCAACAACTTTTGAAGCGGTTTGATGCTTTCTGTTTTGGAGCTGGTTGGCGAATCACTTTCAATTTGGCTCAATTTGGAACTCAAAGTCTCCAGTAACACAGGATCAATATGCGTTATGTCTCTCTTTGGGCTTGACAGATGCTGGATTGGGGCAACAGACTTATCTACTTCAAGAGTAACAGGGTCGACTTTGGATAGATCGATGTTCTGAGTAAAAAGAAACGAAGTTTCTGGAGGTTCGCTCATATTGAGCTTAGTTTTTGGTTTATTCGTTTCCTCTTTCGGTGAAATTATTTTAACATCCACCACCACGTGTTTAGGAGCATCAGGTCTTTCGAACTGTTTCACTTCCTCTTTTTTAGTAGTTCCATTCATGTGTAGTTTATGCAACACATAAGAAATGTCCTCATCTTTGGGAGGCAAATTAACGAAATCCGATTGAGTCTTAGCGCCCAATATCTCAAACTGACTTTTGGGCACTTCGAATTTAGTTTTAAGCCCTTCCACGTCCCTTTTGAGAACGTCGAAATGGCCGAATTCAGCCGAGGGCATCTCGAACTGCGTTCCTTTGTACTTCATTATAGGAGGGGCGCTTGGAATTTGTTTGTAAAAGAAATCATCGTCGCTCGATTCCGCCGGCGTCAAGTCTATTGATTTTTGGTGCATCAGCAACAGCCGCTTGTTCGTACTCAGTCTCTGCCTAGCCAGCGAGTTGGGGTCGGACTTGGTGCGTTCTATGGGCTGATGTAGAGGCAAATCGTGCACTATCCTTGGTTCAATTTCCATAAATACTTCACGATAACTTTTCTTATCGGATCTCTTGACTTTATCGTCTATGTTAGGAACCACACTGAAACCGTGATCCGTACAAGCGTCCGAGTCGACACTTCCTTGTAGCGACTGGATTTTGTCGTCTTCGAAGCTGAATATTATGCTTTCCGATTCTGTCGATCTCTCTGTGATCGGTGGCTGAGTGGACCAATTCTGAGCCGAAGAGGGGGTACGGATCGCTACCTTTTCCGTCCAATCGTGCGACTTGCTGTACGGGTCGTGATCGACGGTGTGAGATCTGTAATGATGCGATTTCTGCGTCCTAGGCACCGTGTTTTGTTCCAAGTTCGCCAGCAGCCGGTTGATTTTGATGTTTTGTTCCGTTTCGACATTTTGCAAACTGATCGAATGGACGTGGGTGAAATTACGATTCACTTCTATGCTATCGAGGATGGGCATCTTCTGAATTCCGTAGTTCCGCTCGAAATTGATTTTTCTATCGTAATCGTGTTTCTGGTTCTTATACTTCGGTTCATCTGAAAATTTCGTTGGAGCGTCAAAGTATTCGCTTTTCGATTCCAGGCTAGACGTCCGAGATTCTAAATATCCATTTCTCTCGACATGTTCGGTACTTCTATTTCTACGAATCCCTTTTTTGACGTCGAGGTCGGATTTTGATTCTTGACTAGAAGTACGCGAACTGAAGCTGGGATCTCTCTGAGATTTCTTGAGGCTTTCTCTGCTGGATTTGGCAGTTTTCGATTCGTAATAGTCGCTCTTCGATTCCAAGCTCGATGTTCTAGAGCCCTGCTTGAACTGCTTATAGTAGTTCCCGTCTGATTTCCTGGGTATGATTTCCCTCGGCAAGTCCCTCGGGTCTTCCATCAAGAATATATCCTGGTGAACATCCGAACTACTCTTACACTTATGCCTTTTATCTTGTTCCGATTCGCTGTCCGAGGGAAGGTAATTCCCGGAGTCCAAGCTACAGCTCCTAGTGTTGAACGGCTTAGGTTTCCTATATTTATATTCGCCCGACGTGCTATAGTCGTCGTCGGACTTTTCTATAAGCTCGTAACTATCGTGGGAGAGGTCATCTTGGGAATCGCGAAGGTCATAGTTACCAGGGTCCTCTACGGACTCCTGAGAATAGGTAGTAGTTCCGGGATAACTACTAGAGTACACTTTTTCGTTGGGCATCATAATGTCCTGGTGAATTTCTAAGCTACTGTCGCGCGAGCTCGCGCTATAAATGGGATGCTCGTCGTAACGCGTAACGGGGGATTCTAACTTTCGTTCCTCGAAGCTAATGACGGCCTTCTCGATCGGCTTCGGGGGATGCGCTCTACGTTTAGCTTGGCCCGTTTCCTCGAAACTAAAGTCGTAGAGATCTTTACAACTAGCGCTACGCCGCCAAACGTGGCGTTTGGGCAGAGTGGTAATGGATCTGTAGGTATGTTCGGGGGCGGGTTCGAGTACCAGTTTGACGTCGTTTTGCGACTGCGTCTGCGAGGGAAAACTGTTAGCAAAGGATGAGGTTCTGTCCAGGCTGCCCTCGGACTTGTGACTAGAGGGCATCTGGGTAATAATGTGGGTGCGGGTGGTACCTGTGTCTGCCCTGTGAACAGCTGCGAGGACGGCGAGCGGCGAGCTGGTGGTAGTGGGCCTCGGCTTCTCGTAGGGTGCCGTACGGGGCGGGCTCGTGGTCGCAGAAGTCTCTGGAGATGGTGATCGCGTCTTCTGAGGAGGAGGCGACGGCAAGTTCGTCGTCCGAGTGGGCGGTGGCGCGATAGGCCTGGTGTCGGGGGCCGAGTTCCAGGACGTAGCTGTGACGAGGCGGCGAGAGGCTGACTTCGTCGTCGGAGAATCCGGGGACACCACATGAACGCCCATCGAACCCAGAGACGCCGAGAGTTTGGACACTTCCACTGTGGGTAAACATAAATAATTCGTCCCACTGCGGTGGTTTATTGGGCAAGGACAAAACGCGGAATTAGGGAGCTCAATTATGTACAGCATTGGGAGACGGACCAAAAAAATTAAAAAGGCATGATTTATGGATCAAATTTTCTGCATCATATATCCCATCAAATATTATGTTTCCCCTTTACCAGACACATCTGTTTGTAAATGTACGGTGTGAATCAAATTGGGCTTTTTTGAGTTTAAGGTACTTCCAGGAGAAAAAAATGATCCCACTTGCGAGCCTTGATTTCAAGAATAGTTTTATTCCCATATCACATAGATTACTTGGCCGAAAGCTCAACCAGAGCTGATATGGACTTACAATAATCAAAATAATTTTTAAATGGGACAGTGTCAAAATGCATGTTTCTGACTTAGCTATGCAAGGGTGTATAGATTTTGAAGGCAAATAAAAAAAAACATTTGTTCCAATAATCTCTTGTTATTTCTCAGTTTCTGAAACTGTTAGCGTTATCCCCCTATTCATGCATACAAAACTATAAATTGAGCTCCCTGAAACTAATTAATTTATTTGAAGGGCATTATTTGTATAAAAATATGACCAAAAAGATATTGTTTCACATGCCACCAACCTTAAATTAAAGAAACAGGAGATGTACACTCTGCTAATTTCCGCTGATATCCAAGGTTTCGCCAATCAAATCGTATATCCGTCCCAACGCACCTACCTGCTTCGAAGGATGTGACCGCTTATCAGACTTCGTCTTTTACTTTAGTTTAATGTTTTATTTCAAATCTTCCGTTTCGCTAACTTTTTTCATAAAAATGTCACCGTGTGTTTTGAAGCATTGCAAATACTTCCTTGGTGCAAATTATAAAAAGGAATTAAAATCTGTTCATCTATTTCGGTACGTATGTTATGATTTTGAGGGAAGTGGTCAGGGATACAGGGCCGTATTTCCTTCACAGTCGAAGTCTGATGCATCTGAACATTCAATCCTTGAGTAATAAGCTGGATGAAGTGAATTCCTTTATGGCCGATTACAAAGAAGAAAAAAAAATATCGATATTAGAGAGTTATTGCAACCTCTACTGTGATCATACTTCATTGACGTTTTCCTTTATTTGACATTTACTCATGCGCATTTAATATATCTTTTACAATTTTCTTTTATTAAAATACAAGATTCCTTTATTTAATTTAAATCATGACTATACATACATCTCTGTTTAAGTCATTTTTATTTTGACATAGAAATTTTCTGGCCAATTTTTGTGACATATCTTATAAATTTGAAAAGAACATCAAAAAAATATAATTGCTTTTGTGTGAACAACTTGTGAGTTCGAACTTCAAAGTAAGTAGTCATCGCCAGAAAAAGATAAAAAACGTTTACGATTTACATACGAGGACGATATTATTCTTCTACACGTAGTGTCACGTAAGACCTATGCAAACGGATGCGCTGTTTGAAAAGGAGTGAAAAATATTATGCTGCAGTTAATTCAAAAAGAATTTTATGTGAAAACTATTCGGCAGTATATCCAAATGTTATTAGACTGTTAAGAGATGATGATTGGGATAAACAGTTGAAAAGTTTTTACAAATTCAATAATCGATTAGGATATCTCACTCTTCTTAATAATATACATAATGCTGTGGTTTCTGCAGAAGTTCATGTATGTATTTGTACTCATCATCTTCTGATTCAATAACATATACGCCCACATTATTCCTGGTGTGGGTAATTATATGATGTGGTATTTGCGATGCATCTCCTCAGTCGAAATATATCTTCACTTCCAAAACGAAATTTGGATTTCACTTCTTCATAAGTCATATAATATAATCTTACTAGAGAATGGTGTAAAAGCCGAAACCGGTCGTAATAAATAGGCTCCCACACACGATGGGATATTTTGCGCGACATGGTATGTGACAGATAGTGTCTGTCTAATTTTGCATATGGGGTACGTACGTTCGTGCTGAACGACGGACCCGGTCGGTCAAATACGTCGTCGGTGAAGGAACATGTCGCTACAAGTCAAATTTTGTTGCAACTAACGAAAGGAAACAGTCGTTGAGCTCGTCGGTTTAATCTTGGTTTGAATTTTGTGGTGTAATGGAGTGGACAAAAAACATATCAACAGAGTCTATAGAATTGAATGGGGAACGACCATGTTTGTGGAAAATTAAAGACCCGGATTATATAAATAAGAATTTAAAAAGAGAATCATAATGATGGTACTATTTAGGATGTTAAAACAAAAATACAGAATATCCGAAATGATTTTTAATTTAAGTAATTCTTCAAATCGTCTTGTTCGGTTTGTCTCAATTCCCGTACTAAAGTCATATTTTCCTCGTTCTGAAAGCCACTTCTTGACCCACTTTGTTCTTGTCTTTTTTGTATTATCCTTTCGACTGATTTTTAAAATACATAAACCAATGAGAGCAATTTTTTGTCCATTTTGTGTTAACACATATTACACCGACTAAAGAAGTATTTTGGACCAGCTTAAAATACGAAGTCGCACTACCCAGTATGTCGAACTTTCAAATACCTTCCAACTAATTTGAAGGCAACGTATGTGCAGGAACCGATCCTTTGATAACTGGCGGACTAAGTATGGTCGTGTGTAGACACGACACATCAGATCGCTCACAGACCAAGTCGGGGTTGTGGTGGACAGATCTGGTCGGTAGACACCGTCGGCCGACTACATCGCTGCGTCTATGGGCAGCTAATGAAGTCTCAGTGGAAATTAGACAACATTTATTTTCTTCATTCTGTTTTCTAATCTTGAATTCCCACAAAATAAATAGATCATTAATCGAACAAGTGTACAAAAGAATAGTTATTGATTTAGAATTTTCGTATTCGAATTTCGCACTCAACATGAAATTCAATGTTGACGATAATTTAAAATTTGACGTACTTGTCGAAATAAAGTTTAAGTATCTGGGAAGAAGGTTGTTGCAATAACAACATTACCAAACAGAAATTAAATATTACAATATAGGATACTTCAAACAAAGTTTTTTGTAATTAAGTAAACTCATTTCACTCTGCAATAACTCTCTATTATAAGCTTTTCTCAACACTGGATGAAAGAAGACGAAGTGGTATTCTATCAACCAGATGGATAAGAACTAATTTCCTTCTTTTCACCTGAAAAATTTATTTTAGTGGTGTAATAATTTTCGCGTGAAAAAATACTAACTTCAAAAAAATAGTAGTTATTGATTTAGCATCGATTGAAAAAAGTATAAAATTCACAGCAGCTTGCTGCCGTGAAATGCATGTCCGAAAGTCCGAAAGTTTCCCAATTTCATATGTGCTACAGTAAAAAAAGAAACAAACTGTATGTTTCACTTGTTATTATTTTATTGGACCCACCAGAATTTGTTCTTCAAACACACAGTATATGGAATTTGAGAATCTTCATTCCGACAATTACTCTCATATTATATAAACCCATCAAATGTCATCATTTTCTCAATCTGAACCAATGACAACAAGACTTTCAGAAAACACTGCTTCCTGGACGTAGTGTTTTGCAATTACATATTACCGTTAGTCCGTAATATGTCATTTGTTTTCAAATCGGTGTTTCGACTATTACTGATTCACAGCCTGAGTTATACATTTCCATAGTTACAACAATCACGGTAAATATAGAAACGTTAGTTTGACGCCTGAAAGACGCCAAATACGCAAAATGAACTTTTAAAATAAATCGGCGAGGCACACCACATTCATGATTGGTGTCCCACTTAGGGCCGGTTATTCATTCGGAGATGATCGACAAATCAACTAATCTTGGTTCAGTTAATGATAATACTTAATATTCCTCTATTTTTTTTGATCATGATGACATGATATAGAAAACGTCCGATTTACATAATTAAAAACTTAAAACTAATACTAATATACGTCAGTTTTACATAAACAGAAACTTTAGAATGTTTAGAATAAAATATCGGAGTGGTTATCAATGTAATCAAAGCAATGCAGAGGTAAAACAAAATATATCTATGAATTTACTTCGTTATTTTAAGAATTAGTCTCTTAAAAATTCTTCAACTGTGTAGTATGCTTTACCAACAGTAAATTTTTCAAATTAATTTTGAAGAGTCTAATTTCCAGATTCCTTAATCTTCCAGGCAATTTATTAAATAATTTAATACCCATGTAATATGCTCATTTTTCTGATCCAGTCAGCTTATGTGTAGGTCCCTCTGGTGTGTTTTAATTTCTCGTGTTGTGATTGCTCTGATTAAGGGTCTTAAAATCTAAAATATCAGTTTTTACATGCGTCAGAAGCTTATATACAGCTCGACGCTAAATTATGGAACAAATTCATTATTTCTGAATATAAATACAGGGTGTCAATTTGAAAACTTCCCACCCTTAATATCTTCCTTCCAGTAAACAATATGAGTAATCGAAAAAACAGGTCAATTTAATTGTCAAGGGGGACACTTTCAAGGACTATTTGTAGCCCTCGTGGTTCAAACCCCTAGGAGGGGTAGATGTTACCCTTAGAATTTTAAATGGAAAGGGGGGTCAAGTGGCACATCATTTTGATGGGCGTTCAATTCTTGTTCCAATGGTACCCTGACTTATTATTTTTTGATGAGCATTTTCCGAAAAATTGCGTTCTAAACTAACAGAAGTAATTATTAGAACGCCTATACTGAGATGCATGGTTTGGCCAGATCTGGTTAGAATATTAGGTGGTACCGTTCCAACCCTTTATTAGGGGTAACATTAGCCATTAGCTCCAAACACTTTACATAAAAAAGTAGTCTAATAGTAAAACGTAGATGGTAGTAAAGTTGTGTTTATTAAATGCTGAATTTTTAAGTGTCATCGCAGAAATTGTAAAAAGTTTCTGTTTTCCGGCAAAAAATTGGTTAGCAAATTTGAACTATGTGGTAGTATTGTGAATACCGTTGTACCTGTTGGGCTGTTTAGGAATTACTTTAATAAGTGTATAAAAGTGTAAAAATGGTTTACATTCTTCAAGACAGAATTGAAATGATTGTAATTTATGGCGAAGTTGGAAAGTGCGCACGAAGGGCGGCATGTCTTTTTAACGAAAGACATCCAAATTGTAATGTAAGTCACCGGTATGTGCTTGATTTGGTGAATAAGTTTTACGAAACTGGTTCAGTGACAAATGAAAAAAGAAATAACCCCAGAGTACTAAATGAAGCAGCTCAAATTGAAGTTTTGGGAACATTTGCTGCAGAGCCCACGAGCTCCTTACGATCAGTATCAGAACAGACGGGAATGTCACGCGAGACTATAAGAAAAGCATTGAAAATGCATAAATTTCATCCATATAAAATGCAGATTCTTCAAGAGCTCCACGAGTATGATTATGATAGAAGAATAGAGTTTTGTGAAATCATGTCTCATCGAGTCAATACCATCCCTAATCTTCTGTTAAACATCTGTTTCAGCGATGAGTGTTCATTTTTTCTGAATGGCAATGTTAATAGACAAAATTGTCGCTATTGGAGTGACGAAAACCTACATATTTTTCAGGAAGGGCATACACAACACCCACAAAAAGTTAATGTTTGGGCTGGTATTCTTGGAAATGCTATTCTTGGTCCATTATTTCTGGAAGAAAACTTGACTGGCAATCTGTACCTTGATATGCTTGAAGAGACTATCGATCCTCTTATAACTCACGAGCTAGAAACTCAAATTGATGCAGAAGGTAATGAACTTTTGCAGGAGGATCTGTTACATTTCCAGCAGGACGGTGCTCCACCTCATTATTTTCTTCCCGTCCGACAGTGGTTAAACGAGAGATTTCCGGGTAGATGGATTGGCAGAAGGGGAGCAGTTGAATGGCCTCCGAGATCACCGGATTTAACACCCTTAGATTTCTTTCTTTGGGGGCATCTTAAATCCGTTGTTTATAAAACACAACCTTCTGATATTGACGAACTTAAAAGACGAATTACAGCAGCATGCCGGTCAATTCCTAGTGAAGTTTTCCGTAATGTTAGAGGGGAGTTCGAAAACAGACTGTATTACTGTTTAGAGCAAAATGGACAACATTTCGAAAAGCTAATAAGATAAGCGTAAGTAGATTTTATGTTGGAAATGTATTTCTCGCAAATTAAATTTTATTGTGTAGAAGGAAAATAACCACCAATTAAAAAATCCCATGCGTAATAAATTTATTCCTGTCATTCAAGGGTTGGAGCGGTGCCACCTACTCTTCTAACCATTTTTATTAAAGGGAGTCAATACAATAATGCATCTCAGTATAGGCGTTCTAATAATTACTTCTGTTAGTTTAGAACGCAATTTTTCGGAAAATGCTCATCACAAAATAATAAGTCAGGGTACCATTGGAACAAGAATTGAACGCCCATCAAAATGATGTGCCACTTGACCCCCCTTCCCATTTAAAATTCTAAGGGTAACATCTACCCCTCCTAGGGGGTTGAACCACGAGGGCTACAAATAGTCCGTGAAAGTGTCCCCCTTGACAATAAAATTGACCTGTTTTTTCGATTACTCATATTGTTTACTGGAAGGAAGATATTAAGGGTGGGAAGTTTTCAAATTGACACCCTGTATATATCGGAAAAATCCTCGGACAGGTCGATTTTTCTTTTCCGATGGTCATATTTTTGAACCTCACCCAAAATATATAGGGTTATCCGCATTTGAGGAAAAGCGACTTTGGTGATATTTTTAAATGGGACACCCAGTATATTTGTCCATATTTGGTTAGGGATCGTCATTACAAATCCAGTGATACCAAGTTTGATGGGATTATGTCCAACGGCTGCGGAGATATGGCCAAAAAACTTCTCCATATACCCAATGAGTGCGACAGAGACTTTTAACCTTCTGAATCGTGTGGAGTCTCGCAGTCATACTCATATTAGACATACGAGGAAGTTTTTTGGCCATATCTCCGCAGCCGTTTGACATAATCCCATCAAACTTGGTATCACTGGATTCGTAATGACGATCCCTAACCAAATATGGAAAAATATACTGGGTTTCCAATTTAAAAATATCACCAAAGTCATTTTTACTCAATTGCGGATAACCCTATATATTTTGGGTGGGGTTCAAAAATTGGCCCATCGGAAAAGAAAATCGACCTGTCCAAGGATTTTTCCGAAATATCTTTATATTTAGAAATAATGAATTTGTTCCATAATTTAGCGTCGCACTGTATGTACGTGCAGGGTACAGTAAGGATCTTCAACTTAATGAAACTTTCTCTGCATGTCCCTCTCCTTTTCATTCCAGCTATTACTTTGACAATTCTTTTTTGAATTACGAGGACTCTTGAGGTGTTAGAAGATGCACCCCACGCAGGAATACCGTATGAGATCAAAGATTGGAAGTGGTAATGATAATATACCTGCAGAGCACTTCTATCAACAATATTGCGCAATTGGTAAGTACAGTAAACCGCTGATGATATTTTTTTGCACAATTCGTCAATGTGATTGTTCCACTTGCAATTTTCACTGATTATGATACCTAGGAATTTTGTAGATTCAACTTGTTTGATGCTCTGAGTGTTTGACCTTGCTAATAGGGATCGATCATCCCTGTTATCCACATAGTTGAATCTGATAAGAGATGTTTTCTGTTCGTTCATTATTGTTTATCTCCTCAAACCAATTTTGCACTTGTATCATGTTTTTTGTAGCTCCGTGTGTGAGGTTATCAATGTTGTTACTGTTTATAAGAATTGTAGTATCATCTGCATACATTACATAGTTATCCCTATGGAAGTCATTCACATATACTATGTAGAATAGTAGTCCCAGAATAGAACCCTGAGCTACTGCTATTGTGGTACATAGTTTTTTTAGATTCTTTACCGTTTGCTTGAACATAGTGAACCCTATTTTGCAGATAACTCCTAACCCACTAAGGGTATCCCTCGAATTCCATATTGTTCCAGTTTGTTTATGAGTATTCCATCTCTGAGACCATTCTGTGTTGACTGGGATATTGAGTGTGTAATGTTTAATGTAAATGTGTAATAGATCGCAGCCAATCGAATCGCTAGTTACTTAGCAACAAAACGAAGATTAGTTAATCAGGGAATTACCTCGGATTGAACAACCTGCTCTTAGAGAAGGAGTGACTTCAGAAATTTTTGATACATGCAATAGCATAGGAGATTCTCTTCTGTGTAGGTCTATATTCTGTGGTGACAGCAAGGTGAAAGTTATTTTCGAAAATTCTGCATTTTGTCGGGATATTATTACTGAAGATACAACTTTGGGCAAAATAACTGACATTTTGCACGAATACGAATCTGTACAGCTTCCCACTCCTTGGCTACGCGCGCGCTCATTTGTATAGTCGCATTCTATCTCCTGTTTCTTTAATCTACGCCATCAACTAACTAAAAATATTCAAAAAAGCTGGGGCATTCCAGTACATACCGCTCAGGTTGCTGTCAGCGAGAGGCAACAGGGGGTGTGCGGAAATGCTGTTCCCGACGGTTGTCGAATGCATGTTGGAAGCGCTCGAGTGAGCACTAGAATGTCTGAATGAATGTGACCTGCGGCAAGAGAAAGAGGAATGAAATTTAAATTCTACACACAGTATCTCTAAAATAACTAAGTTAAGCCATTTTGTGAAACTTTATGGAGGGAGCACAGCGAACAGCTTAGTCTTCTCTAAGTACGAATAAAGAAACAGATATACACGTGAATATATACACCGATCACAGACCATGCAGTGCTTGGTATTCGTGTACAGTGTCATTTTTTGGTCCCGGTAGTGAACTCTTATCGAAAGTAATGGCTGGTTTATCGACCTAACTTTTACTTTTGCCTTATCTTTTACTTTTCTAGAAAGTTGACGCAATGGGTTTCAGTAATAGCGTTCATACAACATACTTTTACCTAACAAAAGTTCGTAGTTCAACTTATGCTTTGAGGAATCATTAAAATAAAATTATTTTTACGTTCTGCGCATGAGTGAATACTCTAACAGAACCCTATTCACCTGTACCTTCTTGTTATTCGTTATTTGGTCATTTAAAATTTCTTTTTTAATAGAATAATGGATGTATATGGTCAATAATTGAGAATGTTCGGCAGTTCCTCTAGCTGTTTTATAAAAGGAATAAACATTATAAAAATGAAATGATGAAGAAAACAGAAATGTTTGAGATCAAAACACATCAAATTCATCAATGGAGCGCATGTGTCACTTATTCTTCAAGAAAGGTGTATGAACGGTCGATTTCACTGCTTTAACTAAAAAAAAAAGGTAAAAGATAAAGCAAAATTAAAAGTTTGATTTATGAACCAGCCATAATTCGTTCTTGATGGGCGATAAAGAACCGATGAAGCTAACATCTCGCGATTTTCCTCCTTCCCTCAACCGTCGGACAACAGCATTTTCCGGGGCAAATGCTACAAACAACCATGCTCCACACTTCACAAATCAGCTACTTGTTATTTTATGATACAGGGTATTTACTGGGGGAGGGGGTAAAAGTCGATATTCGGAATTAAGCAATGCAAAACTATTTACTTTTTATTCATCAACTTCATACGTTCTACGTTCTTCAATTCGAAGCGGTACGTGTAAGTGTGTGTCTGAAGTGAACGATATGAATGGTGGTGTAAGAGTAAAACGAGAGAGAAAAGAAAAACGCATGCAACAAATCTGTTCGACTCACCTTTGGAATGTTTGTCGTTTCACGTAGTTGTCCCTTACGAATTCTACGATTTGTTTCTGAGTTTTACCGCTATACCTGTAAGAAAACAAAATGTTACTCGATTTGGAAACATATACAACATTAGATAAAAATGCATCATTTATGGTCTTATTGGTTATTAACAACCCATAAGGTTTGAAAAACATTTCTAACCCAAGCAGCTATCATATGGTACCTGGGACCGAGGATACCTGGGACCGAGGGTGCCTGAGACCGGCAGCCTTTACCGCTTGTGATGTTTATTACAGTCACTGATGCAATTTTGGTCAGTCAACATTCAGTACAACCACAACTTCCTCCAATTTAGTACAATCTACCTCTGAATTATGTTGGTCTGTCACTGAGTAAACTGTATCGTGGTTATTTATGATTAGTTGAATAGAGACACATTTCAAATTCAACCTGTTTTTATATTGATCATTCCCGTCAATCCCTAAATCCCATATCAAAATGAAACGAAATCGGTAATATCACGTATGACATAATACATCATTGACATTTATTTGATATTTAACTTAAAATATTTAAAAGAAACTGCGGGTCAAGTCAAGACGAAAATAATTGAAATAAAATAGAAAAATAAGATCGTAAAGCTATCATGGACAAGTTAGGAGCTATTAAAAAGTTTACTGCTCAACTGTGATGACCCCCCCATTTCATGTACTTGACGGAAAAATCGGGTCGAAAAGACGACTCCGACAAAGATGATCAAGATGCCAAACCATCAAAGAAAAAGTATAAATAGAAATTTATTACGGAATGGAAACAATTATTTGACTGGACCGACTCGGTAGAAGAAACACCATTATATCATCAGAAGCTGTCTCAGTAAAGCAATTTAAAGAGCAGAACTGCATTTCCGCACCATAGGAATCGGGTTTTTGTTTACTTGTGATCATGGCAACGGTTGATACGGTTTTTCCATTACTGATTTCAGCTAAACTATAACTGGACTAACTTGGCAACCATGCATTTCCGCAAAACAGGAAGAGCATTTTTGTTTACTCATCACCCTAACAACGCTTGTTATGGTAACCTTTTTTCCATAACTGATTTCAGCTGAAATAAAACAGACAACTTGGCCATCACGCATTTCCGCACCACTTTTTATGAGGGACTATTATCACTATTATTATTAAATCAACAGTACAGCTTTTCAATATCATTCCTATGAGAATTGTCAGAAGTTTGTTTAGCAATATTTTAGGACTATGGTAATCAAAACAAGTTAACTTTTTTCTGTAACTTAATTTTTGGAAGGTGCTTAACATACACAATGCTTAATACTTCATATTACTGTTCTGTAACTGTATTTTAAATTTTTCTGTTCATTTAATTTTGACTCGATACAAACACACTCATTAATGAGTATTTTAAAGCACAGATTAAGATTTGGCGTAATAAAAAGAGTTTATCTGTGAAAGTAACCTCCTACCTGAACGAGCTTCCCCTTGACAGTACTCTTGTTTTGTGCCTAGAAACATGTTTCACAGAAGAACACCTGAAAAATCCGTGATTTTCAACGCATTTTTTCCAGAAATTTTTACATTCGTTCCTTCCTTCGAAGAAGAATTCCACTGTATCCTTATAATATCCCTGAAAGTTTCAGATTACAAACTGGAACATTCGGCAGTGATCCATACTTACATATCCTTCCGGGTGTAATTTTATAAGAAATCGTTTTCTTTTAAATGATATTTTCCTAATTTTTGCCCAAGAAAAGGTGTTAATTTTTGTATAATTCTGGAATACTATGATACCCATGTGCGCGACAGCGAGATTCAAACATACATTCTCGTGATCTTTCGCCGGGTGCATTTTTATACCGTACAGTTCACATCGTCGAGCAGTTTCTAGGAGATTCAGGTCTGCTTCAGCTGGAGATTGTCCCCTGCAAATAAAAGATGAGATAATCAGTAGATTCTAATTCCAGGACAATGATAAGTGTTATGTTGATAGGATAAAACGTGGGTGTCTAAGGATTTTTGGTCATCGTGTATATCTTGAATTGCACTGACACTTTCAATCTATATTCTCTTTTGAATGTTGGACAGAAAAATACCAAACCATTCCCATGTGTTTTAGATATGTACCTGTTTGTATGAATAAAACAATCTGTAATTACCTACAGACGATGTGATGACTAGGTTACATATTAACAACGCGTCCAAGTGAAAAGAAAAGAAGGTGTTACCAACCGAATTGTGACAATTCTGAACAAGGATAAAGTTATCACCGTATTCAAACCAAGGAAGAAAATATCGGAATCTTTGAGCTCAGCAAAAGACAGCAGATATCCACTCAAATCAGCAGGCGTTTACAGGATTCCATGTAACTGTGGTAAGGTTTATATCGGACAAACGAAAAGGAGCATTGTCGAGAACAAGCGGAGTTGTCGATTGGGACAAACCGAGAAGTCCGCAGTGGTAGAAACCATTGTTAACCTAAATTTATTCACATAATATGAGTATGACTTCACTCTATTTCTTATCTACGAGCTATAGCCCTAGCTTTTATTTCTTCAATTTTCACTTTTAATGGACAGATGATAGAGGGTGAGGATGAGAGTGGAGGAGGGGAGGTGATACTGACAGAGACAGACTACTGCTAGGAGACGGAAAAGTGATTGACAGGGGAGAGGGGTGAGAGATCGAAATAGACGAAGCGAGATAGAGAGAACGAGACATAGAGAAGAGGAACGTTCAAAAGATCATGAATAACCTCAATACCAAACTTGCTTTGAATTTATATGTATTGAATTCTGAAATGCTACGACATACAAAGATGAAAAAAAAAGGATGACAAAAACTATCAATGAGAAATTTTGTCAAAAACGAGATTATTTATCCACAGAAAGCTTTGAGTTAGAATACAGTATGTTCAAAGAGCATCATCAACCTCAAGAATAGATTGAACTTAAAAATAGACTACCGTACGTCCAATTCGGTAGCAGTGATTGCTGAACTATATTACTTGATATCACTCTGAGTTCAATACGAGAAGATCCCCACAAATTTATGACAAAGTCAATTCTAAAAATATAGCTGTGATTAAGGAATTTATAAACTAAGTGTCATACAAATGGACAACAGTTTCACTGACTTACAAGCTCAGCCGAAACGAAGGAAGTCGAGTTGGTATAGGTTTCTGGTCACAGAGGGGTACTGGAGCCAGGACGGGGCATCGCAAGAAGCCAAACTTCTTCAGTCCTTGATAATATCAAATCAAGTAGGCACTCATCGCTAATGGGTATAGAAGACAGACCCACTTGCCGCAGATGTGAAGAATACGAATAAACTTCATCTCGCTTCCTTGGCGAGCGTGAGGCGTATGGAAGGTTAAGGTTTGAAATCTCTGGAGTTAGAAAGCTCCAGTAAGAGGAACTAATCGACGAAACTAAACGGAAGTAGATAAGCCTAGATAGTTCATCCTCATCTCTTATGGCAATCTACATGAGAAAACGCCAAGGTCCATTTTGTTCATTTTGTTCGTTTTTGGTGACTCAGTGTTTGACGGCTCAATGAGCGGTCAAAAACTGTGTCGCAAGAAAGCTGAGCCGCCAAAAAAACTGAGCCGTCAAAAAACTGAGCCACCAAAAACTGAAAGCCCAGCGACTGGGGGACAAGAATGAGCATTATGGATCTTGGTATTTTCTCATGTAAATTTCCATAAGGGATGAGGATTAACCGTATAGTCATATCTACTAACTGGCAGGTAGACATGAGAAGATTCGAAAAGGAAAATTAGGAGATGGCAAAAATGGCACATGGGAGCCTAATTTCCAGGCTGCAGCAACAGACTCCCCACAATAACTCTCAGCGACTTTGTTCGCTCACTACTGTTCAGTAATAGAATAACTCACGAATGCTTTTTATGGTTCTCCATTATCTTCCTTTCCAGTTCGGGATCTTGGTTCGGCACAAATTTGTAACTAGACAAATAGGTATGATCGGGGTAGTCTTCCGGAACGAAGTCTCCACACTCTGCTTGCACTATATAACTTGCCATCAGCGCAGAAGTATTTTCATTGCACTGCATGTACCCTTGCGAAAGGTCTCTTTTCACTTGTAAACAAAATAAGTACCGTGTGTACTCCTCTTCCAATTGGCCTGGGTCGGGAGTGTAGAATTTAACGCAGAAATAGAGAAGCGGGTCGACCAGAGAGAGGCCAAGCTGCCGGGAAACAGGCTTTTGAAGGTCCAGCCAATACTGAAAAAGAATCAAGTCAGAAATAACACAAAACCAAATAAGATATATATCATGTATTTATCTATCCAAGTAATCGTTTTGATGTGAATACTGTATAGCACCTGAAGATGATTACAGATACAAACAAACGAAACGTCATAAAAAACACCAACCCATCAAGACCATATTCGCCCGAAAAGAAAGAAATACATTTTTGATATGTTAGTCCGAAATATCAAAAAAGGTTGACGTTTCTGTTATCAAAACTTGATGAAAACCCTATTTTTATTTTAATAATTTGGAAAGAGCAACTTATCGGGGCAAATGGGTTCATTTGCCCTTCTACACTTGCATATATGTATATTCTTGATTTACATTTTTTTTTTCATTTTCAGACTGTGGAAGGTTAAAATACCCAAAAAAAATATTTCAAGAAACATGCCAGTGATGATCAGAGAATTGATTGGAGTTCCTCTTGACAAGAAACTAGGAAGATGTTTGGTTTCTTTAAAACATATTTCGGAATGACAAAGCCAAGTTCACGAAAAATGGTATGATCAACCGAGACAACTCCCATTAATGGAATGGAAGATCATGCAGTTCATGAGACAAATTTCCAAGATGGTTGGCAATTTGATGTTTACTGTGCCATGAGAAATACTACAGTTTTCACTGTCTAGTTTTACGATGAGCATCTTAATGGTGAGATATTGGTTTTAATGATTGGCTCTATCAGTTACTAATTCCAGGACAAAAATACGTGAAGATTCTTGAAACTTTCTTGGTATTGTATTAAGACCAACTTCCTCTGGCCGACAACAAAAATATGTGGGCTCAGCATGATGGTGCTACTCCGCATAATTCTTATTTGGTAAATGTTTTTCTTTAGTGATCAGTGGATTACCAATACTGGCCCAAACCGTTGGCCACCGCCATCTCCTGACATGACACCATTGGATTTTTTCAACAATTGTTGTTGATGCGGATTCACTAACATCGAAGAAAAAGTGACAGCTCAGCTCAATAGTGCGACGAACCGAAACGTGAAGAAGCGACTTTTGAAGTGCCAGAGGTCAACGGAAGCTACTTCAAACGTTTTCTGTATTTTATTTTTCAAATTATACACAAGATACTGTGACAAGAATATCTCCTTCTATCTAAGTATGTACCATTTTGAACATTCAGATATCTCAAACGTCTCGTTGAAAAATATTCGAGATGAAGATTAAAGGGTTAAAATCTGTGAAAACGTTAAAAAATAAAACGAGTAGGACAACTGCAAAAATAAACTTTTTGCGGACATTTGAAACTGTTTTTACTTTTATGCTGAACTAAAATTTTAGTTTCTATTTATTGAATCCTCGTAGACTTCTCAAACCGAAACAAAATTAGTATGGTTGAAGAGGTATTTTGAATACATTTCAAAGGAGGTGTCACTTGTCATAGGATCCTATTTCAAGTTATTTGTAACAATGATACTGTGACTGTATTTATGATGATTACGTCACCAGTTACCACTAGAAAAGAAGTTTACATCCGTTATTTCTTAATTCGATCAGTTGAGCAGAACGTTCAAATGATAGGGAGGCGACTTTTACCTAGCATTGGGTAACAATTTCGTCGAAATAACAAATCTTTCAGTCAGAACTTTTTCGAGTATAATATCAGTATATATCAATATGGAAACGGCAGCTGTGCTCCTATGTTCAAAAATTCTTGTTTAATTTCCTGAATAATGAAATACTCACCTTTGTTCCATGTGTGTCCGAATATTCCAATCCAAAATAGTCTGCCTCTAGTAAATGTAGCTGTTTGCACACTTGTTCGAACAGGACCCTTCCATTAGCCTTCGCCTAAAATGAAAAAATAAACATACAATTTTGTAGATAGTAGATAGATAGTAAAAACACTATATGTTTTGTGTGGGTATCACATAGACTCCAAGATATTTGCCGGAGAGACAAAATAAAATTCAATAATCCTGTAAGATAAGATCACTTCGATTTGACCAAGGAATTGTGGACAAGGTTGAAGGATTCGAGTTCAGTCCTTTCCAGTATTCGTTATGACCATGTGACGAGCATGACAGCCCGATGACGTCGAGACATCCAGCAACCAGTGGTACCAGCCAGAGTTGCAAAAAATCACTATTTAAAAAAAATCCAAATATCTGACTTTTTCGATTAAATCATGAGTTTTTCCTCAAATATGGAAATAATGAGCTTCAAAATAAACTATTTTCATTATTTTTCACTTTTCGCCCCAAAAAAAATATTTGTTGTTTAGATTCATAGTTACAAAATCTCATCGGCGACATACAAAAACAATTGTGTTGACATGAAAATTTTCGGCAGCAGGCCGCGGCTTTCCTTTCGGAACTAGAAAATTCGTTCGTCTTTATAATCTGTGGTTGACGCGAGATGGATTATTTCTTAACTTATAGACGACACATACGTTCATAAGTAAATTGCGTCTTTGTTGCGTGTTCCCATTGTGGAGTTGCTGCGGGCGAGTGCGAACCTGTCGTCTTCAACCATGAACAATCTTGCGATCCGAAGGACTGTTCGAGAATCTTCGACTTATGGCATCTCGATCGTGCGACATCTAGATGCGAATAGATGAGACGAGAACATTCTGATGAGATTCTCTTCGAGTATAAATACATCTATGCCTCGCGGCGGAAGACAGAACTAGAGAGTTGGACAGTTAGTAAGGATTGTAAGGAAGTATTGGAAGTCGAACATAAATAGTACAGTGATTGTTATATAAAATAGAGTATTCTGTAGAAATTATTAAAGCATTGTATTTCGTCAAATAAATTATTTTATAGTGAATTTGTGCTAATTTATTACACTATCTTTCCTTGTTTAAATCGTAATGTAGTGTGTTTTCAAAATATAGCTGAAATGTCCCGAAGTGGTGGTAGAAAAAAAGACCAGTTTTGGCAATATTATATTGAAAAATCGAATAAATCACACGAAAAAACGGGAAGCAGAGCAACCTGTAAAAATTGCAAATTTGATTTACAAGGAATTGTTGAACGGATGAAAAGACACTGGGGGGTATGTCCGAAAACGGAAGCAATTCAAGAAGTTATATTAGATGCTAACAATAGTGATAGTACTGATATTGTCAGTACCAGTACTTGTTCAGGATCAGGACTAGATTCAAAAGTAAGTAGAGTTTACCAGCTTCTGTCGAAAGAGTGTTTTCGACATTTGGTTTGATATATTCCAAACTTCGGAATAACTTGGGAACCGAAAATGCCGCTAAATTAGTTTTCCTGTATAAGTATTAAAATTGATTTCCTAAACACATATTTTTTTAATGTTTTTTGTAGGTTAGCCTGAGTAACGTTTTTGTTCACTTTCATATTATAATAATAATATTTATTCATGTAGGTAATATTATAAACTATAAACTGTTTTTGTTGTTATAACTGTTTGTGTTTTCTTAAGTTTAATTTATACATATTTACGCTGGACTGATGACGATTAGTTTGTTTCTACACTTACATAATGTATGTTAAAACTTAGTTTCAAATAAACTATCCTTTTTTTAAATTTCTTGATGAGTTATTTGCTACGGCGACTTGTTTTTACAGCAATAAAAATCATGAGTCAAATCATTTTATTAAAATAGTTGCAACCCTGGTACCAGCCTAGAGTTGCGGTTTAGGTTGTTTGTGATCAGCATGTTTGAATGTACCACGCGGAATAACTGACATGGAGTTATAAATATTGGAAATATTGGAAGATCATTTTTAAAAAAATGCGTATTGAAACAAAGTCTGTTTGGGTTTCACAATTGCAGATGAAAAATAAAAAAAAAATTCAATAGTTTTGAGTTTTATTTTATAAGGAATCATCGATCTTAACTTTACCCCCACCTCTACCAAGAAGTTCAGAACGTGGGGATGCCTGCTGTCTTGTAGGAATATGGGAATACAGGAAAGATGATGTTAAAATTATTTGAACTTCATTCACTATCTATCTTACTGAAAAAACACAATTGTGTTGTGGCCAGATTTCTTTAGTGAATTTAGAAAATGTGTTAGTGGGAAGATGTTAATTTTTCTTTCAATTTGGCTTTTCAAGTGCGAATTGATGAAATTAATTTTGAACTAAACTATTGGTTATTTTAAGCAACATGAGGTGGTTTCATAACAATAATAAGTGTATGATCAGTAACAAACATAGTAAAGTAGCATTTATAATATAATAAGGCTTAAGGTGTAACGAATTACAAACTAATTAGATAAACCATTACGGACATTCACGGTCATTACGTATTGTCTCGAAAAAAACGCAACTAACATAAAAACTAGACTTGTTTATTTTTACCATCAGGTTCGAAAATACAAAAGTTATTGTTGGAAGTTTGGAGGTAATAAGCATCGAGGAACACTTTTTAAATCTAATAATGAAAAAGGGATTTATTATACGAGGATATATTGAAAAATTCTTAGCCTACTATGTAACCAAACAAAATTTCAATGTCAAAATATTTTATTACTCAACATATTCTCCTCTTAATTGGATACATTTATTACAGCGAACCTGCAACGTTTCTAGACATTTCAAAAAAAATTTCTTCTTGCTCTGCAAACCAGACCTCCACAGCTTTTATTACCTCCTCGTTGGAAGAAAATTTACGAACTTTTTTACAGTTGATGAAAGAGATGATAGTCGGACGGAGCCAAATCTGGTGAATAAGGGGGGTGTTCTAGTAATTGTAATTCAAACACACAATCACGAATTTTTTGCATGGCAACATGAGATTTGTGTGCAGGGGCGTTGTCCTGCAAAAACAAAACACCTTTGGATAGCTTTCCGCGTCTTTTCTCTTTAATTTTTTTCCGTAGAGTGGTCAGTAATGTCGAATAGTAATCTCCAGTTATTGTTCTACCCTTATCCAAAAAATCAATCATGATTACTCCATGGCAATCCTAAAAAACTGAAGCAAGAACTTTTCCAGCAGATTTTTGGACACGAAACTTCTTAGGTCTTGGAGAACCGGAGTGTCGCCATTCCATCGATTGTTGCTTTGTTTCTGGATCGTAAAAATGTACCCATAGTAATAATTAGGTTTAAGAAGTCTACATCATTTCAAATCGAGCACAGATCGAACGCGATGCTACTACCCTTGCACGCTTGTGATCAACATTCAAACATTTGTAGATCCATTTTGCAACAATTTTTCTCATGTTCAAATTTACGTGAACTATATGATGAACGCGTTCGTATGAAATATTCAGTGCTTCAGATATCCGTTTTAGCCCAATTCGACGGTCTGTTAAAATCATGTCATGAACTGCATCGATATTTTCGGGGACTGACACAGAAACTGGCCTTCCTTCCCGATCGGTCATCATCTTCAATGGAAAATTTACCTCTTTTGAAGCTTGCAGTCCAATTTTTCAAAGTCGCATACGAAGGACATGGATCACCAAGGGTATTAAGCATATCTTCGTAAATCTGCTTACCTCTTAACCCTTTTAAATACAGGTACTTGATTTTTCGATTTTCACAATTTCGGTGGACATACTTTTTCTTTTAATTTATTGCGTAACTCTGGTTTACTTTTTTGACGTCAAACTTTACACTGACACATCTAATAAGTTATTGTTCGTTGCTATGGTAACGCAATATTTTGTTTATGCAGGGAACTGGTCTAGGCTAACTAGATATCAATACATCCTCGTAGTCAAATCTTGCGCAGAAACTTATGTAATAGACGTTTTCGTCCGCAAGTCTCTAAAAACACCAACTACCGTCTCCTCCCTACGAATTTTGTAGAAATACTTTGCACTGCTTTCTAAAACTTATCGTCAAAATTATATTACGTTTCAAATGAGGGGTGCCGGTTTCGTGCCTATTGCCAATCATCAGAGAGGCAAGGTTACCCAGTTGAATCGAAAAATCCTTCCCGTTTAAGCCTGGATGTCCAAGTATCATCATTTTGGCTGGACCAACAAGTCTATCATTGATTACAATATCTAAAAACCGAATAATATTTCAAAGCTGAATCCTGGCTTTTGAAGTTATTATAATTTTCTCAGTTTTTTCTTCGTTTAGCTTCAGTTTATTGACTGTAAACCAAGTACTTGTTAAATTTTTTTAAATAATAATATAATAATAATAGGCCGAAGGCGAAACCCTGAGGAACACCATGGAAAATTGTCTTCAAATCTTACCTGATGTTGTTAACGTCAACTTACTGATACTGATTTTCAAGATAAAAACATACTAGATCAAGAGGAATTCTTGGTAACGCACCAATTTAGGGTAAGGACTCATTTGTAGAAACAACCCAGAATTTTACTAAAAATATATGAGTGTATTACACACTTTCTTCGGAATCATTTATGCTATGTATATCATCTTGCTTTTTTGGAAATATCGCCAAATTCATTTTAGCCATGTCAAATGACTTTTCTTAGAGAATGCAGCCAAACCAGCTTTCTTATTTCAAGTGTCACACCCTGTATTTTATCCAATTTTTGGATTATCAGGCAGTTCTAGACCTATTTCATGTGCAATGTCCTATATATGCATCTTTTACTATTTCGGAAATATTAAGTGTTTTCAGATTTATTGCAAAAATTAACATTAAAAATAGAAAATCATTTGATTTGTAAGAGTAGGTACTCAATTTTTGTATTTAAAATTAAAAAAAAGTATTTCAAAAAAATTACATGACATTGTAAGTATTTTTCGACATAGTCACCTTCCCGTTCTATGCATTTTGTAAGTCTGGCTCAAGCTTTTTGATGCCCTCCTCATAGAACTCTTCCGCCACCTCCTTCGTCCACTTCAAGACCTCTTGTTTCACCTCCTCATCGGTTTGACATTTTTTTCCACCCATGTAAGTCTTCAAGAAGGTGAAAAGATGAAAATCTGAAGGAGCTAAGGCAGGGGAATTTGCAGGGTGGTTCAAAATGTCCCAACAAAACGAGTTCAAACGGTCCTTGGTGGCGTCGGCCGTGTGCGGGCAGGCGTTATCGTGCAACAAACACACTCCCCTCCATTTGTTTTGAATTACTCTCTTTAACTTTTGTAGGGTTTCAAAGTATAGTGCTGTAGTAATTGTATCCCCCTTCAAAATTACCCATTTCGGTCCCAAAACACGGATGTCATTATTTTTTTAGCCGAAATCGAGGTTTTGAAATTTTTGGCAGAAGAGGAACCAGTGAGCCGCCACAATGATAACTGTCTTCCTGTCTCAGAGGTGTAGTGTTTCATCATCAGTCACAATGGAACTTGAACACAATGGAAAAATTTCATTCAGAGTTTTTCGTTCCGCGAGAAGGAACCTTATGACAGCGCGCACATCGCACTTGGCGGGATTTCTTATTGACATTTTTTCACAAAAACGAACACTGCAAGGCAAGTTTTGGTAATAGAGAGATATTGCAATAACGCCAGGCAGTATTTAAGGCATCTTTATTTGATAGTGACTGCCACTATTCTGTGATTAAAAACAGAGATATTGCAAGTTTCGTCTGTTCTACGTTCGTCCCTTATTTACACGTGATTCGAATTTGTCTCTTAGATTTATCTTTCTACATAATTAATTTCAGAATTATTCTGATGATATAATTGATCTAACGAACTTCTACGTCGACTCTTGTTGAAAATTTCATATACTTATCAGTCAGAGCAATGTCATTTCCACTGAGCATGTCACGATAATTTACGATATCACCCGAAGTGAAAATAAAGGAATATTAATCGTTGCCTTCAAACGTCCACTTATAAAGGCAGGGAGCCACAATAGGCCATTGGCCGCAGTGGAGGGCCTGATACGGGCCCACTCACGTCAAAACCTATCCTAACCTAATAAAAGCAGGCGGTATTTTAATAAAGTTGTTCTTATTCCAGATACACACTGCGCGTGCGTACATGTCAAAATAACGTCGACTTTATTACTGCCTGACGTTATTTGGTACTGCAATATATCTCTAATGACGTGGATCGGCGGTGCTTGTTGGGTTCAGGAGACCCCCACTACCACTTAGTGTGACAAAAATTCTCACAGCACGACAGCCAAACAGTACTCTTACTTTGTGGACATGCCTCGTATATACCTTGTAAATATCAATAACAATGAAACTAACGTTACGCATTCTACCCGTTCCTACTTGCAATTAATTCGAACAACCATATATCAAAGCAGAAACAAAACATGCCCGTTTAGAGATTTTTAACAGGAATGAGTCTTTCAACAAATTTGGGTTAATGCGGTTAATTTTTACTATTTACAAACCATGCGTTATTCTGGCTGACAGCTGTTTTATGGATGCAATTTATTCCGAGAAGGCATTTCAATTATACTAATTGCACAATGTAGTTTATGTTCGAGTTATTTGAACTGCAGCTCGGCAATTATACGAAGGTTCGCTTAAAAATTCACAGGCAATACGAACAGAACCTTGAATATCGGTCACCGTTACCAAGTTTTAAATGACTGAGCTGCCGAAGGAACTTAAAAAAATTAGGTAATTTTTTTTTTAAACAAGTTTCTATTCATATGCACTGAAAGTAAAAAAAAATATTTCTTTACATACGTGACGAGGAATATTCTGTGGGTAACAGATTCAAAAGCTTGTCGCGCAAAGTTTTCAGTTAGATAAACAAAAGCAACAAGCAGTAGAATCTGTAACTCACAGAATAATCTACGTCACACATCCAAAGAAATATGTTTACATTTCAGTACATTTGAATAAGAGCCTGTCTTTACAAAAAAAAAATTCACTAATTTTGCTTGAAATTTTTTAGTTCTCAAGCAAAATGTACCTATAGTGGCCGTTATCTTGGATTTTTGAATGTTAACAATAGAATCATAATATCCCACCTCAAAAACCATCACATAACAATTTTCAATAGAATCACAAAACTTATTGAATTCAAGGAAGTTTGACAAAAAATCCATAATCTCCGACCCCGAAAATCCCCACAAAGCAATTTTAGATAGAATCTGACAATCACCAAACTTGCCCGCCATCTTGGAGCTGCCATATTGAATTCATGAATTTTTACAAAAATTTATAATCTCCGACCCCGAAAACCCCCTACATACCATGAATCGAATCGGGCCATAATCACAAAACTCGTCCGCCATATTGTAGCCCCAATTTTTTTTCTATAACAAAATTTCATAATGCATTGTCACCGGAAATATGAACACCTTCATCAAATTTCAAGTTGATTGGATAACTAGAAGTGGGTCAAATATCAGTTGCAAAATTTGACACACAGTAAGTAACATGGCAAGTTGAATTTTAAAAAAGTTTCCGGTCAGTACGGTCCTACTTTTTCGGGAAAGTTGTCTTCATACATTTAGATGTGCCTCTACGAACAACCAATTTAGTTCGACTACAATTCTTGATAAAGATAAAGAAAAGTTAACTTGAAAGTTTGGCGTATAAACTAGCCATTTTGCTGAAAGAAACCGGAAAAGTTTTGTACGGCAACGAATAATTTATTCTTATTAGTTCTTTGTTTTACGAACGAAACAAGAAAAGATATCCGAGGTAGCCTAGAATTTAGATTCAGTTTTTCTTTTCTTCGTTTATACAAGATGAATATTATCAGAATATATTGAAGTAGAAGCTGGAATTGAAAATAAATTTTATTCAAACCGAACACAGTATGCAGAGATAGATACTGGTGTTCTTCAGGGATCCATACAGGGGCCAATTATGTTCCTATTCAATATTAATGACTCGGATGAACTTTCGGTAACTTCATCTTTCACAATTAATGCTGATGATACGTCGTTATTCATATCCGACTCTTCCTTGCGTGATAAACACTATGCAAATTATTTGTTTCCCACTACTTCTAAAATACAAGCACAGGTTTCACCACGACCAAAAAGAATATAATGAACTGTCATTCCAATCCAACGAATCGAGTCCTTGGATTTCAACTAATTCGGATTTAACAGTAATTATGATACAAGTTTTATTAGACACCATTTTGTCGCACGCGTTGTTTAGAGTACGACGAGCGAAGCGAGGAGTGCTCCAAGAAAACAAGTGCGACAATGTGTCGTATAAAACGTGTTTCATAAACCATGGCTAATGACCATAGCAGTCGATGCCAAAACACCAAAGAAAAAAAAATAAAAAAAATAAATGATATCAGAAATATCGAGTTGGTAACATTGATAAAATATTTAAAATTTGAAGGTTGCTGTCAGGTAATTCATTTGTTCACATAAATTATTTATTTTTTGAATGCAAATATTGGTGAAATTGACTTCACGAGGAGTCAGAAACCAATAAAACAAACAAAGAAGAAAGAATGCAAATATCAGTAATTTACCTTTTTTAAAATGACTGATGAAGAAAACTCAAGTTGCACCCACCCACCCAAAAAATCTCATTCAGTTTTCAAAAAGGAAATTTTACAATTTCGAAGTATCCGATGCCTCACCACATACTCCCAATGCAGTCAAAATTACTTTTCAAACAATCAGACCACTGAGCATAATTTTGTAAACCCAGTCAAAACCACACCAGCTAATTTAATTATAAACGCCCGAGAAACCAGTCATGTAACAATTAAAGTTTATAATAACTGCACCATCCAAGGCAACAAATAACACCACAACATTCAAAGGTTATTCTTCTTCTTTGTTTAATATCTGAAAATCCCATCCCTCTTGCCTGACGTTCATCTGACAGTTGATGTTACCATTGTTACCAATCTCGAAAAAAATTTGAAATACGTATTTTTTGCGTATCGAAATAGAAGACATTTCGATACGCATTTGGGTTTCATAATGATTTCATTTTAGACTCCAAATAGAAAAACAGTTTTTCCAATTGAATAGTTAAAAATGGATTACATAACCCACTCTTCCGCTTTAACTAAGATGTCTATAAACCCTGGTGTGTCGACTCATACCTGCAAAACTGTGGGATAAAACGGGAGACAATTCGCCAGCTTGATTAAGAGAAAACAAATGAAATCGTGACCTGTTTCCCAAATATTCCGCATTTGCGTGTACCGCCACGGTCGGTTTTCCTGTTAGGGTAAATTTACAAGCACAGAGGTTTACAAGTATTGCCGACGAATGAACTGAAAAAAGAAATCTAATTATTGGAATTTACTGAATCACTATCACCAATCAGTTTTATTTGTTACATTTTCGACTTATTTATACAAGTTTTTACTGAAATGCAATTAACTACAATAATAACAACGCATTTCATTTGGAAGTATTGAAATTAAGCTTCATGAAAATTCACCATTAGAATCTGTCAATCTTGTGCTAATATAATAAGCAGGAATGGCGGGATTCCGTGTGAGATATATTCGTGCCATTATTTTTATTAAAATGTTTTCTAATAATACAAGATACTATGTGATAATCTTCATAATATGGTGGTACTCACTTTCGGTACTGGATGGAGATGAATTATATTGTTCGTCTCTCTGGATTGCCCACAAATGATACAAAAACGGAACATGATCAAATTATAATTTGTAAAAACTACTCAGAAAACGATTAGATATTCACACATTTTATTCAATCAGACATGCTTCGTCAGCACAGCATAGCTTCTTCACTGTCTGATTGAATGAAGTTTGTGGAGATCGAATCGTTTTCTGTGTATTTTATACAATTACTATGGATCTTCATGAAGTAACGGCCGAGTTAATCAGACAAATTGAATTATTATTGAATGAATGATGAATTTCTATGAAAATATACAGCAAAATGGAGAAAGACATTAATAATAGGAACAAGGAAATTGCACTATAAAATTCAGATTCCGTCAGATTCATTTTTGAATAGTATTTAAAGTTTGTTGAAATTCCATAAAATTAACAACAGTCATCAATCACCATATCCCTGGAATATTGACAGGACTAAAATTCTATGAGGGACTAAAGAAGCAGACCACTATTTCATTTGTTTATTTGTCTTCTGAAAAATCTAAACAAAAAAATCATTCGACACACCAGGGTTTTTAGGCATCTTAGCTTTAACCTATACAATAGGAGTATTCGTCTGCAAGTCTCTAACAGAAAACAACTACAGCCCCCTACAACCGTTGAAATAATATCCGTTAAATTCTTGGTAAAGTTTCCTACACGAACTAATTGCAGTGCCCTTGAATTACCGTAGCTGAAATTATTTTTAGATTTAATTGGAAGAACACTTCCATACCGGTTTCAAGGTTCTTGCCAATCGTCAGCGAGGGCTGTTCTCCCAATTAAACCGAAAGACCACTTCAGCATTTGTTGGGAGTTCCTGAGATAAACACTGAAGTATGTATCCAGCGCCATCTCTAGGTTCCAGAGAGCACTTCGACTATAGCATCTACTTCTTCCGAAGCCAAAGTTTCATGAGAATAATGTTGATACTACTTGACGGAAGACAATTAATCAAATAATTAAAAATGGATTACATAATCCACTCTTCCGCATTAACCCATACAATTGGTGTATCCGTTGGCAAGTCACTAAAAGAAAACAACTACTGCCCCCTACGACCATTGAATTATATCTGTTAGATTCTTGGCAAAGTTTTTACAAGAACTACTTTGCAGTGCTCTTTAATTACCATAGCTGAAATTATTTTTCGATTTAAAGTAACTTATAGTAACATTCAAAAAGTTCGCAACAAATGGAAAAAATCCTTATTTGTGTTTAAAAAAAAAATGTGTTGTCAACTTAGGCTCGTCTTGAAACCTACTTGAAACCTACTTAGCCTACCTACCTATCTTGTATATTGAGTCATTATCAGTTTCTTGAAAAAAACCGCATTTTTTAAAATTAGCAAATAAATTCATCAAAACAACAAATTTGAAATTAATTCAAAAATTGAAAAAATCGATTATTGTTGAATTTCACGAAAATTTCAAATTTTTCTCATCGTCAAATTGTTTAGTGCGCTCCAACAGAAATCTCCTTGAAAAATGTCATCCAAATGTTACCAATTTCCCGAAAAATATAACTCATGAGATTTATCTAATTCTGAAAAATGCGTTTTTTTCAATAAACTGAAAATCACTCAGTACATATATCTGATAGAGGCTAAGTAGGTTTCAAGACGAGCCTAAGTTGATGACATTTTTTTTTTTTTTAAAAATCACAAATAAAGATTTTTTTCATTTTGTTTCGTACTTTTCGAACGTTACAGTATATTATGAATTGTGTGAAATATGAAATAGGTATTATCAGCATAAGCTTGTACTTTTCGTTTCTTACACCAATAAAATTATCTGTTTCCAAAGGGTCCAGAGTCTACCATATGAATCAGTCTTCATTGATAACTCTTCAATCGACCATTTCTCCTCAAAAAGTTGTTTTTTCAAAAAACGGAAAATTGCATTTAAAAAAACGAAGCTGATGGCCAATGCTATTGAATGCTTCAGCAAAATCAAAGTGAAGATCCTAACATATTTGAATGATCTCAATACTTTTGATAAAAACAATTCTTTATTTATGTCGGATACCTTTTCATGAAAAGTTTTGTCAAAAACAATCAGCACGACCTCGACAGATTCCAGAATAAACCGCCCTCATAAGGAACAGACGATACTTTTCGCAACCAAGTTCAGATGATATTATCTATATAAAATACACCATTAAGTTGGAGTCGCAGGTAAAAAATGGTCCACGGCATATCAAGCCATCTCAATAACAATGCAAAACTTTCGTTTTTGGTATCTAATGTCATGAGTCATGCCTATGATAATGATGCTGAATGCGAGTCTAAATATAGCATAGGTGGGCATTCATTCCATTCATAATTATTGTTTGCAACAATATTTGTACCTAATTTATGCATGGAAATGGTTACCATATCGAGGCTAGTAGACATAGAAATGAAAAACTGAAACCACGCTAGAGTAAACTTTGAAACTTTGGAAATAACACCTTTGACCAAACACATTTTCCAATATGAGGGGTTTCCATTCAACTGAAGATTCATATTTTCAGTCGTAATGATCCAACCAATGAAAATGAGACAGACATATATGGCTTGTTTATAAGCCACAATTTAAGTATATTGAAAGATTGTGACCATTAATAAAAATTACTGATTTCGTTTATTTAAGATTTGAGATCTTAAAGAAAACTATTCCTTTAGGGTGAACATTTCGTCAATTTATTTTGACATCTTCGGGGCACTGTGAGATACAAAAACTTTTTTTTTTATTTATAAAACAGTAGAAAAAACAAAGAATACGAAGAAGTTCGGCGGGCTATCAAATACTCGAAAAACTTCTCTGCTCCAGGCCCTGTTAGGTTGAATAATTATTGGTAGAAAAAATGTACGAGTATCCACCGCCATTTGGCATCAGTTTTCAACTCATAGCTAGAAAGGCACCAACAGATTCCGGATTGGAGGGGCGAACCGTACTCATCCCCAAAACGGAGATTTGTCTGATCCAAAGAACTGCAGACCGATAACATGCTTGTTCTAAGATGTTTACCCGCATTTTCGAGCAGGACTCCGCAGACCTTTCTATGGCCTGTATCGATTACCGCAAGGCATTTGATACAACTTGGCATGAGCTTATCATGCATTTGCTCAGATGCCTCAAATGGTGAGATGCATTAAACAACTGATACCGCTCTGGACGACTCGGTTCACCATAAGTCAGAGCCGAAACAGATCATGCAATCTTAGAAGGGGAGTGTTTCAGGGATACTCCCCCAGCCCCTCTTCTCTTCTGCATCTCCCTATTACAGTTATCTGTTGCACTCAGAAAGAGCAGTGGATGCAACTGCGGCTCCCCCATTGACATATTACCGTTAGACTACGTTTTTTACTTTTCGAGCTGCGGTCAAGACATAGTCACATTCTTAGCACATTTTTTACTGCCGCTTGTTTCGCGGCAATTATCTGCTTATATACATTGTATACAAGCAGATAATTTAGCAGAAAGTCAGCTTTGTCGACTTTTGAGTTGACTGGCAACTAATTTCCGCGACACAAGCGGCAATAAATATTGTGCTTAGAATAACGGAGTCTAGCCGTAATATGTCATTGGGCACACCCAGCAACTGCAGGCATAAGGTCACTCATCTAATTAACATGGATGACCTCAAACTATATGACTCAGAAGAAAGGGATCTACATCGTAATTGAATTCGGAATCGACAAAAAATATACCACGGTAACACGATTTTCGTCATGGAGTTTTCGGCTCCTATCAAAACGAACATCGCCCGAATGAAGGAGAAAAAACGGACTAAATAGTCTAAGTACATTAGGATTGAATGAAGTAAACCGCACACCAAACAATCATGGAGTTTTTTTCGAAATTATTTGGTCACACTGAAGTTGTTGCAGTATTACTTATTGATGTTAATTATCATCTTACTGCCTTTAGCTTTGATAAAGTTGTGAATGCAGATAAATGATTGAAATTTGAAAATTATTACTACGTTTTCAAAAACATGAACGTAACAGGAATTAATGATTTTTTAGCATTGACAAATCAGGATTAAATGAATAGTCTAAATGATATTACTGTTACAACTCAATTTTTTTATGATATTTTTTATAAAAAACAGTATTGAATTTTTTGTACCTATAAAACGTTTCAAAACATCAACTTACCTAATCAACCCACGAATTAAAATCTCTAATCTCCAGGTAAAAACTACTGCACAAAGAATTTAAAACAAATGATGACACTTAGGTATCACGAATTTTCCCAAGTTCGTTCTCAATGCAAATATTAATTAGAACTTATAACAAAAATTACCTAAACAATATTAAATTTGATATTCAACAAAACCCAATCTTATTTTGGAAACATCTCCAATTTACGCAAATCATCATCATACCCTCAATGTATTTGAAGAACCACACCAGCTGTATTGAAAATGATTCAATAAAGTTTGCGCAAAAGTTTATTCTCAAACAGACTGTAAAATTACTAACTACAGTTGATATAAATGAAATTAATATTGGATTTTTGAAGGCATTCTGAAGCTCAAGTATTCTTATAGGTCTAATGGTATACCGACGGTATTGTTGAAAAGCTGTATCTGCACTTTCAACAGTTGTACCAACAGTTGCCACACACCAACACGTTTTCAGTGTGTTAGAATTAATAATTACATTTTAGAAACAATCCCTGTAGCTTCCGGTGTACCGCAAGGATCACATTGTGGAATATTATTGTTCAATCCATTTGTAATGACATTGGAAATTGTCTACAGTATGCTAAATTTTTACTATTTGCTGTTAACTTGAAATTATATTTATCAGTTAGTGATGTCTTAGACAGTCGGATTCTTCAGAACGAATTAGATATTATATATGATTAGTCCTCAACAAACAACTTCTACTTGAATACAGAAATGTCACATCATCACTTTTTCTAAATAAAAAAATATCCTTTTTTTTATTGGTGTCCCATTTTACCTATTTAAAGCATACCTCAGCGTCTTTAAATCGAATTTTCAAAAACGCGCGTTTTTTAAAGTGACCATGGTAACATCAACAACTCAAGAAACGTGAAGTCTATGACAACTTTTGATTATTGATCTGACAGAAGTAACTTGTAACGTCAAATAAACAACTCGTTCATTTATATCTGTTACCTTTTGCTTTTCCATCCATTTGATGAACTGGTCATTTTTTTATATATGCATCATTAGATTTTTGCCATATTAACTGCGATTTTACTTCACCAAAGAATCGATATTAGAATTCATTTTTAGGCTCTACAGTGACAACAATTAATTTTGATGACAAATTGCAAATTTAATTGTTTTTCTCATTTCCGTGACAACGAAAGGTATACTGATGTCACATCACGAATTCAACCATAATAATATAAATTAGTACTTCTTTACATTTTTTTAGTAATAATACCAGTATTTAGGATTTCCAATTGTACCAATGAAAAAAATAGCGTAAAGTATTCATGGATAACTGATCTTTCAAACACTTGCTCTATTTCGAGCACTCCGGCTGCGCCGTCGTGCTCGAAATAGAGCAAGTGTTTGAAAGACCTTTTTATCCACTTATACTTTAATAAACTATATTATAACTATAATATTGATGGAAAGGTACTCGACAGGGTAAACGAAATTAGAGACCTTTGGATTAGTTTAGATCTCGAAATGTTCGAAGCAAAAATTTAAGTCAAAATAATAATAATTTATTAAGCACTTTGGTACAATAAGGTACATAATGGTATAGGCCAGTCACTTGAGATTGTGTCTAGCAAATTTCACTCATTTGAAAACATACCGAACAGATAGAAGTTGTTCTCTTGTAAAAACACTCTTCACAGTGCGTAAAGTGATACTTTTAAGCACAAGTGCTTAAAAAATCAATTGTGAGTGAAAACATTACCTTTGCGTAAAATTATGTTTTATGTACTGTTACGTAAGATTTTACTCGGAGGTCGATATTTGACAATACGGTGAAAACTGAAAATTTCATAACATGAAACATTCAACAATCGCTACAATTTTTCTATTGAACTCGGCTTCACCCCATTCAACAAACTTCATGGTCTCCTGCTTTACGAACTTGTATCATAAATGAAAACTGTTTCATTTTCAATGCATCCCTCTACATGCCTTTACAATGAATAACATTGTGTCTTTGAACAATAAAACATGCATTATTTATTATTATTATTACTTCCTCTTTCTCCGGTGACGGAAACAAAACTTGCGATTGATAAATCCCAGAACTGCAGACTGTATAAGCAACCAAGAAAACAGACCATTTCTGTAAACGTGAATCTTCATTTGCGTATTTACGGGAATGAAATACGAAGAAACGTCTCGGCAGCTAGGGTTGCTGAAGCGTTCATTTCAAGGTTTGTTTTTCGTTCGTCAGGCGTAAACTGATGAGATGCACAGATCCGACCTAATAGGCAATCGCTTTGCTCTCTCTTATTTATGCATCATCGCATTTCTCAATGCGAGACGGTGTTGCATTACTGCTGAATGAAAGGACATTTCAAAATAGTAATTTATTTTGTAACAAATTACTTTTTTTGTATCCCAAATTGCAGTACCCTGTGAGCATTTGTTGAAACTACAATATTTTCCATTGTAGGGCGAAAAGGGGCAGTCACCCTCTCTTGACAGTATGTCAATTTATAATTCCAATTGTGTTACTAAGTATAAACCCCTAGAAAAAGAACCTATCGATGCGCCTGAATTGGTGTGCCAATAGTTCAAAAGTTATATATAAAGCAATTAATGTCCCTGTCCTATTTCTATTCTACCTAAACGATTTTCTCTAAATTTTATTATACCCAACCGTGTAGGAATACTTCGATGTAGAAGTAGACCATACTGTATACCTTGATTATAATAGCAATTTCAATAAATTTTGAGTTGCAGTTCGTTTCTCATTTAATTGTCATTACTCCATTATGTAATTGGAAAATTAGAGAAGTAATTGGACTTCGAACTAGTTTAGCTGTGAATTTCGTGTTTACTGTAGAGGTAATATCTATTTTAGGACATGAGTAACTCTCCTTTTTAAACACGATAAATACAATTCAACTAAATATTCCATTCCTTAGTTGGGTTTCTACAATATTTATAAAAAAGGCTTACTAAATTGAAAAGGAGTGAAGTATCACGAAAAGCTATTTTTATAATTTGAATCCAAACTTCATTATCTCCAACGATTGATGCACTTCATTAGTTACACAATTTCACAATTTCGATATATTTATCTTTAGAAATTTTCAAGTTGATGAGCCCCCAGCGCCATCTGTCGAGTAATTGCAATGTATCTTCTCTCAAAGTAGTATTGGTAAACCATTCAAAATATTTTTAGGCCCATTGATCCATATCTTACCGTTCAAATTTATCGAGATAAGGTGCCAAAAAATATTGACGAAATCCAGAAAAAATTATAAGGTTGAAAAGAGAATTGAATTATTTTATATTTTATAAACTATTGAGCTAAAAAGTAAAATATAATATATTTGGTATATGAAAAACAAACGATTTTTAAAAATTCAAATATTTTCTTTGAGCGTGAATTGTCATTACACTTGAAATAAAGCCTCGAGCTTTTAAGAAAATATTGAAATACACTTAATATTAATTTTTACTTCCTTGTTAAATTGTTTAAAAAATATTTCTTAGGTTATTTTAATGTAAATAGTCTAATGGGGGTGGATTGTGATTTTACAATTTAGAATTATGAATTTGCCAATTTTAATATTAGATTCACAAGCTTGAATTTAATATGACAAAATCACGTTGTATATACCTGAGTGATATACTGAGAGTTGTATGTATAATGGTGATTTAACAATTCCAAAAATTCAACATTGAATGTGATTTTCCAAAGTGAATATGAAATATGATATTTGGTGTAATTTCACAAGTTTACATTAACAAAATAAAATTACAACTGTACAGTTGTGAGGTACAAAGCTGATTGTAAATTTGTCACTTGCTAAAAAATACCGATCTCCACAAATTATAATTTTACAATACGAATTTGTGTAGAGTCCTACGATCTTTTTTGTAAACGATCCTAAAGCGCCGTTCACAACGAAGCTTTTGACGTTTCGTTTCCTGATTGGTGAAGCAGAATCTAAAATCAAACCGAAGCAAGATGTCATTCATAACAAAAAAAAAGTCATTCGATTTGCTCTTCAACAAGAAAATATAAGAAGAAAACAGAATTCTTTGGGAGATCGTTTAATAACGAACAGTCGTTGCCGACCGATGATGAACCCTTTACTCCCATATACACCTACTAAGTAGGCTTATTAAGGCAAGTACCTGACAGAAAACAACTACTGCCCTGGCTAAGACCACGACGGGTATTGATTTAAATCTAACAGATACTTGTGCAACGTTCCTCAAAATATCAGAGGACGCAATTGCAAGTGCCCTCTGTGACCAAACAGCAGAATTATGTTTTGATTTGGACAGGGTGACCACCTGCAGACTAGTTTCGAGGTTGTTGCCTCTCATCAGTGCAAAGGGTAGGTCAACACAGACATCACTGAAGCCATCTGTTCCCCGTCCAAACCATTACACACTTCATTGCTTGGTCAACTCTGGTTCATGCGATAAAGCGGTTTCTAGGCCGCTCCACCTAGCGAATAATTAGACATAATAATATGTCGATGGATGGCACTACAAAATAGATTAAGTAGGTATTTCACCATATTTTCGCCAAGATGTAAACACATCGCTTTTTGCAACGTAAAAGGCTGAGAATATTCAGCTTTTTGCGTCAGTTTACTTCTAGATTCTGCTTCATAAATCAGAATATACGAAACTTAAAAAGCAAAACGTAAAAAGTTTGGTTGTGAACTCTACTCAACTTCAATGCTGGTTTGTTCTGTTTCGCAATGGGTAACCCTGAACATATCTCCGGAAGTTTTACAGCAATGACAATGTATGAACGGAAGGTTGACAAGGAATCACGTAACTGTAACGCCGCAAACGAGCCATTTGTCACTGTCATTTCAATCCAGATTAGCACCGTGTCAACGTCCTAATTATAAAAACGTACACGTTATGTGACGACTTTTCTCGAACACAGCTATCATTTATTTATTAATGGCGGAAGTGTAATGCGTGAATTTCGAATTATGATCGCAAATCAATATGGTCCTCTGGAGCGAAATTGTCCGTAAACAAATATAGCCAACACGGTTCACGACAGTTTCCTAAACGATTTGGAAGTATACAGATTCCTTAATTGCCCCTCTCCTTCTCCAAAAATTGCTGAAAAAGCTTCTCTTTGAAATAAAGTTTCTGGAGTAAGATTTGAGGAAACACGAAATCATTTTCCCGAAATTTTACGTCGGAATTCTGGAAACTACAATACTCACTGTACTTTAAAAATTGTTTTATGGGGACAGCTTTATAGTTACGACCCTTCTCAGATCGAAAAGAAAATCTTTTATTGACACAAATATATTCCACAGAAACACTCAAAATCGAGAAAACAGGATCCACCTAACCCAGCTTATCTAACATTAAGAGGATAAAACGAAGTATAACGGGACACTGTTTATCGATCTTCTGAAAACATTTGATATTATTAACACCAACATTATCGGAGCAAACTTCATTTCTTAGGTTTCCGAGGAAACTTCTTATCGTGGATAGTAGCATAAATTCGTTTCAAGTGTCTGTGAAGATGAAAGACCATCAATCGGACTTTTAAGGACTCAGGGATCCATCTTAGGTATATTGATATTCTTATTGTTTATATATGATCTACCTCTACATAATTATGAGCACAAACTATGTGGTTTTCTATGACGCAACGCCAGAAAATGTAATGGGGCAATTGGCGGTTCAGGAATTCTTGGATGGACTCCGTGACCAAGAAACCAGGCAAGCATTTACATCAGCCCATCTAACGCACCTTGTAGACGCACTGGCATGCACAAAGAGTATGTATGGGTTTTTAGAGTCAGAAAATATAACTTTTCGTAAAAATTAGGTACCTAATTCATGATGGCGGATTTTAATATTTTCCTTTTCAATATTGCAATATTGACGAAGAAGACCCAGATAACACAATATATCCTATGGATATCCATTTTATGTCCAATTCTGGTCGGGATATCCTTGGATGTGAAATGGATATTCATGGGATATCCATCGAAGGAATTGAAATGGATATCCGTCAGCAAATATCCTATGGATATCCATAAGATATGCGCAGTAAATATGGATGTGATTGAATTGCAAAACGATTTTGATATTATCCATTTCTGAGTTTCTTCCATGCTCGTACACGAATAGAAGCTTTTGAAGAATACTCTTATCTTTCGATTTCCGACTGGATTTGGAATTGATATCCATAAGATATCCGCGGATGGATTTGAAATGGATATCCTTCAGCACATATCCTATGGATATCCATAAGACACCCGCAGTAATTATGGATGTGATTGAATTGTAAGACATATTTTGATATTATCAATTTCTGAGTTCCTTCCATTCTCGTACACGAATTTAAGCATTTGAAGAATACTCTTATCTTTCGTTTTCCTACTGGTTTTGAATTGGATATCCTTTAGATATCTGTCGACGGATTTGGAATGGATATCTTATGTATGGCCATAAGCTTTCCAAAGCAAATATCGATAAGTTTGAATTGCAAAATTATTTGACATATGGACCGAAATATTTGAAAACATATCATTTTTCGTTTTTCAACTGGATTTGAGATAGATATCCATAAGATATTCGTCGATGGCTTTGAAATGGACATCCATTTTTTTCATGCTCGTATATTTAGATTGCGTTTTTTGAAAAAATTCAATTTGAATTCCTATCGGATTTCAAATGGATATCCATAAGATATCCGTGGATGGATTTGAAATGGATATCCTTCAGAATATGCCCTATGAATGGCCATAAGATATCCAAAGCATATAATAAAGAAGTTTAAATTGAAGGATTGAAGGAGAAATTTTTTGAAAAAATCTGATTCGTTCTCCTACTGGATTTGAATTTTATATCCATAAGATATCCGTCGATGGATTTGAAAGGGATATCCATTGGAAAATATCCTAAGGATGGCCATAAGATATCCAAAGCAATCATAAGTATATTTTTTATGCTTTCTATTATTTGTTGCATACGAATTAACACACATATTAGGGACCTGGATTATTTATTATATTACTAATCCATTCTGTTGTCAAAAAAATCAGTTCGTAGAAATCTAAATTTGTTTCACTTATCATGAAAACACCTCCATAATTTCCTTAATTTCTCACACAGAACTGTCGATTCTTAGTAATCCTATTGATTATGCACATTTCCCTATTCCATTAAAAAATTAAAACAAATTAAAATATTTCAAAAATTAAATTTCTCAGGAATGAAGATGTTGCTATGTTTACTTCTCCAAAGACATTTTTGACCTATTTTGCCACCTACTGTGATTTTTCATACATGTAGGTACTTGAAATTATCCCTCGGTGATAATTTTGTGCATGTTTGGTGTATATATAAAAAATTAAGAATTCTACGTTACATTACGGAAGTTACAGAGGTGTTTCCTTGAGAACTGAGACACACTGTATATTAGAAGGGACTTTAAATTCGATATTTTTCAACCAGTTATTTTTCGATTTATTAAATAATTTTTAGATTATTCCTGGCGCACGGTCATTGTTCTTGATGTTCAGTTCCACTACACGAACAAGATAAACACACAACTTCTTGGGCATTTATCGGGGAAGAAGCAAGAATAATAGTATGGCGATTGATACAGGACACCCTAAGTATCATAATAGCAAATGTCATCGTGAAAAACTCTGTCAGATTTCATTAGACTTTGTCAAAGAGATAATATAATTTCCAAACCAAATTAAAACAGACTTTTCTGCAAGTTTTGATAACGCAGATCATATAATATAGTCTCCTGAACGTCAACATTTTTTGAAAAAGAAACTGAAAACCCAAAAAACCCAGAAAAACTTCGAAAAAAATGATTTTTTCTAAAATCGTTCAAGAATGCCCACTTTCTCGGAGCAACTTCAGGCCTCAAAATACGCTAATCTAGTATTTTAGTCCGTTGCTAAGCAACGAACTTTCCCGGACCGTTTTCGGACCTAAACGGTACGGGAAAGTACTTTTTCGGCAACCATCCGGGAAGTGTTCATTTCCCGGACACTTTTTCGGGGAAAGTAGCACTTCCCGGCCTAGTCCGGGAAGTGCGTACTTCCCGGACTAGGCCGGGAAGTGCTCGAATTTTAATACAAATATTAATATAAATAAGAATTAGAATGTTTCTGTTGGTAACTATCTTCTGTTCGAATTTCAATATACAGGGTGTCCGGTAAACCTTGTACAATATTGAAACTGGTGATAGACCAGGTCATGACTGTTCAGAATATCGGAATTTCACCTCAGTAAAAATATCACCGTTTTCGAGATAATGGACATTTTAGGAATTTCTGGAAAATCGCTACCCAAATTGAGACGAATTCAAATATCTTTGCTGCTGAAGATTACTGACGAGTGATGCTTATAGACGTACGAAACAGTTTTTCAGAAAATGATAATTGTTTTCAAGAAATGAGGGTAAAATGACAGAATTGAGTTTCACCAATTTTTTTAACAACAGTTTGACATTATTGTCTGAAAGAAACATAACCAATTATAAGTGGACATTTATTTCAGAAGTATGCTTACTCTACCATGGTTTAAAACAAACTATAATTATTTTTGGAGGTAGTGATTTCCATTGAAATAGGCTTGGTTTTATTCTAGGCTTCCATCAACTTTTATACTTAAAATTATTTTATATCGATTTAATCAAGATAATATGTGGAAATGATTACTAATAATAAAGAATGGATTGCTTGGTAGCATTAAATAGTATGTCAATAAAATTACCTTTTCATGTAATTAAGCCTAATGATATTATCGAAATGAAATGTCGATTATCCGACATGGCACCGGTTAATACGAATACTTGTGATAAATGTCGCAATTGTCCAACATCCAGATTCCAACGAAGTTTCAGAGACTGACAGATATACAGGGTGTAACCAAATAAGTGCAAATTTTTTTTTATGAGGTGAATCCTTGTCGAGAATTAAAAACTTTTCTAATTCCTGTGTTATGTCCGTACAAGCAATAGTTCCCTATTGAAAAAATAAAATACAACATGAAACACGAACAGATCTTCTGTAAATAGAATTGAAAAAATCTAGTAGGTGGCTGTCACATTTTGTTTGAACAACCTGTGACTTCTGTCGTAGTTTTTTGAAATTATTCCGCTTGTTTCATTCACTGGTATTTATTTCTTTGTCATGCCGAACACACGTTATACTCCCCGAGAATATGCGTATATGCAAGACATTTATGGTGAATGTGGAGGTAGTGCTACTGCTGCAGCAGCGCTTTATGCAGAACGATATCCGATTGCACAATGCCGCTCAGAGAATCGCTGATCTGGGGGCTATAACCTATAACGCGTTGAAAAGGTTCTTCTTGAAAAAATGTCGTCTCTGCGTACGAGTGGATGGAATATAACATTTTTGTAATATTATTCAGTGCGATGTTGAATAATCGTTATTGTGGTTTATAGTGTTTGCTGATCCAAAAAAACGTTGAATTAGTATTTACTTTTTTACATCTTATTGAATGCTTCTAAGAAGTTGATTCGTTATTACTCATGATTATTTAATCATTTCATTTTGATAGGATAAAAATAAAAGACATTACTGACAAAGTCTAATGTAGTTGATTTTAGCTCAAAATAACATCACACTCTAATATAATCGAAATTCTACTCCTTCCAAAAATAATTATCGTATGTTGTATACCATGGAGTCTGAACAAAATGGGCATTCTTTTGTAATAGTCCGGGAGGTACTGTCACTTGGAAACACGTCATAGTATGCACGATGAGATTTAGTTTTTATTATAGTATACATACCACCTAATAAATACTAATCCAAGCGTCAGACCGCGCGACCGTGGTGGGTTGAGTCGTGGGAGGCTGCGCAATATGTCAAAAAAAGTTGAAAAAAAGGTAATAGTATGCACGCTGATAATTTTAGAGGATGATATTTAAACACTGTATTTGACAAAAAAACTCAACATACTCTTGTCTGTTGGTGGAATGAGTCATAGGCGGCTGCGCAATTTGTCAAAAAAGTTGAAAAAAAAGTAATAGTATGCACGCTGATATTTTTAGAGGATGATATTTACACACTGTATTTGAGAAAAAAACTCGTCAGACTCTTGTCTGTTGGTGGAATGCGTCGTGGGAGGCTGCGCAACTTGTCAAAAATTGTTGAAAAAAAAGTAATAGTATGCACGATAATATTTTTAGAGGATGATATTTACACACTGTATTTGACAAAAAAACTCGTCAGACTCTAGTCTGTTGGTGGAATGCGTCGTGGGGGATGCGTGACTTGTCAAAAAATATTGAAAAAAAAAGTAATAGTATGCACGCTGATATTTTTAGAGGATGATATTTACACACTGTATTTGAGAAAAAAACTCGTCAGACTCTTGTCTGTTGGTGGAATGCGTCGTGGGAGGCTGCGCGACTTGTCAAAAAATTTTGAAAAAAAATTAATAGTATGCACGCTGATATTTTTTGAGAATGACTTTTAGGCACTGTATTTGGGAAAAAACTCGTCAGACTCTTGTCTGTTGGTGGAATGCGTCGTGGGAGGCTGCGCGACTTGTCAACAAATGTTGAAAAAAAATAATAGTATGCACGCTGATATTTTTAGAGGATGATATTTAAACACTGTATTTGACAAAAAAACTCAACAGACTCTTGTCTGTTGGTGGAATGAGTCATAGGCGGCTGCGCAATTTGTCAAAAAAAGTTGAAAAAAAAGTAATAGTATGCACGCTGATATTTTTAGAGGATGATATTTACACACTGTATTTGAGAAAAAAACTCGTCAGACTCTTGTCTGTTGGTGGAATGCGTCGTGGGAGGCTGCGCAACTTGTCAAAAATTGTTGAAAAAAAAGTAATAGTATGCACGATGATATTTTTAGAGGATGATATTTACACACTGTATTTGACAAAAAAACTCGTCAGACTCTAGTCTGTTGGTGGAATGCGTCGTGGGGGCTGCGTGACTTGTCAAAAAATGTTGAAAAAAAAGTAATAGTATGCACGCTGATATTTTTAGAGGATGATATTTACACACTGTATTTGAGAAAAAAACTCGTCAGACTCTTGTCTGTTGGTGGAATGCGTCGTGGGAGGCTGCGCGACTTGTCAAAAAATTTTGAAAAAAAATTAATAGTATGCACGCTGATATTTTTTGAGAATGACTTTTAGGCACTGTATTTGGGAAAAAACTCGTCAGACTCTTGTCTGTTGGTGGAATGCGTCGTGGGAGGCTGCGCGACTTGTCAACAAATGTTGAAAAAAAATAATAGTATGCACGCTGATATTTTTAGAGGATGATATTTAAACACTGTATTTGACAAAAAAACTCAACAGACTCTTGTCTGTTGGTGGAATGAGTCATAGGCGGCTGCGCAATTTGTCAAAAAAAGTTGAAAAAAAAGTAATAGTATGCACGCTGATATTTTTAGAGGATGATATTTACACACTGTATTTGAGAAAAAAACTCGTCAGACTCTTGTCTGTTGATGGAATGCGTCGTGGGAGGCTGCGCAACTTGTCAAAAATTGTTGAAAAAAAAGTAATAGTATGCACGCTGATATTTTTAGAGGATGATATTTACACACTGTATTTGACAAAAAAACTCGTCAGACTCTTGTCTGTTGGTGGAATGCGTCGTGGGGGCTGCGTGACTTGTCAAAAAATGTTGAAAAAAAAGTAATAGTATGCACGCTGATATTTTTAGAGGATGATATTAACACACTGTATTTGAGAAAAAACTCGTCAGACTCTTGCCTGTTGGTGGAATGCGTCGTGGGAGGCTGCGCGACTTGTCAAAAAATCGAAGAAGACAGAAATCTTTGGGAGATCGTTTGCTAACGAACAGTCGTTACCGACCGATGATGAACCCTTTACTCCCATAAACACCTAACTATGTAGGCTTATTATGGCAAGAACCTGTCAGAAAACAACTACTCCCCTGGCTAAGACCACGACGGGTATTGAATTAAATCTAACAGCTACTTGTGCAACGTTCCTCAAAACATCAGAGGACGCAATTGCAAGTGCCCTCTATGACCAACCAGCAGAATTATGTTTTGATTTGATTCATAGAGGGCACTTGCAATTGCGTCCTCTGATGTTTTGAGGAACGTTGCACAAGTAGCTGTTAGATTTAATTCAATGCCCGTCGTGGTCTTAGCCAGGGGAGTAGTTGTTTTCTGACAGGTTCTTGCCATAATAAGCCTACATAGTTAGGTGTTTATGGGAGTAAAGGGTTCATCATCGGTCGGTAACGACTGTTCGTTAGCAAACGATCTCCCAAAGATTTCTGTCTTCTTCGATTAAATCTCTCAACCCGGAGATTCGGAGTGTCTTCCTCTGATCACTAGGTGGAGCGGCCTAGAAACTGCTTTCATCTCGTGAACCAGAATTGACTAATCAGCGGAGTGTGTATTGGTTTGGACGGGGAACAGATGGCTTCAGTGCTGTCTGTGTTGACCTGCCCTTGCACTGATGAGAGGCAACAACCTCGAAACTAGTCTGCAGGTGGTCACCCCGTCCAAATCAAAACATAATTCTGCTGGTTGGTCATAGAGGGCACTTGCAATTGCGTCCTCTGATGTTTTGAGGAACGTTGCACAAGTAGCTGTTAGATTTAATTCAATACCCGTCGTGGTCTTAGCCAGGGGAGTAGTTGTTTTCTGACAGGTTCTTGCCATAATAAGCCTACATAGTTAGGTGTTTATGGGAGTAAAGGGTTCATCATCGGTCGGTAACGACTGTTCGTTGTCAAAAAATGTTGAAAAAAAATTAATAGTGTGCACGCTGATATTTTTTGAGAATGACTTTTAGGCACTGTATTTGGGAAAAAACTCGTCAGACTCTTGTCTGTTGGTGGAATGCGTCGTGGGAGGCTGCGCGACTTGTCAAAGGATACTGAAAAAAAATAATAGTATGCACGCTGATATTTTTTGAGGATAACATTTAAACACTGTATTTGAGAAAATAACTCGTCAGACTTTTGTATGTCGGTGGAATGCGTCGTGGGAGGCTGCGTCGTCAAAAAAAGTTTTAAAAAAAGTAATAGGTATGCATGCGGAAATTTTATGAGAATGACTTTTTAACACCGTTTTTGAGAAAAAACTTGTCAGATTCTTGTCTGTTTGTGGAATGCATATCAGTCACGCGTAGAAAAAGTGGAAAATTAAAGTCACAGTGTGTAAGTTGCCATTGATACAAGTCCGTATCACCCAAAAACAATCATCAGATGAAGTGGAGGGCACCATTCGAATGACGGACTTTCCACCACGCTCTTGCCGACTAACGATTATATTCATGTTAGATTGCCACATAAACTTTCATGTCGCCTGTTTTGGCTAAAACACTAATATTACGGCAAGGACTAGTTTCCGTTTGACTTTTTATCTTTTTGTGTTTCTGTCCCTATCTAACAATACATGACTAACTAAATTATACAATGTATTTAAAAACAAGAAAAAGTGGAAAGAATTAGTCCACTACACCGACATTAAAGATATTAATATTGGAGAATTTATAAAAATATCTCAGTACTCTACGCGATTACATACTTCCTCTCGGTTCTCACCATGAACATTAAAAAAAAAGTTGGTGTACGAGGGATTCGAACAACTGACCCCCACAGCCATTCTCCGAAATTAATTATCACTAAATACTTTCTCTAAGTAACTGTAGCAGCTGCTGTAGATCTGAGATGTTCAAAAACCCTGTTGTACACACTGATTAGATTTTGTTTAGGTTTTTTTGAAGGCAACGAAAGAAATCATGGAGTGCTAGCTCCCTCCTCTAATCGGTTCCAGAGATGGCTCCTCATAAAATTTTAGTAGGAAAGTAAAAAAAAATTGTAAAATTTGTTTTTACGGAGTAGGCACTAAATATGACTTTTCATATAATTACCCGAATTTGAAGAGTCTTATATGAAATGTATTAGTATATTATCTAGTTGTTATCTGTGTTATGCCTATTCGTGCATGGCATCACACGTTAAAAGGTAAGGGCTGCATCTTCCAAAAGTCGCGCAGCCTCCCACGACGTATTCCACCAACATACAAGAGTCTGACGAGTTTTTTCTCAAATACAGTGTGTAAATATCATCCTCCAAAAATATCAGCGTGCATACTATTACTTTTTTTTCAACATTTTTTGACAAGTCGCGCAGCCTCCCACGACGCATTCCACCAACAGACAAGAGTCTGGCGAGTTTTTTCTCAAATACAGTGTGTTAATATCATCCTCTAAAAATATCAGCGTGTATACTATTACTTTTTTTTCAACTTTTTTTGACAAATTGCGCAGCCGCCTATGACTCATTCCACCAACAGACAAGAGTCTGGCGAGTTTTTTTGTCAATACAGTGTTTAAATATCATTCTCTAAAATCATCAGCGTGCATACTATTACTTTTTTTTTCAACTTTTTTGACAAATTGCGCAGCCTCCCACGACTCAACCCACCACGGTCGCGCGGTCTGACGCTTGATTTAGTATTAGGTGGTATGTATACTATAATAAAAACTAAATCTCATCGTGCATACTATGACGTGTTTCCAAGTGACAGTACCTCCCGGACTATAATGAATATCCGCTTCCACTTGGTTGTGTTTTTTTCAAACAATAATGTCCAACTGTTTTTAAAAAAATTGGTGAAACTCAAATCTGGCATTTTACCCTCATTTCTTGAAAAAATTGTATCGATTTATGAAAAACTGTTTTTGTACATCTAGAAGCATCACTCATCAGTAATCATCAGCAGCAAAGATATTCGAATTGGTCCCAATTCGTTGACAGGGCACTCAAAAATCCAAGATGAGGTAGTGATTTTCCAGAAATTTAAAAAATGCTCATTATCTCGAAAACGGTGAGATTTTTACTAAGGTAAAATTCCGATATTCTGAATAGTCATGCACTGGTCTATCACCAGTTCCAATACTGTACAAGGTTTACCGGACACCCTGTATAATACAAATAAGAACTGTAATGTTCGAAATATTCAAATTTGGAATCGTTTCATCCGGTTAACAGATGGGTGAAAGTCGATCTCTCTTCGTCTCTTAGACTAAATGCGTCTCATTTGTTATTCTACATCGTTGCCGAAAAATAGTGTACACGTCCGAAAACAGTTTTTTTGGACTCGCAGACTTCCAGGACTCGCTGACGCTCGTCCTAGAATTTGGTCTACTCGTCCAAAAAAACAGTATTTTCCGGACTTGTTACGTAAATCACTTTTTCTTTGGGAAAGTAGCACTTCCCGGCCTAGTCCGGGAAGTACGTACTTCCCGAACTAGGCCGGGAAGTGCTTGAATTTCAATACAAATATTAATATAAATAAGAATTAGAATGTTTCTTTTGGTACCTATCTTCTGTTCGAATTTCAATATATAATACAAATAAGAACTGAAATGTTCGAAATATTCAAATTTGGAATCGTTTCATCCGGTTAACAGATGGGTGAAACTCGACCTCTCTTCGTCTCTTAGACTAAATGCGTCTCATTGATTTGTTATTCTACATGGTTGCCGAAAAAATAGTGTACGTAACACGTCCGAACACAGTTTTTTTGGACTCGCAGACTTCCAGGAGTCGCTAACGCTCGTCCTAGAATTTGATTTACTCGTCCAAAAAAACAGTACTTTCCGTAAATTACTATTCCCGTACAAAAAACGATCCGAGAATATTTTTGACGGCTTGTTTACATTTTATGCAGTTATTGAATTCACGCAAACAATATGTAGAATTCCTTAGTTTTAGATAATGCTGATTGCGATTTCAGAAAAAATAGTATGTGTACCTCGTAGTATAAGCACATTCCCAGACTTCAATGCTTGTTGGCCTCGGCATAACGCCTCGGCCAACAATTTACATTGTCGTCCGGGAATGTATAGCTTTTACTACTAGATACACAATATACCATTTCCCACAAAATCAAAATTCCAATCATTTCAGGTGTTGCATAGTTGCGTGTTGTTGAGCTGATGCCATTGTGTTTTGCATTTTTATTATTCAATTGTGTGTCAAATTAATTAACATTTCATCATTTGAGAAGATACACCTCGAAGAAAAAGGTAAGAGACTGTGTATTTCAATCAATTGCATTCAAATCGATCATGCTTATGTAGAGGCATGAATAACTTCAAGAAAGGAAAGAAAAAAAAACTTGATCTCAAATCAAATTTACAAAAAAAAACAGGATGGAATTGAAGCGATTCGCTGAAGAATCTCCATGTTTTGCTAACTCGGATGACGTCTGTTCCATTTTACTTTCAACATCATAGTAGCAACATGATAGGAAAACTACCGAAGGAGCTATAAAAACTTGGCTGAGAAGAGCCAAAGAAAATGCTACAGGATGAGGATGATACCCAAGAAATAGTGTTCTAGTCTTTCCATGAATTTATTTTCATACTATTCCTTGTTTTTCAAACGATGTTTTTCTTTTTGTATTTTCTTATGTGTTAACTTCATATTTTGGTTTCATATAGTATACTATACTGTGTCAATTATTTTCTTAATTTATTCCAAATATTTTTTTTATTGTTTTATCTACTTTTTTTTAATTCGATGAGACATTGTTTCTGTTATTTGATTATAAATTTCATAAAATGCTCCTTTTTATTTCAGTGAACTTATGAGGAAAAATTATAAATACCCAAATTTGGAATAATTGAACATGAAAAAAGAGTGGAAAATTATATTTTTAAACTATTCTATAACAGATACCGAAAATAAGTAAGGATACATCATGGGTATCCTTGAAAGGTATCTTAAGATTCCAAAATACTTCATGGATATCCATGAATGATGTCTCATGAGGATCTTGGAAGTTTATATTATGAATATATTTCAGAAATATCTTATGGATCTCCATGAATCATCGTATGAATATCTATATGAAGGATATATCATGGACTTTCCAAAATTATATTATATGGATATCCGATGGACATCTTCAAAGGATATTTCATGGATATACTTCAGGAATATCTTGAGGATGTACAATAAAAATATCTTGGATATCGACGGCTATCTATAATGGATGTACAGGTTGGTACCTCTCGAACAGTCAGTGGATGATCAGAGTATATCCTTTGGATGTAAACTGAATGTCCCTAGTATATCTTGCATATCCATAATTGATGTCCAGTGGATATCCAATGGAAATCCGTTATGGATATGCTGGATGTACTATGGACGTCCAGGAAATATCCAAAGAAAATAATATGGACGTCCAGTGGATGTTTGGAGAGTACCAACCTGTACATCCATGAGATATCCCTGAACTTTATCCATGGGATATCCTTTCCCGATGTCCATGAGATATTCTTCATGTATGTACATATCATATCCTTCATGGATATCCGTAATATATCCTTAAAGATTAACCATAAGATATATTTTATGGATATAGTTTAGGGATATCTTATGGATATCCTTGAAGGATATTTTATGGATGTACAGGTTGGTACCCTTCGAACATCCATTGGACGTCCATAGTATATCCTCTGGATATTTCCTGGACGTCTATAGTATATCCAGCATATCCATAACGGATGTCCAGTGGATATCCATTGGATGTCCATGTGTTATCTGGGGAGGAAAAAGTATTGGATTATGCTGCTTAGCGATATGTCTCTTTCTTCTCTCCTACAAGCTCTCAGCCATTTTGAACGACGACTGCGATCTGCTGGCAACATTATAAATATTTTGTCCGATGTTCTAGCTGTGGTGCTTTTGCACATCGGTACAATGCAATATTTATAAAATAACTTTTTATTTTCCATGACGAATATAGATATTTCACTGCAACTGCAACGACACCTAATGAACCACACGACTCTTCCACACTCTGTAACCGAATAGAATAACTTGCTCCATGTATTTATTTTCCGCAGTGGTAAGAAATGACGTTACGACCGTTCCCGGGCTCTTAAGCTTGTTTGAAATTAGTCGCTGGCGCGCGAAACTTTGATTATCTATTACAACCTAATTACTTATATTTAGGGCATCATATTTTTCATAGCTTATTTTTTATCATAATTGAACATTTTTATGCAGTCAATTGAAGTAAGGCAAGTTGCCTATTGTATCGGCGTGCATTAATTAAGTGTATCCATGTAAACTATGTCTACCACCACAGTAAAAACGGAACCCGTCTTCATACGAACGCGTTCGTTGCGGTTCTTTCTATCATATTTTGATACGTCACTTTGCAACGGCTTCCGTATTCATTGATATGCAACGATGATACGATACGCAAGTTTGCAACAAATGGATACCTACCTTTAACGAAGTGTAGAACATGCCGAGTCATCTAGAACCAAGCAGATGAACAGCTAGCGGAATAACTTCATATCTCAAGAACAATACCGAAAGATACCTACTTGGATATAAATAGACAGCCCAGATCAAAGAGGACAGATACAGTGCAATCAAGACAATTTGATTTGAAGTGATACAGTGCGATTTGAATTTTGATATGAATGACTAGTTGTCTGTGTAAAATGAATTAGAACAACTGTTAAGACTATTTTCATTACAATATGAGCTACTGAGAGAAAAATGCACTGTATAAGGAGTAAAATTCATCAAGGTAAAACATCATTTCCTTTTCCCTCACATTGATTACTATTTCAGATGTTCATTTTGCTTACCGTCGGCAGATTCTTTTGAAGATTTGTTCGTCGGAAAGATTTTATGACCTGATTTTACAACTTTGCAGTAGCGTACTAGAGGGGCATGCCGGATGGGAATAAAACAAAGACTTTATGTATGAGCTTCGATCCCAGATGCTTGTAAGGACTATGTGGGTTTTTAATGAGACCTGCCGTAAAAATCCTTGACATTTCATTAGTATTTCTTACAACTGAACAGACAATAGCATCAAATCCATGTTTTGTTTGTGGAAATCTGCAATCGCACATTCCAAATCGTAATCTATAAAAACAACACTTTAAGCATATTTTCGCGAGATCCTGTTGATCTAACGGAAACTGAATTTCAGTTCCCGCTGCATTTTCGCGACAGAACGGTAATAGGGGAAGTGTTCAATGACGTCATTGATGACGCCGTAATTTATAAAACGGGAACTATTTCACTTCCCGCATCTATGAGCAAGGTTACTGCATAGAAATATATATTATATACTTACTCTAGAATGCTAATCCCGCCAATTTTCACGGCGAAAAGCATGCCGAGTATGCGACCCGTTTATCAGTCATCAGTGTAGTGTTGGTAGATCGTTGCCAAGTTTGAAAATAATTTGGTGTTCCAATTCAGAATTTTTTGTTATGAGGCAATAAAAAACATGTCATTTGAAAGACAGAAGTTTGACAGCGCATTTAAAATTATAACCTCAATGAAAAGATAGTTGCGGATAAACGAGTTACATGTTTGAAGCTCCTTTTTCATTCAGTTCAAATTAAAAAATGTTTCCATCAGTTTTATCAATAATTGACGATTTTTTTCGTACTACCCTGCTTGTACTTTTGTGTCATCACAATCACAAGTAACGTAGAGTTCAGTAAGGCTACGATGATTTTCGGATAATTATTTTCACCCTAGGGCGAATCAGATGGACTGGTTAGACAAATTTAATGAAGTGGTGTTTTTTCAGCTTTTCAGAATAAAAAGAAACACTTTATCGGAGATACTGGCTATTGTGTTAAACAATGATCAATATTGTTGAATAAAAAAAAGGATAGACATGAAAATTTTCCGTTTGATCCACGGTAAAACGTATTCATATTTTTGTGTATATTATCAATCAACAATAATGTGAAAATTTTCTCTTCGATTATTCAAAATCAGTTCTATTGTTCCAGTTCTTCCATTTTTTACTTGTTTATGAAATCCGGTTAACCGGTTCATTTTCGCGAGAGATCATGAACGATAATAACCTTCAAAATTTCTTTGGTGGGGGTATAACCGCTCTGTAAAACCGATTTCAGATCAACGGGATCTCGCGAAAAAATACTTTTCATTTCACTATCTGACAAGCTTGAATATTGAAGTGTTTCTGAAAATTCTCACCAATTCGGTGATGTCACCGTATTCGTCGCTTTTCCGCACTGCAAATTCGCCCTAATTTCATGAATAACATCCCTCACGTGACAGTTGAGATACGTCAGTGGTCAGAATTTGTCAAGAGGGGTATGTTACGGGGCTAAATTCTTCCTAAAAATTATCTTCGTCATAGCACTTCTTATCCTGAAGTCTTATAAAATAACCCAGTAAATCGACGGAGGGTACGGGGACCAGGGGAAAATTCCAGTGATCACCTCGCCACAATGGAAGCAGAGCAACGGAGTGAAGTTTCGATTAACCTAGATCCGCTGGACGGATACAAACCAACCCTCGAGGAAACAAGATATCTGAAGCGATACGACAAGTACACCAAGAAAATGGCGCGAGATACCCATTTCGAAGAGGACGAAATCCAGAGCCTGATCCTGATTTACTGCAGAATCCTTACCAGGTCCAAGAAAACAATGACCAACGCTCAAATCATTTCGATATTAAACAACACGTTCGACATGACAGACTCAACAATGACGGATAAGATTATAGCGGCCTTGGATAAAAAGACAGCGGGTTTAAAGATCACGAAGACCTTCTGGCTGAAAATGTTATCTTTGTTTCTGAGAGGCAGTCTGGAAGAGAAAATTGATTTCTGCTTTTCTGTATACGACTCGAGGAAATCAGGTTTCTTATCACGAGAAGATTTGTTCGAGTAAGTTTAGACTTTGCCTTTCTAAATAAAAAAACGTTTAAGACCGATATCCATTAAAATCGGTCTGCAAGACAAATTTTCCTTATAAACACATGACAGACCTCTTTATATATAGACCGTCAGATAGTGACAGATTTAGGTGCCCCATTTTCACATACAAGCCTCGAATAGGGTTGAAAAATAAGTCGATATTGAGTAAAATGAAGGGAAATTTACGAGTGGCTCGTGGGGAAAACATATGGAAAAATCAAAAAGAATTTCCATTAAATTTTCCGACGACAAAATCTACTTTTCCATTCACGCCACTCAAGCCATTATGTTTTTCGGTCTAGTGACGATGTAGGTTTTCATAGTTTCGATGGGCTTGCGTGGGAAAACCTGTTAAAATATCGACTTTTCTTTACAAGATTACAGCCTCATTTTAACCCTTTAGCCACCTTCAACACTCAAGCCTTTGATCTTCTGAAGCCAGGTTCTATTAATTAATGATTAGGTGAACACGGCTCGCGTTAAAATATGGAAAATCGAATTTTCCATGGAAAATCGAATTTTCCATATGTTATCCCCAGGAGCCACTCGTAAATTTCCCTCCATTTTACTCAACATCGATATACTTCTCAACCCTATTCAAGGCTAACCTAACCTAAATCTGTCACTATCTGACGGTCTAATACGTTTATATAAAACCGCGACAATCGAGATGTTTATACTGGCCCCGGACACCCCGATAAAAAGAAACAACAGTTCTTAATTTTTCCACCCTTGTTGCAAGTGAACAGGCTCTGTGATTTGGATGCACATACGGGGTTTTTTAAATGAGAAGACAGCTGCATGCAAACAGTTGAAATGCGTAAGGACAGTTCAGTCAGATTTAGTAGCAGCTGTCTTGTCACTTAAACTTTCCAGCATTATAGTGTAGCATGTAAATTTTCGCTACTGTGGTGACCTACTTTCAATGAGCCTTAACACAACTTACATATATGTTCATAGTTGGTTGTCTAACGTCATTCATAGAAACCTTATCAACATTCCCATGGTAATTTCCATTCATAAACCATATTTAATGAACAATTCACATTTTACAAGTTGTCACTAGAAGGGGAATAATTAAGTTCTGGATGCACCATCAAAATAAATCATTACATTTCTATTTTCGACTTGTTCTCATTGAAACTGCATACGTTGTGGTCCTGTTTGGTTTTCCGAGTAGTGCTTGTATTTCTGCTTACTAGAAAAGTGTGATATGTTTTACGCTTTGCAAGTGTCGATCTAAAAATTATTAAAGGTGAATAAGAATTTCTTCAAAAGAAAATATATCCTACTCACTTTGTCATCCAATGTTGTTTTCGAACGTATTTTCGTGAGCGCTTCATATGTATGTCTGAATTCTGGTTATTGAGAAGGTCCATAAAGAGTATCTTCGAATTATTGTCTCTGTTTTAATTTTTAGGGTTTAATGCGATTATAAACCAAATGTTTTGATTGCTTTCGTGTTTACTTTTATTTTCATTTGTCAGCTGTCCGATGATATTTCAACTGTCAGCTGTCAAGTGTTTCATATTTTAAAATATCAGTGTAGCCTACTTAGCTTTTGGGTTTCTGATCAGAGACAACCAAACACATCATTATTTACATGATGGTCAGATTGGATTATGCATGGAACATGCAAATATCGAAATATCTGAATGTTGGTAACCTAACTTCCTGGATGAAAAAATCTTCAAGGTGGATTTCGTTTCCGACTGAGAGACGAGGAGTCTGATAGTAGAATTGGTGAAAGCTACAGGGGTTCCTGGTTTTGTTCGGCTGACGAATCCTGAATTTGCAAAGTGATCCTTTGTGGATATTCCATCCTACTCATCTCACCATCAACTCCAAAGTCCTGGCTTTTGATAGATGCCTATCTTGGACAATTTGGCGTTTGAAAACTTTGTTCCACGTCGACATATTTTTCTACAAGATAAAACCCTTCACAGAAGGTGAGTTTTCCAACTTTTCTTTTTATCGTTTTCGTGCTAGCGACTGTATAGAACAGTTATTAACTAAAAAAGATTTATAGGATTGTTGTACCCGGAGGAATTTCACCCAGGGAATTGTCACGTTTCCTTGACTGGTTGGGTATCTCCCAAGCTTTGGTTAAGCCCCACGTCTTCCTGTTGAGGATAATTATGATATTATGGCTCCAGTAGTCCAGCTCATTTGCCTGAAGTGTAGACTACCTGATTTCGCCTGATGAACTGATGAATTGCTGTCAGAAAAGATGGAGCCTTCTTCATTGATAGTCTTCGTAGACTCCCTTTCCTCATCACTTCAGTCCTGGTTGGCCTAGGATCTAGTTCAAAAATCTTCACGTTGGTGTCACCAGAGGAACATTTCAATTTTATTCAATATTGATATTATCTCCGGTTGAAGTTTATATCTTTCAACGATTATCTGTAAACCACCACATGCCCTGGGAAAATTGATGTCCTAATAAAATCTTACATATTTCACCTCCTATGCAATATATATCGAATATTGAATATTATTAGAAATGTTGTGTCTCTTGTATAAGCTATTCTTGTAGACGTTACCCTTATGTGCCAGTGCACCGACACGATTAGGGGACTCTCACCACTTAAGTCGCGTCGCAATGGTGTGCGGGGTGAAACGGGGAAGAATCTCAACATACCTCGAGCTCGAGAAGATAGCGTGAACCAGAGATGATTACGAACTTTGTTAGGGTGTAAACACGTTGTCTTTTTATCGACCTTCGTGCATTTATCAGATTTGTCCTTTTTATACTTGTTATGAAATAAATTCATTTTGTTATATGTGAGTGCATCAATCAATCATTTTACCATACATCGAACCGAAACATAATCAATCGAAATCGAACGAGAAAAGCGAAACATTATACATGGTCCTTCGAGCCGGATGGTTATCGTCATTGTTTATGGAACACTGCTGCTCACACTGAAGTAAAAGGTTCGAAAGCTGTCATCGCAAGCACTGAAGACAATTCGTAAGTCTGTATCATTTCTATAAATTTTCCTATTTTTTTATCATATTAGTGCTCCGATTGGGCAAAATAGGTAATTGACATTCAGAATATCGTAATCGTACTAATAAAAACAGTAATCGAAAACCTGCAAAAATACCGAGTATCGTGAATTCACCAGATTTAGCGTAGTTTTTAGCGTTGTTACACAGGGTAATTTGTAAAATATGTCAGAAACATTAAAAAACTTGCGTGCTGAAAGAGCACAAATCTTCGAATTATTGTCTCTGTTTTAATTTTTAGGGTTTAATGCGATTATAAACCAAATATTTTGATTGCTTTCGTGTTTACTTTTATTTTTATTTGTCAGCTGTCCGATGATATTTCAACTGTCAGCTGTCAACTGTTTCATATTTTAAAATATCAGTGTAGCCTACTTAGCTTTTGGGTTTCTGATCAGAGACAACCAAACACATCATTATTTACATGATGGTCAGATTGGATTATGCATGGAACATGCAAATATCGAAATATCTGAATGTTGGTAACCTAACTTCCTGGATGAAAAAATCTTCAAGGTGGATTTCGTTTCCGACTAAGAGACGAGGAGTCTGATAGTAGAATTGGTGAAAGCTACAGGGGTTCCTGGTTTTGTTCGGCTGACGAATCCTGAATTTGTAAAGTTATCCTTTGTGGATATTCCATCCTACTCATCTCACCATCAACTCCAAAGTCGTAAGTATCGTGAATTCACCAGATTTAGCGTAGTTTTTAGCGTTGTTACACAGGGTAATTTGTAAAATATGTCAGAAACATTAAAAAACTTGCGTGCTGAAAGAGCACAAATCAAGAGATCGTTAACGAGGTTCAATACGTTTATTGATAAATTTGTAGGTGATAAAATAGTTCAGTTAGAATCTCGATTAGAGGATACCAAGCTGATTTTGGATAATTTCAATAAAATACAAAGTTAAATCGAGATTCTAGATGAAGACGAAGCACTGACCACAGAACGTGAGGAACTTGAAAATCGTTTTTATGATAGCAAAGAGAGAGCGAGCATTATTATTGATCGTGTCAATACGGTTAAAAATCAGGCAACAAACACCCTGAACACATCCCAAAATCAAGGGATATCAAATAATCCACCTCAAAACATATCAAATGTTAGATTTCCAACTCTTGAATTACCAAAGTTTTATGGGGAATACGAAAAATGGGGTCAATTTAGGGATATGTTCTTAGCATTAGTACACAATGATGTGAACATGGATAAAATAAAAAAATTCTATTATCTTATAAGCTGTCTAAAGGGAGATGCTGAAAAGGTCATTGAGTGCATCGAGGTTACCGAAACTAATTATGATACCGCATGGGACCTGATGAAGTCCAGATTCGAAAATAAATCTATGACTACATTTATCTCACAACTTTGGATCCGCTCAAAATGGGTTTGACTTGACTGGATGCGATACACCTAATCGATATATACAGTGTTCGGATTGGATTGAATTACTCAAGTCAATTCCATAAAATATAGGATTGGACCCAACCGATCGCCATGAAGAGAAGTGAAATTACGAGATAAACGAGTTTGAAATTGACAAATGACAGGTAAAAGTAGCCAAATTCAGATTAGTGTTTATATTGACAATTGTCTTTCTCAAAATGGAGAGCAAAATAATAATTAAAAAAAGAAACGTATGGTCCAAAGAAGAGAGCAGATCTACAGAACAACGAACGATTCGTGATTTAATTCGCAGAACACAAGAAATTTAAGGTTACGAAATTCGACATTTTGCTGTGAAGCTAGCTTTTTTCAATCGGATTGAAGAATAGGATTCTTCGATCCACTTAAATATTGCGATATAAACTGAAGGGTGGTTTCACTCGACTCAATGCTATTGAATTTGAAGCGGATAGAGATCGTCCAGATAAACGTAGTCTATAATCATAACAAATCATGTCAGAGCATTATTCGAGTTGCCAACTATTACTAAGGATGTCCGCGCAAATTTGCGAAAATTGACTGATGATATTCAAAAGCATGTTCATTGAAAACGTTAGGGGAACCGGTTGACACATGGGATACCTTAATGGTTTATTTAATTTCACGAAAATTGGATGCCGCCAGTCAAAAGGATTGGGAAGAATATCTTATCGATAAAAAAACGACATCTCCTAAATTTATTTATTTGACAATATTTTAGATGCCAATTATTAAAAACATTAAATAATAATGGAAAAACCGAGTCAGTCGATAAAATCGAAAAATATCAGAAACCTATCATAAAAAAATATTCAAACGACAGAACTCATTCACATGTATCGACACATGGAAGTAACAGTAGTTCTTATAACGTGTTTTGTCCTTTCTGTAAAGAGGGACACTATATTTATCAATGCGAAAAGTTAAAGGCTCTGTCAGTGGCGTCCCGGTTTGCAGAAATCAAAAAATTTAAATTGTGTACGAACTGCATGCGAAATAATCATACGACTATTGAGTGTTTGGCACAGGGATGTAAAATTTGCTCAAAAAGGCATAACACATTGTTGCATATAAATAACGGTTCAGGTGACGCACCACTGGAAGTAAATGACGTTAGAACGCAATCCGAATTAGCTTCCACTTCTATGACAGTTTCTGTACCACGCAAATCAGTGTCGACACGTACAGAACGCGATGATCATATTCTATTGTCCACGGCCATGATATCAATCAAGGGTAAAAATGGCACGTGGCATCGTTGCCGAATTATACTTGATAGTGGATCACAACCAAATTTCATCACAAGTGCCTTATGTCATACTTTGGGTTTCACGGGTACCAAAACAAATATACCAATTGTTGGTGTTGGAAATTCACAAACTAAAAGTTTCAACAAAATTCGTACAGAAATCAAATCACTACACGAAGAATTTCTCGCCGAAATAACATTTTTGATTCTTGACAAAATTACCGAAAATTTACCTTCTTTTTCATTTGATAAATCAAGAGTGAACATTCCTCCGGGGTTAACTTTAGCAGACGCCAACTTCAACATTTCGTCAGAAGTAGATGCCTTGATAAGAGCGGAAATGTTTTATGATTTGCTCCTGGCTGATCGAATAAAGTTAGGGGATAGTTTACCAAATCTACAGCGAACGCTGTTAGGTTGGATCGTTACGGACCCTATAAGTGCTGAATTGTTACCCAAACGTAATATGGTATGCAATTTTTCCACTTCAACAATAAATGATCAAATTGAAAAATTTTGGAAAATCGAAGAGTGTTTAGGGTAAAATAATTACTCTGAAGAAGAACAACAATGCGAAAATAAGTTCATTGACACTTTCACACGAGATAAAACGGGTCATTTTGTGGTTGAGCTACCATTCCGAAAAAAGGTAGGGAATTTTGGTCAATCTCTGAACAACGCAACTAATCGACTCTATTCGATAGAACGAAAATTTATAAAGAATCCCGAATTTCATCGGTTATATGCAGATTTTATGTCCGAATACATGAGTCTGGGTCACATGACTAAAATCGAAGATCGTGATTTAGAATTAACATCACCTAAAAATTCATTTTATTTACCGCATCATGGCGTTATGAACGAAACAAGCAGTACCACAAAATTACGGGTTGTTTTTGATGGATCGTGCAAAACGAGTACTGGGATATCATTAAACGATAAAGTGATGGTTGGTCCAACAATACAGGACGATATATTCTCGGTACTGATTCGATTTAGGAAACATAACTACGTAATTACCGCAGATAAAGCTAAAATGTACCGAATGATTAATATCGTGGAGAAACAACGCGACTTTCAGCGTATGTGTAGCGTACCACGCCAAATGAGGCAATTTCTCATTATCGCCTAAATACTGTTACCTATGGCACCTCGTCTGCCAGTTACCTTTCGATAAGGTGCTTGCACCAGGTTGCTGTCGAAACACGAATGAAGTACCCAGAAGTTAGCGAGGTAATCCTCCGTGATTTTTATGTGGATGACCTGCTGACTGGCACCCATACTATTGAAGGTGCGTGTACCATAAAAGAACACCTCATTAAAATACGTACGGCTTTCATCTGCGGAAATGGGTTTCCATTAATGTTCGCATTTTGGAAAAATCCCAATTTGATAACGTGGATAAATATTTCATTACCAACGAAGAATCCAAGAAAACGATTGGATTGTGGTGGCAAGCAAAATTAGATGTATTTAGGTTCAGGGCAAATTCTGTAGAAATGCCTGACCCTGTCACGAAACGATCAATCCTCTCGACTATATGCAAAATATTCGACCCTTTGGGGATGATAGCGACCCATAACGATAAGAGCCAAACTTATGTTACAAAAATTACGGGAACTGAACATTGGCTGGGATGAGAATCCTCCCTCGAATATTTGCCAAATGTGGTTCGAGTTCAGCAAACAACTACCATCGATAGACAACATAACAATTCCTCGGTAAGCAGCAGCCATAAACATTAAACATCTAGAACTGCACGGATTTTCGGATGCTTCGCAATCTGCATACGGGGTTGTTCATTTTTCTAAAGAGCATCGCAAGCGATGGTGAAGTGACATCCAAATTACTCACGGCAAAATCTCGCGTTGCACCTGTGAAAACGATTCAGCTACCACGCTTAGAGCTATGTGGTTTCCGAAATTCAAAGTCACACAAACATTAATCAGTGGGCGCACGTCCCATCAGAGGAAAATCCTGCTGATATTATATCTCGCGGCATTGAGCCTAGTAAACTTGAAAGTTGTTCATTGTGGTGGCGTGGTCCAAAGTGGCTGCCTTCTAAGACGCCCTATGTACCAACTTGGAATTTACACAATCAAAAGAATAATAATAATAAAAACTGTATTCACTATAACATGAATCCACCCGAAAAACGCAAACTAAAATTATCATGTTTTACAGTAAATGCCAGTTTCGACTTGTTTGATAAATTCTCATCGCTTTAACGATTACAACGAGTAGTTGCACTAACTTTTAGGTTTTATAAAAATTGTCGAACTGAGTTAAAACACCGAAAGAAAGGAGATATTTCTAGGGAAGAAATAAACTATGCAATGGTTGCTCTTTCACAAATTGCTCTAACGGAAATGTTTCCAGAAGAAATTCTAGCATTTAAGAAGAAGAAGTCTCTTTCGCGGAATTCAAAGTTGGCATCTCTCAATCCGTTTCTTGATTCAAATAATATTATTCGGGTTGGAGGCCGCCTCAAAAACTCTGATTTACCATTTGATAAAAAATGTCCAATTGTTTTATCGCAAAAACATGCATTTACAAAGCTTATTATTCTAAATGAGCATTATCGACACCTACATGCTGGACCTCAGGCAATTTTTACACCTTTGCGTCAGCGTTATTGGCCGATTAATGGTCGTATGTTTGTGCGTAGCATGCTAAGAAAATGTTTGGTATGCTTCCGAGCAAATCCGACTAGTATGACTCGCATCGTGGGAGATCTTCCCACTAACAGAATTACTCAAAATCGTCCTTTCTTCATAACGGGCATCGATTTTGCAGGTCCATTCAACATAAAGGATGGAATACTGAGGAATAGACGAATCATAAAAGCATAGTTATGTATTTTCATTTGTTTCACAACAAAAACAGTTCATTTAGAGACGTGGCTTAAGCAGCTCAGCTTTTCTCAATGCTCTAAAAAGATTTGTTTCTCGTCGTGGTCTCTGCAAAGTGATATACTCCGACAACGGAATCAACTTTGTTGGAGCTCACAATGAGATAAAACGCGTTTATGAATCATTAACTTAATTTATCGTTGAACCTCTGATTTTCTTTTGGTTAATAACATACAATGGAATTTTATTTCTCCTCGTAGCCCTCATCACGGTGGGTTGTGGGAAGCTGCCGTTAAAATGGCGAAATATCACGTTACTCGGGTAGTAGGAAACTGCAATTTAACATTCGAGGAATTATCAACTATTTTTGCCCAAGTCGAGGCAATAATGAATTCTCGACCACTCACACCATTGTCCAGTGATCCTAATGACCTTACTGCCCTAACACCAGGTCACTTCCTGATTGGTGACCTCCTTACCTTCATTCCTCAAACAGACTTCGAAGAATTACCACCGAATCTATTGTCACAATATGAACGACTTCAACAAATCAGCCAACATTTTTGGCATCGTTGGTCTCAGGAATACCTGAGTCATATCCAGCATCGTACCAAATGGAAGAAGAGCTCCATGGACTCATTCAAGATTAGATCCATGGTCATTCTCATCGACGACTGCGCTGCTCCGCAGCAATGGCGCCTAGGAAGAATACAAGAGCTGCATCCAGGCTCTGACGGAATTGTTCGAGTAGTAAGTGTAAGGACATCTACAGCAGTTACCAAACGAGCTGTGCAGAAACAATGTCTTTTGCCAATCCATTGATGAAAGACTGTGAACGATAGCATTATATTGAAAGATTAGGTACTTTCAAGGGTGCCGGCATGTTGTGTCTCTTGTATAAACTATTCCTGTAGACGTTACCCTTATGTGTCAGTGCACCGACACGATTAGGGGACTCTCACCACTTAAGTCGCGTCGCAATGGTGTGCGGGGTGAAACGGGGAAGAATCTCAACATACCTCGAGAAGATAGCGTGAACCTGAGATGATTACGAACTTTGTTAGGGTGTAAACACGTTGTCTTTTTATCGACCTTCGTGCATTTATCAGATTTGTCCTTTTTATACTTGTTATGAAATATTTTCATTTTGTTATATGTGAGTGCATCAATCAATCGTTTTACCGAAACATAATCAATCGAACGAGAAAAGCGAAACGTTATACAAGAATCACAGTCTTATTTTTTGAAACTGTTACTCTGTCCAGTGGAGATTTATTCATATTAAATGTTTGTGTGTTTATTTATGTTTCATTTATTTATTGATTAACACTCTTCAACTTGACAACATCGTATGGTAAAGTCTCTTATAGTTTGGGTATAACATCTAATTGACAATTAGATGTTATAGTAATTGTCATTATTCGGTTGCTCAACTTTCCAAGTAAGTACACCTGACATAAACATATTAAAAGTTGCTGTGGCGCCCTCCCTCATTTTTGTGACCATTCTGTTACTACTCAATAATTCTGTTATAAAGTATACTCGAACCCATATTGCCTACCGACGAAGAGCTGCCGTCTGCATTAGTTGCAATAGTGACCAATCACAGAGCACGTCTCCTAGCAACAAGGATGGAAAAATTAAGAACTTTAGTCACTTTTTATCGGGGTCTACGGAGCCAGTAGAAATTTCTATTGTATCCAATAGCTTCTTTGAGCAGAAATATACCAAGTTCCATTATGCGACGATATCCTTAAATAATATCCAACCAACAATCAATAAGGCAGCAGTTCTGCACGTGTCCACCAATCAATCGCCTGTTGACAACTATTGTTTTTGATTTTTAACCTTAATACATTTATCTAGTATACCTGCAAAACAAATTCATTTGAGACTTGCAAATCCTTAAGTTTATTTGGACATTAATTATGTTCTGATAATTATTCCCTTTATTGATTTCCCAACTTGCTAAAAGACTTAATTGCATCTCTTTGCTTTCAACATGAAGTATTTCAAAATTGCTATCAGACTTAATTGCATCTCTTTGCTTTTAACATGAAGTATTTCAAAATGATTTTCAAAAGTATGAATTTCTGTGAGCAGGATGGAAAGCAAAATTTGAATTTGATTTGCCGTTTACATAGCAATTCTTATGTTCAATTATGCGTTTTTTGATAGTCCTAACAGTTTGTACGATATAAAACATAGGACAAATAACACAGTTAATTTATAGACTCAACATTTATCTAGTTCATCAAGTTTATCTTTATTGTTCACTTTCCTCATTGAAACAACCATTATCAATTTCCTTTTTGGTATAAGACGCTCTAACAGTGAGTTCAAACCGATCTCTTAACTTTTGGAATGAAGATACCCGTGGAGATCTCGTATATAAGCAGATTTTCCAATATTCGTAAAATTTGTTTTAACGTATCTCCCAGGTTTTCGGAAAAAAACCCTCAAAAGCAGAACTTGTGCGAGCAAGGGAGATCCGGGACCTATACAGCTTAAATAAAAGTGGATTCCGAACCACTTCAGCTCCGTGACAGAAGGGTGGATCTAACCGGGCCGCCTGGGTGGAAGGCAAACGTTCTAACATCTCGAACATTTCGCTTCAACTGTTACTGCTTTAACCATTAGGTTCAAAATTTATTGCATTATATTGTATGATAATAATTCTACAAATAGCGTTGCGTTTTGTATTCAAATGAATGGCAAGATTGACGAGGATTATAATACATTATTTTCTCACAAAAAATGAGAAATAAAACTTTCTATGTTTTTATACCACTTATATTTGTAACCAACGTTACTGCAGTTTCATCCTATATGCACATTATCAAACAATACAATAATCTGAAATAATAAATAACACTCCTTAAATACCCTGAATTCTATCCGAGGCCTGTCTTAGTGACTAACGGTCATTAATGACTCTTACCTGGACCTTGTTTATTTGCGACAATGTGACCGCGCTGCCTTAAAAACCGGTGAATAGACCAAATCCAGTTGATCATTCAGTAGGTTACATCCACAATATTTGTGTTTATGAATTTCTAGGGATTCTAAATAATTCAGTTTCCAACCCTTGCTTGCATAGCGCAAAATTTCCGTATCGTTCAGACTCGGAAACTTGTGGTTGCATTCCAAGGAATGGTTTGAAAACGTCGAATCATTTTTTCCTAGTCTGAAGGACCTTTCATGTTCAGCGTATCTTTTTGAAAAATTACGTCCACATTGTCCCACATAAACACCGTTACACTCTGGACACTTAAGCTTATAAACTCCAGTTTTTTCCATTTTTGCTATTCTCATTTTTCGTGATGATTTCCTACCACGTAGTAACGGCTACATCCATCAATTTACATTGTTTTCTGATGACGAAGTACTTTGGTATTTTGTATGTAGGTACGTTTTCATTGACCATTTGTTTCAGGCATTTAAAGAGCGCCTTCTTCAGTTCGGATGGTCAGGCCGACGAAGAAAGTACCAGAGATATGATCGACATACTGATGAAAAAACTGGATCTAGACAGAGACGGAAAAATTTCTCTCAACGATTACAAGCAGGCTGTCTTACGACAACCATGCTGGATAGAGTTCTTAGGCCAATGTTTACCAAATCCAACGGTGTGTCTTCAATTCTTAACAACTTGGAAAGCGAATGTAATAGTAGCAGAATAAACTCAAATTAAGTCTACTTTGTTCTTTTTTTTTGATGAAGCGTTATTGACTTAAAAATCAAATCAAGTTTCTCGGAGACCATATTGAGTAATGAACCATTCTGCTGTAAAACAAAACTCGCTTTACTCTCGATACAACCTAATAGGCCGTTGGCCCATGACTCTAGGGGGCTCGATTATCTACGAAGGTATACCCTTAAAGGGACATGAATATTAAGTTGGACTATCGGGAAAAAAGTGGTTTGTTGGATCGGTACCCGGTCGCCTACCTGCCTGACGTTAATGACGTCATCTGTCCTTCGAATACGGCTAAATTCGCCCACCCAAATTGTATGCATTGAATGATGGGTCAAAATGAAGGGTTTAGCCAAAGGGCATTCCTTCGTTAATAATCTGAGAGAAATGTCGGTAAAGGGTAACTTCCGGCCCGTATGCCGCCTTTGGGGACCGACCTAGGCGTATGCGAATCGACTAGAGCCCGCTTAATTTCGCTAGACCCGACTATTTCAATACATTCGTACAGCTGCTTCTATAATAACGTTTTTAACATTGCTTTCAACCGGAAGTTGAATGAACAGGGAGGGGGCGACCGGAAACCGATCCAACCAACCACTTTTTTCCCGATGATCCAACTTAATCTTCATATCCCTTGAAGGGCATACCTTCGTAGATAATCGACATCCTTAGTTCCAGGGGCCATCGGTCTATAAGCTAATATAGTGTAACCAACTTTTCGTGGGTTCTTTAAATTACAATCCGTATAAAAATACAATTCTGAGCTTGCTTTCACACAAAAACAAAACATCATCTGGAATCACAAATACAATGTAACAAAACTTCTGAAAATAACTAATAAACAGAAAACTCGGAAAAGACGTAACACCAAACTAAACACAAATAACATGATTAATAAAACTGACACAATATCCGCTCGACGCCTATAATGAATACACTGAGAATATGAGAATAGTTCATTATTTTCAATAATAATTAGAAGAAACCGTGATATTCAAAAAATTGAATAAAATGTTCTATTTATAGTGTAACGATTCTGGAGCCGGACCTGTCGTATTCGTAAACAAGACTGCATTCTTAGAGTATTAGGTCGTCCTGATATTACAGTCAACAACGCTTCTAGAAGTGCTCTATCTGAAAGCGAAGCGATGTAGTTCCATAACTACGTGTATATAAATATCACGCCATAAGTGGAGAGGGCAGATAGATAGTTACAGCCAGTTGTATAGTTAGCAAAAAGACTTTTATACAGAGTGCCTTAGCGAAAAAGTACTGTATTTGCCTGATATAAATTAGTAGTTGCATTTTAGAAGTTCAAATAAATTAGTGAAACGAAGTTTAGACTATTTTTATTACAATATAATATTATGTCACGAGTGTTATAAACGCCATTTTAGTAATGAGTGTTTAACCCTTTAAGGCTTAAAATTATTTGGAAGAATTTTCGATTTTTTTATATGCCTATCTGATAGGTATATAAAAAAATATATCTCGACACTGGGATGATATATTTTGGCTCTGCAATCAAATTCAAGTCAAATTTGATGACAACATTTTCAAAAATACCGGTAAACCGTTTTACCAGTGATCACTGAATTGATACTCTGACGTGTCAAAACTGTCAAGTATAAAGTTCAATTTTTTTTTAATTTGAATTTATTAAAAAAATATTTGAAAAAAAATCGAGCTTGTTGCTTGTTGCAAATATTGTATTCCATTTTGATGGAATTTGTACGAATGTGTACGAATATATAATTTATTTTTTTAAACCATAATATTCGACGGTCAGATATTTTTCACTATTTTTACGGATTTTTCCGATTTCAATTGTTTTAATTCATCATGTCATTTAAATTTTTCTTAAAAATGATAACCAAAAATCACTGAAGTTCCGAAATTTACACAAAAACATTGAGTAATGCAAAAAATATAAAAAAATTCTCAAACAAAGACTGCGTGGGCTCAAAACGGACTCCCGTTTTACCAAGGTAGTGTTTGCTCTTAATACCATTTGTGTATTCGTTAATAATTTTTATTTGTTATTATTTATTCATGTAGGTAATATTATAAACTATAAACTGTTTTTGTTGTTGTAAACTGTTTGTGTTTTCTTAAGTTTAATTTATGAATATTTACGTTGGACTGATGACGATTAGTTATGTCTTTACACTCACATAATGTATGTAAACACGCAGTTTTGAATAAACTCAATCAATCAATCAATCAAGTTTATTCATTAAAAGGACCATTGGTATAAAAACACGTCAAAATTTTGAATACATAACACAATACAGCACATGATATAAATGGGTTAAAACATCAATACCGAGGGGGAAGTAACTAGCCATTTTTTGTACACTTAATGAAAATAATGCAGTAATTAACTCTAATGAAAAACAATTACCATTAATGATGTTATACTATTCATCGGAAAATCACTCAGCGATCGCCGAGGCGATTACTTACCGATTGTCAGACGGCATAAATTTGCCAACTTGGAATCGAAAAAAATCATATCACGGATCCCCAGAAACATAGATTTCGATTTTAAGTTGAATATGAAATGATTAATGAAGTAATAAAAATGTTATGATGTAAATTTTTTTTTTTTTTTTTTTTGTAAAATGTAAAAATGTACACCTAATGAAAGAGTTACTTCCCCCTCGATCAATACACAGTCAGTATACAATCATAAAATCATAACATTCAACAATGTATGCTACATATTAAAATATTCTTCCAAAGTATAGAATAAGCCGCCCCTTAGAAGTTTTGATAGAGATTTTTTGAATTTGAAGTGGTTCTTTTGATCTTTTATGTCCTGAGGAACTTTGTCATAATAAATGCGCAAGTCTTCAGGATGTGATAGCTCGTCCAAAAATATGAAAAAAGTTTCTATTAACTTACCCTCTAAAATGCACCATTTTCGAGATACAGGGTGTTGAAATTTTAAAATTAAAAAAAAAATAATCGTTTTTTGCGAATATCTCTGGAACCGTTTATCGCACAGAAAACAGATTTCGTAGGCATTTTCTACTCATAATGAGCTATGTTTTGTGCGGATTTCTTATTTTTAAAATTCATAATTGGTGAAGATTTTGAAGGGGTAGTGTGTGTTTTTTTCTCCAACTTCTACGCCACTAGAAGAAGTACAGTTTTGAGCCTCCTATATGCACCGCCAATGTTTTCTACACAAAAAAGGTATTCTTGGTCATAAGCTCTAAAGTTGACCGTTTTCAAGAAAAATCAACTTTCATGTTGTTTAAATAATGTTTTTTCCTCGAAAAATTGCTGCGTGCATTGAAGCTAACGGCAGACATTTCCAACAATTCAACTGAGTATGATTGTTATTGTTTTTTTTTTGCAATTAAGGAGTCAACGTTTGGTTTTGTTACTTGTTTTAACGTTTAAATAAATTTTGTATAATTAGAAAAAAAAAATATTTAAAAAAAATTACCAAGTTGATTTTTCTTGAAAACGGTCAACTTTAGAGCTTATGACCAATAGTACCTTTTTTGTGTAGAAAACATTGGCGGTTCAAGTAGGTGGCTCAAAATCATACTTTTTCCAGTGGCGTAGAAGTTGGAGAAAAAAACACCCACTACCCCTTCAAAATTTTAACCAATTATGAATTTGAAAAAATAAAAAATTCGCACAAAACATAGCTTATTTGTTGTTTTCTGTGCGATGAACGGTTCCAGAGATATTCGCAAAAAACGATTTTTTTTTAATTTCAACACCCTGTATCTCGAAAATGGTGCATTTTAGAGGATAAGTTAATAGAAACTTTTTTTCATATTTTTGGACAAGCTATCACATCCTGAAGTCCTGCGCGTTTATTATGAAACACCCTGTATATTCGGATTCCAATGCTGAGAGGACAGTTCTGGGTTAATTTCAACCTATTTTGTGGGGTATTTAAAAGATTTTGATTTCGTGTGAAATAGTTATGAATGTCTTTGCGACAAGGTAAATTGTTTTTTCTTTTATATATGTAACAGGCAACTTCCAGTATGTAAAGACATGTGAGGGGTAATATCTCAAGTTTTTGGAAAAGAGGTTTACTTGGTTCTCGTTGACTTTTGCATAGCAGAGCTCTTATGCATTTTTTTTTGGACAACAAAGAGTGTTTTTGCAGCCGTAGACTGACCCCATACTATAATACCATAAGTCAGTCTTGATTGAATTTCTGCATAATAAAAGTTTCCTTATTTGAATTTCCTGCTTCGGCGACTTGTTTTTACAGCAATTTATAATTTGATTCAAATCACGAATAAAATTGAAAAGAATCAGTTGTTTTAAATCGTCGCAACCCTGGAGGGAGGGAGGTATAAAAACCCGAAATGTATAATAAGTTTCGTAATTTTTCAATGTTTCACTTTTCAGACATGTTGGATAAATGTTTCTGCTCTCCGATTTGAAATGACATGCTTCCAAATAAACAAGAATTAATTTCATCGTGATCATTTATCCTTTTCGATTTTGTTCAATTTCACGGTAATATTTCAACAATCGTTTATAAAACACGTCAGTCGAGCATGCGGTTAGAATAACCAAATAGTATTAAGTAGTGAAATTCAGAAATTCATGTATTTCTGAAAAAATGTTTCAAGGCAGCGTATCGGCAGAGTGCTGACCGCGCAGGCTCTATTTTCAACTTTAAATGAAAGCATTAATAACAGGTGAAGTTCCGGGATTCGACATTATTTTTCCAAAATGTCCTTCAGTTTTTTCATTTTATTTTTTTATCGTTAAAAGTTTTTGAGTTATTTGCAAAAAAACTAAACCCCTTATGGACTATTCAATTGTTTATATCTTTTGCAATTGTTTATGTGCGGATTTGAAACTTTTGCAAACTTTTCTAGATGTCATTACGATTCCAATGAGCCCAAGCACATATTTCTTAATTACACCAATAAATAGAGCATACAATGAGTGATTTTTCAACAAAAATACTAGTAGGAAACCGACTGTTTCATCACATGAATGACAGTCGGTCGTTATACAGGGCTTTTCACGATGAGCATTAATCAGAAGTTTCTGGTAAACCAGACAACGGATGAACCTGAAAATTTGACAGTGTGCATAAATTAACATGACCTACACGCCGCTTCTACTATGAGGTAACGGCTGCTTTTCTTTTTCAAATAGAACAACCTGTATATAATATATATTATGATTTCTTATCGCTTTTTTTAACACTTCATGTACTATTTTCCTATAGTTTTATGTTACCGTTTGAGATACATAGTACGTGAAGTTGTTGACAAAGTGATAAGAAATCATAATATGATATTATATACAGGGTGTTCCATTTGAAAAGCAAAGTAGCCGCTACTTTATAGTGGAAGCTGCAACGCCGCATCGCACAATGTTGAAAAATTTAAAAAACCTGACCAAAAATTAAATTTTCATTACATTCTTACAATGAGTTTTGTGTATGGAATATCCCCACCCACAAAATACCATCATGCGCACAGATCAAAGTCAGCTATGCTTCCCTTCGCGTCACTCCAAAGTTGTAATTTTTCGAAGTACAACCTTCACAGTGACATAATTTGATGTTTTTCGTCAATATAAAACATAGAAAAAAGCTTTTGAATCAAGATGGAACGAGTATTTGATAGTAAGTACATCATTATACTAATATTAAAACAAAATTGAACGACGTTATGGCAAGTTGTGGAACTCAAATTTAGATAGTTTGTATATTGTTTAAAATTTTGTTATAAACTATTTATTATTGAAGGTTTCATTCATTATGTATCATTTCGCAGCAAATATATTTGCGGCAGTTTTCAGACGCTGAAAAGAAAATGTGCCATTTTTGCACCTTTTCTCGAAAACATTGAAAAATATGCACGTTGCACCCAAAATTATCCCTAAATGACCTCGCACCGCATCAATAGGAAATTAGATTTTAATTAATTTTCTCGAATTTTTCAAATATTGTAGAACTCGTGATGCTCATCAAATGCATCCATTGCACTAACGCTCTAAATTCATCAGTTTTGATTATACAGGGTGCCAAAGTTAACTTTTCCAAAATTCAAATAGCCATTGTGAAGATATTGTGTTTTCAACACACGACTCAGATAAACTATGGATCGATTGAACACATGGCCGATACAAACCCACCATATAATATAATAATCCCAGTACGTATCCGCGATATACAGGGCGAGTCCAAAGATATCAAGTTTTTCTGTGATTTCCGAAAAATTTCATTTATTTTCAGATATTCCTTAGGATACCAATAATATCTCCAATTCATTATATTAGCATCTATTGAATCAACAGACATATTGTATACAAGATGTTCTATTCCTCATGAAACCGCACCCGTCCTAATTATTGTTATTATATCCAAAACATATTTTTCTAGGAAATGTTCATAACAAGTTTACGGAGAATTCCTGAGAAAAAAGCAGAATCTTTTGCGAAAGATGTCTTTTATTTATTAAAAGACCCACAAATATTTATAGACGTCAATGTAGAATTATTACGTATTAATAAACATTTCTACCATGTTCATACATTTTAAATTAAACTTTGAGTATTTTAGAAAGTTCAGTGTTAATACTACATATTTGTGTTGAAATAACAACTGCACCACCAAAAGTCGTCCGGAGAGGCATGGCAAATAATAATAATAGACGTCCCTACTCCGCACAGGCCATGCCTTTGGTGTTCACCCCTTGGCGTGAATAATAAGGGAAATTATTATTATTATTCTTATTATTACTATTATTATTAAAGTTACCTAATTCATTCACATTTACAGTCGCCATATTCAACCTCGTATCTTTAATTCGTTCACTTCGATCTCAAATTCATACTGAGAGATCCCAAAAACCTTATATAACCAGTTTTGATTTAAAAAAACTACATTCTTCATTTAGCATTCGCCATAGTGAACCCACCATTGTGAATTCTTCAGTTTTGATGATAAATTCATATTCAAGGATCCCAAAAACAAACTGATAAAAACTTTGGGAGATGTATATTTGTTGCTTCATTTTTGGACAGGAATTCGAGATCTTGCAACACTGTGCATCGCCTAAAATATTTTAGGCGTGTAGATAATGTTAATTTATGCAGACTGTCGAATTTTCATGTTGATCCGTTGTCTAGTTTGCTAGAAACGTCTAATTATCGCTCAGAGCAACTGTCATTTATCAATTTGTTATAAACATTTGAATACAAAAATATAAAATGAAAACCGATATTTACAGCAATCTGGTTCCTTCGATGACAAAAATTGTAGAGAACTGAAATATGAACAAAATGAGATTTTCCACGACCCGATCGGATCATTAGTAACTGAGAAAAACTGTAAAAACCGAAAAATTTTGATATTTTTTACAGATTCATAACTCCGCCACTTTTCAAGTTGTAGGGTTGGTCTCATTTTGTTCATATTTCAGTTCTCTACAATTTTGCTAATTGGAGCAACCAGATTGCGAATTAGTAAAACACTGAAAAAACAAATCTTTTTGTATTTAAATGTTTATAACAAATTAAAAATTACAGTTGCGAATTCAAAACATAACTGAATATAACTACGGACTGTCTTTTATGTGATAGCATAGTCGGTTTCTTACTAGTAATTTTGTTACGAAAAAATTCTCTATTGATTGGTCTAAATAGCAAGAACTAGTCTTTATCAATATTAACCCCGAAACGTTGCCAAGTGGCGACCGGGACAATCGGCTGAAATTTTCACTGCATCCTTACTAACCTGCACTTGAAAAATCGTGATCGTGTCGTCTAGCATCTGGACTCGAATGGCCAGCATTTTGCCGCCTTTCTTGGGGGTGGCGGGCGGCGTTCTGGCGCCCCCGCAATCTACGCCTGCGGGGGTTGACAGCGAATGGTGCATACCGGCGGTGGTACTTCCTTCCGTGCTGGACAGTTGACCGGTCGAACCGCGGTTGCTGCTATTCGAATCCATTTCGATCGGTCGCCGGTATTACCAGATTTATTATCGCTTGACGAAATCCTGAAAACAAGATAATATTAGTACAGAAGATTTTATACGGAGCGCAGATTGGGGGAATACAGGCCGATCTATTTATATTATGCTTACATATAATCGGTAAAGGAGTATACAGGGTGATTTTCCACCACTTACACAAAATTAAATGGGGTACTGGTCTAGCATTTGCGAAAGCACCTGTAAAATTTGAGAGCTGTTCGTGATGATTTAACCAATTTTTTGTACGTCAACCGCAATGGATACGCATCATTGAATTCTAGGAAACATGTAAGTGGAAACAACCAAAATCATCCTTCGACATAACATAACCCGTTTCCTCCAGATAATTTAATTACGAAACGGTATAGGCCAAAGTACAGAAATTTGAAAAGACTTGTCACTGGTGCACGTGTGTATATCACCCGTCAAAATATCGTCAGTTTGATTTATTTATTTTATTTATTCATTTATTTACATCCATCAGGTTAAACACATTTACAGGAAGTACATAATTTATACACAATATTCCCCAACCAAAAACTTCTATGAATGATTTCTTACTTCTATCACTTGGCAACAGCGCATTTTCGAAAAATAATATGTTATTGCCAGATTAACCTGATTGGATTAGGATTAGGATATTGCCTACTTCAGTAATCATATTTCCCCAAATAGATATGGTACGATTACAATCGGTTTGATAATATTCATATTCTTCAAACAAAATTTCTATAATATAATTTCGTGCGTCCATAACTTGGCATCAACGCATTTCCGCAAATCAAAAATGATGTGCTAAGCTTTAATTTTTCTCAATGCATTTTTGTTTTTCTTTTTTTGAATGGTTCAGATGCAAACACTTTTTGTTAAATTTTTGTGGATATCTTTTTATACGTATTTGATGGTATTTATTCTGAGTTACCGATTTTTTTCCCTTGGTAAAGTTTAAAAACAGCTCAAGCTGACACAATGCCGTTTTATGTTGAGTTGATTGTGATGAATAAAGACATTATTATTATTCCCTAATCGGCATCTGCAACAAAATCGCCACAAATATTATTTTTTTTTTCATAACTGATTTCCAGTAAACCAAATATTTACCACACTCGATGTGATATTCAATTGTTTTCCCATGTAAAGTCTCAATTACTACCCCTTCAATAGACTGGTGTCTATGATTTTTGTGAAAAAGAAAAAAAGTAACAGGCAAGGACCAGGTGGAAAATATTGTTGCAACTTTAAGGAAAAAAATATTTAAACACGAAAACAGTCAAAATGGTGAAATGGGAATGCAGTTTAGGGGTTGAAAACTGTTTTTTGCAATTTGCGGCGAAAGGTGCCCTTCTAGCGGAAAATGTTCGAAGGAAAAGTTGTAGATAATAAAAAGATCAAAAACTTTTATATTCAACACTTTTCGACTAACTTCAAATTAACTGTCAAAATGGCGAAAAACCGATTTTTCAGGATTTAATTTTTTTCTCGCGTATAAATGATTTTGTTTAGATGAAAATTTGAAGAAAAAAGTTTTCCTTGACGTCAAATATTCATGGTTTTTTCGCAAATCAGAAGACGACTAGTTTTCGAGTTAGGCACATTTTTCGAAAAAAATACCCTTATCTTCCACGAGCAATGGACCTTTCCACGACATATGAGAGAACACTGTAACTAGAAATTGTATACGCTAATATCACTCGGGAATTTTTATTTATTTTTTCTGACCTCTAGTTTCTCTATAATCAGAAGAAAAGTGGTTTCGTGACGTCACGTTCATCAAAACTAGACTTGGCATCGTTGTAAAAATTGTGCACCGTGGAATCTCAAATTCTCATCTGAATATAATGTGTCGTATGACAGTTGTCATTTGATACCAGATGGGTTCGATCGTCTGTTTCACGGAGCATCAATAAGAATAGTTTGTCTCTGTTTAACTTGTTTGCCTACTTTAATATTTAATACAAGTAGAGCAAATCCATCGAATATGTATGCTGCAAACGAACAGGCCCTACTTGATTTCTTTTTTGAGGTTAATGCAGTTTTCAAAGTTTTGAAATGTTTTTGTTGTTTGTGCTCTACATTTTTTTCCTAATTCCTGTATCTATATCCCTATAATAACTGTGAACATGTCGAAAAGGTGCTTCGTACCTGGTTGTCTGAACACCAGTTAATAATAGTTATTTATGCAACAAGTGCAAAAAGTGAATGTTTATTGCACTCGACGTGAAATTGTCCGACGAGGCCGTTAGGCCGAGTTGGACAACACGTCGAGTGCAATAAACAATTTTTGCACGAGTTGCATACAACATTTTTTCTACGTTCATGCAAAAAGCAAAAAATGATTTATTGAGGTGCGGCACTAGGTGTAGGAAAATGAAAAGCGCAACTTGAATACTTTATTATTAATATCGATTTGCATTGAAACAGGAACTAATACGTTACGAACAATTTAACTCAAACTTTATTTTTACCCTCAATGTTGAAAGTGAATGAACAATTGGTGCAATTTTTAATATGAATATTTCGTAGTGAAGTACCTATTGCCAATCTTACAGAATATCTGCTAAATATGTAGTAGGTTTAAACGTTTATGTTTGTCATGATGACAGCACGTTGAAGTAGAATGACAGATGAGTGCAATAAAAACTTTATTGCACTAGTGCAATAAATAACTTCTTTTTCCACTGAATATAGTTCAATAAAGTTTTACTTTTTGCATGAATGTAGAAAAACAATTTTTTATGCTCCTAAACACCTATGAAGCACATTGTAACATGTGGTTCGAAGCTATGAATAAACCTTGCGTAAAATGCGGAAAAATAATTATATTTTTGTGAAGAACATTTCCAACTGAATGTTACTGTATTCAAGCAGCAGCGTTCAAGGAACGATCTTAAATTTTAGTTATTGCAAAAAATAAATTCATATTTGTTAAATAGAAAGAGTCAATAATCTCATAATCTACCCTCGGTAAATTATCCGAACTTCCCTTCACGAAGCCTTTCCATATTTTGATGATGTTATGCAATAATAGGTCAAGCCACAATCAGCTAGTTCCGTAAAAAATATCAAAATAGTTTTGCCGATCATGGAATGATGGAATGTGGCTTAATACTACCGTCAGTGGATGGAGCCCCATACAATTGCGGGTTGAATCATTTTTGCTTATTGTAGAATAACACTTTGGCGATTCCAATGACTGTGATAGCTCAATTATTAAAAAATGTGGCTTGTCTTATTGCTGCATAACACCATCCATTTAATACATAAGTAAATTCACACCAGATCGGTCATAATAACACCTCGCTACAGTATTAATGAAATATATCAGTTAAATGTCGAATTTAAAAAAACAAACATTAACCTCAAATCTCGAGATCACTTTTGTTGCATGAGAACTGTCATAATGGTTTGCGGTGTTGTCAATGCTCGTTCTTCATCGAAAAGATGGTCCGTTCAGGAAATTTGAAAGTTACAAATACAATAAAAAGTAGCTAATATGTGGATTTTTTTCTATGAGTTGATCAAGTGAAAAAGTTTCAATTATTTCTCAATGGCTTATGCCAAGCTAGAATCTATATTTTTGAGAAGAACGATATTGAATGTTTCCGAACATGGATTATGGTGGGGGTTCTTTCCGATGAACATGACGTCAGCGGCACATTTTCAAATGAGATATTCTTTCAAAATGAAAAAAATATGGTGGAACTCTTTGTTAAATGGACGTTTCAGACTAGAATATATCGATATTAGACTACAAGCCCATATAACAATTTGGGGAGGTCATTTGACCCAGGATGAAACATATTCAGAACGATGTTGCTATATGAAAAAATAACCTTAGGCACTATGCCGTCAATTCTTGGTGGTGCAAATGACTGTAATAATGATAATAACAATAATAAGGGCGGGGATTAGCGCAGTGGTTAAGCGCTCGCCTGGTAATCGAGAGATTGCAGGTTCGATTCCCAGACGGTGCGATCTTTTTTCATTTTCAGATGTGAAAGTCTGAATGACTGAGGCTCGTGTCGGCTGGGAATAATCCTCCACGATTCACTGTTGCGTTAAAAATTAACAGTGCTGCTCCTAAAGTGGCGTATGGAGTTAGTAACAAGGCCTATCCAGAACACATGGCTAATGACCATAGCAGTCGATGCCAAAACACCAAGGAAAAAAAAAAAAAAAAAAATAACAATAATAATAATTTTTCATCTGAAGATGTGCTCTTCCGACAAAATATTCTTGTACGGCACTTCTCACGTTGGTAGATTATGAGATAATAATCTCCTAGAACCTACCGCAGTATAAAAATAATGGGACCGAAATCCAGGATTTTGTTTTTAATTTTCGGAAATTGAAATTTTTTTCTGGCTTCCGGGGTCCCATTATTTTTATACGGGAGTAGGTTCTAGGACCAACGTGAGGAATACCATACAAGAATATTTTGTCGTAAAAGCACATCTTCGGATGAAAAATAATTATTATTATTATTACAGTCATTTGCACCACCAAGAATTGACGGCATAGTGCCTAAAGTTATTTTTTCATATAGCAGCATCGTTCTGAATATGTTTCATCCTGGGTCAAATGACCCCCCCAAATTGTTATATAGGCTTGTAGTCTATATAAAAGAGTTTTGCAATTTATTTTTCATAAATGTAAAGGTCCATCTTGGTGTTCTTTTTGTATTTCGAAGGTATATAAGTAATTATTTTAATTGTTGAAATTCTACTTTAAAATGGTTTATGTAACTTGGTGGTTTATTGATTGTTAAACCGCTTAAATTGAGAAAAACCGACAAGTCTCTCTGAATCATGATTTTCTCAATATTTTCAATAGTTGTAGAAAAAAATAAAAATGATATTATTAAATACATTTTTTTGTGTAATTATGTATTCCAATATTTTATAATAATTCAATATAAACTAATTTTTGCTATGAAAATAATGAAGAAAGTCAAAAATCATTGAAAATATTGAGAAAATCATGATTCAGAGAGACTTTTTTCTCAATTTTAAGCGGTTTAACAATCAATAAACCACCTAGTTAAATAGACCATTTTTAAAGTAGACATTTCAACAATCAAAATGGTCACTTATCTTCGAAATACAAAAAAATATCAAAAGAATTGTTCGTAGAAGGGTAATTTTTTCGAATGATGTAAATAACTCGAAAACTAGTAGTCTACAAATTTTCATCTGAACTAAATCATTTGAAAGCGAGAAAATAAATAAATACTGAAAAATCGTTTTTGGCCATTTTGACAGGTAATTTGAGGTTATGTCAAAAAGTGTTGAATAGTTTTCAACCCCTAAACTACATCCCCATTTCATCATTTTGAGTGTTTTCGTGTTTAAATATTTTTTTCCTAAAAGTTGGAACCTCAACAACATTCTCCACCTGGTCCTTGCCTGTTACTTTTTTTCTACAACTAACGAAAATACTTGAAAATATTGAGAAACTCATGATTCAGAGAGACTTGTCGGTTTTTCTCAATTTTAAGCGGTTTAACGATCAATAAACCACCAAGTTACATAGACCGTTTGAAAGTAGACATTTCAACAATTAAAATGATCACTTATAGACCGTCGAAATACAAAAAAACACCAATACAATTGTTCCTGGAAAATAAAGGTATTTATTTCGAAAAATATACACAACTCGAAAACTGGTCGTCTTCTGAATTGAGAAAAAATCATGCTCATTCGATACCAAAAAAAACATATTCCTTCAATATTTCATCATTTATTCGAGAGAAAAAAATTAAATACTGAAAAATCGGTTTTTCGCCATTTTGGCGGATAATTTGAGGTTATGTCGAAAAGTGTTGGATACAAAAGTTTTCGACTACTTCATTATCTGCAACTTTTCTATTGAACATTTTCCGATAAAAGGTCATGTTTCGCCGCAAATCGCAAAAAGCCGTTTTCAACCCCATTTCACCATTTTGAGTATTTTCGCGTTTGCATTTTTTTTTCTTAATTTTGGAACTTCAACAATGTTCTCCACCTGGTCCTTGCCTGGTATTTTTTTCTTATTTTAAGCGTTTAGAACTCGTTTTGGCACCAGCCTACAAGGCAAATTACTAAATCAAAAGTCATTTGAATGAAAACTTTTAAACCGATTAAGTGACACCCGGTGTAACTGTAGAAATGCTCCAATCTCGGCTTTTTCATTGATGTGTCTCTCAACAACGTTTTCGGATATGAAGGGTTAACAACTGTTTACGTTTACATACGGTGTCGACTTGATGGCTTTTCTCGACGGCCAACGTGCTGACTGCTAAATATGAACGACGCATTATTACTTCCTGTACAGGTTACGGGATTTATTTACGTAGACTTTTAAATAGTTTCTTCGGCGAGGAGCGAACTACACGTCAACATCAACATCGAATTTATCAAGAATTCCACATCGAGATGTTTATGTGAAACGGCTTTGATCTACAACCATATCTTTTTCTACGGTTAACGGTATTTTCGGTTCTTCCAGAAATAATGAAGTGCAAACTCAGAAGTGAGAGCTTCGCACTAATTAAACTTCGGATTGTCACATCCGAATATATTTATCACCCTGTAGTAATAGATTCTTAGTTATAACGCGCAAGTTGAAAACAACGTTTTTGTGGCTAGTCTGGCCACTGTTTCGAGAAATTATACTTTTTGCGCTTTAACGTATTCAAGCTGATTTAAAAATAATTTCGTTTTGGTTAAACAATCATAAGATGCTTTTACGAATAATAAAAGCTCAAAGTCATCTCCACACTTCAATATCAAAGCGACTGGTTATGTAGTGGTGGATAGGCAAATAAATAACCATCGATTAGTTAGATGTTGAAGAAAAAATACATGTTTCGAACACACATAGGTTCATCATCAGCTGGCTAAATCATGGAGAGGAAAAAACAATCATAACATTATGGTAAAACCAATAATTAAAATTATACAGTATCAATATTTTTGGTTGAAGGCTTTAAGCCTTCACTACAAATTTAAAAACTGTTCACAACAAATAATGTTTTTTTATTGATACTGTATAATTTTAATTAATGGCTTCACCATAATGTTATAATTGTTTTTTCCTCTCCATAATTTATTCAACTGATGATGAACGTATGTGGGTTCGAAACATGTACTTTTTCTTCAACACCTAACTAATCGATGGTTATTTGCCCATCTACCATCCACCACTACATAACCAGTCTCTTTGATATTAAATTATAGAGATGACGGAGTTTTTACTCTTCGTAAATTACATACCACTCCACTTCGAGACACCAAGGACTTCTACCGCAGGTTAATCATAAGATGACTATGAATATTGATAAATTTTCCACTATGATTTTATCAAAAAGAAAATCCAGTCATAATAATACGGCAAGTTGATTAGTTTTCAACAGGAAAAATATAAAATATTCAGAAACAACAAACATTTTGTGAATATACATTGATGAACAACTTTCTTGGAAAAGCCATATTGAAGATCTTAGAAAAAAATATCTCCTGTAATTCGTATTTTGTTCAAATGATTTATCTAAAAATGATATATTTCAGTTCAATTTATTCAAATTTACAATATTTAATAGCAGTATGGGAAACTGTGCCCACTAGAATCTTTGCAAAACAAAAGTATTAAATGTATTTCTAAATAACCATTCCTTGAATCTACATCCCATTTATATGCTTCAAACATTCTTTTGGGTATCATTTCTTTATATAAATGAAAATATGTATATTCATACACTCTGTTATAAATAATAGGAAGCATTCATCTCTGAAATTTCATTCAACCGAAAGTATTCACATTCACCAAACTAGACAATCAAATAGACTCATCACGCATAGCATAAAGACAAACATCGGAAAAAACTCAATTTCATATAATGGAATTTTGATATTCAATAATATGCCCAATAATTTACAAATATCATACATAAATATTGTTTCAAGTTACATTTGAAGAAATACTTATTACAATGATCCTTTTTTTTTAAACCGATCTAAACATTTTCAACTTGTACCGAAATTTTTTGTTTATTGTATTATTTATAGATAGGTCCATATTTAATTAAAAAATTTAATGCAAAATTTAAAAAATATTGGTTACAAAAACTGACAAATGATACATGGTTGTATTCAGAATGTCATGTGGAGACAAAAGAGGTGAAAATATACGGGGTGTCCCATTTAAAAATCGAAAGTTTATGTAACTGCCGGTGAAACCGAAAGTTCCATTAACTTTAGTTACTTGTCAATAAACGCAGTTTTATGTATCATGCAGATCCTCCAAATTTAATTCCATTAACTTCAAAAACAAAAAAGTTATAGAGGCGGACACCCGGTATAGAACACGAGCAATAGATCCCTTAACTTACGTTTGTCCCACCCCGTATATTAATTGATCTAGATTCTAGAATAATAGTAGCTCATTTAGGAAAGTTGTTTTTATCGTTAAAGACAGGAAGGTTCTCGATCCCAGTCCGAACCACGCTCGCTTCTTTCGATATCGAAATATCATAGTCGAAAATAAATTTGCGCAAACGGTGAAACGAAAGAAACAAATGTGATTTTCTTGCCGTCCGCCTTCCTGGCGAACAATATGTTCCCGAATTTCCATTAGAGTTTCTTACGTTCGGGACGAAATGTCTCGTCATTGTGTTGCAGGAGAATTCACGTCCGCGACTCGTGAAATATTCACCGAACAATGCAAGAACTGGAAACTTTGCAACAGATGTGCGGTCTGAAGATTTACCCCCCCCCCCGGGGTATCAGGTTTTGATGATACCTTAATCAACAGTGGTCACTGAAAAATAGCCATATACTACGAAAGCGTCTAATTTTTTTTTGTTTATTTCCGTTTTCGAACTCGTAATTTCCGACTTTAAAGTCGGAATTTCATTTTTCCTCGGAAATTCTGAGACTTCATAATCGGAAATTCCGACTTCAAACCCGGAAATTTCGGCTAAAAAGTCGGAATTTTGTTTTCGGACTTCTAACTCGGAAAATCTCTTTTTAAACTCGGAAATTCCGACTTTAAACTCGGATATTCCGGCTTTGAAGTCAGAATTTTGAAGTTTTAACTGGAGACAGCAAGCGAGAATGGTCATATTATTATAGGTAAAGCTCTCTGTAGAAAATGTAAAGTTTGCAATTGCAATTGCCTGAGGTTATTAAGGCTCTTTAATTCCTGCGGTACATAGATAATTTTACTTCTGACGGATTTCAATAAAATTTTGTTCATTTTTGAAACGGAATAAATGTACCAATTCATTACCTTCCCGCTATATTTGAATCAGGTACCGTTCATTATAGGAGTTTTATTGTTACTAGGTTGTTGCTTTGTTACTTGTTTACAAACAAAACTTTGTTATCAAGCTGTGTTTGCGTTAAAAACGTGTTTTCTACGACAAATACGAGGTGTGACAATTAAGTAATGAGACTGATTTTATTGCCGCGCTTGTGGTAAACCTGCGACCTTGAAATTCCCTTCCCCTTCCCCGGCATCCTTCCCCTCTCCATGGATATATTTACCATCGCTCTAGCTTGTTTAGTTCGCCTGCTGTGTCGTGTTGAGTAGACGTGTGTTGGTGGTGCTCGTCACGAAAATGGAGAAACGAAATCAAGAGCAACGCGTCGCGATAAAATTTTGCGCCAGATTGGATCCCACGCTGCTTGAACGAGATATTACAGGCGATGAGAGCTGGTTTTTCCAATACGACCCGGAAACCAAACGCCAAAGCTCACAATGGTTGTCTCCGCACGCCCCCCGCCCGAAAAAAGCTAGCATGAGCAAGTCGCAGGTGAAAACGATGATTATTGCCTTTTTTGATAGCCGTGGAATCGTCCACAAAGAATTTGTTCCATCGGGGCAAACCGTAAATCAAGTCTACTATCGCAAAGTACTCGAAAGATTGCGAAAACGGGTCAACAGGGTGCGCCCAGACATCGCTCGTAACTGAATCCTTCATTACGACAACGCGCCGTGCCACACCGCCCTCAGCGTGTCCCAGTATTTGTCCTCTAAAGGGATCGCCGTGTTGCAACAGCCGCCTTATTCGCCCGATATGTCACCTTGTGACTTTTTTGTTCCCTAGAACAAAATCGGTGGTCAAAGGAACCCATTTTGAGTCGATTACGGACATCCAGGCGGCCGAGACGGGGGTACTCGCGGACATCCCAGTCGAAGCGTTCCAGAAATGTTACGAAGCATGGAAAACGCGCTGGAATCGTTGTATAGCTGCCCAAGAGGACTACTTTGAAGGAGATGGCAGAGTTGTAGAATAATTTTTAAATATACGGTTTTTATGGAATCAGTCTCATTACTTAATTATCAAACCTCGTATAATGAAGGATATTTTGAAAAAAGCTGGAAAAGCAAGAGAGTCATTAATTCCATCGAAAAGTGAAGCCGTATAACAAAAATAATACAAAATATATCTGGAGTGGCTGACACGGAAAAATGTTATGCTAAAAGATGCCACTGAAACTGTATTTCTGGAATATTGTCAAGAAATAGTAAGGAATTTTATGTTTTTCAGTAGATTTGGCAGAAATTGTGTTTATTCGTTGCATTCAAAAACGTGTAGTCCGAATTCTTTATGGACTAAATTGTCAATGCTAAAATCGATGGTGACTATACATGAGAAACGAGATATCACCAAGTTCGATGAACTAAAGGCTTTTTTGAAAAGGAAGAGTAAGAGTTATAATCCGAAAAAGTCTGCTGTTTTATCTCCTAAAGCTGTCATCAGATTTCTAAAGAACGCTCCTAATGAAATTCATTTGTTGCATAAGGTATTTTTTTCTTATTTTCGTTTTTGCGTGTATTTATTTCTTTTTTTTTTGTTATAGGTTGTTTTGATTATGGGTTATTTTGGCGGATGCAGAAGTCAGGAACTTTTGAATATGAAGATATCGTATATAGAGGACCGGGATTCCGTTATGGTAGTGAACGCGAGGGGGAAACATCCCGCTAAAATGTGTAAGAGACTTAAAATATTTAGCCGATGACTGAAAGACTCAAACCGATGACTGAAGCGAAGATTTAATGACTGAAAATTGACTTAAATGACTCAAAATTTCTAAAAAGAAAACTGTAGTTCACAAACAATGAGCTTATGACTTGAGGCATAAGATGTCCGGAGGACTGCTCATTGCTAATATCCTATACAATAGGAAAAGTTAGGTCGAAAATCCATCAGAAAACAACTACTTTCCTGGCTAATGCCACGACGAAAATTGAATTACATCTGATGAAATTTCCGTGCAGAGTTCCTACAAGGTTATCTCTGCAATTGCTTGTTGCATGGAAATGTTCATCGAAACATTCGGACCACCTATATATCGATTTCGGGGTGTTGCCCCTCATCAGTAAAGGGTAGGTCTAGCCTCAAGTCATAAGCTCATTGTTTGTGAACTACAGTTTTCTTCTTCGTTTTATACGGTCTTGACGATCGTGATTCATGGGTATTGCTTAGTTGGGTTTCCGGCGCTGGGATGGCGCTCGCAGTTTGGAGTTATCCACTGTGCGGGCGCGATCTCAGTTTCGGTCTTGAAATGGATTTGGTTATCGATTCATTCGTTGCAGTCATTAGTTATTGACTGCTAGACCTACCCTATACTGATGAGGGGCAACACCCCGAAATCGATATATAGGTGGTCCGAATGTTTCGATGAACATTTCCATGCAACAAGCAATTGCAGAGATAACCTTGTAGGAACTCTGCACGGAAATTTCATCAGATGTAATTCAATGTTCGTCGTGGCATTAGCCAGGAAAGTAGTTGTTTTCTGATGGATTTTCGACCCAACTTTTCCTATTGTATAGGATATTAGCAATGAGCAGTCCTTCAGACATCTTATGCCTCAAGTCAAAATTTCTAGGTGTACGAGATTTAAAGAAGATGCTTCCCCCTCGAGTGAACGTACCGGAAAGTAAAACTGGTGTATTGAAGAAATTCACAGTTGTGAATGAAAATGAGTTCTCCGCTTTGCCTTTATCAAGACTTTATATGCCTTTGCGTCCTGAAGGTATTGAACGATTTTTTTGAGCTTCCGACAAAATAAATGTACATCTCAGCCAATTGGAAAAAACATGTTTGAGAAATTCCCCAGCAAAATCGCAATATATTTAGGATTGCCAAACCCATCTTCCTATACGGGGCATTGCCTTCGTCGCACTTCTGCTACTGCTCTAGCCAATGCAGGAGCAACTATGGCTAACTTAAGAAGACACGGAGGTTGGAAAAGTTCCACGGTGGCGGAGGGGTATTTGGAGGATAGCATCGAATTAAGAATAAAACGGCGCGTATGTTGTCTACTTTGCCATTAGAAGAGGCAGGTACCACGACTGTAGTGAACAGGAGCTCCAGCCATACAAAAGAAGAAATTGTTTCCAGTGGCAGTAATTCAGGGAACTTTTCAAAATTGTACATTTATCATTTGCAATGAAGTGAATAAATAAAATATAGAAATAGGAACAGAAATTGACAACAACGGGAAGCCAACTGCACATTTGTGGCTTCAGCTAGCATTTCTTATTTTATATTTACTTGTGAAAGGTAGAGGGAATTATAGAGTCTATAATGTCCCTAGGGAGTTATGACCCTCTTTATTGATGGAGTAACTATGACGACATAAGCTTATACTAGCTCGGTCAGAAATAAAAGTAGTTAACGGCATTAAGTGTCTCAATATCATAATCAACTGAAAGTATCCTTTTCAGTTGAAAGTGACTTCCAATTAAGTTTCAGCACTTGAAAGTTGCTGAAACTTAATTGGAAGTCACATTCATACCTACTTTCAATTTTAAAGGATATTTTCAGTTGATTATGAAATTGGTCCCCAACAGCATTTTCCACATGGTCCTTGCCTGTTACTTTATTCCTTTTTCACAAAAATTATAGGCACCAGTCTATAAATATTTAAAGTGTGATTCAGTTTTCCGTAATAGCTGTACTAATAATAAAGGAATCAAATACACTGAAGATAAAAAGCATATACTTTGCTGTGGTGTCAAGATTGAATAAATTACCGTTAGTAAATGAAAATAAATGTGTTTCCGAAAGTGACAAGGAGTTCTACGATGCATCGGAGGTTGATTTTTCATAATAGTCGCATGAGCATAGAAATAATGTATTCCGCCGTGGACGAACAATCTTTTGGAATTTCCAAAAACACGATATTTTCAAATTCACAGAGGAGTCTACAAAAGGCAATATTTTTTTCATGTGCGTGTTTCAGAAAAATTGGACTAAAGAGAGAATAGAGGTTATTTGGGTAGATATCAGTATCGGCTTTCACCTCTGCTTTAATAATGACACCATTGACAGTATAACAGCAAAACATTTTCAACTTTATTTCCTTATACATGCGGTAGTAGGTGATTTTTAACACTGTCTTCTGTAGATTTCTCTTAATATCAAATCAAAACGTTTTCGAAAAATACGAAATTTTACAGAAATTCATCATGTTACATATCCACAAAAGTACTTCAATCTGTTGAATTAGAGATACTTAAATTGATTCGGTCCTTGAAATCCGTTCAAGCCGCTACTGGTTTATTTGACATTTGACGCATGTTGTCTGATAGAATACAGCGCTATATCTCAAGTGCTCGTAAAAATTATTGTCTTTTTGTGTATTCGATTTTTGGAATTATTAAAATCGTAAAAGGTCTCGGTGTAAATATTCTGATAATGGTCTTATGATAAGAGAGTTATGAAATATATGACTTCCACTTTTCCTTAGATCGATCATAAGAATTTGATAAAAAACACTCTAATTAAATAAACATATTCAATTATCGCGAGTAAATACTCGGCCTCAATAACGTTATCGTAGATTTCATTCCTTCACTTCAACGAAGAAAAATTTGAAAATTTATTGTCACGGGTAACAGTAGGTACACACTTACACAGTGCCATATTCAGCTATATCATACAGTATTGTTATACGGGGCCAAGCCTCTGACATGAAACGTGTATTTATTTTGCAAAAACGAATCATTCGGCGTATTTTCGGACTATCCTACAGAGCATCCTGCAAAGATACTTTCAGAAATTATAGTATTCTCACGGCACCATCCATATACATAATGAAACTAATGTCATACATTTATATCAACAAAAATAATTTTATCAAACATTGTGGTACTCACGACCACAATACCAGAAATAAAAATAATATATTAATAAACATAGCAAAACACTATTTCCAAAAAAAATCCCCGATCTCTGCAGGTAGTTACCTCTTCAACAAACTTCCTTATTTTTTGAAGAGCTCGAAATGTTTAGAAGTTTTAAAATGCCAAATTAAAAAACTTCTTATAAAAGAATGCTTTTACTCTCTAGAAGAGTTCGAAAGTTATATCAACGCCCATTGATATCACTGCGTACTTACTCTATTATTTAAACTTACCTCGCTCAGCGCCGCATAATTCGTTGACATATTATTTAATTCTTGTCTATGTCCAGTATTGTCTTTTTACTCTGTTATATCTTTTATATACCCCTTACATCTTTATCCAAGATGTTTTTATGGCCCGTCCAATCTGTTTTTTGTGAATATGAAAAGGACTCAATAAAATTTGATTTGATTTGTACCGAGCAGATAAACAGTATCATTATTATTATTATAATTATTAAATTATTGTATCCAGTTCTGAGCTATGTTAAAAATTTCAATTATTTGGTTCATGGGATAGACATTATTATTATTATTGAATTATTTCATTGTTTTGTGCAATAATATTTGAAGTCATCCAGTTCTGAGCTATATTCAAAATGATAAGTATTCGGTTCATGGGATAGGCATTATTATTAAATTATTTCCATCCAGTTCTGAGCTATGTTCAAAATGAATTTCAAGTCTTTGGTTCACGGTATGGAAATTATTATTAAATTATTTCAACATTGTATGCAATAATATTGCATTTTCATCCAGTTCTGAGCTATGTTAAAAATGTCAAGTCTTTGGTTCATGAGATAGACATTATTATTATTAAATCATTTCAACAATGTGTGCAATAATATTGCATTGTCATCCAGTGCGGAGCTATGATCAAGGTCTTTGGTTCATGGGATAGACACTATTATTATTAAATTATTTCAACATTTTATGCAATAATATTGCATTGTCATCCAGTTCTGAGCTATGTTGAAATTCAAGTCTCTATCACATCGGGAAGTTAGTTTAAAATCGATTGCAAAATTTGTACTGATATTATTATTATTGTTTAATGTTATGCAGTAATATTGCATTGTCATCCAGTTCTGAGCTATGTTAAAAATTTCAAGTATTTGGTTCATGGGATAGATGTTATTATTATTGAAAGATTTCAACATGTTATACAATAATATTCATTGTCATACACTTCTTAGCACATTCAAAATTTCAAGTCTTTGGTTCATGGAATAGACATTATTAAATGATTTCAACATTTTATGCAATAATATTGCACTGTCATCTAGTTCTGAGCTATGATAAAAATGTCAAGTCGTAGGCGGTGGGAAAATATTTTCCCACCATCATAAATCTGTTCTATGGGCAAAAGGACTAAATATTTTCGAACGCTATTGGTGTCCCCACTGTTTATAACACTTGGAAATTCTTTTATATCAGAAATAATCGCCTTCGTATAAAATGGCTCAGTGGATTGGATTCTTGGATTCCGTATTCTCTTCAGGTGATAACGTTTTGTCATCATTTTGAAAGGCAAATTTAGTGCCTCTGCGACTAATCTGGAATCATCCTTATAATCAGGTAAGATATAAGACTTTTTTGTGGCAAAGCAGGAGTGATATGTTTATAATAAGTATTGTCGTATATTATCGTTAATATGATTTTTATAATGTCAAAAAAAATATTTTGTATTTGGGAAATATACTTCCCACTGCCCATAAAGAAACTTATTATCTGAATACTTGTGATCTTGTGGAAAGGTGTTGTGCAGGGATGAATCGGCAGTCGTAGGGGGCGTTGTAGTATTTTCTGTCCAATTCTTGCCGACAGAACCTCCTATTGTATAGGAAATTTGCGGAAGACTGGATTTTAAAAAGTCCATTTTCATTGAGGAAATTATCATAATCAAAAAGCAAAATACAAAACATACATGCTCTGCACCACGAAAGCAAATGAGAAAAGAACAAGATTTATGTGTTCGTCCTGTCAAAAGTACCATTGTGTATCTAGCCGTGTAGAAATAGTGAAATATTTTCCATGAAAACCCTGTGTGAAATTGTTTTATTATCATTATTATCATCAGTTGCGTAAAAATATCGATTTCTGATGAATATTTTCCATTTTTTTTTCAATACATTCATAAAAATTATTGAAATACATGTAGGCGGTGGGAAGGATACTTCCCACTATGAATAAAAATGAGAGGGATGATTTATGACAAAATTTTATGAGTTGTTCTTAAACACGACATGGTTGTATGTATATTCCAATAATAAAAAGGACCCCGCAAACTCGTTATGGAAATTGGGTACCGGTGTTTTTTTTTTAATTTGTGGTATGATGTAGTCCATGTAATTCTCAACCAATGTTACCATTGCGCCAACCCAAAAATATGAACTGTTTTGCTGCTAGGGGGCATAGAAATCACCCCTTGCGCAGATTAGACTATTTTTGAATCCGGTAAAAATATTCTCACTTGTTTCATTGTTGCTAATGATGCAAAATATTGTGCTGTTTTATACAAAAAATTATAACTCCCCCTTCTTCCCGCCAACTCCTATTACGAAACGCAAAAAAAATTCTCGGTTGCCTTTAAATTTATCGTCTAATATTTTAATATGCGTGAATAAGGGAGATAGCAGTTTTTTATGATTATCCACCCTCACCCCGAAAATGAGAAAAATTCGGTGGATTTTTCTGAATTTTTAATATGACAAAGTCCAAGTTATTTTGAATAAAAATTAATTGGGTGACACATCCCAGAAATGAATAGTTTTCATGCTGGGGGGCGTTGAAATCATACCTTGCTCAGAAGACTACTTATTATTATAGGCTGAAACAATTTCTCTAAGTATTTTAGTTTAGATTATGCTGAACAATTAAGAAATTTTTTATAAAAAAAATTAAAAACCTCCCTCTCACCTCCAATCCCTATTTTAAAAAATACTAAAAAAATTCATTCAGGCACCAATTCAAATTGTTGATGTCTAATTTTTATTTATTTTCAAGATTTTCGCCCAATTAATTGATATTCAAATAACATGAACTACGCCCTACTAAGAACATTTTTTTGAAGGGAGAGAATGGTGAAATTAAACAACAGTACGATTTCCTTAATTTGAGCTGATTAAAGCATTTATTTTGATAAAGCATTCACAAGTAGTCGAGAACTAATTTTTTTCGTGTTTTAAAATAGGGGTTGGACGTAAGGGGAGGTTTAATATTTTTTTTATAAAAAAATTACACAATTGTTCAACATAATCTGAACTAAAATACTTACGTAGAGATATTGCTTCCGCCTATAATAATGAATAGTCTAATCCTGAGCAAGGTAATATTTCAACGCCCCCTAGCATCAAAACTATTCATTTTTGGGGTTTGTCACCCAATTAATAACTTGAACTGCATTATATTAAAAATTCAGAAAAATCCCCCGATTTTTATTTTTTTGTTTTGTGCCTTTTCCCTTATTCGGGCATATTTAAACATTCGACGATACATTTAAAGGCACTCGAGAAATATTTTTTTTTGCGGTTCGTAATAGGAGTTGCGGGGAAGAAGAACAGTACAATATTGTGCAACATTAGCAACAATGAAAATATTGTTACCGGTTACCGGATTCAAAAATAGTCTAATCTTCGCAATGGGTGATTTCAACGCCCCCTAGCAGCAAAACCGTTAATTTTTTTGGGTTGGCGCAATGGTAACATTGGTTGAGAATCCACCGGGAAGCCCAAATTCCATAAGGAGTTTGCGGGTCCTTTACATGTCAACATTATTTTGCTCGCGGCAAAGAAATGGTTAAATAAAAGCGTATAGTAAAATATTCAAGATGATACTTTTTATTCAAACCAGTGTTGGATATGCTGAATCGTTCAAATCAACTGCAAGAAATCTATCGCAGTTTTGATGCCAAACTCTGGATTATGAAATATTTTCCACACCCCTCGCTCTATCCAAAAAATGTTCGCGTTATATCGTGTACTAATTATTCAAGTGCCTCTCGTCGAATTATCCCATTCAGTCATCTCGGGTAGCAAATAAAAAGTATACTCAAGAATATGCTGCAGTTTATGCCGTCAGCAAATTCTTCGACGTGATAAAAATCCAGTCGGAAATAGTTGTTCATTCGATCGATAAATTGTGTACGTAGCAGCACGTTTCCATTTCATTCATTTATTGAAATATGTAGCACGTTTTAGCTGTACTTTTACAGGGCCAGTCCATATGCGCTTTGAAACTGCGAGTTGATGAATGATGATTTCTTTGAGATCTGTGGTTGATGCGACTAATAGTTATTAAAGTCGTGGAATGAAGCTGAAATCGTGCTCTCTTGTGGTACAGTGACTGAACTTTTTGATAAGAATCGAAACATTTTTATTTGGAAGGACCCCGCACCTAATACATGGGAAAATGGTTTTCAGCCAATTTTGATAATTTTTTGGGAAATTGTAGACAAGTCACTGGAAGTTACACATGCAAGTTCAGATTAGTTTTTACGTCCAGTTTCAGATATACGTACTTTTGAAAATCATAAAAATTGCTGTTTTACCAAAACATAGTGAGATTCAATTATCCAAAAGTAATACTTTTTGGATGATTAGTGACAAAATAATCGCAATGCTGGTTTGAAAAAAGTCTAATGACATGTCAGTCTATCGGTCGTTGAGATAGACGAAGCCAACTATTATACAGGGTGGGTCAAAAATAGCGACATTTAGGATATTTTGCCAATCTTCATCATCGGTCCCATTAGTGACGCTATGCATTTTTTATCAGAAAAATCCCTATTGGGGTTCTTTTCTTATGACAAAAAAATTTTCTCTAAAAGTTTCAATTTTTTTACAGTAATTTTTTCTTCAAATGTTTGTTTTTTGTACTACATGTTTTTAACAATAGCCACACAAAACAACCTTTCTGAATCAGTAAATCTACTTTGGAGCCAAAACTACTTGAGGGAAACTTATAGTAATTGCTTGATATGATTAACTACAAAAAGTTACAATCACATTTTATAAATATTAGTTGAAATCGGTTTTGGATGTAATATATATGTTTATTAATTATTTTTGAATGGATCTGCCAATCTGAATCATATTTTTCAGTTATACTTCAAAGTACATTACCCTATACTCGGGTGAGTACCATTGATTTCCTATGTCTGGTTTCTGAAATATAAATTAAAATTGGTATTCTAAAGAAGATAGTATCTTATTTCTTGATGAAAATTCGGTGTCCAGATCCATATAAATCGTACTCTACACCTCGTATTAATTCCGTGAATATCTATATATGATGATCATGAACCCTTTCCGCAGAAGCCTATACTGTTTCGTCAACAGAAGATTAACAGCTAATGAAATACTGTTTCGGATTGGATAATATGTTCTATGGAATATCAATTTTAATTTATATTCCAAAAACCAGACATAGGAAATTAATAAAACTTACCCGAGTGTGATTTACTCTGAAGCAAAATACGAGGATGTATTGATATCTAGTCAGCCTAGAACAGTTCCCTGCATAAACAAAATATTGCGTTACCATAGCAACGAACAATAACTTATTAGAAGTGTCAGTGTAAAGTTCGACGTCAAAAAAGTAAACCAGAGTTACGCAATAAATTAAAAGAAAAAATATGTCCACGAGCCATCATCAAGTACCTGTATTTAAAAGGGTTAAGAGGTAAGCAGATTTACGAAGATATGCTTAATACCCTTGGTGATCAATGTCCTTCGTATGCGACCGTGAAAAATTGGACTGCAAGCTTCAAAAGAGGTAAATTTTCCATTGAAGATGATGACCGATCGGGAAGGCCAGTTTCTGTGTCAGTCCCCGAAAATATCGATGCAGTTCATGACATGATTTTAACAGACCGTCGAATTGGGCTAAAACGGATATCTGAAGCACTGAATATTACGCGTTCATCATATAGTTCACGTCAATTTGGACATGAGAAAAATTGCTGCAAAATGGATCCCCAAATGTTTGAATGTTGACCAAAAGCGTGCAAGGGTAGTAGCATCGCGTTCGATCTGTGCTCGATTTGAAAACGATGTATAGACTTCTTAAGCCGAATTGTTACTATGGATGAGACTTGGGTACATTTCTACGATCCAGAAACAAAGCAACAATCGATGGAATGGCGACACTCCGGTTCTCCAAGACCTAAGAAGTTTCGTGTCCAAAAATCTGCTGGAAAAGTTCTTGCTTCAGTTTTTTGGGATTGCCATGGAGTAATCATGATTGATTTTTTTGGATAATGGTCGAACAATAACTGGAGATTACTATTCAACATTACTGACCACTCTACGGGAAAAAATTAAAGAGAAAAGACGCGGAAAGCTATCCAAAGGTGTTTTGTTTTTGCAGGACAACGCTCCTGCACACAAATCTCATGTTGCCATGCAAAAAATTCGTGATTTAGGGTTTGAATTACTAGAACACCCCCCTTATTCACCAGATTTTGCTCCGTCCGACTATCATCTCTTTCCTCAACTGAAAAAAAGTTTAAAAGGTCGTTTCTTCCAGCGAGGAGGTAATAAAAGCTGTGGAGGTCTGGTTTGCAGAGCAAGAAGAAACATTTTTTTTTGAAAGATCTAGAGACGTTGCAGGTTCGCTGTAATAAATGTTTCCAATTAAGAGGAGAATATGTTGAGTAATAAAATATTTTGACATTGAAATCTTGTTTGGTTCTATAGTAGGCTAAGAATTTTTCAATATATCCTCGTATGATCCAAATTGGCAGATCCGTTCGAAAATAATTAACAAACATATATATTACGCGACAGGGTAACAACTTCTTTCAGCAGGTGTAGGTGTATGATTCAATACTTTTCAGTATAGTTGTCGTCAAACATATAAGATAAATAAAAAAAGGCGCAAAAAATGGTCTTATCTTGTCCATCTCTGCCTGGAAAGGGCCACATAATATTGGGGGCAAGTGGTGCAAGAGTTTGAAATAGCTAGTGCATTATAGGTATATTCGCCATGGGTAAATAATTTTTCAATTGCATCAAATTCATTATTGAGAGAGGATTAATTAATTATTTTTGTTTAGATAAACGAGTATACTAGAGATCGATACTAAGTACAAAGAAACAATTTAAAAAATATATGCAGTATAATGATTCGATTTATATATTTTAAAAAGTTATTCAACAAAAAGAATAACAAATAAAAAAATTTACAACATTCTCGTATATACACAGTTTTCATTCAGTACTGCAGTCTTTACGACTAAACATCTGGATTGACAGGAAGTCAGATGTTTTTGTTCAGATAATTTAAAAATAATCTTGAGAGGATATATTTCTCAAATAAGTGCATATACCAACATGGTCTTCTATGAAAATAAATTCAAGTTTCCAATTAATCGCCCTGTGTTTTATTTATATGAACTCTCTGTAATCCTATATTTTCAGATCGGATAGTGCGTTGCCACGTTATCATTATTTATATAGATTTCATTGCGAAAAATTACTTCTTTGAACTGGAACAATACTTTCGCGGTTGAAGATTTTCTAATAGATGATTTGCGCCTTGTGTGAATTTTTCCGATGAAAGCTTTCAGTATGGTATGTCAATGATCAATTGTGCTAAAATTCAAAAATTATATGTATCATGTGGGTGTCTTGAACGGAATTTTCATCCGACACAATTACATTAAATTTTGGTGCCGAATATTGTTTTTTCGTTTTTTATCGGTGATTTCTATCAAGTTTTAGTGCAATCATATTTGAAGGGCCTAGTGGAAAAACGAATTGTTGTCTTTTACATGTTCATCTGTAGACATTATTTTCCTTGCAATGTGAGAAATTAATGAACGGACCGGTCCACCCTAGGAATCATCCTGTATAAGCAAATATTGTGCTAGTCCTCACATTTCCTTCAAAAAAATTAAGCAAGTTATCAATTAAAAAGTATATATTTCTGCCAAAAATGCATAGTACCACGCCATACACACTTTATATGGTAATCACATGAGAATATTGGCTAAATTCAGTGCGAGTAAATATCAATACTTACATAAGTTCACCTATCGCCCCCACGTAACACTTGGCGCGGAAGATGTAAAGGCCCGCATAGCAAATAGTTGTGTTTTTTTCCATGCAGGGTCGGGCGTAGTTATAATAGAAATCACAACTGTATGCGGTACGCGCAGCTATTAGCAAATTAGATTTCGACGGGGCAGTTGTTTACCTAATCTAAGGATACTAATAATAATAAAAATGGATAATTCTGAATAGAATATTTTTTTATTTGACTATGTTATACACAGTTGCATATTAATAGCACGTCACAAAAAAATTGTATATAGTTCGAAATTTAGGATACAAATAACATTGAACACAGTAATTAAAATAAAATGGTAGCCTATTAATAGCACGTCACAAAAAAATTGTATATAGCTAAAAGTTTCGGATACAAATCACATTGCACATAGTAATTATAATAAAAAGTCAGTATAAATAAAAACAAATAAAATAGTCAACACATTAAAAAAATTTGAGTTTGGTGAGAATGAGAAGTCAAACCACCTTCTTCAACACATTTCTGATATTCCTCTATGGAGTAGAAAGAATTGTTCAACAAAAATGATTTCATAGCTTTCTTGAAGCAGTATATGGTTAACGTCTTCAATGATTCAGGTAGAATATTGTAGAGATGGTAATTCAAAGAGTTATTCATGGACTTTGTGAGTCTAAAACTAGGTACTCTGATTTTATGTGATCCTCTTGTATCATGCTCATGAATATCAGATTGAATAATTAGGTTTGGTAAATTCTTATGGATCTCAAGTAATGTACTCAAAATAAACAAAGATGGGAGGGTCATAATTTTCAGCGTTTTAAACAATGGTCTGCAAGTATCACGATATTTGGCATTTGCCAGGATTCTAATAGCCTTCTTTTGTTGCCTGAATACAGTTGGGGCTTCCGAGGAGTTACCCCAGAGCAGTATACCGTAATCAAGATGGGACTGGAACAGAGAGAAGTAAACAGTTTTCAGAGTACTTGTATTAGTAATATGCCTCAACTGGCGGATACCGAATAGTGAGCTAGACAATTTGTGATTCAAGTTCTTAATATGACTTGACCAGTTGAGTTTATGATCAATAGTTAGACCCAGTAGTTTTACGTTGAGATTTTCTTGGGTAGATGTATTGGTGGTAAATATCAATTTTTGTGTTTTATCATTATTTAATTTGAGTCGATTAGCAATAAACCAGTTCTCAGCTTTATCCTCTGCATATGCAGCCATCAAGATTAGGGAATCATAGTCCTTATGAGAATATATGAGGGTGGTGTCATCAGCGAACAGAACACTATCATGAGGTGTTAAAATTGGGGTCAAGTCATTAATATAGATAATGAAGAGTAGTGGCCCCAAAACAGAACCTTGGGGGACTCCGAACTCTACTTCTCTGAAGTTGGACAAACCATTGTTATAAAATACTGATTGGAATCGATTTGTTAGGTAGGATTTGATGAGGTTTAGAGTAACCCCCCTGATTCCATAGAAATTCAGTTTTTCGAGGAGGATATTATGAGAAACACAATCAAAAGCTTTGGACAGGTCACATAGAGTTATACCCATATAATAATAATAATAATAATAATAATAAAGGTCTTTATTAATCAGAAAAATAAACAGAATTATCTAAAGATTATACAAATGGGGCGAGGTTCAATTCATTCTGGATTCCTGAAAAGGGTCCAGAATGTCTGTTCTTCCACCTAACCCAGCAAATAGATAGACATCTATGATAAATTAAAAAATGAATGTAAAAAACAAAAAATTAAATATAATTAATACATTAGTATCTCAAAGTAAAATAAATTGTACCGTTGTGTGTAATCATTGGTAAAATACTTCACATAATCAATACTGTAAACAGCTATCATTGATGACTTAGTAACCATTCGAGTATCCCCGATCTAAATGCACTAGCACTTGAATACTTAATTGTTGCTGGCAGTTCATTATATATTTTAGTAATACTGTAACTGTATGAACGTTGAAATTGGGTACTTTTATGCAGGGGTACTGTTAAGGTTCCTTTGGACCTGATGTTGATATTATGAACATCTGTACGGAATTTCAGTTTTTGATATAGATATGGTGGAGTTTTATCGGCTATAATTTTTTTGAATAAAAATGCAGAGTGCATATATCTTCTATTTTTCATTTTCAACCATTTAATGAGCCTAAACAGGTGGCTTATGTGACCATATTTTCGTACCCCGAAGATCATCCTGATGCATGAATTCTGGACTTTTTGAATACGATTTTCGTCTTTTCTACTGAGACAGCGATCATACAGAACATCACAGTAATTTAGATGTGATAAAACTAACGCCTCACTTAGAATTATTTTGACTGGCCTCGTTAATAGGTGCCGTCTCTGGTAAATTATTTTAAGTGCTGCGTAAGACTTTCGAAGACAATTTGAAATGTGATTAGTATAAGTTAAGTCTTGATCAATGATAACACCTAAATTTTTAACAGTCTTCTGTAGTTCAATAATTTGATTGTTTATCATAATAGGATATTCATTATTATTTAGATTATTGATTCGCACCCGATCATATTTTTTTCCTAACAACATTGCAACTGATTTTTGTGGATTGAGTGAGAGGCAATGATTTCTGGATAGCTCAAATAGTTGGTCCAAATCAAAATTGAGTGCAGATATCGCTTGTTCAGTTTCGTCGGGATAAAAAGAAATATAAACTTGGGTATCATCTGCATAAAAATGATGGGAGGATGACAAAAATATTTTTTCAAAATTTGAAATGTATAGGGTGAAAAGTAGTGGACCTAATATAGATCCTTGTGGCACTCCAGAAGAAGTCATTAGATAACTTGACAAATCATTATTATATTTCACCGCCTGTAATCTGTGCCTGAGATAGTCATTCACAAGCATCAATGCATTTTGAGAGAGACCTACATATTTTAGTAATGATGACATAAGCTGATGATTAAGAGTGTCGAATGCCTTGCTATAGTCCAGAAGAACTAGCAGTTAGTTTTCCCATTTCATTTGCTCGCAAGATATCATCAGTAATATTTAGTAAAGCAGAGCAACAACTGTGGCTTTTTTTGAAGCCAGATTGATTTTTAGGAATTATTTTATTATCTTTGAAAAAAGTGGTCAGCTGAGTTTCCATGGCTTTTTCCAATACTTTAGACATCACTGGTAAAACACTAATTGGTCTGATCTCATTAAATGAAGTTGGTTTCGATACTTTGGCTAAAGGTAGCACTTTAGCTTTCTTCCATGAACCTGGGAAAATTGAATTTATCAAACAGAAGTTTATAACATGAGTTAAAAACGGTAAAATATAAGGCAGACATAGCTGTAGACTCAATATATTGATTTCATCGAGACCGGACGCTTTACTTTTTATGGCAGATACAATATTCAAAACATCACACTCGGAAACAGTGTGAAAATTGAATTGTGTACGAATATGTTCATGAGCATTATGTTCATAAAACGATAAAATATTTTGATCAGGTATCATAGTAGGAACTGAAGTAATAAAATGTCTGTTTATTTCATTTACATTGCAAAGATTTTCTGGCAAAGAATTATTTTTCTTAGCAATTATATCGAGAGATTTTACTGTAGCCCACACTTTTTTACAGTCGGTTGTGTTGAATTTGGAATGGAAGTATGCTTTTTTTTCATTTTTAACTGCAACATTTATTATGTTTCTAAAACTTTTATAAACTTGCCAGTCGTTAGCACTTCGTGTTTTTTTATATTGGATCAAAGCTCTATCTCTATCTTTCATCATAGTACGTAGATTATGAGTCAGCCAAGGCGCGTATTTTTTTGTTACCCTAACCGTCCGATATGGGGCATGTAATTCTAAGAGCGTGATGATGTTTTTATTGATGAAATCAATTTTGCCATTAGCATCACTTACATCATATATATTTTTCCAAGGTATTGATTGGAGATCAGATTGAAATTGAGTATAATTTAAATTTTTGAAGTCCCTTGAAGTGATTAGTTTTGTATCCGTTTTTCGAACTAAAATATCCAATTTACAAAAAATTGGTTCGTGATCACTGATACTATTATTGATTGATACTGTACCTGATTCAGATACCAAATTTGTATATGAGGTGAGTATAAGATCAATTAAAGTGGCACTCTGATTGGCAATTCTTGTCGGCTGTTCAATTAATTGTGTGAGACCTAGGCCATCAAATGATGACGCTGCATCAATAGCTTCTTTGGATTCAAAATTCATAAAATCAATATTGAAATCTCCAAGGCAGAAAATATGATCAACATGTGAAAAAATATCATATAAGCAGAAATATGGTATCCCTGTTCAAGTCCTTGGATCAGTCTCTCCACAACGTATGATACTGCACCAATGGTGGAACGATTTGACCTAAAGCCAAATTGTGAATTATTGAAAAAGAATTTGTCTTCAAAGTACCTTGTTAGTCTCTGTTTTATTATTATTTCAATTATCTTGGAAAAAATGCATATGATTGATATTGGTCTGTAATTTCCAGTATCATTCCTGTCACCTTTTTTAAATATGGGAATGATTTTAGAAAATTTATAGCTATCTGGGAATATTCATGTCAAGAAGATTACGTTAATCAGGTCGGTTAAAGGTTCAGTGATGATGTCACTCACTGCTTTTATCATTTTACTGTTGCAGTCATAGATATCTGGACAAGAGGAGTTTTTCAGAGAAGCAATTGCGTCTGCTACTTCACTTGGCTCAACAGGTTTCATAAAAAAAGAGGTAGATGGTACAGGAAAGTACTTAAAGCTCAACAATTGTGTGTTCGTTGCTGACGGTAGCGATTTGATGATATTTTCCGCCACATTGCTAAAATATTCAATGAACTGATCAGAAGATAAGTCATCGGAAGGGTTTACACATTTAGTTTTAAGATGATTCCGTTCATGGTTGACTAATTGCCAAACTGCTTTCGATTTATTTTCAGAAGCAAGAAGATAATTATCATAAGCTATTTTTTTTAGTAGATACTAGTTGTTTTTCATAATATTTTTTGAAGTCTTTGTATGCTTTCATATCCACTGGATCTTTGGTTGAGTCACAGATAGTTTTAATACACATTAGTTTGTTCCTCTTTGATCTGAGTTCATCGTTGAACCAAACTACAGGTTGATTTTTCTTTGATGTATTGTCTGTTGATTTCAATGGAAATGTATTTTCTATCAGATCAAAGAAAGAAGTTATCATGAAGGAAGCTAGAAAGTTGACATCTGTGTTGGATTTGAATACTTCCCAGTCTAATTGGGATAGTTTTTCCTTGAAAATATTCAGTTTGTGATTTGTAATTTTTCTGTAAGTCTTTTTAACTACTTCTGTTTGTTTAGTATCAATTACTATATACTGGCCTCTATGATCCGAGAGACAAGGATCCAGTACACCTGATCTGCAAGTAGTTGGATTCAAATTTGTGATAATATTATCTAGACAACTGGATTTCTCCAAAGATATTCTAGTAAAATCGTCTATTGTTACAGAGAGACCATAAGAACTCACCAAACCCAAAAAATCGCAAAGTAACAAAGAGTTTCTTTTAAAATCAGTATTAAAATCACCCAATAATATGAGCTTCTTATCACAGTTTAAGTATTTTTCAAGGATAGCTTCTAAATTCTTGAAGAAAATATTGAAATTACCATTACTACTAGATCTATAAACAGTTATTAAAAGTGTTCTTGAGTCAATAAGTTCAATGCCACAAAATTCAGCATCAATTTCTTCACAGTAGATATTCAATGGTATAGGTTTGAAGCGGATTCTATCATTCAAAAAAATTGCAACACCTCCATGTAGTCTTTGACTTCTACAAAAGTAATTAGCCAATTTGTAGCCAGGGATATTAATGAGTTTTAGATGTTCTTCCTTTTGCCAGTGTTCTGAGAGACATAAGATATTGAACTGGTAGTCATTTAAAAATGATTCAAATCTTTCCAGCTTGTTAGATAAACATTGGGTGTTGATGTGGAATATACTCACTGAATTATCGTAACTGATGAGTTTTAGCAAACTTTCTTCGTTCAACTTTCTTACGTCACTGTTTCCTTGGGATTTGTCAACCCTAAAAATGAGGTAGGTTGACGACTGCTTTCGGAAACGTTACAATCTTTTTTGAAGTCATATCTTCTGTAGCCGACTCCTCTTGGCCAGAACAAAGACTTGTAGAAATCTTCTTTGAATTTAAAATCAGCAGCTACCATAAAGGATTTCAAGTTGTTATCTGTTTTTATATGTTTAACAATGAAGTTTTCCTTGGGTTGTCCTGTTTTTCCATTTAAAAATGTTTTGATATCTTCTTCCTCAACTTCTTCTTCGACGCGATAAATGTACATCCATACTTTAGACTTGGCTCCTTTGAATTTTCCTCCGTCATCATCCGATTGTCCGATACGACGCGTGTAATTTTTTTTCATTTGGACAGTTTGCCAGTCAGAATTGTTAGTGTGGTATGGGTGTTTGGTGTAGGGAACCTCATCAAAAGATGAAGTAGCTCCTGCTTCATTTATATTATTGGTCTCTAAATTTACTATTTCATGGAGTTTTTGTTGAGTTTGTACTCTCATAATTTCGTTTGCCACCAACTTTGAATTGAATACAAAAGTTACAGTGCTTTTGTTAAATTAACTTGATTAATCTGCACGCATCACAATATTTAGTGGCATATGTACTAGTCCGACCCTGGTCGGCGGCATGGGAATCAATTTCGTGCTAATCGACCATTTTTTGCGCCTTTTTTTATTTAACTTATATGTTTGACTACAACTATGCCTTATCCAGTCATTTCTGTATTAGCCGTGAATTGTTGCCGCTTTAAATTCGGTTACGCTCGATAAAGTTCGTTTTTAGAGACTTTCGACCCTTTCCACCCGAAGATTACACATTACAAATTACGGCAGTATTGGCAATTGGCAAGTGTCTGCTACTATTACGTGATGGTTTAGTTTGGTTCGATTTTGAGTGTGAAAAATCGGAAAAATGTCAAGATTAACTGATTTGTGATTTAAATGATGAAGATAAGTTGAATTGGTGCCGTTTTTATTTATTTTCATTACTCGTTGAATATCAATAACGTGAAATAATATGTGTTGATCAAAGTTAGTTAAAAACATGAATATCGAGTTTTTTTAGTTATTTCCGAGGTTATTTCAATAAGAAGCCACCTCGGAAGCTACTTTATGTGAATTTTTATTGTGAATAACCTAACCTAACCTAACTCGGCTGCTATACCATTATCCAGTTGACTGATATTCATTTGTCATTTACAAAAAGTTTAAACAAATTCCACCTTTGCATAAGGTCGTGAGCGGAAATTATATTTGAATGTTTCGAAATTTCTGAAGTTTGGCATTTTTTTTGGTTATGTTCGTGACGTCCTAACTCGGCTGCTATACCATTATCCAGTTGACTGATATTCATTTGTCATTTACAAAAAGTTTAAACAAATTCCACCTTTGCATAAGGTCGTGAGCGGAAATTATATTTGAATGTTTCGAAATTTCTGAAGTTTGGCATTTTTTTGGGTTATGTTCGTGACATCCTAACTCGGCTGCTATACCATTATCCAGTTGACCGATATTCATTTGTTGTTCACAAACATTTTGAACAAATTCCACCGTTACATAAGGTCGTGAGTGAAAATTGTATTTGAATATTTCAAAGTTTAGGAATATCTGGAGTTTGCGATTTTTTTCGTTATGTTATTGCCATTGTAACACGATTGCTATACCGTTGTGCACTTAACTGGTTTGTATTTGTTCTTCACAAAAAGTTTGAACAAAATACACCGTTGCGTAAGAATACAATCAAATTTTAAGTGTTTCCAATGCACATGCTGATTGTTCCGGCGCTCGGGCCAGTTCCGCCCTGGCAGGCTGCTAACTCAAGCTGCCAGCTTCAGGTTCATATGCAATTTGTGGGATCTGCATACGATATAAAACGGCATTTTTTGGCAAATGATTCTGCTTCTTGCAATTTCCGGTTTTACCGGAAGTGCCATAAACTCTAGATTTTCAAATGGGAAACCTGGTATATTTTCACTATATTTGTCACCATAAGACATTCTGAACACAACCATGTATAACTTGTCATTTTTGTAAGCAACATTTTTTAAAATTTATTCATAAAGGCGCTAAATAGCCACTGTTAGAGAATTATAAAACCTACAAAATGGATTTTTATATGACCAGATCGGTGCATTTTCGAAAAAGAGATCATTTTTCAAAAATTCATAATTTTTATAAATCTAAAAGATGGACAAACAATATTGCGGTTACTGGTAGATAATAACATGTGGTTCAACTGTGCGCAAGATGGTTTCTGACCGATGTGTAGTCACTAATATGGCGGCAAATTGGAAAAAAATACCATGAAGAGGCCAAAAGTGGTGTAAGATGGCAAGATGTAAAAGAAAGTTATTTGAAAAAGTTGCTTGGAATTTGATTTTATACTCACATACAGAGTTTCAAGTAATAAATCGAAAAAAATTGAAAATTGCAATTTTTTTTGACTATTTTCTGATCTCTACACAAAAATTTCTCATTTTCTCATTGGAAATATCTCAAAGATTATTCAAGGAATCGTTTTACAGTCAATGGAACTTTTGTAGAGATTTAGAAACCCCACAAAATGGATTTTCATATGACCGGATCGGTGCATTTTCCACAGATAAAATCCGGGAGATATTTGCTCGGATATTTGTTATTGAATAATTAATCATTGTCGAATCGTGCAGCATTACTTGGGAGAAAGCCAAGTAAAGTTTGAAATTTTTGCTAGGAGGTATTGGTGTATTCAGTGATGGTTTCATTCAAACGGACATATCGAAAATGTTCCTGATAGAGCTGTCGGATATCATCATAAACAAAAAATATTCTGTTGGATATCAATTTTATACCAAGCTGTTTTATTTTGATTCGAACTACATATAGGGATCTCGAAAACGATAAGTGTTACTTAATCCTCTGGCTAATCGAGGCAAATTCGCGGAATTCTTCGCTGGATGAAATGATAAAAAATACTACCAGTTTTATAGATAGATAGATAGATAGATGGGAGAAAAAATTAAACAAAATGAAAATAAGAAAATATAAACTGACCGCCAAAAAGTATGAACCATATGGAAAAAAAGTTTATTATTAGAATATTGGAAAAACATTTCTGGGGAAAAGTTTGTGCTTTTCCGATATCCCAAAAATCGATGGCACGTGATCACTAATATGGCGGCAAATTGGAAAAAAATACCATGAAGAGGCCAAAAGTGGTGTAAGATGGCAAGATGTAAAAGAAAGTTATTTGAAAAAGTTGCTTGGAATTTGATTTTATACTCACATACAGAGTTTCAAGTAATAAATCGAAAAAATTGAAAATTGCAATTTTTTTTGACTATTTTCTGATCTCTACACAAAAATTTCTCATTTTCTCATTGGAAATATCTCAAAGATTATTCAAGGAATCGTTTTACAGTCAATGGAACTTTTGTAGAGATTTAGAAACCCCACAAAATGGATTTTCATATGACCGGATCGGTGCATTTTCCACAGATAAAATCCGGAAGAACCTCAAAAAAGAGACCGTTCTTCAAAAAAATTTATTTTTATAAATCTGAAGCTGGACAAACAATATTGCGGAAACGATATAGATAATAATATTCGGTTCAACTGTGCGCAAGAAGTTTTCTGTCCGATGTGCAGTTGTTTCACAATCGCGTTATAAACAATTTAAAGGCACATCTGGCAAGATGCGCCGATTTTAGGGAAATAGTCGTATTTAAATTCTGTAAACGGCATTTGGAAGTAGAGAACAATATCTACAATTTGTATATTTTGGATTTTGACATGAGAGGTGGCAAATGTGTTGAAAATGTCGCTGAAAGTTGATCAAAACGCGTCCGAAGTCACCCGAAGTGGTACTGAAGTTAAGTCGAGTCGAGTTCGGGTTGCTTCGGGTGCACTTTGAACCATTTAGAGTAACTTCCAGTGACATTTTCAACACATTTCTCACCTCTCAGGTGAAAATCCAAAATATACAAATTGTAGATTTTCATCTCTACTTCCAAATGCCGTTTACAGAATTTGAATAAGATGATTTCCCTTAAATCGGCGTCTTTAGAAAGATTTGCCCTTAAATTGTTTATCACGCGATTGCGCAAAAACTACACATCGGTCAGAAACCATCTTGCGCACAGTTGAACCACATGTTATTATCTACCAGTAACCGCAATATTGTTTGTCCATCTTTTAGATTTATAAAAATTATGAATTTTTGAAAAATGACCTCTTTTTCGAAAATGCACCGATCTGGTCATATAAAAATCCATTTTGTAGGTTTTATAATTCTCTAACAGTGGCTATTTAGCGCCTTTATGAATAAATTTTTAAAAATGTTGCTTACAAAAATGACAAGTTATACATGGTTGTGTTCAGAATGTCTTATGGTGACAAATATAGTGAAAATATACCAGGTTTCCCATTTGAAAATCTAGAGTTTATGGCACTTCCGGTAAAACCGGAAATTGCAAGAAGCAGAATCATTTGCCAAAAAATGCCGTTTTATATCGTATGCAGATCCCACAAATTGCATATGAACCTGAAGCTGGCAGCTTGAGTTAGCAGCCTGCCAGGGCGGAACTGGCCCGAGCGCCGGAACAATCAGCATGTGCATTGGAAACACTTAACTGATTGTATTCTTACGCAACGGTGTATTTTGTTCAAACTTTTTGTGAAGAACAAATACAAACCAGTTAAGTGCACAACGGTATAGCAATCGTGTTACAATGGCAATAACATAACGAAAAAAATCGCAAACTCCAGATATTCCTAAACTTTGAAATATTCAAATACAATTTTCACTCACGACCTTATGTAACGGTGGAATTTGTTCAAAATGTTTGTGAACAACAAATGAATATCGGTCAACTGGATAATGGTATAGCAGCCGAGTTAGGATGTCACGAACATAA